>OX369308.1:39504402-40704402 GCA_947284805.1 Coleophora flavipennella | reverse complement strand
TGGACAGATCCTTTCCTTGTAAATTTAATCAAATCATACCAATTGTGAATTTAAATAAAAAAAAGTTAAAAAAAACTTAAACCCACTTCAAAATGAAATTCACTCTAAAATATGAAATAATATTATTATACTTAAATACACAACATTAACCAACAATAACGAAATCAAAGCTGGGTACGAATTAAAAAATTTTTTTGAGGTTGGTGTCAGCTAACCATTGAATCTAAACCATTTAATACGTAAGTGCTGGTACCGACCTCAAAAAAATTTTAGGCCCCTAATTTAATTCGTACCCGCCTTTGATTTCGTTATTGTTGGTTAATGTTGTGTATTTAAGTATAATAATATTATTCCATATTTTTGAGTGAATTTCATTTTGAAGTTGGTTTTAAGTTTTTTTTTATTTTATTTATTTTTAGTGGTAATGCTATCTATCTAGCAACGTTAAAACCAATCACCTATACTCACCAATAGGAATTATCAAATCATAATACATGTGTTTCATTAACAGATACAGAGTCCTGTGGCTTCCATCATCATCTCAGCAGCATGAAAGTTAAGGAGTTAAATCGTCCATCACCAGCTCATCTGAATAACCTGAAGGAATACAACTATCGGTCTATGCATACCTATGTATATATCTATGTATAACATTAAAAAGAATTTTCCTGCAACTCTTAACCGTTAAGGAGTTGTACCTTCCTACATCAGCTTATCAACATGAGAGTATGACTAACAGGCGCAAGTATTTTAATAGCATTAGAAAACATATGAATCATGTAATTAGTGCCTTTAAAATTCAATTTTTTCATTATTTTTGAAGGGTTGCCCTCGATTTCCCTGGGATCCCATTATCCGATCCTGACTGTGACAATGGGACCCCCTCGAATGAAAAAAGAATTTTGAAAATCGGTCCACAATCTATATCTATATCTATATATATATATATATATATATATAAAATGCTTATGTTAGTACGTAAAGCCAGGGTTTTCTCTATCACCACTAACTCCAATCAACTTCCCGTTGGGGTGGTAAATACCCCTTGGCCTCCAGGTGGGAGTAAGGGAGTTTGGTCGCGGTGGGTGGAAGTGGGTGGTTGTGGGTGGCGAAAATGTATTCAGATATATATCTGTCCTTTTCTATCTCATGAAAACTCTTGAAAAGATCTAAAAATTTCTGGAATGATCTAAAAAGCTCCAGAATGTGTTAAACTGAATATTATCGATCTGGAATGTTCTAGAAAATTCTAAAAATTTCTGGAATGATCTTGAAAGCTCCAGTATGAGTTAAACTGAATATTATCATCTGGAATGTTCTAGAAAATTTTAGAGATTTCTGGAATGATCTCAAAAGCTCTAGAATGAGTTAAGCTGAATATTATCGATCTGGAATGTTCTAGAAAATTCTAGAGATTTCTGGAATGATCTCAAAAGTCCTAGAATGAGTTAAGCTGAATATTATCGATCTGGAATGTTCTAGAAAATTCTAGAGATTTCTGGAACGATCTTGAAAGCTCCAGAATGAGTTAAACTGAATATTATCATCTGGAATGTTCTAGAAAATTTTAGAGATTTCTGGAATGATCTCAAAAGCTCTAGAATGAGTTAAGCTGAATATTATCGATCTGGAATGTTCTAGAAAATTCTAGAGATTTCTGGAATGATCTCAAAAGTCCTAAAATGAGTTAAGCTGAATATTATCGATCTGGAATGTTCTAGAAAATTCTAGAGATTTCTGAAATAATCTAGAAAGCTCCAGAATGAGTTAAACTGAATATCATCATCTAAAAAGCTCTAGAATGTACACAACTTAATGTTATGGATCTGGAAAGCTCTAGAAAGTTCTAAAAATTCTGGAATGATCTGGAAAATTCTGAAATAAGTACAAGTGTTATAATTTATCTACCAGACCTAAATCTAAATGATATACATCTGAATATTCTAGAGTGTTCTGGTACTAGAAATTTCCATGTCTGATGCTATATAAGCCAAAATTCAGTGACTTTTCGTCAGTTCAATCGTGTTAGCAATCGAGTATAGATCAATCGGAATCAAAAGTGAATAGTGCTCAAAACAATTCAAATGATTTTGACAATACACATCAATTGATACAATGACTGATGAGGCAGAAAGTGTTAATTTTCCTACTGAATTTTTAAATTCATTAAATGTTCCAGGAATGCCATTACACTGTCTTAAATTAAAAATTGGTTCACCAGTTATTTTATTACGAAATTTGAACTCGCCGAAACTATGTAATGGTACGAGACTCTGCATCAAACAACTACATAATAATATTATCGAAGCCAGTATAATGACTGGTAAAGATAAAGGACAGATAGTATTTATACCACGGATACCTTTAATATCAAATGGATTGCCCTTTACTTTTAAACGCTTACAATTCCCGGTAAAGTTGGCTTACAGCATGACTGTCAATAAAGCACAGGGCCAAACATTTCAATATTGTGGCGTTGACTTGAAAGAACCGTGCTTTGCACATGGCCAACTATACGTCGCATGCTCACGAGTAGGATCACCTCAAAATTTGTTTATTTATAGTCCAAACAATAAAACTATAAATGTAGTGTATAAGCAAGTATTAGAAAAAAAAATTTAAAACAAAAAATATATAATCATATAATATAAACAGAAACGTGTACAATATATGTTAATGTATAGAGTAATATGTATATATATATATGTACTAGCTGTCCCGGCGAACTTCGTACCGCCTTACATTACATTACACTGCCCTACCCTACCCTACACTACCCTACACTACACTACCCTACACTACCCTACCCTACACTACCCTACCCTACCCTACATACACTACACTACACTACCCTACCCTACACTACTCTACACTACACTACCCTACCCTACCCTACCCTACACTACCCTACCCTACACTACCCTACCCTACCCTATCCTATCTCTCAAGTTGGATCGAACTGCACATGGTGTGCGAATTTTATTATAATCGGTTAAGTGGTTTAGGAGTCCATTGAGGACAAACATTGTGACACGAGATTTATATATATTAAGATATGAATGATATAATATGTGAATAATTGTATGAATAAAACATAAATTTTCCATTTATTGAACTGTTTCTTAAAATTATTTTAATTCTCTAATTAGTTTATTGGTTATAGTTTATATACAACGTATGTTTAATGACAGAAAATATTTCAGATAGGAATGTTTAATATTCATATTAAAAAATGGATTCTTATGTATTTTTGACACTACTAAACATGCGGTGTATTTTAACCCGTGCAACGCCGGGTTTCGCTGCTAGTATATATATATATATAGTCGAACTTAGTACCTCTTCCTTTTTGAAGTCGGTAAAAAAAAACAAAATTGTTTTAATAAAGATCAGTGCTACCTAAGTATCACTACTATTGGCTTATTAAACACAAGATTCTAGCCAAGAGTAGAAAAAAAAGTGACTTGTGTTTAATCTATTAGGTAAAAAAACCATTGCTCTAGTCCAAACCATTTAATGACAGCTAAATAAAATATTTATTACCTCACACTGATTCACTACTGAATTATGAGTCCTTAAGAACAAAAATAAAGTGATACAAATGTGCATGTACATGGTATGCATTATATTTCTTACAGTATATATTAATTTAACGTAAAAGAGACGAATGGACTATTAATTGTGTTTTACATTTTTTTTATAAATTAAACAAATGCTATAAAGGTTTTGCAATTATATTTATTAATTTCATTATGTACGAAAATATATCCTAGTCACTTAAAATAATAATGATACCTAATTTATAGAAAAAGCTGTCTAGTGCCTTTAAAATGAAAACTTATGATTGACATAAAATATATGTGGAAAATTTGTTGTTTAATTTTTGAAGTACATTTACTCACTCTTCACAATTTTTCTTAGCTGTCTTCATATTTAATCCCTTTTTGGATGTTTCTATCCTAATGATTGTTCTGATCCACTATTAGAGGTTAAACATTAAATGAAACATAAAATATTATTCAAATATAATAATGAACAATGATATTAGATATATAATTCTAACATCTTAGTCAAAATAAAATACTACTTAATCAAAGTGCTGTGTGTATTCAATTACGTACATTATTATTAAATTATTATTATTGAGTTCCAAATTATCAAAAGCAATTGGTTGATGATTTGCTATCGTGTATAGAATAGCATGTGTCAATAACAGTGGTTGCTGTGGTGCTGTGGCTAGCTAGATGCTGAGACCAAACACCGACACAATGCAGTACATGGTCTTGTTCTCCCAGCGCACAGTACACGAGCCATCCGTGTTGTTGTCCCAGAAACAAGAGGATGCCGTGTGGAGTCCCGCGCCGTTCTTCTGCATTATTGTGCAAGTGACTGTCATAAACAAACAGTTTTGTTACTGGCTAACACTTATTTAGTACATAAACATATTTTTCCCATTGCGATAAACTGGAGTACATCACTCAAACATGCAGTTATATGACACACTTGCTTAGAAACCAATAAGGAGACCGGCGTTGCTTAAATTATTTTATTTTTATTACGTACCTATGTATTTGTAGGGTTTTTGCAGCTTTGTAAGTTGCCCCAAACAGGACTCTACTACAGCCGACGTCCATTGATTTACTTTGTTGTGTTGATACGCTGTCCCGCCGATAGAATTTTCGATCGCTTCTTTGATAATTTTGCTAACATCGTCGACGATGAATTGATTCTGAAACACGTCATGGTTGTGTCGGTACAATCAATCCTATGAACTTTGGTAACTGTACAGAAAACAAGCAACGATGAATACTCACTTCTTCAGTCAAATCACTACACTCTTTGACCTCCATGGCTTTTGGTCAGTTTACAGGTCACAATATGTGTAAGAAATTATTCCTCTAAACAAAAAAATTTAGGAGCTACTGATGAAAGAAATCAAACTTGACGTAAATTTTGAATTAAAATGTTGGCTAAATTGGAAAAATGCGTCACCTTCTCACAAGAGTATATAACCACTAAATTCTTCTCATGTCAATCACAATATTCATTCGCCTACAGCAGCACAGCCTACAGAACCGTCAAAGATGAACTATTATTACTAGGCTACGTTCAGACGGACGACTACGACGACTGGAACTGAACAGTTCTGTCGGCCGCAAAGATGACATACTACTACTAGCTTAAAGTGGCGACATTCACCTCAACATCGCCGTCTTAATATCAACGTCGCCTGATATGGGGGGTGATGGGTGTATGTCAATTTAATTGTAACGTATGAATGGATTCATTTGACATTTGTAACTATGTTTGTCCACAAACTCTTTTGCTTATTTTGATCAAATTTACGTTCAGTAACAATTTTTTTTATAATTTAAAGGCTGGTTCGTCTTTTATAACTTTACAATAGATCGTTTAATACAATAATTTTGTAATAGCAGCTAGACAAATATATTGAAGTTTTTTTTGACCCATACAACTTTACCATGTTCATTCACGGACTTTTTTTTGCTATTTTCGCATCTGGCAAGCAACCGATAGTCGGTCGCGCGGGAATTTGCGCATCTGGCATCATAGTCTTTTTATTACATAGAGATTAGAGTTCCACGAAGTCAAAACAAAAGACCTTTTATGAATAGAAGAAATAGTTCTCGAGTTTTGTGTATTTATGTTAGCCGCGGCAGCACGGCGCTGCTGGGCGCGCGGAGAGGCGGGGCTTGACGGAGTTATTTCAATGAAATCAAAGTACCTGAGTGGTTAATCTTTGGCAATGTAAAGAACAAGAAAATAAAATTAAGACTGATAGTGGACCTGAACACTCGGCTTGTACAGCTTTATAGGCGCCCCACTACAACCGGATGGTTCACCCACCTTAGAATGAGATCGCTGCAGATGTAAATTGAAGACTGTCTCAAAAGGGCTCGTACTTAGAGACGTAATTGTATATTCTCAAAAAAAAAAGATGTTAATAGGGTTCCGTACCCAAAGAGTAAAAACTGGAACCTATTACTAAGAATTCGCTGTCCGTCCGTATTTCTGTTGCCGCTATAACATCAAATACTAAAATATAGAAAAAGTGAAAAAAATAGGAGGGTCTCCACACAAATAACGAGTTTTTTTAACATGAAGAAACTAGCGCCATCTAGTAAGATGGTACGGAATTCTGACGGTTCTGACTCACACTTGGCCGATTTGATATTTCTAAGCAGTGGTGACAACTGAGGGGATTTCCCTCTAAACTCAAGGATAAAAAAATTTAAAAAGGGGGATATTTAGGGGCAAGATTTTTTAGTGTTTTTTTTAGGAGCATCAAACAAAACATGTAATTAAATTTAATAAAGTGTGTGTGTCGGCTCCGATGCAGGACTGGAGTTTACTCCTTACTAACGCATAACGCCCGATTTTAATTATTTTATGATTTTTTTTTTACAATTCAAAATACTTTGCCATAGAAAGTTAATAAATTCGTTGTTACAAAATAATTCATATTTTAGTAACAAATTTATTGTAAATTATTTAATTTTTAAGCTAATACATTGAAATGAATTAAGTTTCTATATTTACTTTGATTCCTATATGACCTGATGACAGTTCCAGGTATATTAAAAGAGTGCATGTATCTGATGAATGTTCCAGATCTGATATTGATTTTATATGCCTGATGAGAGTTCCAGGTAATGTTTATTATTTTGAAGGAAATATTATGTTCATACGTTAATCAAATTGTATATGTATATCTGAAGAAGGTTCCAGATATGATTGTAATTTATACCTGACGAAAGTTCCGGGTCATGCGTAACTTTGTCTGATGGAAGTTCCAGATAAGACTGTGATTGAAACCTGATGAAAGTTCCAGGTAATACTTAATCCCGAATTAAGTATGTACTCATTTAAATATTGATTATAATTGATGAAAAAAAAAGTTACAATTTGATTATGAGGTAATTTTCGTTTGAGGACAAACTTATATGGTCAGGAAGGCCGATTGTAAGAGTTTTTGTACAATTATGCTTTATTAATTTGCAACATAATATATCACTATCTATTATTTAACTAAGATACCTTAAAATAGTTTCTTCGTAGCTTAAAATACTTCATGTAAAGTCACATTAATTTTGAAGCAGTTGTCATGACTAGGTTAATTTTGTTTAAATATATTTTTGGAAATATTGTAATAAATGTTAAAATATTATTATAATAATTTACAAAATTCAAAATTAGTATTTTACACTATGTGTTGATTTGCTACGAAAAATAAAGTGCAAAACAACACATACTGTTAACTTTACGTTGCTCGTCGATCACGTCAGTTCTCGGAGGAGGGATGCCGTGGTGGGGGAGCGATGGAGTCAGGCCGACGGAAGATTATGATAGAGGATAGACAATTTGCTAAGTGGAGTTGAAGGTGGTAACACGAATAAAAGTGTAAAATATTATTGAACATTTTATTGAAATCAACTACGGTTACCTGACAATTTTAATATCAGTCGTAAAACCTCCACTGCTGGACAAAGGCCTCCTCCAAGGATTTCCACCACGACCCGTCCCGCGCTGCCCGCATCTATCGGCTTCCCACGATCTTCACCAGATCGTCAGTCCACCGCATGGGAGGACTGCCTACGCTACGTTTTCCGGTGCGCGGTCACCACTCGAGAATTTACTGTAATCTGTTCTACGAGCTATGTGCCCTGCCCACTGCCACTTCAGTTTAGCGATTCTGTGAGCTATGTCGGTTACTTTGGTTATCCTGTGGATTTCCTCGTTTCTGATTCGATCACGCAGAGAAACTCCGATTTTAATTATGTTTGAATAAGTAATAGTTATTTGTGTAACAAAGGGCGATAGTTTTGAATTCTGAGCTAAGCGAAAGATTTTAAAGTAGAAATTATATTTTTCGTTCGGAACTCGAACCCTTATAGGATCACTCGTGCGTCTGTCTGTCTGTCCGTCCGTCTGTCACAGCCAATTTGCTCCGAATCCACTGGACCAAATCAGGTGAAATTTGGTAAGATGGTGTAATCCTATGACCCAAACACAGATGTGCAAAGCAAATAATTTTTTTTTTTTTAAATGAGGGTCATTTTCGGGGGAAAATTAGGAAATAAAAAAAGTTTTGCAAACTTTTCTGTGTAAAATGAAAGGGCTTGTTATTGGGATCTCAAATATATTTTTTTGATTATTGTAAAATATTTTTCATTTTATTCATGAAAGAAGACTAAAATTGACCATTCCCCTACCCCCCTGATCTCCGAAACTACTGAGCCTAAATGAAAAAAAAAATACGATATAATATAGTTCATTGCTTGCAGATTACAGGATATCCTATAAAAATTCTATCAATTGAAAATAAAGTGTTAACTCAAAACAATACGTTCATTTACGGAAAATAGTTCACTAAAACCCCACTAGATAGCGCTAGTGTTATTTTTCGGTTGTTTACGTTTGTGTCTTGTGTTTGTCATGTGAATTGGTATCATTGTCATAGTTGTGTGGAGAGGTGTGGTGGTACAGAATGCTCATTCCGCGTGTGCACTTAACCGGTTTTTTATTCATATATGAATGAGCACACGACTGGATCCTTAATTACGCATAACGTATGATTTTACTCTTCATAAATTTTACTACCCCGGGCTTGTATATGAAAATTGATTCTTTAAGAGTAAACTCCAATAAAAGTCAGTGCCTTGTGCGTAGAACGGAACGCACGACAAGAAACGAAAAAAATGCGTTCGACTTTTCTTTCTTTCATTAATTCACTCACGTTGTTTTTCGTTAGTTCATCGGTCGTCATCGTTAGATGTTTTGTATTGCTTTGCTGATATATTAAATAAGTATTGTTAAGGTACCTATCCTTACTTCCTTACAAATATTACAAACGTGTTTGTTTGTTACCTTTTAACGCTTCAACACCTCAACCAATCTTGGCATGGAGATAGCCTGTGTCATGGGGAAGGACATAGGCTACTTTTTATCCTGTGAAAATAGCATGGTCCGATGTAGCTACTGAGGGTGCTGAAAAGATACTCTTTTTTGGTTAATTTCTATAACACAGTAACGGAACATTGAATTGTTATGATTTTTCGCAAAGAGGTGACTGAGGAGGTGGGAAATTACATAATTTACTAATTAGCATATCCCGTCATTTTTCCCGAAGGTCTGGGGAAAACTAATTACCACGCTCGCCCACGTTGGCATCGCAAGGGGGCAACGGGTTGAAGTGATTTTTAGTATTAAATTGGCTGAGGGAATGGGAAGTGACAAAGACTGCTAATCACAATAGCCTGATATAGTTACCACTCACCTTCAAAGACAGGCATAAAAACGATGTATACGTGGGTAAAGCCGCGGGAAAAGCTAGTTTAATATAAAAACCTATACTTGGGGTTTAAGAAGGATTAAAAAAAATAGGGGTAAATTTAAATAGGGGTTGGCAAAACAGTGCTCTTTGTTTACTAGAGTTTTTTGGCGGGATATGTGGTGAACTTTGAGTATACATTAGGTAAAGAGCACGTCCTTTATAATGGGAACAGTAGGCACGGATGGGAACAAAGCGACGTTCCACGCGCAAGCGCTATCTGTCATAATCGACTGCTAGCGGAGTGCGTGCGTGGGATATCCCTAGCAGTATTTTCGAGAAATTTACCTATCAAAATGGTCAAATGTGCAGTGAAATTCTGTAAAAACGATACTCGAAAACACACGAAACATAAATCGAGTATCACATTTCACCGGTTAGTCATTTTTTTATTCTTTTAAGCTAAAAATTAATCACGCATTGCGGGGGTGAAGGAGACGTGTGGGGCGGGAGCTAGGTGTTCCGCGCGCACTACCCCGCACCGCCGCCTCGGCCTTAATGTCTAATTAGTGATGTGACGCGTTCGGGAATAGTATACATACTTTCGATATTTATTATGAAAGTTCAATCTCTTTCAACAAATACCTTTTAATGAAGATATTGATTCCAATATTGAATTTTTATTTATATATTGTTATTTAAATAATTTTCCAATAGGTTTATTATAAAATCGAAACGTGATATCCAAATATGCTGTAAAAGAACAGCTTTCTCCAAACTGAATATTAAAAATTGCTGGCACCAACCTCAAAAAAATTGTAGCCCCTAATTATTCGTACCTGCTTTTGTTTCGTTTTTATTGGTTAATTTGGTGTATAAATAATTATCATCTCATAATTTTGAGTTCATTTCATTTTGAAGTCAATTTATAAATTTTTAATTGTACTCATTTATTTCGTAATTTTCATTTTTAAGTATAAAATGGAATATTTGTTTGTAATAAATAGGTAAGTAGATGATTTTTTTGTGTTAAAACTGTAGATATGTAAGTTTTTACACCTGTTAGCTCGTATAAATAAGTCGGGCCGTCACAGTTCATAACTTATTCGTAGATCAGATTAATAGTTTTAACACTTAAATACAAATATATATCTGTATCTTTTATCAGTATTTTGTTTTAAAGCCCTACTAATCGATTTTTTGTTAATATATTGCAGTTATAATAATATTACACACAAACGTGTCGAATTGATAACCTCATTCTTTGAAGTGGCGTAATAAAAATTTACGTTAAGTGAATATGTAGTGATATTTCATTTCTCTATACAGGGAATGTTAATAAAGGTGCAGTGACACTTTAAGGTGGGTTTAAACTCATCAAATTGAACAAGTTTCCTGAAATCGCGAATTTTTTTGATTTTTCTACAAATTGGTCAGCTTGGCCGGTTTTGTTTGAAAAAACTTTTAAAAAATCGCGATTTTAGCAAAGTTGTAGAAAAAAAAGTTATTCAGATTAATCAGTACAAACAAGCCCACCTTAAAGTATCATTGCACCTTTATGTTACACCCTGTATATTATACTGAAATTGGTTTTATTGTTATTTGTCTTACCTAACCCAAACAGTACCTACATGTGGGTGTGAGTATATACTTGTATGTACAGATGTTTTATTTTTGAATGTATTAGGAAATAAACATTATATAATCCATAAAACAAACATAAATTCTTAAAATTACGTACTATATTATGCTGCTGTTTATCCTTGGTTATCGATAATCCACTAAGGCGATAGTGCCCTGCAGCCCATCCCTATTAGTCACGTATACATCTATACAGTTTACTATAGCTCACTTGCCTACGATGTGTTATTAAGCGACCGATGCGGTAGACGCGCTCTATACCTACATGATTACTCTGAGGTGGTGAACGTATATGTAGTTTTATTTTATTGTTTTTGCATTGTTTTCTGCTAGAGTTTTATTTAAAAAAGTGGTGCATTTTGAAGAAAATCGTCTGGTGCACGTGAGCAATGTGGAGAACAAGAAAATAAAATGAAGTAGAACGTGAAGACCCGACTTGTACTGGGTGCAGTTTTATAGTCTATGACCAATCTATGACAGATACAGATGTACTGTGACCGGATGTTCTACCTCAGAATGAGGCTGCTGCAAATACTGTCAAAAACTCCAGAAAAGATTTATAATGCACTGGCATTAGCGTTTTAAATCTAAAAAGAGGGCTTGTACCCAGAGACGTTAATATATTCTAACTAAGCTTTGTTTAGTTTGTTTCTAAGCTGGCGGCTGGCTGTGCTGGTGTGGTAGTGATCTGTGGTTCTCTCATGTCTATCGTCGGGCGGGGCCTATTCGTACGGCGCAAAATCAATGTAAACACTCTAACAAAGCGAGTGTAAACACTTTAGCAAAAAGAATATAAACACTCTAGAAACATTTGTTTTAATGTTGGTATACTTGTCACTAGAGCTGGAAAAACCGGAACTTTAAGGATATTCATCTACGGTTCGCCCGGGTACCTGCGCTTTGTTATGCAAGGGCAAAGGAGCTACCATTGCTGCATTTGCATTCTAAAAAGTAGTATCCTTACTATATAATAATATTATAAATGTGAAAATGTGTTTGTTTGTTTGTTACCTTTTCACGCTTCAACGCCTTGACCAATCTTTATGAAATTTGGCATGCAGGTAGCCAGTATCACGGGGAAGGACATAGGCTACTTTTTATCCCGGTAAAATAGCATAATCTCATGCAGTTCCTGAGGGAACTAAAAAAATACTCGATTGTTGTGATTTTTTGCACAGAGATGGTGGAGTAAGTGGGAAACGACAATAATTTACTAATCACCCTTAAAGACAGTCATAAAAATGATGTCCACGAGGGCGGAGCCGCGGGAAAAAACTAGTAACCTATAAATTTTTAAAAACCAATCACTAAAACTACGTAAACTGCGTTTTCGCAATCCACCCTAAACGAAGGAGTCCCCCAACTCTAGTACTTCCACATCCCCCTCGAATCTAGATAGTATGATTAGATTTTGGTAGGTAAAGAGAATTTCTAATCAAAGATGACCTTATAGTTTAAATTTTGAAAATTCATTTTCTCTAAAAGGGAGGATTCACACTCCCCTCTTCTAGAGATGGATTTATCCCATTCTCCTGGATTTCCCCCCCTCCCTTACATTTAAGGGCATTAAGTTAATGCCGTACCAGATTTAAAATAAAAAATGTAAATTAATGTTATCTATTATGTGAGCGAGGTAACCTTACCGCACTCCCCCTAAACAATACTTTTGAAAAGTAAATTTGCAAAATCTGGTAATAATATAGAGTATAGGTCATCTTTGGTAGTATATTATACATATAGTATTAAAGATGACCTTACCCACTAACTATTGAAATATTTTTAATACGTATACGTAATGTGTAGCCTCCGCCGGTGGGTTCAGTCAGGATTGATTGAATATACCCCTCCTGTGGCAGATCTACCAGTTACGAAAGTATAAATTTATAGCTCTCGCTGCTTAGCACACGTTCACCTCCCTACGATCCCTAGTCTTTTTTTTAAAGCAGTTGGCGCAGAAAGAGGGCAGTCCCCGCCTTCGACGACCAGCCTCAGCTGCTACGATTCGACCGGGTACCTGAGCTTTATTACGCATGGCAAAGGGGCTGCCATTCCTGCAGCGCCGGAGCAGTCGCATTCCTAAATCGCTAATTGGTTCAAAAGTAGCATCCTTCCTTACTGATATTATAAATGTGAAAATGTGGTTGTTTGTTAGTTAGTTTGTTTGTTTGTTACCTTTTCACGCTTCAACGCCTTGGCCAATCTTAATGAAATTTGGCATGCAGGTAGCCTGTGTCACAAGGAAGAACATAGGCTACTTTTGATCCCGTGAAAACAGCATAGCCCGATAAAATTCCCGAGGGAACTGAAAATATACTCTTTTTTGGTTATTTAACATCGCAACGGAATAATGGATTGTGTGATTTTTTGCACCGAGATAGTTGAGGTGGTGGGAAATGACACGATTTACTATTAAGCAAATCCTGACAGTTCCCGAGGGATCTGGAGAAAATCCATGTCCACGCTCGCGAGCCGCTTGCGGCTCGCGCACCGCGCACCCTCTAAGTCAGTCACAAAAACGATGTCCACGTGGGCGAAGCCGCGGGAAAAAGGTAGAATCCTATATATTTTCAAAAATCAATATCAAACATTCGCGACTGCCCCTCTGTTAATACTTTCAAAACTAAACTTAAAGAGCATCTTTTTTCCCTACAGAACATGTACGTTTGTTAGTATAGTATTTATTTTAGTAAGAACATTAATTATTATATTTTAGTTATGTATTATATATGCTTTTAATTTATATATTATAAGTATGTGTTATTTATGTACGTACATTAGGTTAGTTTATATTTGATTGTATTTTATTTAGTTTATAATTATGATTATTAAGTACACAGGTTTACCTCCCATACTTTAAAGTCTCCTAACACCCGGTAAGGTTGGCTGGAAGAGATCTCTTATAGAGATAAGTCCACCTTTGTACATGTCCTCTCTAAGTTCTTGTCATTTAAATGTTTGTGTACAATAAAGGATATATATATATCACAAACAGTGTGTAAACTGCATCAAGGTCATTTCATGGTCAAGGTCAGGGTCAAGGTTAGGTTAGATTCAGATTTCAGTTAGGATTAAACGACTCATTCCGAAGGCGAAGCCCCAGCTAACCGTTTCGATCTCCAACAAACCTTCGGGATCCAAGGGGGATGTGGGAGTATTAGGGCGGGGAAAGCTTGAGAGTTCGACTTGAAAGTGGAAAAAAACTTGAGCGTGCGAAGCGAGCGATATTAGATTCGGTCGGATTTGATTGATGATACTATCAAGAGCCTCCCCCCCTCTCCATTCTTGCCCTACAAGTCAAAATGTAGGACTCTGGCAGGTTAGGTAGGACATATCCACCTCTTTAAGTTCTCTAGATTGTTTTTTTTTTCAATTGGGGGCGCGGAGGAAGGGCAGCCCACCTTCGGCGACCAGCCTCAGCCGCTACGGTTCGCCTGGGTTTTATTACGCAAGGGCAAAGGAGCTACCATTCCCGCAGTACTGGAGCAGTCGCATTCCTAAATCGCTTAAAAGTAGATGAAAAGTAGCATAACCTATAAATTTAGAAAGATCAGTATGTCGAAACCTGCGTAAACTGTGTTTCCGCAATCCACCCTGAGCAAAGGAACCCCCCACATTTTCCCAACTCTAGTACTTCCACGTCCCCCTCGGATTACGAAGGCAAGGCAATTTCGGTAGGTAATAACGAAGTTCTGGTCAAAGATTACCTTATAATTTAAATTTGGAAAATTCATTTTCTCTAAATGTAGATCATTCACGCTCTCACCCTTCTCCCATTGGATAGGTTTATCCCACTCTCCCGGATCCTACCCCATAAATTCCAGGGCATTAATCTATAGCCGTACCAGATTTCTTGTCAAAGATGACCATAAAGAATATTTTCAAAATTCAATTTAACTAAGGGAGGGAAATAGCGTACTTCCCCTTCTTAGTTTACATCTGGTTTACTCTCCCCCTAACCCCTCTCAACGTCCTCCCCCCGAAACCCAATACTTTTTAAAAATATCTTTTCAAAATCTGGAAACAATGCATATATCTTTGGTAGTGTATTATATGAGACTAAAGATGACCTAACTCACCAACTTCGTTCCGAAAGATTTTTAATTAAGGGTCCGCTATAGGAAAACGTGGGGGTAACAAATTGAAATATTGGCAAGATAATCTGTCAAGGTAATTTCAATACCAAGATCAGGGTCGAGGTGACGTTAGGTGCAAGGTTTGGTTAGAGTCAATTAGTAGCCCTCGCTATCCGTTTCGATCCCCAAAAAACCTTCGGGATCCGAAGGGAATGTAGGAGTATCACGGCGGGAAAAGCATGCAGGTCCGACTTGAGAGCGATATTAGTTTCAGTTAGGTTTGAATGATTATACTGTCAAGAGCCCCGCGAAGTGAGGCTCGCTCCCTTCCCCCCCCCCCTGTTGCGCATGCACCTCTCTACGTTTCCTAGTGTTTATCCGCACTCCACCCTTAATCGGCGGGCATTAATCTATTGCCCTACCTACTGTTACGTCAGTACTAATATATATACTTTGCTACTGTGTTGTGGTGCACAATACTTCGATGGTTATATGTACCGACATATTTCGAGTTAAAAATGAGAAAACTTAATAATGATAGAGAAAGTTAAAAGACTCTTTTTCCTTTTTAACTAATTTATTGTGCCAATCGACAAAGAAACGCTTGTCCATTTTAATAACGAGCAGAAAAGAAGAAAGCATAGACATTACAGAATTTAAAAAGATCGGACTGAAGTTAGTGGGTTAGGTCATCTTTAGTCTTATGTAATACACACCACCAAAGATGACATTAAATTGTTTGTTTTTGAAAAAGTATTGAGTTTAGGTTAGGGGGAGGCTGGGAAGGAGGTCCCTACGGGAAGGGAGTACGTTACCCCTTACTTCCTATATATAACATTATCTGGAAACAATGCAGTGTATGTCATCTTTGGAGTGTATTATATGAGACTAAAGATGACCGAACCCTCCAACTTCGTTCCGAAAGATTTATAATAAGCGTAGCCCCCGCCAACTAATTTTGATCAACAAACCTCCGGGATCCGATGGGAATGTGGGAGTATCAAGGCGGGGAAAGTATTCGGGGCTGACTTAAGGGCGGAAAACTTGACATGTCCTTAAAAGTTTAATACTTAGCACTTACTTTTACAATTCCATTAAGAATAAAGGGACAAAAGTAGGTCCGTGTTGAATCACTGACTTCACTTTTTTTTATTCACAATTGGTAAGCCCTTGGCATCATCTCACCTGATGGTAAGTGACGATGATGCCGAAGATGGAAGCAGGCTTACCTAGATTCGCCAACGCAGTACTCTTTATTATACTGGCCCAACGCAATGGAGAACTGGATATCATATCTTCAAGCGGATATAATATCAATGTTGTTAACACTGATGTTTGGCGGCAAGACTTAGATAAGATGGTGGTAGCTAGCCAGGCGGGCTTAGAAAATGCCCTACCACCAACCAAACCGAGTCTTACACGTTGACCCCACCGGGAATCGAACCCGCGACCTCCTGGTTTAAAGCGAATGGACTAACCATTACGCCACGGAGGCGGTTGGTTTAGGTGTTGAAGCGTGAAAAGGTAACAAACAAACACATTTTCGCATTTATCTTCTATATGTTTAACCAATACGCCACGGTGGTGGTTGTGGTAAAGTTGTATGCACACAACTTTATACTTACACATAGGTTAATAATTTTCTTCTTCAAGATCAGGGATACAGGGATCAACCTTATACCCTATGCGGCTCACCCACCTCTCTGCTAAAATACTATGCCCATATGTCCTCAATAATTTACTTTGCAAGAGGAGCCGAAATGGGGTGTCAAAATAAGTAATACACAAATGAAAAAATAAAAATAGGCATTTTTATTCAAATGACAAGCACTTGTAAGTAATCAATTAACAAAAGTAAAACATACAGTACATAAGTGATTCCTTGGCTTCTCAGTGCACAACGGAGATCATTTTCAACATTTGTAGTCCCTTTCTTTGTTTCGTTTTTATTCCCAACAGCATTGTAATACCACTTTCACAAAGATAGGTAGGTAGTTGATAATGGTAAAAGAATACAAGGAATATATACTTGGAATTCACAAAGATTGTATCAGCCGAAAGATGTCCACTGCTGGACAAAGGCCTCCCCCAAGGATTTCCACAATGACCAGTCCTGCGCTGCCCCCATCCAGAGGCTTCCAGTGGCCTTCACCAGGTCGTCGGTCAACTGAGTGGGAGGCCTGCCTATGCTACATCTCCAAGTAGTAATCACAAAGATGGCTAGTTGATAATGGTAAAAGAATACAAGGAATATATACTTGGATCTACACCCCTAAAAGAGGAGCATCTCATTTCATTGGTTGGAAATACATGTTACAGATCTTCATGCAGTTTGAAATTAAGGCACCATCAGTTTGAGCTTTTAAATTTAACAGAAAATGATGGATTTTAAGGTACTGGTTCGGCAAAACCTATTAGGTCCTAGTACTCTGTGGGCAGATGAAGTGGCTCACATTAACTTCCAGTTCCTCGATGGTTAGAATTCTGTTCTGAAAATAACAGTTCCACTCTAATGTACAATATTGTTGCTTGTTCTTGTCCACTCACAATCATTTCATTCTGCTGTTACTGTACCAACACCAATTCCAGGTCCAACTTGCAGTCACACTATAAATATTATTGTTGTTGGGTGGGACGCCTGCGGGGTACAGGCGAGTGTTCATGTCTAAGTGGAATCATTACATCCTATTCCCATGGTGGTACGATGGTTACTGTGACCCCAGTGGCATCCCACCCTCAAACCTTGAGCTCCTTCTACAGTACTCCGTTATGCGACTGATTTCCAGGTTGCATAGTTCCTCTTCCTTAATCCTATCGACAGTACCTATACCTGAAATGGAAGAGAAATTTCAATTTTTGTAAAAGAATACAAGCATTTTTGTTTTCTCAGTTAAGATTTTACATGACAGAGCGTTCTAAACTACTAATTTATCAAGCCGTCTGTCATACATAAAGGATAGTTTAGACTCGAGTTATCACTGGCCCATTAGGACCATGTAGTTGAAACTTAAACACAGACAAATGAGAAAATTGCTGCTTACAGTAAGTACTTTACTGCAAGCAGCAAAGTTAAAGAGAAATTTACTACTTACACTTGCTTGCAGCAATCTGATAATTATTATTTATTAATTTGATGCGCCCAAAGCTGTTTGTTTGCTATTGCCACGACAGCACAGACAGATAGGCGTGTCTGGTAGGTCCGCTAAGTTGTAAAATTATTGATAATTAGTTGAAGTAAAGTAAAACAGTTGTATTCTGTTTTTATTTTATTATCTTAGCGTCTGGGCGACTAAAGAAACCAAAGAGTATAGAAATCACTAAGTTTAATCAAAACTAATAATATCGAGACACACGGCAGTGTGTCCGCCAAGTTCGAAAAGAACAAGGCGACACCGGCCGTGAGTTTTATTACACAAACCATTTCGGGCAACTTTTGACCTACATACCAGTAACTTAAAATCTGTTTGACTTACACACTTGCGATTTCGCGTGTCTAGTAAGACCCACGCTATCACCTAAAATCCCAATTTTCGTAAATACATCTTTTACCATTTTTGAGTTAATGACGTCCGAAAATCACTATTTTTATAACTCACTCACTGACTGACTGACGTATCAAAATTATAGACCACTTCCACGAGTTCCACGTAATTTAGAAACTTGAAATTTGGCATCGAGGTAAGTTATTACATTAGGCGTATACAAAAAAAAATGCGTAATTAGGGTTCCTTCCATTACCGACCACATTATAGACCATTTCCAGGTGACTTAGATACTAGTTTGGCATTTTGGTAGGTTAATAGGCGTATACAAAGAAAAAAGAGAAACCAGCCAAGTGCGAGTCGGAATCACGAAATTTGTTTTCCGTACAGTGGTGGTGCAGAACACATGGGAATAATGATATAGACCACTTCCAGGTGACTTTTTAATTTGAGGTTTGGAATTGAAATAGGTTAATTGGACGCATTGAGTAAAAATTCAAAAAACTAGCATTGTTCAAAAAACTCTGGGCTTGCGCACCGAGGGTTCGGTACCACCAAAAATATCTTATATGTATGTGTATTACTTTAATAACGATAGGAAATTTGTATTAATATTTTACAAAAATTAATGATATACCTACCAACAAAATATAAATGTGAAATGGAGCCAAGTTTTATATAAAAAAATACAGCGTTCTTAATGACTAGGTACCAAGTTTTATAGTGGCTCCTGAATAATGGCTATGGATATTAATTTTAGACTTCTCCAAATAATAGAGAATGTACAACGGTTTTCAGTTGGTTAGAAAAATGTGTTATGTTCTGTGTGTAAAATAAAATTGGATAGTGAAAACTTGCCAAGTTACACCATGTAGTAGCACAGAACACATTTTTTTTAAGCAACTGAAAACCGCTGTACATTCCTTATTATTTGGAGAAGTCTAAAATTAATATTTCTATTTAAAGATGATTTAAGAACCACTATAGAACTTGGTACCTAACCTACCCATTCAGTCGTAATTTGTTGATATCGAACTTGGCTCCCTTTCACATTTATGTTTTGTGAAGCTTAAAATCAACTCCGTCTGGCTAGCTGGCCGGTGTGATGACGTCACGATACTCTGTCTGGTAACCCATAGCAACCCGTGAGAATAGCCACAACAAACGTCATTAGGGTTGACTTTTGTTTGTTTCTTAGTTGTCTAAAATTGTCAAAACAGCCAACATTCAGGAAAAAATATTGTAGAGTTGGAAGTTACCGATTCACAAAAAAACAACCGAAATTGGTGAAAAAAATGATATATTTTGTACCCAGAGCAACAAAAAAAAAATTAATTTTTATGGGTAAAAATTACCTGTGCCCCGTAGGAATAGCTACTTCGCTATCGTCGTCGTCCGTCCTTTTTTGCTTTGCTTGCTTGACAATTTTATTGTTCGTTTTGCAAGTGCGATATGGATATTTTCATAAAACTGTGAAGAATGGCATCATCATCGAAGAATCCGAGAGCCACTCCTCCGGGAATGTGTATGTGTTGTAGAACGTGTAATATGTGGTGCTGGAAGGCTTTCAAATGGCTGCCTGTTCTAATGATAACGTCAATAGTAATTTGGTCATATTATGCATACGTTATCCAGTTGTGCATTTGTAAGTATAATCTATTGTTCCTGCTTTCTAATATTGTGATTTCGTTCCACTTCTCGTGCGCATCCAGATTTTATCGTTTTTTTTCAGTCACGGTACGGGATGCAGTGCAAAAATGCATTTACCTCGTGCTGTACCACTTTCTCTTAGTAATGTTCTTCTGGTCCTACTGCCAGACGATCTTCACTGAGATACAACAGGTCCCGGAGAAGGTGAGTGATCTGTTTTATATCTAATCTATTGGGTACCTACTCAGTTCTGTAAACTTAGTGTAGCTCAAATTCGATCATAGATACCTACATAGAAAGTCATATCATACTGTACTGCTAATCAAGAAGTGGGTATGAGTAACAAGGATGGCAGCTGATTAAGAGAATGAGTTCATAGCTTGTAAATTATTTAGTTGGGTACCTAGGTAATTTGTCCTTGGATGTTTTAGAAATTTGTTACTTGAACCTCCTCAACCTCAATAACCAATGTACACATAATGTAGATTTTAATTAGAGACAAGGTTTATGTTTTATCTTAGGGCTCGTCCATTAATCACATGATGTTTTTAGCAACTTTTTAACTTTCCCCTCCCCCCTGGTGATACGTGGTGAGGTTTTAGACTAGTCCCTCCCCCCATATTCTTTATTCTGGTACAAAGTATCTGTAAAATTTTCAAGGCTAGTCGAGCGAGGAAATTGTGCGTTTAGCGAAAAAATAAATGAATGTGATATCTCGCAACAGCCCCCTTGTGATATTTAGTGACTTCTTCCGGTCCCCTTCCCCCTCCTTTGAGCCTCAGGTGATTAATGTACAATCCCTTAGTTCAAATCAAGTTAATTGATTTTAAATAGGTGTTTACACACACTTTTAAATAGGCAAAAAAACATATTGAATATTACAAATAATGTCATGATTCAGATTACAGTCTCAGGTAACGGTACTTGTTACAGAATCAATATATATATTTTTGTCATTTACATAATCTATTAATTTATTATATCCTCTAGAGCACAAGCAATTTTTGACATGAGTCTTGAATTTATTCTCTGACAAAGTTACATTTTCTGGAATTTTATTGTAGAATCTTATGCACTGCCCCACAAATGTCTTTTTAACCTTACTCAGTCTCGAAAAGGCTATATCTATTTAATTTACATTTCTTAAATTCAAATTATGCCTGTTTTTAGGAAATAAATGCAAATTCTTACGAACGTACATCATGTTTTCATATATAAATTGACTAGCAACAGTTAAAATATTGATTTCTTTGAACTTATTCTTTAACGACTCACATGATCACATGTGATAGATTGCTCAGACAGCTCTTTTCTGCAAGATGAAAACAGTTTCTATATCGGCCGCATGGCATAAGATGCCATAAGACATTTTACTATGGAAGTAACTAAAATACACTAGTCTTGCAGTACTTACATCTGTTAACTGTCTTATTTTCTTAACGGCATAAGCAACAGTACTTACATCTGGTAACTGTTTTATTTTCTTAACGGCATAAGCAGCTGAACTAAGCCTTCCCGCTAATGTTTCAATGTGTGGTACCCATTGAAGTGAAACATCCAAAGTTATACCTAGGAATACTGTAGTATTTACAAATTCTAAGTTATTACTGTCTAATATATAATTCTTGGATTATATAATTTAAAGTAGAGCTCCCATCCTTTTTGGTGCTACAGTGCACTTACTAGGCAAGTCATATCTAAACATTAGAAATCGCTAAAATTGCTAACTAACGGCTAGTTCTGATTTTTTAATATTTTGATAGTACCACTACCAGTAGCATAAATTCAAATTGCAGCTTCGAAAGACCTGTGCCATCTTTGCAGCACTCAAAAAACTCCAAAATTATGCACTTTTTTTGTTATTCTCAATGTCAGTCCTAAACTATACATTTTTAAAAATAAAATATGTTCTATACATTTTTAAAGTAACCAGCTGTATGCGTTCCTTATCGAGATAAAGCCTCTACATTTTTTTTATACAAATCATAGAATTTTTAAGAATTTCTTGACACACACACTCATTTTAAATTCGGAACTATTTTACACAAACTCACTTCAAAAATTTAACTTAAATAGCCAAACAAATCATTGGCAACACATTTGGAAAGATTTCTTTTAACCCTTTAAGTGAGGTGTCATTGGAATCTACACGGTTACATTACACGGCTCAAGCGGGGCGTCATCCGATTCGGATGAAAAATGAGTGCACTTCTTGAGGACAATACATTTTTAGCATACTTACACGGGTCTGATCTGTGTCAAACTATACCATAATACTGTGGAAGGACTGATAAATCAATATTTATTGTTTATTTAAGTAATTCCATAAAAATTTGCTCCAAAATAAGGGTTTCTAACCTTTTTTGTGTCAGATTTCATACAAACGTCACAAAAAGTTATATTGTTTGCACAAAAAAAAACTTGCTTAAATTGATTTAGATAGATAGAAGATTTCATTTGTTAATTAGAGTAAGTAGTTTTTATAGGTTTTATACATAAATACTAAGCCTTGGATATTGGCAAAGAACCAAATGAACTACCGTGTGACCAAATTACTCTCCCCGCGTGAGCCCGGGCGGCGCGTTTGATATCCCCAAGTCAAAGTATATATATTAGTACTAAGTACTAACATACAGCATATTCCCTGCCGCTCTCTAGATTCCGACCCCACCCCCTCGTCACCCAGATGTCTAACGTATAGGATTTCGCCGCCATTTTGTTTGTTCCATCATTCGTTTTTTGAAATGTCATTTCTGGCCCGTTGTTTGTCCACGGTGTGCCCAAGTGAAGGTTTAAGCTAAAAGACAAAGTGCAAACTTTGGCATCGATGAGCACTTCCATCAAAGTACAAGACAAACATGTGGATATAGAGCCACTGGCAATATTACAGTGTTTGTGTATCATCAAGCAGTCAGACAAAGAGTTGAAGGAATACTTCAAGTACGAGTCAAGACATTGTCAAAGTAGCACTTGACAAGAGCACCTCTTTTCAATCAGTGCTAATCATTAGACAGTATGTGGACATCCTTGTCCTTCTTAATGGTTTGGGATTGGCTGCGAAGAATGTTTATTTAAGAAAAGTGGCAGAGATGACTCTGGCCCCTTACAATATTCTTCAACACCATTCAAACATGGATATTTGAAAGTCCTCCCAGGATTCGAGTTGTTTCTCCAAGCCTTCACTGGGTGTGACACCACCTCTTCACCGCCCTTTCCTGGCCTGGGAAGAACAAACTGTGGAGCGCAATTCGCCTAACAAGCCATTAGCTCTGTATAAAGGAAACTACACTGAAGATGCCCTGCACAGCCCTTGCTACAAAAAAAATTGTAAAAACAGCCACCTTTGCTAAGGTTCATCTCGGCTGTTTGCCTCCAACAGAAGATAGTATAATTGCATGCTTACTGAACTTACCACCAAGTTCAGAAGTGTTTGGTGTTTGAAAAAGATGCCACTCAATGGGTATGTAAAAAGACGCCACTCAATGGGTATGTAAAAAGACGAAAAAGGGGCTCATTCCAACAACAATGATGAGAGAAGTGGCACATCCCATCCTTATAAATTTTTCATCATGCGGGTTCAAGAAAGGGTGTAGTGGAGGCGGCTGTACCTGCGTAAAAGCAGGTCTCAAATGATCGGCACTCTGCAAATTTTGCTCTGGTGTCTTTTGCCATTACGTCACTGAGCTTCAAATTGCTGAAGACGACGCGATGTCGACAATCATATGCCGATTTTTCAGACTGAATCAAATAATTTTTATGAACTACCCACGAAGCTTTCAGCTTGAACAATTTCAAGCCAAAACTAATGACCTTGTAATGCCTTGTCAATATGCTTAATAAATATTTACAATATTAATAGTTTAAACATATAAATATCAGATCATATGAGTCCCCACCGAGGGGCTCGAGCCTACCCTAAATTAAGGCGATGGGGCCTTAGTCGACCATGTGAGTCCACTAAATATATATATTTCTTGTAGTATACATGGTTTTTTCAAACTACTCAATCAATGTGAGAACCAAACAGAGCAAATTGGCAAAAAATGCAGTGTTCTTATTTTTTGGATTTCCAAAATTTGTGAGTAAACTGTATGGCGTACAGACGTCGTTCTTTACTTAAATTAAAGCTAATTAATTATATTTGCTAGAAATTTTTTTCCTATGACTTCATCCTTAAAATTAGTATTTTCTCCATTATGGGGGTCAAAAATTTACCAAGTCATAAAATTTCACAATTTTGGACAGCTGTAACTCGGTATTGTACCTTCAGAGCTTGTTCTGGTCTCAAATTGTAGCAATTTTAGTGTACATTAAAACATATAAAAATTATTTTATGAAAAAACACATAGATAAGGACTTACATTGACTTACACCAAAAAATTGCACGGATTTTCGAGTGCTGCAAAGTTAGCACAGGTCTTACGAAGCAGCAAACTTGGATATACGCTATTGGTAGTGGTCTTAACAACATATAAAAAAATAATCAGAATTAGCGGTTAGTTTGCGATTTTAATGTTTGATATGACTGGCTTATACAGGTTAGCTTACTTTTCACTGTGCACTGATCACCACATTTCTTCTATGGCTTCAGTGAGGCACAGAAATGAAGATATTTTTTTTACTTTCGAGCAACGAAGAAGTGAAGAAGGTATTGTGATGGCAAAAAAATCGAAGTTCAGATATTTTGTTAAATCTATTCACAGAACCAATGTGAGACAGATTTCTCATCATTGTCTTCTGCGAATTCTTTTTACAAACCCACTCAAAAGGGTGTAATGAATCCACTTAGTGACTTGACCCATCCAATAAGAATAATAATAATGAACTAGTTACTAACTTGCAGAACCCCTGATAGCTCATGGGTTTCTAAGGTGGGCGCTGTAGAGAGGTCTACAGCGCCCACCTTAGAAACCCATGAGCTATGCCATTTTTGCATAAACAAATTTAATCATACCTTCTCATAATTTGGTTTCAAGTAAAGTTTAAATGTATGAATTAATATTATTATGGTCAGTTTTTTTAACAATGTATTTTTTTTTTCAGTACAAACTGCCAGAGACTGAATTAGAAAAACTTTTATCAGCTGACTCTGAGGATGGTCAGCGGTCAATAATAGAAAATTTTTCTAAAGACTTACCTATAGTCACAAGGTACACATTTATCACTATCTTTTAGTTAAAATTCTTTCTCATTACTTAGGATTGATTTGCATTTTTTTTCTTTATATAAAATTAAAGTCATGATAAGTCATTAGTTAGTCATTATTAACATTTCAACTTTTCTCAATTCTAGACTTGTAACATTGATAAGAAAGTTTACAATGAAAATTGGTTACACTACTCCCAAAGAAACGCGTAAAGATATAATTGAACATCATGCGAATAAAGTCAGTGTGCTTTTAAGGTTGGTTGTTAGATAATATTATAGTCAGAATTGAGAATTGTGTGTATTTTACATTAGTAAAAAACTTTGTTCCATAGAAGTATTGATTAATAATTACTATTATATAGGTGCTGTTAAAGTAATTTGTAAAATATTAATCATGCCTTGCTTATATATGACTAGCTTTTGCCCTCGGCTTCGCCCGCGTGGATATCGTTTTCATGACTGTATAGCTGGTGGCATTGACTTCGGATGATAGTTGTCTTGGTTAACACTTTATTTCTAATACCCCGTGGTATTATCTCAGGAAGTAGGTGTATGATGGACATGCTAAAACTAATTTTATAAAAACCGTTCACCGTTTTAGCATGCTTAGAATACATCGACTTCTCAAGATACCTGCGACATTCGATACCCCTAATTGAAGGAAAGACAATGGGTTATTTCGATTCCTACGGGCACTCCCTGATTTTCACGTGTAAATATATTCAATACACCTAATCTAACAGTGAATGTTTCATATTAATACATTAAGCCATTCCAGAGACACAATGCTCCTTCTTTCGTGCCCCAACCTTTTCATTATCCGGTGTTCCGGGATTGAAAATATGACTTCACGTATGTTCCGTGTTTGTCCCCTATGCGACATTCGTCATGCCTAATTGAAGGAAAAATAATGGTTTATTTCAATTTCTACGGGAACCCACCAATTTTTCGGGATCAAAAGATTATTTTTTGAAACTATAACTTCGAGGATCGTGGTTTGATGTACGTATTTTGGAGCACACGAATTGCCTCCGTCTGCTCCTATCCATCGCCAACCGCACCGCATCACAGAACTTATTAGATGGCGTCCTAATCTGTTTGGGCTCAAAGGTATCAAAGCACTTCCCTAAACCTGTTTTATAGTGTGGAGAAGTGATCAGTAGCCCAAGGATTTGGTGGAATCCATAGTGGTCCCTCAACACAAAATGTAGTGTAGTAATTGCCGTTCGTTATTGATCATCTAACACGCCTGTAAAATCATTTTACGAATTATCAGCGACCGTTGGCCTTGCTATCTCGACAAACAAATCCCTGTGGAGCAGTAGATTTCGTTGCGAGACGCGGGACGCGCGAAAGATATTTCAACATGCCCCAAATTATTTAACAATGCCAGCAGTTCTTACTCTAAAACTTTTGACTGCGTGAGATGGCAGACATTCTACAGTTCTTGTCCTACGTATCTCATTCAGAACTAATACACCGAGAATGATGCCAGAATCTGACTTGGAAGAACTGATGTCGAATCTCCTTCTACTAGAACGATACGGTAAGGTTGTGTCCTCTCGTCTAAATTATTCAACATTAGTGGATATAGAGAGTGAGCGTTTCTTTAGCCTATGTCCATCCTGGAATTCCATTCTAACTATTGGTGAATTTTTTTTTGAATCGGATCTACGAACTCTACATCTTTTTAATATTATTATAGATCTACGGCAAACATAATATCCGAGCCGCTTTAGAATGATGGGAGGGGGGGGGGGGGTTTGTCTGTGGGGGGGCAGGAAATTCAGTTACCTCCGATTCGTTGACGATAGACCCTTATTGCTGCCAGCAAAGAGGAGAAGTCCATCTTATTCAGCCGCATTGAAAACATGCTAAAACTAAATTGATAACAGTTGACCGTTAAAATGTACTGATCAAATCTTCAAACCTTCAAGGATTAGTCGGTTCAATGAGTTCGACTATCTTGGATCCCTCGTCACTTGTGAAGGAAGTTGCTGCAAAGAGATTATAATAGCCAAGAGCCCAATACAAAATTGGAAAAAGTTTGGCAAGACAGTGATATCACTAAACGCACCAAAGCCAGACTCGTTAATGCACTCGCATTTCTTATATTTCTCTACGGCTCGGAAACATGAACTATAGAAGCCGCTATGAAGTCGAGAATTGACCTATTCAAGATATTTAAATACTTGGGCTGTACCATCAACGACACAAATACCCGGGACGAAGAGATCGACATTCGCGTCCAAAACGCCTTGCGATGCAGCGCCGCCTTGTACAAGGTGTTGGTGTCCAGGCTTCTCAGTAGAAGCACCAAAATCCGCATCTATAAGACTGTAATAAGACCGATTTTAATGTATGGATGTGAGGCTTGGACACTTACACTCAAGGAAGAAAATAAACTCCAGGTTGCAGAAAGGAAAATCTTTCGTAAAATTCTTGGCCCAAAGCAGAGAATCGATGGCAGTTGGAGAATCCTTAAAAACGCCGAGATCCAAGAGCTGGTGGCTGTTCCAGACATTATCGGAGAGACGAAAGCTCACAGACTCCGGTGGCTCGGTTACCTAGAGAGAATGGGAGAAGATCGCAATGTGAAGAGAGCCTATCAGGGTCAACCAACAGGTCGACGCCCGGTCGGTCGCCCCAGGTATCGATGGCGCGATGTGGTGAACGCGGACCTACGCGAGCTCCAAGCTGACGACTGGCGCGAAACCGCACAAGACCGGGACAAATGGCGAGTTCTCTTATCGGAGGCCAGGACACACTTTGGGTCGTTGCGCCAGCGGAGTAGTAAGATATGGGGTTGGCGTAAAGTGCTGCGAATACCATGGACAGTTCTCAGACGTAACGAATCTATTCTAGAAGAGCTGAAAACCACGATACGCTTATCAGATACTTGCCGCACCCGCATGCTTAATATCCTCGGTCACATCGCGCAGTGAGTGCCAGAGACTCTCGAAAAGCACATTCTTTGGGCAAAGTGGATGGGTAGGAATAAAGGTGTCAAGTCCCACCTAGACGGTGTGATCAAACAAAGCAACTGAAAATCCACCTGCACGATGCTATCCACACCGCCGCTGATAGAAAGATGGAAGTTCTTAATTCGGCCCCTATTCACGCCTGCCTGACTTGATTCTTGACGATCACGACGTAGAAGACGAATATAACTGCACTGGTTAATTAGTATGTGTGGCTCAAATCTTGTAATCGATTTTAGAGCGACTTCCAAGGGTCCCTTTGAGCTGAAATTCGATATGTACCATATTACCGGTGACAATAGATCCTTTTGGGATTTTGAAGTTAATTTGATGATGAATTTTAAAGGTGAAATCAACATCCCAGGATTGGCTTTTATTTTTAATAGAGTTATAGGAAAAACTGTACCTACTCAGCTACTTTTTAGGGTTTCGTATCTAAAGGCTAAAAGACTTCGCTCTCCGTCTGTCACCAGGCTGTATTTCATGAACCGTGATAGCTAGACAGTTGAAATTTTTACAGATGATGTATTTCTGTTGCCGCTATGACAACAAATACAAAAAATTTGAAAAAGTGAAAAAAAGGGCATCTCCATACCAAAAAGTGTTTATTTTTGAAACGTGAAGAAACTAGCGCCATCTAGTACGGTACCCTTTGTGCGCGGGTCTGACTCGCACTTGACCGGTTTAAAAAAATAATGAAAACTGCCTTTTTACAATCTGAATATTTTACGTTTTTGCGCAAATGAGCCGGTGTTTCAGTGGTCAAGTTCTGCTTGCTAGGCCGGGGTCGTTGGTTTGATCTCCACGCTGCTTTTCACCCAACAATAATATCATGACGTCTCAATGAAATGGTAGGCGTAAACCTCATTCTACGGAGTAATCATATTCCTGTCACAGAAGAAAAAAAAAGTGTTCAATACATATGTCGTTTTTATAATTTACCAACTGCCATGATACGGCAACAGCACGGAATTTTCATAACAACCATTCATTTTCTACGATTCAATGCCTTTAAAAATGTACTTAAATTAAAACACCGTACCGTTGGTTATAACACTGTGAAATATTAAAACTTCCATAGTATTACATCTTTGCACTTCTTGGCTTTGCACTGCCCAAGATAAGATAGGATAGCCAGTTTCCCCAGTGCGTTGGGGAATCTTGGAAAGCCCGCTTCCATCTTCGGCATCATCGTCACTTACCATCAAGTGAGATGATGCCAAGGTCTTACCAATTGTTAATAAAAAAAATGTTCTTGACAACGTGTAGTTACCTATTTTATCAAATTAAGCAGAACACCAGGCTCAGTCACCTAACCTCTCTAACTATACTGTTTTCAGAACAGCGTCTGGCTCGGTGCGGTATTGTAACCGGTGCGTGCTGATCAAACCGGACCGCGCACACCACTGCAGCATATGCGCGCGCTGCGTGCTCAAGATGGACCACCACTGCCCGTGGGTGAACAACTGTGTCTGCTACTTCAACTACAAGTACTTCATGCTGTTCCTCGGATACGCGCTCGTGTACTGCCTCTTCATCATGTGTACTTGCATGCCGTACTTCATCAAGTTTTGGAAGGTAAATACTACCGTTATTCATGTATTGTAAAATCTAATCTACAAACAAAATTTAAATGTTTTATAAATTTTAATGTTGTACGCTAATATGTTTACTCATACTTATAAAATTCTATTTGCCCCGCCACATACCTTTTTGATATTTTTGTAGTAGACCTCTGCACAAAAATGAGGAAAATGACATTTATATTTAGCAAGAAAGAGATAAATGTATGAGTGTGACATCATCCATAGAAGCAAGTTTTATAATTGTTTTATAATTCGTGCTACTGTTGCATCGCAGACTGGGTAAAAATGAAGTCATTTGCAATTTTTACCTCACTGCGCCAGAAAGAGGGTTATGTTTTTTGAGTATATGAACATGCACATTTACATATGTATGTATATTTTTTTCTTTGGCACGCTCTGTAGCCTAAACGGCTTGAAGGATTTTGCAGTGCGACGTGTCTTTAGATTCGTCTTGATCCCGTGAGTGACATAGAATACATTTTGACCCGGCTGGCCAAAAAGAGGGGTTAAGTTTGGTATGCACTTGGGTTTTAAATTTTCAATTAATTCGTGTAATTATTTACACAAGGGATCTACTCGTGAAAGGAAATAACTTTCACCAACAGCATACAGTACAATCGTAAAAAAATAAATTTTGGATTTCTCATACTTATTATCATCAACTTTATTTGGAAATTTTGACCAACTTTGTTTTTTCCTGCTCGTTGCAGTTTCGTTGCGAACGCGTTGTTCAGTTTCATGAGTATAAATTTAGTTTAAAATATTGCCAACGACATTAATTTTACCTGCATTAATCGCGCCCCTTAAAGTGCAACAATTTTATCTTACGTCTCTTGACGATTTATCTCTGTTCGCTCAATCAATCTTACATGTAGGCTGTTTCTATATAAATCATAATATGAAGGGTATGTAATAATATTAGTATAGGTACCTATGGACGCAAGTACTTAAAAAATAATGTTTGCGTGTCCATCTATAAAACATACGCTAAGCCACAGAAACCATATTACAAACAACAAATACTCTGAGGAAGTATAGTAAATTATATACTTTCTAAGTTTTTTTAGGTTAAAAATGTAGAATGTTATTATTTTACATTTTGAAACTAAAATATTAAAGAAAATTTATCATTTACGATATTTTGTCAAATAAATATCCTTTATGGCATACCAAAGAAACATTACAGAAACTTAATTTAAATATGTACAGTGCAAAGGCGGCCTTATCGCTTTAAGCGATTTCTTCCAGGCAACCTTAAGGTAACCGGTAGGAGTTGGTAGACAAAAGGTTAAAGGTCAAAGAGTATTTCTTGATTGTAATTTTTTTTTCTGTCGATTGGTGTATGTTTCATATAATATGTACACTGTTCCGAGTGTATGTATGCCACGCTTCGTACAAAAAGGCTCGAACCTATTTATAAATAGTTACACTGTTAACGTTTCGTAAATGCTCTGCCTTATCAAGGGTTTAATGCTATAAAATCCTAACCGACTTTTGTTACAGCCTTAAACCACTAGATATATAGTATTATTTTCGATCGTAAAGCCACGTGAACGAAGTCCCTGGTACCACAAATGGTGCCTCAAGGCTAGACAGGTCCTTAACTGATAAGTTGACCAGAAATTCATGGAACAAAATATTTCAAATTACAACATCAATCTGATATGCCCGATCCAAATCAATTTGAAACTACCTTTAAGTTAACATAATATTGTTTACAATATGATAGATTCGAATAACATCGTTATGTGAAAATCGATGTTATATTTTGACATATTTATTCCATGAGTTTCCCTTGATTGAAAAGTAGATTTATGTAAATTCCTTAAAAAAATCCTGGAAAAATATAACTACGGCGTCTATTACTCATGAAGTGAAGTTCTGAAATGACATTTTTTTTAAAGCAAAAGAGTTCTGGAAATAAAAAAAATTGAAATAAATTTTGAATGAAGAAAATTCTTTTGAAAATCTCATTTAGGTCCATGAGTAGGAACCCTAGTTACATTTTTTTCAGGTATTTCGTAAGGACTGAAAAATTGTCTGTATGTATTATTTTCGAAGCATGTCTATTACCCTCCGTTGAACATGCAGGCCAATCACGCGTACCAACGAGCCCACTGCGAAACTTTGATACGTAACGGCACTTATAGCAAGCGTTGCTTCCAATTAATGGCGATTATTGATGTAATGTCCTTTTCTTTTTCAATTTTTTGTTGTAGGTACGGTATCTTAGAGTAAAATGGTAGTTTTTGTGTATGTAAGCGTTTGAAGGTCGATCTCGCTGTAGATTTTTTTCTGTACTTAAAACCCTGACGAATTTTTTTGAACTAGCTATCACCAGCGTTAGGCCATAAGCCTAACTGTGCGCTGGCCTAGAAAGGTTTGAAACCACAGGTCAAAACACCCATAGCCCTTTGCGTCTAGACATTTGTCTTTTACTTCATTCAATAGCTTGGCGAAAATGAGATTTTCCTGGTGTTGTGTAAGACCGGTTGATTGAGGTACGACGCCAAGTTTTTATAAATTCTAGTCACATTGAGATTGCTTCACAAAATCACCAAGCTTTATTAAAAAAAACACATTTAATATAGCTCCCTCTGAGGTAAAATGTACCTACTACATCAATTTAATCACAGAATAGTCGATGTTTATTGTATTGTGTGCATTGCACTTATGTTGGCGTTAAAATCATGTACAGTCGAGTTCATTAATATATTGGCAGGGCCAATGGTTAAAAACATTGTAAGCGTCGAAATGAATATAAAGTTGTATACAAACAATTAATGAACCGTTTACATGATAACAACTTATTGATATCTACATATGTTTGTATGGAACTTTATATTAATTTCGACACTTACAATATTTTTAACCATTGGCCCTGCCAATATATTAATGAACTCGACTGTACCTCTTTACCAACACTGTAGTATTTGCTTTAAAAGTTCCACATTGTTAAAATCCCTTATCAGAAAAGTTATCGCAGTGGGAGTTGTTTTTTCTACCAATGTGTTATGTGTGCCAATTATTAATTCTAACGTTTAAGCAATGCGGAACTTTCATAATATTTTAACTACAATATGTACTTTGGAGTAAAATCGTAGAATTTAGTAAAATCATCCGTTTCTTACGCAGCGTTGTGTAGTTTTAGAATTGGCCTATGCGAATAACACACCGCTTAGTGATCGATCAATTATTAAATTGTAATTCATAAGCAAAACAACTACCTACCTACCTACCTACCTTATTTATTACCCGACTGCCCACAAAAAGGAATGTTTTGTTTTCAGGTCTAATGTATGTATGTATGTATGTTTGTTTATTCCACTATATCATCTAAACGACTTGATGAATTTTTGAGTGCGAGGTGTCGTTAGTATAGTCTTGATCCCGTGAGTGACATAGGATAAATTTTACCCGACTTCTCAAAAAAGAAGAGTAATGTTTTTATGCTGTCCTGTTTGTATAAAATTTTTATTTTATGTTACTTCGCTGAGTATATCGTAAACATTGCGAACTTTGCTATGTAATTTAAGTAATTATGCATAGAAGTACCTAATGATAAACTATGAAATTATAGCACTTTATCGTCGCAAGCGCGGGGTCCGCGACCCTTGGCGGGTTGAAGCGATTCGAGAAGCCGTCACTGCGATAGGGCGGTCATAGATTTACTAGGTGCATACATACATAAATGTTATAAATGGCTGCCCTAATTAATTAATAGTCGAAGCTATAACATCAATTTATATGTGCTGTATGTTTTTAATATGTGTAAACATTGGCAATTAATTGCAAAAATAAATGTCAGCCTGAAACTTTTATATTCTTCGATTTAGTCATGCTAATGCGAAAAATTAAAAATAGTATAAATTGTTTAAAATAAACGTACAGTATAAACGTCCAGTCCCGGTTAAGGAATTTTTCAAAAATCTTTTGCACAACTGCCCACAAAAAAGGAGTTGTATTGTTTTCGGGTCCAATGTTTGTATGTTTCTTTATTCCACGATATCTTCTAAATAATGATTAAAGAGTGCGAGGTACGAGTATAGTTAGATTCGTCTTGATCCCGTGAGTGACATAGGATACATTTTACCCGTCTTCCCAAAAAAGACGGGTAGTATTTTTGTACAGGCGTGTGTTTTAAATTTTTTAATTACAATTTTTTTAAAAACACTAACATCGTTTTTTTTTCTTTTTTTATCATTGTGCGGGTTCGATTCCCGCCTAAGGCAAACAGTTTTTCAAACATCTGAATGGAGTTTCACTTATTAAAAATACAGTAATAATATCCTTTATGATATTTCTTATCTTTAATATTTCAAGGACTTTTTTTCCATACTCCATAGCTTTAGGACATCTATGTTGTTTTAACTGTACAGGACGACTTCCTATTCGCTGTAAAGTGGCAAATGGTTGATTATATTCATGGAACTGACATCTTTCCCCAAGGAAGCTATACAATCGAACCAATTTTTACTTTAAATTTTGATGGGATCGATTCATCATCACTAGGGATTGCTATCCGGTCCGGCGGATCCGGTGACCCGGCGGATCAGGCGTGTTTATGGACCTACCGGATCCGGTGATTCGGCGTCGGATCCGGTGGCGGATCCGGTAAAGCAAAAAATACGCGAAAAACTGTACTGTATGCAACGAAGCTCGCGCGCGCGATGTTGCCAGATCGCTAGACGTGCCGCGGCACTGCCGCCGCCGACACCGGCTCTGCCTGCACTTGTTTGTCAGTCGCCACTTTACCTTTGACATCTAAAGTATCGAACGAAACTAATCGAAAAGTGTGTGAGTGATTGATTAGATTATTCTGTCGAGATAAACCGTAATTAAGTTGACAAAGACTTTGTTTACCTAATTAGTGGTCAAAAACTCAAAACTCAAAACAATTTATTTCAAATAGGTGTTTACACACACTTTTAAATAGTCAAAACAAAAAAAATATTACTGTTTATGGTTATATGACGAAAAAACCATTGAAATCCGTCCGGATCCGGTCGTATTGGCGTCAATCCGGTGAAATCCGGCCGGATTGAAAATGATACCGGATTGCAATCCCTAATCATCACATAAGCTCATATATACGTACCCACTGAGGGGTTCGAGCCTACTCTGAATTATTATTTTGATGGGGATCGATTGTCTTACACTAGTAGTCCATAAAACTAAAAAACAAAAAATGTATGTGCAAGTCCCTGGTGGTCTAGCGACTAATCTACTAAACGGATTCGGGTTTCCTATCTTGATTTTTTTGGCTATCACCATAATAAAAATCTCGTTTTTTTTAATGGCGCAAATAATTTTGTAGGTTGCTAGAGATTAATAAAACACTGGTTGGTTCAATATTCCAGGGAAATTCGGGGTCAAACCCAGGTTGATTTAATTTTGTTTGCCAGACGGTGTAGACTACGCGAAAAAGTATGCACAGCATGGCTGTTTCAATTTATTTTACCTCTCATATTAACTGTCAATAATTGATCAATCAGTCATAAACTTTGCTCCGATTGTGAAGGTTCCGTGGGGAAAGATGATCCGTTTACGTGTAACATCTACCATTTAGCCATTTTTCAGTAAATAAAAATAATCCTATAAAGACGCGTACAATACAAACACACTCGTACAATACAAAAATGTTTATTTCCTGTGACATTTTAACTGTGAATGTTTATTTCTGTGACTATTTTTAACTTTTTTAAGTAGCCAAGCTACCTGTACGAGGTGGCCTTCAGTCGTGCCTCTGTTATAATAATAATGAAGGATTCTTTGCAGGGGGAGTTCGGCATGGGCGATAACGCGGGCACGTATCATATACTGTTCGCGTTTTTCGTGTCGCTGATGTTTGGCGTGTCCCTGGGATCACTGTTTGGCTACCACTGCTTCCTCGTCGCAAATAACAGGACTACTTTAGGTTGGTGTCTCTTTAGGGCGGCGAGCGGGCGCAGTTGTAGGTGTTTAAGAGGGAAAATATTCACGCTGGAGTGGCGTTTCCATATGTAGCCTTTAGACGCACCTCGTGAATTCTATCGAGGCGAACGTGCGACGGAATACAAGAGTCAAATACGGCACTGTTTCCCTCAATAACTTAAGATCTTTTCTACATAAGTCCGCCTCTATTGACCACACGAAAGAGCGTGCGTCTAACTAGGCATGGCACTCGTATTGACTGCAGCCTGCCCCGCTCAATTCCCGTGCATTTTAGCCACTATGGGTTAATCCTTGCTATAATTTTATCTTATAGTAAATGATGGCATATGTGGATTGTGGAAGGGAGGCGACAAAAGTCTATATCGCAATTAAAAACTGGCTGGATAATTGTAACTTATTCGCAATTGATAAGCGCTTAACATTATCTAACTTGATGGTAAATGACGGAAACGGGCTTACCAAGATTTCCCAACGCAAACTGTCTATCATATCTTTATCTCGAAACACATTTAATATTTATGATTGGCGCAAGACTTAGGTAAGATGGTGATGGATAGCAAAGGCGGGCATAGAAAATCCCCTTCCACCAACCAAAAGTTAGACCCCGCCGGGAATCGAACCAGCGACCTCCTAGTATGAAGCAAAAACCATTAAGATTCAACTAAAATTGGTGGCTAACACTTATTACGGCCAGACCGGTAAAATACCCTCTTCTGTGCCCATCACCATATCCGAACGACGTGCACTGCTGAACAAAGGCCTCCACCTAAGGATTTCCGAGACAACCGGTTCTGCACTGCCCGCATCCAGCGGCTACCCGCAACCTTCACCAGGTCATTGGCCCACCGAGCGGGAGGCCTGCCTTCGCTACGCATTTCGGTGCGCGGTAGTCACCCGAGAATTTATTGTCCCAACGGCCATCTGTTCTACGAGCTACGTGTCCCGCCCACTGCCACTTCGACACCAAAACTAAATCGCGATCTCCTGTTGTAAAGCTAGTGGTCTAGCCACTACGTAACAGAGGCGGTTAATGAACAGAAAAGTGCTTTTATTGTGTATGACCTCGTAAAGGTTAGCTCGGAAAACTTGATGAGAAGGGAAGAGAGTATCAAGACGAGGGATGTAGTACCCCAGTGTCATAGCTTTGGTCGACGGTACCTAGGGTAAGCGTCAAATACGCGCACTTATAAAACATATTTTAAAATTGGTAGAAAAGATAATACTTAGTGCAAAAAAGGCGCTAGCGAAGCTAACGCATTTTCAAAAATAATATGTAAATCTCGCCTGCGGCTTGGGCTTAAATAAAACTAACGGAATCTGTATAGTCCCTTGTTAAAATGGACATTTCTCAGCTTATGCTGCAGGATGAACCGCAGAGCAGGTTTTCAAAAGAGTTTTCATAATTTTGTGAGTTAATGTAGGTTTTGAAGTGTCACTCGTTTGTTATTGACCTTTTTACCACCCTTGTATCATAAATAACTATTAACAGTTTGAGTGCCCATTCCGCCGAAAGGCGTGACGCGAGGTCGGGGGCGGGTGCCAATCACGCTTCGGTGCGTGATCGGCAACTACTTTTTTCCGTAAGCCAGTTCGCAACGGGCATCCATTAAAAAAAGTTGTGAATACGTAGGAAGTCAAGCTGTTAATGATACAGGTACACATCGTTTATTTAAGTTATTGTTTTGATATAGTTTTGACTAGTCATACCACCCCTGGTTATTGTTCATACTGTGACTGCAATCTATCTAAGATATCCATTTAATATTTCAGTTAAGTAGCTAAATTGCCAATTTTTCTACTGGTAGCGTCCCAGTGCTAGAACAAGATAACAATTGCTTGTGTGTATCTCTGTCTCTTTAATTATTTTAAAAATTATGAAGAATAAGATAGACACAGATTTGTTGTTGTCTAATTCTAACACGGGACTGGAAATTAGCAATCCCGTTGCTTTACTAAGTATGAAGATTGATGTTGATCTAAAGCTGAAGTATTATTTTCAGATGTGATATTCCAACAGTTTCGATGTCACTCCGTGACGGGCAATATCTTCAGTCACATATTAAATGTATTGTACAACGGTAAATTGCAGTCACTCTATTAGTATTGTAACTTAATCAACTTTTCGAAAATGTATTCTTAGTATAATTACTGCCTATAAAATATTACAAAGCGTAGAGAGATATCTTTATTTTTTATATTGAAAATTTGTACTCTATGCCTGCCTGAAACTTGTAACGGCAACTTCAAGAGAAGTCCCTTTTAGCGAGCGACGAAGGAGTAAAAATGTATTGTGGTGGCAAAAAACGAACATGAGATTTTGATGGGGAACGATTGTATTACACTATTAGAGTCTAAAATCTATAAAAAAAGACGTGTGGCACTCGGGGACTGCCGCGGTAAAGCTATAGCATAACATTTTTTATCAACTTATGCAATTATAATTATTTATTTATGCAGTATTTACCAGTACCATTATAGTCCTTGGGGCGCGGGATGTTTATGTAATAAATTAACACTAAGAAAGTTAATCATCATCATCATCATCATCCGTCATCCAATCAATCAATCCATCTATCAATCAATCAATTCATCAATCAATCAATCCATCCATCAATCAATCCATCCATCAATCAATCATCATCAATCAATCAATCATCATCAAGCAATAATCAATCAATCGTCATCATCAATCATCATAATGATGGATAGATAGATGGCACTGTAAGTTTTTTAGAACTCAATACTCGTATTTTTTTTTTTTGGGTGTCAGGTTTTATTTTCGTTACTAAATTTCTTGATTCGGTCCCCTCAAAGCCCGCGATAAAAGCTGTACAATAGCTTAAGAGGGAAGAATAGTACGTGCTCGTCCATACAAAAAGAGAACGTTTTTCCACTTCTTAATATTTTCCAATCACCATGATTTTTTAGTATGTTATTGACACAATGAATTACTAGGTTTATAGCTTTTCCTTTTTTCAAAATTTGCTATAGATTCAAACTTATAGGCAGCTCAAGTAACGTAATTTTTGTTATTAAAACTGTGTCGAATTAAGCCGTTTGTGGAACAAAATCAATGTATTTTTTTTTAAAAAGCGAAACCTATAAACCTATAATATATTGTGCTGAAACGATCGACATCAAAATCAAAGAGATTTGTTGAGATTTAGTTAGTGAAAACCGTTTTCTCCCGAAATGGGAATTTCGTCCAGAAAAGTACCTATTGTCAGTTGCGAGCTGCAACGCTCTCTATCGCACGATTGGGGGTCGGGGGGAAAGCAAAGCACACGTACAATAGAGATGTCGATGGTGATGTCGATGGTGAAGTCGATAGTAGAGATGGGATCCCACCCACGTTATCGATATCTATCTGTTTAAAAAATTCTGGGAGTGGGAAAAGTTAATATTAGTAGGTTTTCAAGAAAAAGATTGACCAATGATTATAGTTTTATTTCTTCCTAACTCAAAATGGATTACATTGGGTTTTTTTGTAAACGATTGTGTGTTTGTACTTCGCTGTTCCAAGACGTTACAGCAGCTAAACATGTTCGTGAATGTAGCCGAATTTGCCATCGTCGCATTTAGACGAATAAGACGAATACGCGAACACGAATAGCGATGTGATGTGCTAGCATTAGAGTTCGTTGTTTTGCTTCAGAGCCCTTATCTTTTTGCTTTGCACTAGGTTGAGTGGCTTCCGTACTCGCCTCCCCTGCCCGGTGAAGTTGTAAAGGCCCCCACGGCCAACAAGCTTGTCATTTCGAAAAGAAAATAAAAAATTTCAGAGCCCTAATAAAACCAAAACCGTAATGTGGCTAATCCACCTACTTATTTCAACGGTCCACGAATAAGAATTAAAAAAAAACGGTACCTATACTAAACGTGACCATAGTCCCTTTTTCAGACTGTTCGTCCCGCTGTCCCCAGCGAAGCAAAAAACGTCCCACTTTCGCAAACAGACCAAACGATAAATTAATTGAAGTATCTACCTATTATTTTTTCACTCGCAAACAACTGCTTAGATATTAGAAGTCATGTTACTTACTAAGGCATAAGTAGCTCAACTTATGTGAACTTAAAAAAAAACGACCAAGTGCGAGTTAAACTCGCGTAGAGAGGGTTCCATACAATTACAAAGACATTTAGGGTGATTTTTAAATAATTAAAAATATCACATTTGAAATCGTCACATTAAGATGCACTAGCGCTATCTAGTTGTGTTTTAGTGAACTATTTTCCGTAAATTTACGTAATAAATTGAGTTTACCACTTTATTTACAATTGATAAAATTCTTATAGGTTTTCCTGTAATCTACAAGCAATAAACTATATTTTGTAGTTTTGGAGTAATCACCTAATGGGGGGAATGGTTAATTTTCGTCTTTTTCCAAGCGATTTCCAAAAAGGAAGAGGTTCTCAATTCGACTGTATGTTTTTTTATTTTTTTTATAAGTGTTACCTCAGAACTTTTATTGGGTGAACCGATTTTGATGATTCTTTTTTTCTTCGAAAGCTAGTGCTTCCCATGTGGTCCCATATAAATTTTATCAAAATCGGTGTAGTACTTTATAAGAAAATTAACAAAAACCAAAAATAATAATGCAAAATTGTTCGAAGTTGTTCATTTGATATATGACACAGTAAGGTCTGCAAAACTTTTTTTTAAATTTCCTAATTGGTCCCCCAAAAATACGCTTAATTTTTAAAAATATTTATTGACTGCACATCTGTGTTTGGGTGATAGGATTACACCATCCTACCTGATTTCACTTGATATGGTGCAGTAGATTCGGACAGTGATCTGTGATGGCTGTGACAGACGGATAGACAGACAGGCGCACGAGTGATCCTGTAAGGGTTCCGTTTTTTTGTACGGAACCCATAAAACCTACTTATTATTTAGATGGTCACTTTAGGTATACTCGTATAATTATTATAGTATCACATTAGTAGCTTCGTTCACAATAACTAGCATAATATTTTATCACGCTTTTATTATCAGGTGAGGTGCAGCCAAACGCACTCAAATTTTTAATTTAAAAAAATGCTTCACCTGTATGTTTGTATGTAACCGACTCCTTTGGACTCGATTTTGACCCACTTTAAACGGACACATTTAATTCAAACTTTGTAGACTTATCAAGAATCAGCGACAATATAATAATTCCATAAGTTTGAACTAAAAAATAAATAGAGTTTAAAAAAACTAAAAAACACGCTTTTAAAGTACATCAGACTAAAAAGTAAAAAATAATTCTTAATATAAGTTGAAAATAATAATTAACAAAAAATAGTACTCTTATTTGTGAAAAAGTGTGGGTTTCTCGATAGACGAAAAATATGGCACAGAGCGCCCCACGATTTTTCACAATAATCTAGTATTATTTTAGTAATTCGTTAATTATTATTTTCAATTTATATTAAGAATTATTTTTTACTTTTTAGTGTGATGTACTTTTAACGCGTGTTTTTTAGTTTTTTTAAACTTTTTTTATTTTAGATACACTGCAAATACCTAAATAACCTTACAATACAAAATTTCAGTAATTTAGGGCGCATATCGTCAACAAGCCGATTTATCAAAAATCAATTTGGTTTATACTCCTTGCTAATTACTATTATCTACATAACAAAATACTCACTTGAAATTATCCCTATTACCTACTGCTATTACCTTCAATGTCTCTGTATCGGAGTGTCGGGGACGGACGCCACAACAATCACTATCCGTAGGTACGTAAGAAAGCCTTTCGTCGCAACTTCTCGCCAACTGGCAGCGTCCGTCGATGTGTGCGTGAGGCTCTTTGTATGTGCTGTGCGCGATGCCCGGGGGCATGAGCGCACGAGCGATAGCAAATGTTTTCCCAAATACCTATTTCGTTAGGATCGCGAAGCTATTCTTCCCTCTTAAAATCTCTGTGTGTGCGTCCATCCGGTGCTCTATTGCCTAAACTACAAGCATTTGGATAAAATTTGGGTTAGGGGAATGTTATTTTAATATGTTAAGCCGTTTTCATAAAAAAAAACCTAACTTAGTAGACTTTTGAGTAAAATTTACTGTTTTCAGTATTTAAAGTATTTTCCCTCAATTGCCAGACTGTGACGCCCTGTATATTTTTAATAGCATTATTTAAAAATTGTAGGGACAGATCTGAAGCTGGCTCGTTTACGTTCGGACCTAAAAACTGGATCCGCCTCTGTAGAATCAGCGGCTCCAAACTGCAAACGCTCCGCCGCAATTCAACATATAATTTTCAGAGGCCTTCAGAGCGCCGATGTTCAGAGGCGGGGCTGACAAGAACGGCTTCCATCTCGGGTACTACAACAACTTCAAGGAAGTCTTCGGGAATAACCCGCGGCTGTGGTTCGTGCCAGTATTCACCAGGTAAAGTAATCTATTTAGTAAAAAAAACAAAACGTCTCCGTGCATCTACTTAAACCGTTCAGGTGACAACATATATGACTTGGAATGTGCTGCGAAGTCCAGACACATATTACTGTGAACGGTTTTAGTCACTCATTTATGTTTCCTAGCATGATGATGATGACACGCATGAAACAGGTGTTCTGTGTGTTACTAACAGAATTCAATGTACTCTGTGTGTAGGTTTAGCGTGTGAGCTAATGTGTGCGTGCATGTAACGATTTTGTGTGAAAAAAGAAGTGAATGACCCTTGACCCAGTTAACATTATGAGATAAATTAACAGTTTGTGTAAGTATTTCTAGTTCGGGTTCTTTACATGAGAAATGGTTTGTCTTAAAACAGTTCATAGTCGTCATTACTAACTTTTTCATACTTATTTATAAATAACTATTGTATTGGTATGAATCAAATATAATTTTACTGGTTTTTACACTCATACATCACATACAAGTTATACAGCTTTTTTTAATCACATAACTTGACTGAACAAGCTAGTCTGCATGTTCGATTATTTAACATAATATTTAACATAATATAACACCATGATGTATGTAGTCTTGTACAACACAATACTCGCAGAAATTTCCGGAAATAAAACAATTTAAAGACCATTTTATGATTCGTAACCATTTTTTTTTGTGGTGGTCATTTTTTAATTTAATTATGTGTATTTATTTTTTTATTTTTTCCGGTGTCTTATTTATTTATGATTTAATTTTTTCACGTCTAACCTACCCACCTTGCAATATATAGGATCTTTTTAGACAAGTAGCCGAAACTGTTACTGTAGTTGCTGTAGAATTTAAAAGCGTTGGAAATCTAGCAAAAAAGCAAAGGCTAATCAGTTAATTATGTGACGTCAAAATTACTTGCCCAATTGCTCATATTCACTTGCATAAGTCGCAACTACTGCGAACATTTCGGCGATTACTCAAAAAAGACCCCACACTTTTTTTATATTTTTTTTCTTTTATTTCCTTTTTGACGCGTTAACTGAACACCGCTGGTGTTTTTAGCCTGGGCGACGGGTGCACGTACCCGGTGCGCCGCGAACACCAGCTGCAAACGTTCACCACACCGCAGGAACCCCATGGCTACGAGTCGATGGGCACGACCCGGTCCAGGTCAGAGGACGTCCACGCCCCCGCTAGCCCCCGCCACATTCCTTGAGATACGCCAATGTTATCTCCACACCCTTTTGGATGAAGGCACAAAGTAGATAATTACAGAGGGCCCGCTCTTTATCTACCTCGAAACGTCCGTTAAATAGTTTCACCTACGCTCTCTGTTTTTTGGTAAGATTTGCAGTGCTGATTTCCAAACTTCTTCCAATGTCGATAAATCAACAAAATGCATAGTTTCTTTCGATTGAAATCACAATTTGTGATGTTTTCGACTTTATTGGGCCTTGGAAACGTTATTTTACTCTTGTCTTCCAAAAAAATACTTTACACGCGATCTCAATCGATACCCACGTAGTATAAGCCGCACGCAAAAGCAAGACAAGTAAACTCGATGTGAAATTGCGGCCATTTACGTTGTGATGTTGTCTCCGCCTTTCAAAAAAATACTTTACGCAACGACACCACGTGGCACAGGCCGCATGTAAAAGCAGAGTAAACTCGATGTCATATGCGGCCGTATAAGCACTTTGTACGGAATGGGCTTTCTGTACCTATCTATTTTGCGAGAGTAGGATGACACATCGATTCGCCTTCGCTCGTCTCTGTGTCTCTAAAATGCGGCTCCTTTACATCCATTCAGTTGTTTAAGAGCGGACGCTAGCTGAGAGACATTTGGAAAATAGGTATTTAAAACAACTGTTGCTTTTGCGCTTTGACCAAACCGCCTCTAAATACCGTGCGATAAAGACAACTGCAGCTCCCGGTGAATACTTCGATTACAAATTGCAAAATTCGAGGTTTGGCTCTCGATGATTTTCTCCTCCAAAATTAGACCTATGTTAAAGAAATTGTTCACATAGAATAATAATTAGTTGTGCCAGGCCCCTATGTTTAGCTTTTTTTGTAAATACTTTTTGAATCTCCACTCTAGCCGTCTTTAGTGGTGATAAAAATTAGGTATTTTTCTAGCCTTTTTGAAGGGTTCCAGTTGCAAAAAAAAAGTTATTGAAAAAAGGAAGACATAGGAGCATAGAAGAAATTAATATTTTATTTTATGTATTAAAATCATTTCTTTAGTGTTAAAAATCAATGAGAGAACTGTCGAGAACGTTTGTACGGAAAAAGCAGTGCCCGCCTCCCCTCTTAATAAGGAGTATCGAAGTGTGTGCACGGAATTTTAGTGTCGGAAAGTCTTAGTCTTGTTGTTTTTATACGAGTAGTTATTAAAGTGTTTAGTGCCTAAATATTTCTGTTAAGCAGTTGAATGTAAGTGAAGAAGGGGTGGGGGGGGGGAGGGTAACAAACATGTAGTGAGAGCAAACTTACTCTCATCCGTATATCATTTCCTTGCCTATTCATAAGGCTAGAGCTAAGTAAGACCCGGGGTTACAATCTCTCGTAATTACTGCCGTAGCTTGAGACATGGCACGGAAAATGATTTATGTTTGTCTGTGCTGTGTTTTTCGCGTACTTAGGAATCTATTGACAGTAGTCTTTGTAGTGCAAGTTTGTTAGCTAGGTTATCTCATGATATCTGACACGAGTAACTATAGGGCTCCGTCCCGCAAGGCGACCGAGAAAAAGAGTGTAAAAATCCACTGTGAAAGTTGAAAGTTGGTGACACTCAGATAGAGACTACTTACCTTTCGGCCGCGTAAACGTTGTAAAGTTTGTCACCATTAAGTGAAATCACAGTGCACATAAACCAGTTTACCGGTTTTTATACTAAATTTATATATGTATTAGTAATCCCTTGACATCATCTCAACTGATGGCAGGTGACGATGATGTCGAAGATGGAAGCAGGCTCACCAAGGTTCCCTAGCGCATTGGGGAAATGTTTTTATCAATGCCTTTCGATCATTCGATTTCACTCGCACTGAATCGGTACTAAAGGATCCAGTTTAGATTCATAATCGGAGCTACATCCATCATTTCCGCGATACATATTTGGGGGTTCAGGCTTGACCTAATTAAATTCGGCCGGTTTCAGGTAGAGCCATGTTAAACTGTACACTACTCAATAATTGTGATTAGTTTGCGGTATTCTAAAAAAAATAACGGATACGTGATATGTCACGTGTGTGAGAATATTTTGTTTTGTGTGGCATTTTTACTTGCGTAATAAATGACTAATGAACTTCTTCGTACTACAAGAGTAGACTCTTCGATTTATGGAAAATTTAGTTATTACAGTAAAATTTATTAATTTTGATGAGAAAAACAAGTAATGTTTTATGATGTACAGGTTCTCTTTTTATTTTTTCTATGAAATAATATAGAGATGGTCTCTTAGGAGTTTTGAAATGTAGACGTCTGTGCCACCCTTCCAATAAGTTAGTCGCCCTGTGTTCATTTCCTGCCTGATAATCGACATCACAATAATTTATTGTTTCAATTTTACACAATTTTTTTAATACGGTCTATGGAAATAGACCGAAATGATAAGAAAATAAAAGCCTTAAATATATACGGGAAATTTAGTTTTTTTATTTGTTTTATAATACTTTTCGTGTGAAGTAACTTAGGTTTAGAGTTTTTTATGTCATGTTATTTTGGCTAGCGTTTATATTTTTTATATGACTCGATATTTTATTGGAGGATCTTCACACGTCAGTTAAAGATATTCCCCAACGAACCAGTCATCAATTAAAAACACAAGTTAGCTAATAAAATCAGCGGATCATTTAAAATGTGTATCTGTACAATTGCAAACCCCAGTTAAAATATCCGGTACCTATGAAATAAGAATATAACATAATATGTAAATATATACAAAGTTAAACCCTATTTTAGAGGAACTTTTTAACCCTCGGTTGGTCGCGTGGGGTCTTTAAAAGCCGGACGTTTGCAAAAACTGCTATATTTGGTTCCATATTAAAGATTCAAATTTTTACCTCAGGGTAGCTTCCTAAAACATACTTAACTATCAATTAGTGCAAAAATAATATATAAAAGTAATACATATTATTATTTGTTAAAAATAATTTCCTATCATTAAAATTATTTAAAACCACACTATGGGTTTTATTTAAAATTTTATTATGCTACAAAAATATAAAAATAAATAATTAATAATAATTCATAAAAAAATCTAAATATTTAAAATCTCCGGGCGTTTAAAGACCCCACGTGACCGACGGTGTCACAAAAAAAGCGCGACCACCCGAGGGTTAAAGGCGCTCTACATAACTAGGTTAAATAAATTAAAATCATGCTCACAAAATTAATTAAGTTTCACAAATAAATATATTCGGGGACTTTAACCGTATAAGTTTTAGTGTAATGTAGTCTTATCGGGATATTAAATATAGGTAAAACAAAATAAGTTAAATTTGGTTGATTAGCTGATTAATTTTCAGAAAAGAAAAAAAATACGAACGGCCACGTTATTGTTTTGTGTCATAATCACCTAGGTAAATTGTTAAACCAGCAATAAAACCGCTCAAATTATGTGTTAGAGGGGGCTGGCGGAGGCGTGTATATTGTGTCACAATTAAAAATTACCATAAAGCAGTTTTTATTGTAACTAAAATAGTTTTTATATAAAATATTTTTTTAATGTTGCAAGTTGCTTTTTCGCATTTATCTTTTGTTTGTATAGCAATATACAACACACAAGACTGATAAGTTAGATGATTATCAATTAATGTTTTGTAAGTGGGCGTATTTATGCACAATAAACTTTTTTGTTTGTATAATTTGTTTTTATTGTTTTTTAACGACGCTGCAGCGCATCTGTTACACTATAATTTGTAGACAGCAAAACGCGAAAGAAAAATGCATAGTAAAGTTAGCAAGCAAATGGATATCATACATCAATACATACTTACCATAGATATAGCATTCATTTATTTAATTTTTTGAAATCAGTACATAAGAGTAACAGAAACGTAAAGAAATACTTTAAGGTGAGCTTCAATCAGTGACACTGAATAACTTTCTTTTGTCAACTGCTACTGTTTGTGATTTAACGAAAGCCGTAAAACTTAAGTTGTTTAGTTTTATCGAGTAAAAACTCATTTTAAATTATTAACACACAGTTTTGCTAAACCGGTATGATAACAAACGCGTTTCTTTCTTTTCTCGATGTCTTTATGTGCTAATTATACATTTAGGTATTATCAGATAAAATCATCTACACTTAAAAGTACAATGTTCCATGAAGAAAAGGCCTTGTCACTATACTTTTTGGTGCAGTTGAGTCTACTACATAACTTCATTTTGTTTTTTTTTGTTAAATAGCATAGAAAAGAGTGATTTTGTTTATCAATCAATATTATAAACTTGAAAATGTTGGTTTTTTTTATAAGTTGTAACATTTTTTGTTTTAATAGTTCATAAAAAATATGCGGTTTCTGTTACAATTTTAGCTTGGAGATGGGCCACGAGAGTGAGCGGTGGCAACTGTGCCCGGCCGGGGACCACGCGGTCCCACAAATAGTATAAGGACAGAACATTACTACTTAACATTTGTTAACATAACATTTTACTACCATTTGTTCTAATTATTTTACAAATCGTATAAAAATAAATCTTTTCGACTAATGCAACATGCTTTTCATTCATTGGCGGAAAACGATCATCTTTTTGGAGAAATCGGTTCAAAAACGTCATTCACTTCTTTTTATTTACTTAATGTGTTCTGTACCTATACAACGTTTTGATACTTTTAATATTATTACAATACACACAATAGTGTCCTTTTGCATGCTTATTTTACTTTGGAAAATTGCAAATCATTTTGCAATGCTTATTTTTTAGAAAATCAAAACACTATAATCACATAGCTAATGATATGAAATCAAAACTAAAGTAGTAAAGTGGAACGTTAAGTTTAGGGCGCTAATGTCAAGGGAAGGTTTTTCCATAATTATGACTCAATGTTTAGTTTTTTAAGAAAATAAACTTGTTTCGTGACCATCTTATATTACTTCCTAAAAACTTTAATGTACCTTCTTTATCTGATATAAGCTCCTGATCTAGGGTCTTGTATGCTAACATGAATAATATCAAAAATAAGAAATTTATATTTGACACCATTAAAATTGGTAAAAAATAATGTAAGACAAAGTCATAATGTACAGAAAAAACTTGAAAAAAATGTAAATTCTCGCCATGATCTTAACGTTCCACCTTAAGGTATTATTTTGCTATCCAGCAGACTGACCTGGGTTTAAAGCTGTCTTGAAGAATAATCTTCGAACCTTACTACAGAGTTTTAATAAAATTGGTATAGGTCTCGTTAACTGAGACTTTACGCATTTCACTGAACAATTTCTCGTATGAGATAAACGCATGATCGATTAGCAAAAAAAAAATCATACAAATCGACCAGCTGATTTTTGTAGAGTCCGAATAAATGAACGGTTCCTACGCTAATTTTGTTAAAATTTTTACGCTTTTAGCTATATATTATATAGAGGTTTTGTTTTAGAATTTCCAAATTTCATTAAATATCAAACGTAAATAAAAAAAAAATCGAATCAAGTGTCTTGGGACGAAGATTATTATTTGTCTTATAAATTAGCGAAGGCTTGTTGCATGCAAATTAGTGGCACTGTTTTATTTTACACATTTTATCGACCACGATACCCATCGAGTAAACCAACTGGATGTGCCGTATAGTTTCGGAGATGGCGTCGCGTATCCGCTGCCGGAGCAAGAGGAAGACACGGAATCCCTGCTGAGCTCCGAGCGCTGGGACCGTTGGGGCGAGCGCGCGCGCCCCTTCGACGAGCGAGAGAGCTCTTCGTACGACGAGCTATAGTACCACAACCCCAACCCTAGCGTTGAGCCCCGCTGGGACGACGTGGCTGTGTCGTACGAAGACCCCAGTTGGAACACCATCACCGGCGCTACGGCTGTTTCAAATGCACATGAACCGTGCTAGGAATGCACGAGGCGCGTGTAGAAACATTGAACTTGTAATATGAAAAGTGCTGTGAACTGACGACTTGTTATAAGCGTAGTATAAGCTTGCTAATACTAGGTCCGCAATAAAGTCTAATGACGTTAATTGAGGACATTTCAAATTGTATACAAAAAACACTCAAATTTTTCTTTTTTTGTATCATTAAATTTTGAGATTACTTAATTTTTGCTCCATTTCTGTTTTAAAGGAGTATAGTGCCTTAGCTTTAGATCGAGCTAACTTTTTTTTAATTGATTGTCATTCAGCAAAGGTATTTTACTTCATAAAGTCTAAAAAATACATTAAGGCGCTTTGCACACGACGGGGCGGCGCAGTCTTTTTGACCGCGAAGCAATAAAGACCGCGTCTGCCCGTCGATGCCCGCGGCTGCCTTCGCCGCGTACATAAAGCACACGAGGGACAGAAGCGGTCAGTTCAGTACGTTCGTTCTAGTGAAGCGTGGCGCGGACTGTGCTAGCCGCCCCGCGTCGTCGTCTGCGTTACTGCATACAAACTGGTTTGTGTGATCTATGGCGGGCAGCCACGGACATGCCGCGCCCCCAGTGCCCGCCGGGCACCTGCGGCGCGGTCTTTTTGTCCGCCATGTGCGTTGGTAGTATAGGATTCCCTTTGTGCTATCGTTGAAGGCGAAATTGACCGGCCCGCCCCGCCCCGTCGTGTGCAAAGCGCCTAAAAGGATGGGCTTGACTGTGGCATTTTTCTAAACCGTTTCCGTGCTACGCAAGGCACGTGGAGTTTTGCTATCACTAGATCGTAGTCGTTAGGCCGTGTCAGATGCCTTATAGGCGGCTTGAAAAACTTCTAACAGTGGGGTTCGCTATAGGCTAGCCCATGAAGCAAATAACCAGTGGAGAGAGACACGTACATTTATTCCAAATGCAATACTGTATGTTAGTACTATATATATATTAGTACTAACATACAGTATGAACACTCCCTGCCGCTCTCTAGATTGCGATCTCACCCCCTCGTCACCCAGATTGATACAGATTGGTTACAGTTTGGTTGTCGAACGTATAGGACTTCGCCGCCATTTTCTTTGTTCCGTCATTCCTTTTATGAAATGTCATTTCTGGCCCGTTGTATGAAGTGTCCAGGGTGTGCCGTTGGCTTACGCTATTATGACGTAATGGGAGGTGAATGTTCATTCGACCATCATGCCCTACTAATAGTAAATGTTTGGTGAGCGGGGTCGCCCCCGCACGCGCCCACCACTGGTGTTTTGCTCATGCTATAGCCCTACAACCTCCACCAACTCTTAACCTTCCCGAGTTTGAGAAGAGATTGGTGCCCCAGCAGAGGGGACGTTTGTTAACAAAAGCCTAAAAAACGCTAATGGAAAATAAAATACCTCAAGATACATGTAATTATTTGAAACATTAAAAAAATATGTTTGTCTTTTATAAAAAGTGGGCCGAAAGTAATGACCCTGTTAGTTCCAGCTATACCTTTTTTCATAATTAGAAAACGATGATTGTTTTTTCTACACGCACATATTATTCAACCTATGTTTAGACCACTAAAATTCGTCCCATTTCGAACTCAAACTGATGACTCTCAAGCGCCCGCTAGAGTTCATAAATCCCATACAAACGTAGTATTTGATTAGTTTGTTATCCAAACAATCTATTTTGAATAATTGTATATCGTATCGGATGACGTATTTTGGTGTCGGTAGCGTTTTAACTATAATTAAATGCAATAACTAAAAAGGAATTCTTCAGTAGAAGTTTTTAGGTTTTTACCCTGAAAACACCGTCTTTCACTCACCTCGTTTCCTATGACAAAGAACTTTTTTTTTTAATAAACCTTGGTACCGACATCTTATTTATAGTGTATTTTCAATATAATAAAAAAAGTATAAATTAATTTACTTAGTATTTGAAAAAGCATGAATTTACTCCAAAAATAAAAACTTTTTTTCACTTTTTTATATCTTTAACTACAATGGACAACATTTTACAGAGTTAGTGATTTCTAAATGAATTAGTTTCTTCGGTCGGTTTTCGATAACTACGAGTGCTAATTGTTAAGTATCCGAAATGAACAAGAAAAAACAAATAAACATTGTGAAAACTATGTTTCTCCAGGGCCAGGATACCGTTCTGGACGAAGGTTTTGTCCAGGCTATCAAAATAGTCATTTACTGCGACCTCCGCTTCGGAATTAGTCAAAAAAATCTGTCCACCAAGCCACTTTTTCAGATTTGGGAACAAATGGAAGTTGCAAGGGGCCAAGTCTGGCGAATAAGGTGGGTGGGGCAACAGTTCATATCAATTCTGGATGACGAGGGGCAGGGAGTGTCCATACTGTATGCTAGTACTAATATAACCTATACTTTGGCGCCATAAACAATCATCCTGAGAACCCCTAAAACTGCCTTTAACCTAAATGAAAATTGCAGTTCATGCTATTTGGCCATTGTAATTGACGCTGTATGAACTGGGGCTTTGTCGTTGATGGTTTTTTTGACAAGTGCGGCCGTTTAACCTTGATTACATCGCTTCATTTTTGCAGCAAATTCACATAATATGGCTCATTTATTGTTCTTCCCTTGTCTAGATAATCCACAAATATTATTCCACGAGCATCCCAGAAAACAGTTGCCATCACTTTGCTGGCCGATAATTTTGTCTTAGCTTTCTATGGACAGGGTACACCACTTTTTGTCCACTGCTCTTTGGTCTCTGATGTATAGTGGTGAATCCAATTCTCGTCGACCATTATGAAACGTCGCAAAAACTCGCTTGAATTGCACGTAAAGAGCCTCAAACACTCCTCTGAAAAGTCCACAATTTTTTTATAATTTCCGGGGTGGTTACTTCTTTTGGCCGTTCACAGCGATGAGCATCTTCACAGCTCTGTCTCCCGCATTTGAAATTGGTTACCCATGTGTGGACAGTGCTCAATGATGGAGAAGATTTCCCTAAACAGCGACTAGCTTATTTTTTATCTGAGTTGCAGTTTTCCCTTTCAATACGTAAAACTTTATGACAGCACGAAATCTGTTTTCTTCATTTTAATAGAACCAAAACACTGATTTACTCGTACTTTAAAACAATTCTCAAGCACAATGTAGCTCATAAAATAAGCTGATGTTTGTTGAGTACTCCAGTGAATAGTGACAGTTGACAATGCCAATTTTTTTTTAATTTATCATATTTTTAAATGGCTCATTTCGGATACTTATCAACCAGCTCTCGTATATATTCAGCGAGTTATGATTTTTTTTAATAATGAGGGCGCCACTTAGCCATTAGGAACCTCTTAAGGTGACCTCCAGAGTTGATGGAAATTGAACCTTATTTATAACATTTTCCATAACTTATCGCGACACTTGCAGCGATATGTCTATTATTTCATACTGAATATTTTCTTTTAAGGCTGTGAGAGTCTGTTGCTTGTTACATATACACATAGAGATTTCAAATATCGAGCGATCTTGCAGGCCAGGTACACCACCAAAACGGGAGATAACACGGCCTGCAAAAATGTATCTCCCCAACTCCACAGTATCGCACGCTGTGTAAAGCGGTCCATGTATATTGTGGTCTATTTTACATTTTTTCATAGCTAAGAAGAAAGGTACTTATTATAATAATATATTTCATAATGTTAATAAGAATAAAAACAAATTTAAATAATAAAACACAAGAAAATCAATATCAATTATTATCTAAAATAACCCACCCCTTGTCATTCCCGGCGCAAAGGTGCCTTTTATACTCGCAGCATTTCCACGCTGGATGGCTATGGATATGGAGTCCTTTGCACCAAGAACGAAGAATTTTACATTAGTTTAATACACAATTTTCTATATCAGGGTAACAGGATGCGCCATTTGTAACAAAAATACAACCTATTTCAATAAGGTGATTGATTACTTTTGGCCGACCTTGTATTTATAATACTAATTAAAATTAGTGTTATATGTATTATAGACAAACTGAAATGTTAATTATGACCTTACTAACTTATAAAAGACATGACAAGTCACAAGGCACATGAATGTATGTGTTACCGCCAATCTGAGTTCTGTAAAATGAAATCATTGCATAAAACCTCTAGGGATTGTATACAATGCCTGCAGGGATCAGGGTTTCTATAAAATACCTAGGAAATGTACCTAAAAAAAATTACGGGTAGCTTCAGCTTAATTATCTAACAACTTTGCAATGTAAACTAAACCTCCGCAATAGGGATGACGAATGCTAGGCATCTGATTTACTTTTTATCATGTGTCAAAAACGACATTTTGTTCGAAAATTTTTTGAAATACCTAGGCGTGACGTCATAGTTTTGCAGCGTCATTTATGTACTCATTTTGTGATTTTGATATATTAAAAATCTAAGACTTGATGGAAAACAAAACGAGTAAGGTTTTCCGAAGTTTAAGTAATTTAGTGATCAAGACTTCATAATTTATTTCTGATGCTGTCGTCATCCCTATTGGCATTGTTCAGCTTTCTAGAAGGCATGTAAAGAGATATTTCGATTTTTAACTGTAAAAAGTAAATATATGTATGTAGATGTATGTACAATAGTCAACTTTGTATAAGACTCAAACCTTCATTTGAAGATATTTGAAAATCTTGAGAATTTTTTACTAAACAATGTTATATGAATAAAAGCAGAATTAAATGCCTGGTTTAACAGTAAAATAAAACAAAACTTACATCAATACAAAAAAAAATAGTTTATTAAGACGAAAAAAACAGTAAAATATTTAGTTGAGAGTTTATAGAAAAAAAAACAGATAAGAACTGGGTTTAGTACGAAAAACAAAAAAAAAGGTTTTTGTGGATAAAACTAATAGTCAGTCGGACCCCCTAAAGCATTTGCTAAGGCCAAATATATATACTGTGCTAAGGCTCTACATCTCCTTGGCATGCTCAGTAACAGGTTGTCAATAGTGACCTGGGGTATCATGTTCCACGTCCGCGAAAGACGTAAGAAAAGATCTTGTTCTGTTCGTAAGGTCTAAGGAAGATGTTGAAAAGCTATTCTTCTGAGTAAATTCTAGGCATGCTCAATAGGATTCATGTCACAGGACTGTGGAGGCCAAGAGCGTGATATCATGTTCACGGAAAACATTTAAAACAGGTCCTGCAGTGTGCGCGCGAGCATTATCTTCCATGAACATGAAATTCTGTCCTATTTGGATTCGGTGCGGAACAACAATCGGTTCTACCACCTCGTGACGGTATTTTTCTGCATTCATGTTGCCCCGTATAAAAAAGAGGTCAGTTCTTCCGCCAAGACGAATTCCAGCCCAGACGATTATTGTGCCCCCCTGACAGGAATGCACTTCCTGAGGACAACGAAGCCGTTCGTAACGTCCAGAAGCTCGCCACACGCGTATTCTCCTTGTATCAGTGTGGAAACCGAATCTGGATTCATCAGAAAATAACACACGAGCCCACTCATCTTCTGGCCACTCTAGGTAAACACGTGCCCATCGTAAAAGTACAGTACGATTACCTCGCCGGAAAGCTACAACCCGCAACTGCCTACCAGAACGTAAAGCAACTTCATGCAGTCTCCTCCTGGTTGTTTAGGTGTTTACAGCCACCTGGTGTTGAATTTGCAGCCTTTCAACCAGTTGCCGCGCCGTAGTTTTAGGCTCCCGCCTAACGATACTCCGAATAAAGCGGTCATGTCTCTCAGTTATAACATGTGATCTACCTGGATGTCGTTCGGCTCCGGTGAGAATTACCGACTGGCTGGAGACGATGGCATCCGCAACTTGACGTTGTGTACTTCCGGCTTCCAGCATGCCCACAGCGCGTGACCTTTCATCTTGAGTTAAATGACGGCTCGGAATTACCGCTTATAAGCCAATACTTTATTTCAAATAAAAAATATATCAATTTTCAACACAAAAAATTTAAATTCCAGGTAACAAACGAAGAAACTTTATAACAAGATAAACCTTCTACCGCCAATTTAATTGAAAATGATGTAAAAGAGAAGAATTATATATTAAAAAAATACCTTATTTTTGATGTAAATACCCATTCTCAGTATTAAAAAATCAACAAATATTATAACTTCTAAAATATCCTAAAACTTACTTCTTTGACTCTTTCATTAACTTTCAACTTTTTATATTTTAATCATATCACTTAATAGTTCCATTAAAACTTTACATATTTGTGACGTCATATTTGAATTTTACAGCTAATTAGCGTTATCGACATAATTTTTTGACAACTGATAAATAAACTTTGCATGGAAGGTCCAATATTTATTTTTCGAATTGGGTATAGGCACAGATGAGATAATAGTTACTTGTATAAGTTTCTTACGGAAAGTTATTTAGTTAAACTAGCTGAAGCCGCTCTTAATTTTTTTTTAGTTATTTCTTATGAACCCTATATGTATATTCTTTTTTTTAATCGATATCATCCTTTTAATCAGGGGTTCTTACTTATTATAAAATTTGTGTTCCATTCCGAAAATGTTTACATCTTTTTTTTATTCACAATTGGTTAGCCTTTGGCATCATCTCACCTGATGCTAAGATAAATAAATCAAACAAATTTGTATATAAGGTCTAAACGATTTTTTTTGTGAATTGACCATAATTGCTTTTATGGCAAGTTGTTCAGAACCACGGGTAGAACTGCTGATATGACAGCTAATAAGTAAGGACATTAGAGAGTGTTTTTAAGTGATATTTTTTTGTATCGGAGATAAAAATAATTGGACAGCAGCAGGAGTTGATCAAATGAAAATTAATATCTACTGTTGCTTATATTTTGCATAAAAAAAATTGGTTTCTAAGATATTTTTTCCAAATGATTTCAATCGATCCTACACAAAAAGTGTAGGAGATGACTTATGCAATTTTTGGCTATTTAGGGTTGCGTAGTCAAACTACATGTCCGTCGGTAAATATTTCTGTCGGTAAGTCAGTCGTTTTTTTTTCAAATAAAAAAAGTATTTAGCGTGCCTCCTCTACATGTAAAGTGGGTTTTTTGTGGGATATCATTGAATAGCTCCTTTAAAATCGTTGAGGGTTTGCAAATGATCATTTTTCCGATAATAGGCTTGTTTCCACTAAGAATAAATCGGATGGCTTTGCGTTTCTAATGATTAACCATCATAATTAGTAAACAAAAAAACAACTTTTCTATTAAAATAATAAAAGATTAATAATATTTTTGGAAAATAAAATCGACGAAATGAGGCGTTTAATCACGTGACATTCAACGCCAATCAGAGAAGCGCATGGAAACGTGACGTCACGCCTCGCGAAATGAGCGCGAAACGCTATGTTGTATCAGTCATTTTCGTATAAAGTGAACAGGTTATTTCGAGTTTTCAGCAATTATTGTTAAATTAATACAGTTCGTTTTTAGTTTCATCTTGAAAGACAGGTATAATTTGCCATGGAATCAGGATTTAACAAAGCAAACAGCAGTAATTTGCCCAAAATTGACACCGATAAGCTTGGCAAATTTTTTGCAATGAACACCGACTTTTGTTCATCGGAGTTCCGCAATGTTAAAACTTCTATGTAAGTATTATGTGAAGAACAAACAAAGTCTTATTTAGTTAGCAGTTACCAGTCCCTATGTTAGTACCCAGTCCCCAATCTACGTATTGTAGATTTGTTATGGTGAAAAAACCTATTTTATAAATAGATACATCACGTTGTGTTCAATACTTACATCAAAATGATCTTCACAGAAATAAATTGTGGAATCAATTGATAAAGTAAGAGCATCTTGCCTCCTTGCCATTTTTAACCACTTTCTTCGTATTTGTTTATTGTTTGGAACGTATATGAATAATTTGTTTGGCGTTTTATCGTTGTACTTTTACATTGGGGCACTATACAGTATTTATAATACGAGGAATTCATTATTTATTAGAAAACACAATTGACTGGCATATACAAATACGGCTGTTTCGCGAGGTGTGACGTCATTCAAGACGCCATGACAGTCTTGGCCTTTTTCGCGGTCAATTTCAAGTTCATTTCTAAAAACTCAAAATACTAATGTAAAACACCTATTTTTCTTAATATAATATATTTTTGGGGTGAAATAGATGCTTAGCTATAGTTTTAAAATAATTTCCAAATATTGTCAACTAGCCTATTGATTTGTTTACAAAATACCTATTAGGTTTTTAAGTGGTGATTTTTGTTACATGGCCCCATGAGCGTCGGTGGCTTAACGGCTAGGGCCGCTACTTCCTGTTCGGTAGGTCGTGGTTCGAACTCTGCCACGAACTAATGAATTTCGATTTCATATGTACGTTTATCCGACGCTCTTACGGTGAAAGAAAACATCGCGAGAAAACCTGCACACGCCTGCAAAAAAACTCGAAGGTTGTGTGTGAAGTCGACCAATCCGCACTGGGCCCGCGTGGTCGACTAAGGCCTGATCGACTTTCAGGGTAGGCTCGGATCCCTCGGTTGGGACGTTTACGAGCTTATATGATGATGTCCCCAACAGTTACTGTTTTTTATAAAATTTGAAGAGCATTGGAAAGAGTAGGGCATAAAAAAATCAGTTTAGGAGTATTAGTCGACCAACTTAGGATGTGCAGTTGGATATGTAAAAACTTCATAGATATTCCAAACAAAATGTTTTATATCAACTGCAAAATTAACTGTTTTTTTTATTTTTTTAAAAGACAACGGAACTCTACTTTGTGCGTGGTCCGACACACACTTGGCCACTTTTTTGTACTGTAACCTTAGTCAGTTACGAGTACATAGATTTAATTTTATTTATTTTACATATGTATAAAAAAGTATTTCATTAAATTTTAAAAACTGCTGTCCAGTTTTTTTATCTCCAAAACAAAGAAAAAAGACTTAATTAGACCAATTCAAACCACATAAAATTATAATATAACATATAATATTATGGCAACAATAAGTATATACATGTTGCTAGCTTGGTGCTTTGAGTTTGATAACAATGTATGTGAAAGTGTGCAATGTGTAGGTAGTTATACCTCTATTATGTGCAACAACGTGTAATTTGTATAATCTACTTTATTTTTTTATAGGGCAAAGCTAAACGTTACCTAAACTATGTACACAAATTAAGTAGAAAGTTGGGCGATAAGACAAAAATCATCAATTTTGGAATACCCTGAATGTCAAATAATACACCTTGTAAAATAATACCTGGTGTGTTATTTGACATTTATTGGACGCCTGCCCTCCAAGTCTTCTAAAATTTACTTGTCCCAGCTTAGCTGCGGATCATGCGGAACGGAGGGCGCGTCTAGGTTGCAAGGGTGGCTCAGTTAAGAATTACAACTAAAAAAAATGGAATGCTGCCTTTTTCTTAGCTGGTTTAGCTTTTTCTATCAGGTGCAGCTAGGATAGTCCTCAACAGCGAAATGTGTATTTTATTCCAAATGACAAAACGTTAAAGTAGGGCAAGTAATATTTATTTTACAAGGTAATCGTAGAAAGTGAACGAGCGGAAACTACTCGATCTTCTTTATTATACTGCGTCATCTCTGGACAATTATTTGGAACAGGTAGGTAATTTTCGGACTTGGTTATCGACTACAAATAAAGCAAGCGCATCGTAGTCCGAATCGACGACACTAGATGGTTCTGCGGAGGTTCTATGTCTGTGCCGTAGCATAGATGACGCCTATACATACTACATTTAGGATGAGTTGATGACGCTTTCTTGTTGTCCGCCCTGAACTTAAAGATACGATGCGATATGTTGCTAGCTACGCTACTAAGAGCTCTCTATAATTGTAAAAAATTAAAGTACCTATGTAGTAATTATGTAAATGACATGATTTTTCATCACGTCTTCGACATGTCTACTGTCCCAATACTCTTGTTTTGGAATTATCCGAATAATAGTGTGCACGAGATCTTGTTGAAGCGAGTTAGGATTTTTCCTGGAAATAACCCTTTGTAAGGCCCTCTACATGGACAATCCCTGCCGCTCTCTAGATTCCTGCCTCACTTCCTCGTCACACAGATTGGTGCTAGTTAACGTAAAAGATTTCGCCGTGATTTTGTTTGTTTAGTCGTTTGTTTTTAGAAATGTCATTTCTCGCCTGTTGTATAAATTGTCCAGGGTGTGGCCATGGCATAAAAAAATCCGCTCTGGCCACGTGGTTTCACCGCGTAGTTTCCGAACGATCTGCTATCAAATGCTACCTCTCCTATCCGGCTGCCTTTCAATTTATTTAAGTTTAAAGTTGTAATTCCTCGCCGAGACACCTGTATTTGGCCTTTAAGCAAGAAAATAACTATATGAAGGTTCTTTTACAAAACAGCCCTTACTTCTGTTAACTGAACAACTCTTTTTAAGTATTTCAGAAAAAATAATATTAATGTTATTTTAAGACATGAACTAGACGTGACTAGTCTGTAAATAAGTACTTATTTATCTATAACATTATTTTTTACAAATTTAAAGCAATTTGCCACTCTTCGTATACCTATAGTAGGACATCGAAAGCAGTGTTCCCATCCCATATCAATGAAAGGAGGAAATAAATAGTTTTGACTGTATCTTGGTCTTTTTTCCTTGTGTTTTGTACCTATTTTCAAACGACTTCCAAAAAGGAGGAGGTTCTCAATTCGACTGTTTTTTTTATGATTGTTACCTCATAACTTTTGACTGGGTGAACCGATTTTTATGATTCTTTTTTTATTTGAAAGCTAGTGCTTCCCGTGTGGTCCCAAAAATTTCATCAAAATCGGTGTAGTACTTTATTAGAAAATTAACATAAACCAAAAATAATAATGCAAAAATATACTAAGTTGTTGCGATGGAAGTCAGTTTTTTAGCGTTTTCTTTTCGAACAAACAATATGTACATTCATGTTATTGTTGGGGTATTTTGTAAACTACGACGAGGCGTTAGAGAAACACAGATGTAATGTGTACAAAAGAATGTAGATGTGTGCAATATACCCTGCATTTTTTATGGTGTACGTTTCTCAGATGCTCCTGAGTGGATTTCCATTGGTAGACACGCGCAAAATTGGACATTCAAAATAGCCCTGTATATTGAATTAATATAGGACCTGCGATGCGGCTCTAGAATAATATACTATACCATCTCTTCCCGAATACCGACTGGAACATAAACCGGAGGATGGGCAGCAGCGTCGTTTCCGCGTACTCACATTTCACGGCGATCGTCAACCCACCTACCAAGCGTGGCGATTACGGCAAACCCCTCTCCAACACGGGGAGGCCTGTGTCCAGCAGTGGACGTGTCATCATCATCATATCGGCCGAAGGACGTCCACTGCTGTATAAAAGCCTCCAAGGATTTCCACGACGACCGGTTCTGCCCGCATCCAGCGGCTTCCCGCGACCTTCACCAGGTCATCGGTCCACCGAGTGGGAGGCTTACCTATGCTACGTTTTCCGGTGCGCGGTCACCACTTGAGAACTTTACGAGCTATGTGCCCCGCATACTGCCACTTAAGTTTAGCAATCCTGAGACCTATGTCGGTTACTTTGGTTATCCTACGGATCTCCTCGTTTCTGATTCGATCACGCAGAGAAACTCCGATCATCGCGCGTTCACGGCAGCGTTCTGGAAGCTTCGCAATATCTTCACGTCACAAATACCGCAGCGTCTTAAGACCAACTTCTTTGACCAGTGTATGTTGCCAGTGATGACATATGGAACTGAGACATGGGCCTCATAAGAAGCCTGGTCAGCCAAAGGGCAATGGAGCGGGTCATCATCATCATCTGCCACAGCAGGCTGATTAGCAAAACTTTATTATGCGTGTGCATGCAATGGTTTTTAGTGTTTCATCGTTCCACAAGGAGCCGCTATAAGGTAGATACTCATATTTTCCGTCCGTCGTGGGTCACAAAGTCAATCCTTTTAATTATTAACGAATTGAATGAAATTACGAAAATAGTGTAAACATTGATTTGTATTTTGAAATAGCTGTTGCCCGCTGCTTCGCCACCGTGGTTATCGAGGGAGCGCGGTGCGCAAGCGGGTCGCGGGGTTTTTTCTTTCTAAAACCTTTTTCGGACTATTACAAAAATTAAAAAAAAATTGGGAAATCGGTCCAGTCGTTCTCAAGTCATGCGCTTACCAACGAAAAGCATTTTAAATAATAATAAATAAATAATAAATAAAAGGGTAAAAACGGGACCCTATTACTAAGATACCGCTGTCCGTCCGTCTGTCACCAGGGCTGTATGTCATGAACCGCTAAGCTAGACAGCTAAAATTTTCACAGATGTATTTCTGTTGCCGCTATAACAACAAATACTAAAAATTAGAAAGTAAAAAAATAAGGGGGGGGGGGGGGTCTTCATACATAAAAACATGCTTTTTTTAAACATGGAGAAACTAACGCTAGTAGTATGATGGTACGGAACCCTATGTGCGTGGTTCTGACTCGCACTTAGCCGGTTTTTGTTTATTACTAGCTTGTACCTTTTATATTTTGTTTTATAAATAATAATAAATATTTATTTCAGGCAAAAAATACCCATACAAATATGTTTTTAATATTATTTTGTCTGACACACGACTTCTGATTATTGTATTTATTTATACGAATCTTTTCATTTAGTTTAGGTATTTTTCGGTTTATAATACAAAACGTAATACATACCTACAGGGGTGCATGATACTTGACTGGCGAGCCGCGGGGTCGATGGAACTATTTTTCCCGGTGAGGATGGGATCGAGTCCACCTGCCTGTATGTAAAGCGGGGATAAAATTTTATATCTAGTGCACCTTCTCTTATGGGGTATTGTTGAATACCTATTTTTAAATTATTTAATTACATTATTTTTATCTCATTTGTAAGGCCAAATTAGTAGGAAAAATATTTCTTCTGGTAGCCTGTAATGAACAGTTTTCACGTTATGAAGTAACTAGTTTTTGTCTGCGGCCTCACTCGCGTGGGCATCGTTTTTATGGCTGTCTTCGGGTCTTCGAGACGAGACAATCTATGTCACTTTTCACCCCTTTAACTATTTCTATGCAAAAAAACTTCAATCCGTCGCTCCGTTGCGACGCCGACGTGCACGAGCCTAGAAATGAGTCTCTGGCTGTGCTTATTAGCAGGGAACCAGGGATAGAGCTACTTAGAGCGCTACTAGAGGGCAGACACAAGGTTGACATGGCTATTTACGGATGAAAAAAAACCACTCCAAGCTCTTCATCGGTGAGGTAACCTGCAACCAAGTACATTTGGAGAAACAGCAGGACATGTGTCAGAGCTGTAACGGGTCACTGTGAACGCACATCTGAAAAAATCGGCCTGACGAATGAGTCGACCTGCAGGGCCTGTGGTAAAGATATAGAATCAATGGAACACTTACTATGTCACTGCGATGTCTTGGCTAGAACGCGTATGTGCCTCTTTGGTGATGACTACCCAAAACCCGACGATTATAAGTACTTTCCACTCAGCGGAATTGCTGCATATTGATGTAACATAATCTTCGAGTAGGCTAGAGTGCAAGGGTTATAGAGGTAGACAGAAAAGATCCCATAGAATCGGAGTGTCGCTGCGACTGCAGCACCATTCAGAAAGATAAGATACTAATTAGTAGTATATGTAATTTGCCACCCCCTCAACCATCTCTGCGCATGCTTTGTTGTGATGTTAAAGAAATCAACCAGTCTTTTTTTTCAGTTCCTTCAAGAACTGTATCGCATTAAGGTGATGCCTGCCTGTCGCCTGCCCGCTCGCCAGCTCATTCGTAATAGGTTTGGTCGACTTATTTACTCGACCTGAGTTACCAGAGGAAACGGATGGGTAATCTACCGGCTGTTCATCTTAAAATTGTAACGGGATAAAAAGTAAGCATATGTCCTTATGCATGACACAGGCTACGTGCATGCCAAATTTCATCAAAATTGGTTTGGCTGAGGCGTGAAGAGGTAACAATCACATTAGTAAAGATGACTGCATTACCCAACCAAACCCTACACTATGCGCGGTCCAGCACGCACATGGCCGGTTTTTTAATGTGTTTTTTTTTAAATAGGATGAAGTGCAAAAATATATAGCTTCAATCATTTGCATACACGTTATTTGCGTGGTCCTATATACACGCTCTGGCCAGTTTTTTTGAATAGGATAAAGCAGTACAATAATAAAAAAATAAACATTCAATTGTTTGCTTAAATAAAAGTTCTAAATTATAATAATTATTTATTTAAGATTCTAAAAAACATGTCGGTGGGAGTAAAATCAACTTGATTAACCAAAAACATAAAAATTGTAATCACAGTTAAAAAACGAATATCATCCTACTTGTCACTACTATACATTTTTTCTTACAAAAAATTATAGAGTAACATAAACACGAATTAAAATACAAGAGAAAAACATGTTGTAAAAGTACTTATCTTAAAGAAATCAATCGACATTATTATATCAGCTCATATACGTCCCCACCGAGGGGCTCGAGCCTACCCTGAACAGGGCGATTAGGCCTTAGTCGACCACGCGGGCCCAGTGCGGGTTGGTCGACTTCACACACAACCTTCGAGTTTCTTCGCAGGCGTGTGCAGGTTTCCTCACGATGTTTTTCCTTCACCGTTAAAGTAATCGGTAAGTATATGTACGTAAGTTTTTGAGAACTCATTGGTACATTGGCCGTCCAGATTTGAACTCGGTACCTCTGGTTAGATGGACCGAGTCGTTACCGGTTGAGCCACCGACGCTTTTTTTTTAATTTCTGCCAATCGACATATTATAATATAAATTTAGACATTCACATATGCAAGAATGAATCACATTCCTCATTTATGAAGCAACTCAGCGTACCTACTGCTGAATCTTTTAGTATTTCATATTAGGATAATACAAGTCAACGCACCTATCAAATAACTAACATAACAAAATTGCTCACTGGATGACAAAATCACTAAGAAAAGTCGCTTATTTCTGAACAGGGCGAAATTGAAATCGCTGGCCAAATTGGTCCCCTCAGTGGAATACTTTGGTGCAATTTTAGACTGATAACAAATTTGACAGATCGACTTATTAAAATTAATATAAAAACTCATTTTTTGCGTATTTTGTATTTTTTTAAATTTCTTGGGTAAAGTTGCTTGTTTTGGGAGTAGAACCACCTACCACCTGGAAAAGTTTCCGGCAGCGTTATTTTTACATCCTGTATAGTTTAAATCGCATATCAATACTGGCACAATCTTAGATATGTAACTCCGCGAGTAGCTTTCTCACTTTCTGTGCGTCTTCATCCTTTTTCACAATGCTTTTAAAGGCTCTGACAAACGTCGCTTCTTTCTCCAACTTCCTGGACACTTGGTACGCACGGCCCGTGATTTCTTTAGGGATGCCAGCCAATCGAGCCGTGTTGAAGCCGTAGGACTTGGGGCAAGCCCCAGGGGTCAGCTTGTAAAGGAACGTGATCGTCTCTTCGGGAATGTGATCGTCGCTTTCGGCTGTGGCTTCATCGGTTTCTACCATGCAAGCCTGAAAAGTAAGTATTAATTAGAGATAAGGAAATAATGAGAATCTTTCTGACTGTCGACATAGGCACCTACCTAGTCGATTAAAGAGTGTGTTTTAATTTTTAACTCTTTGCCTAGTCAATGAAATACTTTATATTCTTAGCTCTATGTACCTATAAAACAAAATAAAATCAGATCTTATTTCTAAAAAGTTTCTATATCTATGACATAACACGAAAATATCTCTACGTGGCTAAGCGCAAAAACGATCCTATTTTAGCACAAGAAGATCCTATGTCTATTGAACTCAACTCCATGGGTTCCTTAGGAAAAGTGGTTCAGTTACCATAATCCTTACAAATGTACATCTAAAAAGTGATTCTGTCTCTTCTCTTTTTACTCTTTCACGCTAAAACTACTGATCCGATTTCTCAGAATTTGGTAGAGCTAGTAAAGGGCGAAGAACTACATAGAATACTTTTATCTTGAAAAATACACAGCTCCCGAGTGATATGGAAAAAACTTGTTCACTTGCTGAATTAGTCGTAAAATCGATAGTAACGCCACGCGGGCAAAGCTTTCAAACAATGTGTAACTAAATTTGCCTCTCGTATCAAGATGTCAGTAGAGTAAGAGTTGGAAATCACTCGACAGACAAGAGCATGCTCTTACATAAAACAAGATTTCCTAAGTCTAAGGCTACAATAAACGTACCATGTGTCCTCGATAGATGTCGGCGTGTAACGACAGATGGTTGACCAGGGAGTGGTAGTGCGTGGAGAAGACGACGCGACAACCGCGTCTTTCTAGCTCCATGCAAACCCCTGACGCTATGGCGGTGCCGTCGTATGTGGATGTCCCGCGGCCTGTGGAGAGACCATCATCATCATCATATCACTTCATATACGTCCCCAGTGAGGGGCTTGAGCTTACAGTATTCATCCTGTAGAATGTACACTCAAAAGGCTCGAGCCTACCCTGAATTAGGGCGATCGGACCTTAGTCGATCACGCGACCCAGTGCGGGTTGGTCGACTGCACACAACCTTCCAGTTTCTGTTTGAGCGTCGGATAAATGTACATATAAAATCGAATTTTGAAAACACACTGGTACGTGGCAGGATTTTAACCACGACTTCCCGGACAGCAGGTAGCGGCCTTAGCCTTTTCACCACCGACGCTCAATAATTAAAAGGAAGATAGCTTTTTGTTAATTTTGAATTCTATAATATATTAGTCAGTTTTTGGGTCGTTAATGGTTAGTTTGTGGAAAGAGTTAAATTTTTACAGGTGGAATATCAATTGTATATAGTGTTACATTTGTAGTGTTATATTTTAAAAATAACAGATTTTGTCATAACAAGGCTCAAGGACGATGGAGCGAGCTATGCTCGAAGTTTTTTTACGTGATCGAATCAGAAATGTGATCTGTCACAGAACAAAAGTAAGCTACGTAGCTCACAGAATCGCTAAACTCAAGTGGCAGTGGCCCGTAGTTCGATATGCCAAAAGCATAGCTAGACTATTCGTAGCAAAAAAATCCTTGAATTCGATTTAGCCGTTCTTAGTAAAAAAAATAATTAAAGGAACGGTTCTACATATTTTACCGAGTAACAATGTATTAAAAAAGTTAGTAATTTTGTTGTTTTGAGATTTACGACTGTTAGTTAAGGCAGGGCCCCAGAAGGGTGGAAGAGTTTATATTTGGTTATGTTCGTTAAAATTTAAAGTCATGTTAAAAAGTACAGATGGACCAAACAAATTATTCGCCGGCTGGCCAAGTTCATGTTCAGGCGACTGGACGAGTCAGCGTTCCCGGGTTACCGTACATACCACACAAACTCCCTGGACAGGAAGTGCCTGCCGCCCGACCTCCTGAAGGTCACGGCGGGCTTTCAACAAAGCCAACTCTGTCGCCGCCTACCTACGCACAGCTAGACTACTAAATATAAAAAGTTCAAAATCATCATAGACCTCGATTCAGCATGTTATTTTTTTTTATTAACAATTGGTAAGTCTATTTTTTTTTATTAACAATTGGTAAGCCCATGGCATCATCTCACGTGATGGTAAGTGACGATGATGCCGAAGATGTATGCAGTCTTACCAAGATTTCCCAACGCAATGGGGAACTGGCTATCTTATCTTCAAGTCGGAACCCCTCAATGTTGTTAACATTGATGTTTGGCGGCAAGATTTGGATAAGATGGTGGTTGCTAATCAGGCGGGCCATGATATGAAGATAATTGACTTAGTAAGGCCACAGACGTGGTTAAAACAGGCTTTCAGCGACATCCTGCTACCAGATCATCATGGACTGATGATCTGGTAGCGGGATGTGGCGGGAGGCCATCTAACATTAAGAATCATTATATTTATATAAACATTAATAGTAGGTAACATAACAACTGAACGATTGAATACAAAATCCTCATACCCAATTCATCAAGCAACACCAACGAATGGTTGGTTGCGTGCTTCAAAATAGCCGCTGTTTCATTCATCTCCACAAGGAAGGTGGACTGCCCGGTGAGGATGTCATCGGAGGCTCCCAGCCTGGTGAAGATCCGGTCTACCAGGCTTACACTGCACTCCTGGGCAGGCACGTAACTACCCTGAGAGTTGAGATTATTAAGTGTGATTGAATGAAAGAAAACGTTTTCAGCGTTTCGTTACACACGTGTAGTACCCAGCACAGCGTTAAAAAGATTTCGCTCATACCCAGATTCAGATTCTAATTTATATTTTAATTTGGCTTGTAACCTGAAATTTTTAGGGTTCCGTACCAGGTAAGGGGACTCTATTAGCATACGCTGTCCGTCTGTCTGCCTGTATGTCTGACCTTTAAATGGCTGTATCTTTGGAACCATAATAGGTAGGCGACTGTGTCTTTTACAGAATATGTGTTATTATGGGGATTCACCAAAAAGATATAATAAATGTAAAAAAATAAAACCTAAGGCGGTTTCCTTAAAAGAAACGTGTTTTCGTAAAGGCTTCTTGTTTTGGTCTGTCGTTATTAAAGTAAAACAAATAGTAAAAACCAGCCAAGTGTCAGTCATACTCGCTCTAAGTATTCCAAACTAAACAGAAAAAAACAACAAATTTTCTGTCGGTCTGATTTGAAGCAAAAAAATATGGCTGAATGTATGTGGCCCATAAGTAAATAAATTGTACAGCCACGCTGTGCATACTTTCTCGCGAAGCCTTCACCTTCTGTCATAATCTGCGGGCAAACACTCATTAACACTAAACATAACAATTATTTAGTAGCAAAATATAAAGCAAGGTATATAAGACTTGATGAAAAATTTACTAAATGAGCCAGCAAAGTGATGAGTCCCATGGTCCGCATTAGGGGTTTGGCCCTGCCAGCAGCATGTACAGGGCCATTCATCTAATGAACCTCTTAATAACTAATGACGGTTGATCGATACTTACTAAATGAGCCAGCACAGTGATGAGGCCAATGGTCCGCATCAGGGTGGACTTGCCGCCCATGTTTGGCCCCGTCAGCAGCAGGAACAGGGGCCCGTCGATGCCCAGTCGCATGTCGTTTGGGATAAACTCGTCCACGATAGGGATGCACGGGTGCCGGCCTTCCACTATGTTTACGTATGGCTAAAGAGGACAAGGCACATCGTTATTACTTTCTTCAGTCTATTTACAAGCAAGAAAATTATTGCCTAAGAAAGGGAAAAATATTTGTTTTTTCTTTGCGGAAGATTTACAGCCAAATTTATACTATCGCTATCAAATGTAAATAAAAAATACTAATTATAAATCTTCTTTATCAGAAAAACAAAACCCAATATCGAGGGAGAGAGAACAAGAGGTAGCACAATGGATGCCCGCCGCTTGTGCGACACGTACAGATTGGTATTCAAGCGCCTATATCGGCAAGAGAAGGAATCTACACATAGTCGAGTCATAAGAATGTTGAGTCCTTGACTACAACTAGGCATTATAGAATTTCCTATCTTTACCTTTAATCACGAAACTTAATTACATTATTGCATAATGACAAGCCAAGAAAACTGTACACATTGTCCTACCACCACCGACATCATCATATCAGCCGAAATGAGTCCGTCACCCCATGCCAGGTCGGACCCCATCGAATTTACGTAATCTGACTACACAGCCATTATGCACCCAATTCGTTCTATTAAAGTCACATTTTTTTACCTTCTTAGTTTACGAGATACAAGGGGCGTTAGGGGCTGCGCAGCTGTACAGCACAGCCGTCTCTCACTGCTCATAGTGCGAGGAGAACATCTCGAATAACCATGCAAGTTGCACTGAGCTACGGATGCTTTAAACCTTATTATCTGTATTAAAGGTGCACTGCACACCGTTCTCTTACTGATTACAGCCCGAGAAATTCTAGAATAACCACGCAAGTCACACTGAGTTACGAACGGTTTAACCTTATTATCTGTTTAAACCTTATTATCTGTATTAAAGGTGCAAGGTAACTCAATCAGCCCTGCAGACAATTACTAATGTACGTATAGCCTATGATGTTTACTGGTCCGATCACCTACCGCTGGTTGTAGAATGTAACCTTAATTATGTAAGAACTAAATATGTAAACAAGAGCCATGTTTTAAATAAAGTAGTTTGGGCCATCAGAAGTGATGAAGAAATTGATTTGTATGGCAGACTCTGTCATAATGGTCTTCGGGAAATTGACTTCCCATATGAGGTATCACAGTGCTGCGATGAACACAGCTGTACAGACGGCAACCATGTTAAAATAATTAATGATATGTATCATAAGATCATTTCCATTCTGACAGAGGCTGCCATTGGCTCGTGTGGGGGCAGAGGGTCTCATAAAGGTAGAATTATAACCGGTTGGAATAAGCATGTCCGCTGCGCTCACAGTGTGGCCAGACTGAAATATGAAATTTGGCTACTGCACAACAAACCAAGAAGTGGTAAAATTTTTGAAGATATGAATAATTCTCGTAAAATATTTAAAAGCAAAATTAAATGGTGTATGAATAACCAAGAGCAGATAAAATTAGATATACTTGCTAAACATCGTAGTAATAATGATTTCAAAAAATTTTGGAAATCTACGAATAATCTGAATATCAAGCCTGGCCAACCTGTGAGCGTGGCGGGAGTTACACAGCCAACTGACATCGCCAATCTTTTCAAAGATCTTTTTAGGGTTAAATCACCTTTGGGTCCCTCACTTGGGGTGCTCGACTCTGAGACACGTCCTGTAAGACAGCCTATCCGTTTTACGGTAAAACAGGTTAAGGAAACCATTATGAAAATGTCTAGAGGGAAATCACCTGGTCACGACGGTCTCAGCATCGAGCATCTCAAGCACGCTGGGGTCCACCTACCTAGAGTGTTGGCGATGTTCTACTCATTGTGCCTGAGTCATTCTTATTTGCCGACCGATCTCATGAGGACTGTTGTTGTGCCAATAGTGAAAAACAAAACTGGGGATATTACGGATAAGGATAATTACCGCCCTATCTCGCTGGCGACGGTCTTGGCTAAAGTGCTGGATGGTGTGCTTGAGAATCAGATTTATAAATACTTAGATCTTCATGACGCGCAGTTCGGGTTTCGGCCCGGGCTTTCAATTGAGTCAGCGATTCTGAGCCTCAAGCACACGGTCCAGTACTACACCAGGAGGCTGACGCCAGTGTACGCAGCCTTCCTTGACTTATCAAAGGCCTTCGATCTTGTGTCCTATGATAAGCTGTGGACCAAGTTGAGGACTGCAGGGGTGCCCACCGATTTGATACGAGTTTTTCAGTATTGGTACAACAGCCAAGTGAACCAGGTACGATGGGGAGATACGTTCTCTGATGAGTACAGGTTGGAGTGCGGGGTGAGGCAGGGAGGTTTAAGCTCACCCTTGCTCTTCAGCGTGTACATAAACGACCTCATCGTTGGTCTCAGCAGTAGGCATGTCGGATGCTATATTGATGATATTTGTACAAATAACATCAGTTATGCAGATGACATGGTGCTGCTGGCACCGGCGGTGGGGGCTCTCAGAGAGCTTCTCCAAACTTGTGAGATCTATGCCTCTGAACACGGCCTTATCTATAATGTTAAAAAATCGGAATACATGGTCTTTAAGGCCGGCGCCAAGTGTCCAACTACTGTACCTCCTATTTGCTTAAATGGGGTGCCTTTGAATACGGTAACACAGTTTAAATATCTGGGACACCACGTGACGGACGGCCTTAAAGACAATGTAGATATAGAGAGGGAACGTAGGGCATTGGCGATTAGATGCAATATGTTGTTGCGCAGGTTCGCTCGTTGTAGTAAGGACGTAAAAATAACGCTGTTTCGAGCGTACTGCCAGTCCTTCTATACTTGCAGCCTGTGGACCAATTGTACGCTGAAGTCGCTCAATGTCCTACGTGTCCAATATAATAATGGTTTCAGGATGCTGTTGGGGCTGCCACGATATTGCAGTGCTTCTGGCATGTTTGCGCAAGCGAATGTTGATGGCTTTCATGCCATTCTGCGTAAGCGTACAGCCTCTTTGCTGAGCAGGCTGCGTGCCAGCCCCAACAGCATCCTGAAGGGGATAGCTGACAGGTATGATTCCCAGCTCTTTTCGCACTTCATGCGTGTACTAGTCAGACAGGGGCCCTATGCTTCCTGTAACTGGTAGGCGCATGGGGTGTTAAACTTTTTGTTACTGTATTATTTTATTCTGTGTTCTACTAACATTAGTGTAATAAGACGTTTGTATTACTAACAAAAATGGACCATGTTGTCTGAAAAATTAAAGATAATAATAATAATGCGCTCCCGTCTCCTACTGCTTATAGTGCGAGGAAGAACTTCACGAATAACCGCGTAAGTTTTACTGAGCTACGACCGCTTCAAACCAACATAAGTACCTTATTATTTGTATCAAAAGTGACGTCAGGCAAACATATTTCCGAGTTCTGCTGGCGCGCGAACTCAGCGAGCGATAGCAACACATCCAGTGTGGCCATACACTGCACACCCGTCTCCCACTGTTCATAATGCGAAGAGAACTTCTCGAATATTCTCCGGTTGATGTCTTTCAGCACTTTACTCTTAGCCTCTTCGGCTGCCATCATGCGGGCGAGTAGATCCTGAAATTTCAATTTTTTTTTAGAAAGTAATCAGCACAATAAACAAAAATATTACAATTTGCTATTTTAAGCATTTTTAGAACAAAATTTCATTTTTGACACATAATAAAAACGATCTAACTTTTAAGGCGTATCTTAAAGTGACGTCAGGCAAACATATTTCCGAGTTCTGCTGGCGCGCGAACTCAGCGAGCGATAGCAACACATCCAGTGTGGCCATACACTGCACACCCGTCTCCCACTGTTCATATTACCATGGCCGATCTGGAAGTCTTTAAATCGACTTCGGACTCAGGTCGGCCGGAGCAAGGAGAACATGTTCAGGTGGGGACTCTCGGAAAACCCAAATTTGGACTGTGTGTGTGGAGCGGTGCAGTCCATGGCTCATTTAGTTTCCTGTCCTGCCTGCCCTGTCACCTGTTCGCAGCAGGACTTAATGGACGCCACAAATAGTGCAGTCGAAGTGGCTAAGTTCTGGGCCGGAATGATTTAATTTGTCATCGACACGCAAAGAAAAAGAAGGCGTATCTATACATATCCATATGTCCTTGTCATTTACATAATTTATAAGATTTTTACCTGCGGATTCGCTCGCGTGGCATCATTTTTATGACTGTCTGAGGTTCAGTGGCGCGCGAGCGGTCAGTGGTGATGAAATTTAGGCACAGTAAAAGTCTAAAGTGGCGAACACGCACTGGAAAATGTAGTGTAGGCAGGCCTCCCACTCGGTGGACCGATGACCTGGTGAAGGTCGCAGGAAGCCGCTGGATGCGGGCAGCGCAGAACCGGTCATCGTGGAGATCATTGGGGGAGGCCTATGTACAGCAGTGGACGTCCTTCGGCTTATATGATGATGAAAAGTCTAAAGATGGAGTCGAGCACAGAGTACGTTTTATCACGACCAAAATAAAACACTAATTACACGCACAAGGTATAACAGGTATTTTTATACAAAAAAGTACTTTCAAAAATTAAATCATCAGATAATTTTCATCAACATCAGCCCTGTTTAGTCAGTTGGACTTAGAACCCTATGACTCGCTACTTTTACAGGTCATGAGCAATCGGCAACTTTTAATTTATAAAAAAACATGCAAACCTTTAAGCACCTAGTAATAAGTACAAGAAAGCAGTAAAACTAATTCGCTTTGCATTTAGGCAATATGCTACGGAGTCAAAGACAAATCTATGTCGGTTTGTATGTGAAACAAAATCTAACGAACGGGTTTTCATACGTTTTTCACCAATGGACGAAGTGATTCATGAGGAAGGTTTAGGTGTACCCTAGTATTGTGTAAATGATATTTTTTCTTAATTAATGTTATTTTTATAATAAATTCAAATGATAATTTTAAAAAGCGTCAATGAGTCGGTGCCCTAACTAAAATTGTCATATCCGCCAAGGCTTATATAGTGCTTTTCTTAACAAAATGCAAGGAAATTAAAAAAAAAACAAATAAATAAGGGCGAGAGGTGTCGTTGTATACCTGCTGGGACATAGTTGACATTATGCCACTACTAAAATCCTAACGAATCTCTGTCAATATAAGCAGAGTGTTCTACCGCCAGGTAACTACGGCTATGTGAGTGTAAAGGTTGTACTGCACTACCGAGGGGCGAGGAGGCGCGGCGAGACAGACGCGGCGCGGCCTTCAAATATTATTTGTATTACTTTATATGACCCAAACCGCACTTGCGAAGTGCAGTTAATGAAAATCATTTACTTTGGGCGGCTTAGATCTCGAAAACTAGAAGAGATATAGCAAGGTAACGCATATCGCCCTAAAGTTAGTTCTTCCGACTAGCCAAAACACTATACCCAAGATTTGAACTACCACTCGGATCGACTTGAAATTTGTTTTTTTAAATACCTACATTTAATTGCGGCATAAAATTCACTTATCTTAAAGTTAAGCGGCCGTGAATTCTACTTAGCCCACTCTGAATTTTTTTCAGCCTAGCTCTAGGATCACCTTTTTATTTTTTATCATACTTTTAGTCAACCACGCGCGCCCAGTGCGGGTTGGTCGACTTCACACACAACCTTCGAGTTTCTTTGCAGGCGTGAGCAGATAAGGCCCGATCGCCCATTCAGGGTAGGCTCGAGCCCCTCAGTGGGGGAGTACATATATAAGCTGTTAAGATGATCATACATTTTATTGCGGCATCAAATTCGCGAAGCTTAAAAGTTAAACGGCCGTGGCTTTGACACAGCCCACTCACATTTTTTTAGCCAAGCTCTCAATCGCCAACAGTGCGGGGTAACGTGCGAAAAGGAACTATGTTCTAAAAATTACGTGTAGGTATCTCAGTGACTAGAAAAAGCATATTCTAAAGTTTGTTATGAATCACATTCACATCATAGATATTACAGATTTAAAGAAATACGTTAAAGATATAAAAAAATCTTGTTTCAGAATCGAACTGAATTTTCGAGTACCCTCACTTTTCCTATAACAGAGTATAGGTACGTCAAACTGAAGAAAAAAAAACAACACTATTTCAATAAAAATGAATCAATTTTTAGCAAGGAATTTCTTTATTAGATGTATATAGAAAGTAATTTCTATATACCTACTAGCTGTTTCCCGCGGCTTTGCCCGCGCAAATCCCGTTTTTTACCGGTACCGTTAAAAATTCCGAATGAAAAATAGATTACGACCTATTCTCAGACCTACTAACACTATATATAAAAACAACTAACACTGTGACACGAGAATTTTTTATATATATCTCTATATATATAAAATTCTCATGTCACAGTGTTAGTAGCCATACTCCTCGGAAACGGAAACTAACACTGTGAGACGAGATTTTTTTATGAATATCTCTATATATATAAAATTCTCATGTCACAGTGTTAGTAGCCATACTCCTCGGAAACGGGTGGCCCGATTTCCATGAAATTTTCTGTGTATATTCGGTAGGTCTGAGAATAGGTATAGAATATGTTTCACCGGGATCTGAGCGGGCGATCATACAGAAATGACATGATTTTAGTACTACGAGTATATTCAATTTGAATGAAGTGGTTTTGCTCTATAAGTAAATGTCATACTTTGCGTATTCTGTTTTTTTTTAATAATGTCAATATTTACGCGCATTGTTTGAGAAATAGTATCTAATAGTTGTTGCTGAGGGACGAAATGAAACAATTTATTTCGTGTAATATTACCCAACATAAAGGATCGATTCAATAGTTTTACCTTGGTCTCGCAGGTGGAGAACATTAGGTAGCCCTTCTTCTTGCCTTCGAGCACATACTCGGGGCCGGCTTTAGCCGCCGGGCGGTCGCTCACCTCCAGCTGATATCGCTTCTTGTCCGAGCCCACGTACCGCACCTACGATACGCATTAAATCAATCAATGTAAATCCTAGAACATTAGGACATTAGACCACTAGTCATTTGAGTTATTTTTTACCATCTCTCAAAAACCTAAAAATTGTGTTTCGATAAATGGTTAGACAAGCACACACACACACACACACACCTCTAAGGCCAAACACACCTTCTTCACCGGCTTGTGAATTAAAAAAAAAACTTGCACGTGCGTTGTACCTTGTACTCGTAACTTTTCTACACTAACAAATAAATAAAAAAAAATACTTTGATTATTTCGTATCTTTACATAGAATCTTCTTTCAGACCTTTGAAAAGAGAATTTCGAAAACAGGCTATATCTTCGTGAAGAAAAGGGATTAAATTAGTATACCCATGGTGGCCTGTATCAGAAGGACATAGACGGATTCAAGCGCACTCGTCTTTGCTAAGGAGATTAATTAAGTGTTACATTAAAAAAACTTACGCATGCGTATGTAGTGCCGAATATGTATACCTGGGACAAACAGTCCAGTTAGGTAGGTCTAACTTCGAGAAAGAGATCAATCGTCGAATCCAACTCGGCTGGGCAGCGTTCGGGAAGCTTCGCAATATCTTTACGTCCCAGATACCGCAGTGTCTTAAGACCAAGATCCTCGACCAGTGTGTGTTGCCAGTGATGACATACGGAACTGAGACATGGTCGCTTACTATGGGCCTCATAAGAAGGCTCAAGGTCACCCAAAGGGCAATGGAGCGTGCTATGCTCGGAGTTTCTCTGCGTGATCGAATCAGAAACGAGGAAATCCGTAGGAGGACCAAAGTAACCGACATAGCTCTCAGAATTGGTACGCACCGGAAAGCGTAGTTAGACAGGCCTTCCAATCGGTGGACCGATGACCCGGTGAAGGTCGCGGGAAGCCGCTGGATGCTGGCAGGCAGAACCGGTCGTCGTGGAGATCCTTGGGGGAGGGCTATGTCCAGCCATGGACGTCCTTTGGCTGATATGATGATGATGTAGTGCCTACTTAAAATGAAGTGCCATTTTCTTAAAACTGCATTGAGTATTTTAGTTGTGAATACGGGTTCAAAATTATGTATAGTAATATGTACAGGTAGCAAAAAAAAAGTGGCAGAAATATTAGTTAATTTATAACACCTCTTTTCACTCTCTGATAGGCTTAGTGAAATAAAACATTCTATGTTAATGAGCACGAAGTTGCGTTAAACGAATTTTGGCTGCCAAAAACTTAATAGGTATGTACCCTTTGTTTTTCTTACGGTCTAACAAGTTTTATCTGTTACTGTCCTTTTTGACGTGAAACGTCTTTACAACCACATATGGGGTACCAGGTCAGAAAACTGAAATGCAACGGCTATGAAGAAGGAGAAAGATCTGTTTCGGTAGAATGGCTAACATCGTTTAGTTTACTCTTAAGCCACGCTCGCTTCAGGCATAGTGCGTCATCCTTTCTCAGCTGGTTCCTGTTATTATTAGACTACAGACCACCAACATACCTTGGTGCCAAAGAACTCGGATAGGTGTTTACTATAGGATTCTTCAGCTCCCGTTCGATGTCGGCGATGGCTAACATCGTTTAGTTTACTCCTAAGCCACGCTCGCTTCAGGCATAGTGCGTCATCCTTTCTCAGCTGGTTCCTGTTATTATTAGACTACAGACCACCAACATACCTTGGTGCCAAAGAACTCGGATAGGTGTTTACTATAGGATTCTTCAGCTCCCGTTCGATGTCGGCGATGGCTAACATCGTTTAGTTTACTTCTAAGCCACGCTGGCTTAAGGCATAATGCGCCATCCTTTCTCAGCTGGTTCCTGTTATTATTAGCCTACAGACCACCAACATACCTTAGTGCCAAAGAACCGCTGCTGTTCGGATAGGTAATCCTTCAGCTCCCGTTCGATGTCTTCGATGGCTAACAGCGTGCTATCGTACTGCGCATCCACGCCCTGTCCAGGCAGGATGCGTCCTTCCTTTTCAGCTTGCTCTTGGTTAAACGCTTTCTGAGGTAAGAAAATATCATGTTGATAAAAATCGGTTTGAAAGTCTCGGTTCTATTTTGGCAAAGCCTGCTAAAATAAATATTTGAGGTGACAGTCATTCTATATATATAAAAGTCAAAGGTGACTGACTGACATAGTGATCTATCAACGCACAGCCCAAATCACTGGACGGATCGGGCTGAAATTTGGCATGCAGATGTTATGACGTAGGCATCCGCTAAGAAAGGATTTCGGGAAATTCCCACTGGAACACCAAAAAACGGGGACTGCGCGGGCGAAGCCGCGAGCACCCACTAGTTTAATATAAAACTTAGATTTTAAGCACATTTACGAGTATGGTTATACTGAAATAGACATCTGTTCTATTAGCTCATGTTGGCCTTTTGCATTATAACATGCGATTAATGTACACTTCTTTTAGATTTCATTTCTTCATTCTCGCTTCAAATTGTAGCGCGGTGCGCTGTTATTCATTCTTCTTTCATCCGATCTTCTTTTCATTCCATCTATTCATTTTCCACGCATGCGCTGTCAATCTATGTGACATTTGATATAAAAAACCGAAAATTCGATCATCGTTCATCCTAACCATCACAAATTATTAATTTATATTTATTTAATTACTGTACTTCCTGAAAGACTTATTTCGGGTAAGATTTATTTATGTTTTGCAATTTATATTTTAAATTTAAGTGTATTATTGCTTTCCTAATTTGTATGTTGTTTTCAGGTCTTTTACGCTTATTTTTCTTCAGTAAACTCCAATTACCTGTAGCACGCATCGGCATTTTTTAAAAGAACCCACTTACCTACCCACCTACCTACCTGCCGTGCGACAAAATATATAACTGCAATGTCTCACTGTAGTCGGGTACTTATCCCACGGGACTGAACTGCATGTGACGATATTGACGATTAACGCCTTGCAACAGCTTCGACTCAGCTTTTGTAAGCAGGTCTATTAGGCCCAGAGCGGGTGTGATATCGTTTAACACCGTAATGAAGTCTTATTATGATGGCACAAACCTTAAAGAACTCCAATGTCTTCCTGTAATCGGGGTACTGTCCCTCGGGACTGAACTGCATGACACGTCGTAGGAGCTTCGCTTCGGCACTTGCAAACAGATCTATCAGGCCCAGCGCAGATGAGAACCCGTTTAACACCGCTATGAAGTCCAAAACCTTGCGCTTTGAGTATATTTTGTCTTCGTAAAATATGGCGCGTGAATCTGGGTGATCGGTGGAACGCAACAGGTTGCCCATGGAGTGGACTCTGGAAGATAATTAATATAATAAGATATTTCTTAAACATGATTCGGCATGTGATCATTAATCAAAGAGCCTTCTTTTAAATCAAGTTAGTAACTCAAAACATTATCATCATCATCATCATATCAGCCGAAGGACGTCCACTGCTGGACATAGGCCTCCCCCAAGGATCTCCACGACGACCGGTTCCGCGCTGCCCGCACCCAGCGGCTTCCCGCGACCTTCACCAGGTCACCAATAGGTGTCGTAAGAGCCGACTAAGGGACTCAAACCTGAGGATGGGTAGCAGCGTCTTTCCGTGACTTGCAGCCAATCTGCAACAACACTGCGATCGCCAACCCGCCTTTGGCGTGGCGATTACGGCAACAACCCCTTAATAATCGACACAAACAAAACATTATACAGGTACATTATTGTTGACCCTATAAAAAGAGGTTCCTTGCCGAACTAAACAACGCACATTATGCAACTGAATGTCAAATCGCAAAAAATATTCTGCAGTTCTATTAAAAAACAATAAGTTTTATGTTTCTTTTTTACCCGACTGCGCCAGAAAGAGGGTTATGTTGTTCGAGTGTATGAATGTATGTGGATTTATTTCTTTGGCATGCTCTGTAGCTGATATGATAGATTTTGGAGTGCGATGTGTCGTTACATTCTTGATCCCGTGAGTGATATTTATTTATTTATTTTTCGCAAATTTCACAGCTTATTACACATAAATATTACAACTGTTAGTTTTACATTTATATGATACATTTTTACCCGACTGGTCAAAAAAGAGGGGATAAGTTGTTATACAGTCGGGTTTTTAATTAATTCGTGTAGTTATTTAATTTTGTATAGGTATATAAAAATGATTGACTACATAAAGTACTTCACTGTCTCATAGTTGAGGACATACTGTTTTAAATTAAAATGGTATATAATTAAAGCCTTTCTAATAAATTGCTCTCCAATTTTATTACAGTTAGGTGCCCGTAGAGCCAGTAAGGAGAGATAATAAGTTCTTATTAAGAACCACTTACTTCGCCAATAATCTTTCCAAGTCCGGCATTTTGGCTAAAATCGTCCTGACTTCTTGCGCAACCTCTTGGTTTTGGTGCAACTCTTTCACAGCCTCCTGCCGTTCCTTTATCACGGTCAAGTTGCAGCTCGGCGCGCACAGCCATTGATATAGTAACCTGAAATAAAAACAAGTTAAGAGGGAATAATAGCACGCACTCTTCATACAAAAAGAGAAAACGTTTTTCCACCTCTGAATGTCTGATAATGATTTTTTAATATGTTGTTGACAATAAACAAACTAGGTATGTAGATTATTCTTTTTTTATTAAAATTAATTAATAAGTCCAATTTTGTCGTTCAGTGTTTTTTTTACAAAAACTAATTTTGGTCCTTATTTGTTTCTTTTTAATCAATAATTTTAAAAACGAAACCGGTATACCTAGATTTCACTGTGACAACAACATATTTAAAAATCATTAAGATCGGATAATATTCAGTGGTGGGAAAACGTTTTCTCTTTTTGTATGTGAGTAAGAGTGTATGCTATTCTTTCCTCTTAAGAAATTATTGTCAATATGACTCCATACACTGGAACTAAAATAAGTTGTAAAGGTTCTTCTCTTTTTAACCTCACTCTCAATGTGTCGCACTCGCAGGGGCCGGCCTCACGCACGACACCACTTCGCGTACCACTGCGTAACAGACGACGATACAGTGGCGGAGGAGGCGAGTGTCGCTTCTTTACTTAATCATAGTATTCTTTGTCAGGATTTCGTTTATTACGACCAGACTGACGCCACACTAATACATCCTCTAACTAGTCCGTTTAATTTCTTCTGGTTCCCAATTCGTTCCGTTTACAGAATCGTATTATGTTGTTAAGTGCAGTGAAGTGGCAGTGGGCTGGGCACATAGCTCGTAGAACGGATGGCCGATGGGGTAGTAAGTTTTCGAGTGGCGACCGCGCACCGGAAAACGTAGCGTAGGCAGGCCTCCCACGCGTTGGACCGACGACCTGGTGAAGATCGCGGGAGGCCGATGGATGCGGGCAGCGCAGGACCGGATGTCGTGGAAATCCTTGGGGGAGGCCTTTGTCCAGCAGTGGATGATTTTCGGCTGATTTGATGATGATGTTAAATCATCGAAATTTAAATCAAATAATACAAAAATTTAAACAAACAATAAATAGATAAAGCTTTGTCCGTTTCTGAGAATTCATGAAACGGAATACAAATTTAAGTGTAGGTTTGTAAAATGGGGAAGAAGTTGAAAAGTACAGTTAGGAGTGATAAATTAACTGAACAAGCAACAAACCTTTTACCGAAAGAAGTCGAACAAAAATTCAATTTCTCGTACAAACAGCCTTCATCTTGCACGATCCTCAAATTCCTTAGTGTTACAGCGTCTAAAATCATAGTGCTGCGGCCCTCCCATCTGTTTTGAGCCTTCTCCTCTTGTGATAAGGTCTCGTTTAGTACATCCGGCGGTGTGTAAGTCGCGAATTGAGACATGCCAAGCACTTGTATATCGAGTAGGCAATCTGTGAGGTAGGCCACGCAACCGCCTAAAGCTTGGATGGCGAGAGAACAGTTGGGGGCCGGTGTTAGGCCTAGGGCGTCACCTGTGAGGGAGTAAACAATCGTAAAGTATTGTATTTATCTATTACGAGATAGATGTGTGTTGTTTCGTGAATAAATTATTGCCTATTCTATTCTAAAGTCGTGTTGCTCAATTAATACGATACCGCGATAATGCTGGAATGAAATAGAGTAATAAAATCTCTCCTCGAAGGAAATTTCGTTATTTTTGTCAGATATGCCAATCCCAAAATATAAAGCTCATAGCTCGCCTAAGTCGTTAATAATATTCGAAAAACATAAAAACTTTTAGGTAAAAGCTTTTATTTGAAAAGAATGATAATTTTTCGTGTTATTCTCAGCAAAACCTTTCATTTGATACCCATATCATGTAGCTGTATAAAAATAACTGGTCCGCCATATTGGATTTATAATGACATCACTTAGCTAATCATACATTTTCATCCAGACTAAACTTGTATGCAAAATTTCAGCTCAATCGGAAACCGGGAAGTGGTTCTAAATCAGCTTCCAAGATTATTTGACCCAAACTAACAAACGCAGCAAGTTAAATAAGAGCTTGTAAAAACGTGTCTCTGGGGTTACTAAACTAAGAAAACGATTTTTGATGTTTCAGCCCTTAAATGACAAGATTAGCTGGCTACATTGAAAAATAGTAATCGGGAAGGTCTAATTACCCTAAAAAAACATGTTACCATAATGTCCCTAAAATGTCGTTAAAACTAAGAACTTTTTCTTATTTTTACACCCGTCTATAACCTCCGTGGGCGCTATAACACAACAAGAGCGTGTCAGTAGCTGAGCAGTGCCGTCAGTAAAACACTGAGGTAAAACTATCTGCAGAAACGGTATAAGCCCAACAGGCCATTCGGCGCCCCCGTCAGGTCTGTCGTGTTCCTCGCCGAGCGTCTCCTTCACAGGCCACATTAGAGTAGGAAGTTAGCTTATTGCAAGCCCCCGCTGGTGTTACCTTCATGCAGGAACGGTTTGAGGCCAGTCGGCCAATCGCCGCCGTCCTTCTTGTAGTAGTTATCGGAGAGGATCTTGAGAGTCTTATCGGCAGACCGCATTGGCAGCGCCTCGCGACGCGCGCTGTAACAGTGCGTGGTCAGAAGCCGGGCCGTGCGGGCAGACACGCGACGGTCGTACACTACCTAGATGTAGGAATATTAAATTAGACATTTCATATGACGAGTATGATTAAACGAGGGATCAACTTCATATTTATCATATCAGCCGAAAAATTTCCACTGCTGGACAAGGTTTTCCAGAACGACTGGTCCTACGCTGCCCACATGCAGCGACTTCTCGCAAGGTTCAACTTCGAGATAGAGATCATCGTTAACTCGGGTTTAACTTATTTATTCAACATCCTGAAGTATAAAATGTTTTTCCCGTTAGTTGTTTTAAAATACAACATGAAAAAAAAACGGTAATTTAAAAAACTAAAAAACCCGACTGCGTTTCTGTGTAATTTGGAAATGAAAAACCCTAAAACAAGAAAGTCGTCATACCCAATTGCAATTAACTTATGAATCGCCAAATTTGCTAAGGCGATGCTTATAAGCGTCAAATTTATACCAAAAATGCCAATTTAGACCTTGCCTAATAGTCTTAGGGCGCTTTAAGAAGTTTAGTGCAAACGGACAATCGACTAATAGGGGTAGGTAAATTATAGAACAGCAGCTCATTGTACACATTTTTAACAATATTTTTAAATACAAGAAAAATAGTAGCAGTCGGTACCCATTCTAGAAATGGAGGCATAGTGAATTGAGAGCACATACCTATATTTTATTGCAGATTACACCAATATACTGACTAGACGGCTGACTTTCTAGAATGGGTCCCGACTGCTACAATTTTTCTTGTATTTAAAAATATTGTTAAAAATGTGTACAATGAGCTGCTGTTCTATAATTTACCTACCCCTATTAGTCGAATGCCCGTTTGCACTAAACTTCTTAAAGCGCCCGAAGACTATTAGGCAAGGTCTAAATTGGCATTTTTGGTATGAATTTGACGCTTATAAGCATCGCCTTAGCAAATTTGGCGATTCATAAGTTAATTGCAATCGGGTATGACGACTTTCTTGTTTTAGGGTTTTTCATTTCCAAATTACACAGAAACGCAGTCGGGTTTTTTAGTTTTATTATTAAATGAGTTTGTATAGTAACCTATATACACATGACACACATTAAGATTACGCAGATTATTAACTTATCACTAAATATAATAATAATATTCTCGTAAACGATGAAGCTCTATAAAAGAATTCTGATCGTGTGGCCGATTCAAATTTTTTTTAGGATCAAGTGTACAGATGACCAGCCCAGCTAATGTTTTAACTCGACTAAGAGCTACATATGCTTGAGTTTAAGCAAATATATGTGAGCCGAGGTCCACAAGTGTTAAATCGAGTGTAGTACCCTGAAGTTTGTGGACAGTTATAGCCCAACTTAGGATTAAGGGCAACATCCTGCGTTCAATTTTTCCTTGTCCTCAAAGTGCGTCAAAATCAATCGTACATGGTTCAATCCGTATACGAACTCCTGATTGATTATTTTTTATTGTGCGGTCGTCAACAAACTCCGCTTGGGGTAATTCTCCGGAAAATCTGCTAATTTTTTTTAATATTTTGATATACCAGTGTCACTCTCACAGTTAATACGTATCTAACGAAACCCCTTAAGCTAAAATCCATCAAGCCGTTCTGGCTGCAGAGCGTGCCAAACATTTGAATTTGGCGCCAAAAATCCGCCATTATTTTTTTTTAAATTTGATATACCCAGTGTCACACACAGAGTAAATACGTAGCTGACGACACCCCACAAACTAAAATCTATCTAGCCGTTCAGGCTGCAGTCCCTGCCTAACATTGGAATTTGGCCCAAAAAAATCTGCCATTTTGTTTTTTTTTAAATTTGATATGCCCAGTGTCACACACAGAGTAAATACGTATCTAACGACACCCCTCAAACTAAAATCTATCTAGCCGTTCAGGCTGCAGTCCCTGCCTAACATTAGAATTTGGCGCCAAAAATCCGCCATTTTGTTTTTTTTATTTTGATATACCCAGTGTCATTCTTACAGTAAAAACGTATCTAACGACAACCCTCAAGCTATAATTCATCGAGCCGTTCAGGCTGCAGAGCGTGTCAAACATTTGAATTTGGCGCCAAAAATCCGCTATTTTGTTTTTTTTATTTTTATATACCCAGTGTCACTTTCACAGTAAAAACGAATCTAACGACACCTCTCAAGCCAAAATCCATCCAGCCGTTCAGGCTACAGAGCGTGCCAAACAATTATACATACATACATACTCTTGAAAAACATAACCCTCCTTCTGGCGCAGTCGGGTAATAAAAATAGACCAATAACAGATGTATTACCGCAAGCCCGTTTGTAAACGATCTCAACCTTTACAAGAAACAAACTGGGTAAAAATTACCGAATTTAGGGTTCCGGAGCCAAAATATCAAAAAACAGAACCCTTATGATTTCGTCATGTTGTTTTACTTAGAACTATATTAATTACTAGCTGTTTCCCGCGGCTTCACCCGCGTGGGCAACGTTTCTAAGACTTTCGAGGTTGGAAAAAAGTAGCCTATGTGTTAATCTAGGTACTAATCTATCTACCTACCAAATTTCAACCAGATCCGTTCAGTAGTTTTTGCGTGAAAGAGTAACAAAGGTACATCCATCCATACATTCCTATAGTATTGCCTGCCTAAGACGTGAGATTGCAAAAAAAGTCGATTTTAAATTTGTGTTGTAGGTACTTTATGATTAAACTCCGCATTCCAATTCTTCAGTCCTCATGCTACAGATATAATATAGTTACCTTAACCTCGAGGATCTGTTTAATTTAATTTTTTTAATGTGGTATCAAACATAGATTTTGTCATTGAACTTTGAGTTCTATTGTAACTTCTCAAGACTTCGTCTTGTGGGATGTTGCTATGGTACGGACCACTTCAGTAAAGAGATTTGGGAGTTTGTATGTTCTGAACTGAACGTGTATCAGGTAGCGCACGGGTGCGCCATACTTTATGCGGTAGAGGGGCGGAAAATTCATTAAGACTATTTACTTTAAAATTAAATTGAGCTCTTCAGTTAAAATGAACGCGAAGTTTTGTGTTCTTATGTGAAATAAGAACTCGAAATTTCATTTAAAATTGCAATTGATTAGGCCTGGAACTGAGGGGACGACCTGCCTTAACCAATCCTGATATAGCAGGGCACGAGCAATAATATAATATTCCAGAAATATTCTCAGTTCTATTTATAATATTTTCAAAAATTACCTTTTAGAATCAAACTTAAAGAAAAACAACATAAGTGATTACTTGTTACGGATAAGAAATGGTTATACAAAACTTCAAAGGTAAAGTTCCCATCCGTTACGCGACCGACGCTCTTAAACCATTAAAATATGTAGTTTAAAAAGTTTATTTTACCTATTTTAGCGTAAAATTCTGAAAAATATAGTGTATATTAAATGCGATGATGACGTAAGTACTGTGCTGTGTGCTAGATGAGTTCCGTTCGTGAATAAGTCAAAAATATCCATCAACAGAACTTACCAGAACGGGTGGGAAATGCGCCAAAGTTGTGAGGAGCCTAGAAGAGTGCTTGTCATCTTTGAACTGTCCAAGCTGAAATTGGCCTATTGATGTATCCACAAAGCAAACGCCGTACGTACTGCACCCATGGTTCTCCTGCAAACAGTTTCACTTTTAAGAGACAAGATATGTCTATTCGTTCTTATGAGAACAAATATTATTGCAGCATATTTGAATTATCTAAAAAGCTTGGGGGAGGCCTTTGTCCAGCAGTGATGATGATGATTAAAAGCTTGCAGGAAGCCGCAGGCCGAACCTTGTTCATGATGAATGGATGGAAAGAGAGATAGAGGAAGGTCAAGCGTGAATTATTTTGATCATAACCATTAGTTATAGGAGTTTGGATAGCAGAGTATGATAACAGTAACTTAACCTATAAAAGCGTGTACCAGGAGTCAAAGGAATGTGAATAGCAGGGACGGATGGCAGTAACTTCACCAACAATGGAGTCCTCCAGGAGTTAAAGGGGTTTGAATAGTAGGGCAAGATGGCAGTAACTTCACCTACACCTACTTCCGGCATGAAGATAAGATAGCCAGTTCCCCATTGGTAAGCCTGCTTCCATCTTCGGCAACATCGTCACTTACCACCAGGTGAGATGTTGTCAAGGGTTTACCAATTGTGAATAAAAAAAAAACAAGAAACAGCGCCAACCAGGAGTTTTAACTCCTGTTTAAACTACAAAGCATTAACGGACAATATACAAAATTACTGATTACCTAAATATTTATAATATATAATCAGTTATTTTTGAAGTCGGTGCCAGCCAAGGCAAATTGATAAATTAACAGTAATTTGAGTTTTCTCTATTTATAATTAACTTGTGGACAGAAATGTCCAGTTATCTCTTTGTTTTTTTTATCTCCCCATGACGATTTTGACCAGCTCCAAAGCCTTGAGCATCGCCGCAAAGTTGCCTGTCTTTCGGTATTCTATCGAATTCATTTTGTAGTGTGTGCGCAAGAACTACAAAAACTCGTTCCCCCAGCTCCATTCCACCCTCGGTCAACGAGACGCAGCGAGAGGTTCCACCCTTTTGTTGTTGACATTTAGCCTATCCGCACGAAGCGTTAGCCTTCCTCATTTATAATGCGAACAGCGATGAACTAGAACTTCTTGCCTGCGTCTGTGTTTCCCGACTCTTACAATTTAAGGATCGTAAAGGCGAGAGTAAATATGAAATTTGGAGTTTGCGTGTAGCATCCTCAACTGCATCTTGACTCTCCATTAGGTGAGATGTAGTCAAACGCTCTCAAATTTTGAATAATAAATAACTAGGAATTTATTAAAAATTAAAAACCCGACTGCATACAAACTTAACCCTTATTTTTTGGCCAGTCGGGTAAAAAATTATCCTATGTCACTCACGGGATTAAGACGAATCTAACTACACCTCGCACATCAAATCCGTCAAGCCGTTTAGGTTACAGAGCGTGCCTAAGAAATAAACATACATACAAACACTCGAAAAACATAACCCTCCTTCTGACGTTGTCGGGTAAAAATCCGTTCAACTAGCTATGTTCCCGTCCCGCTGCCACTCGAGTTTAACGATTCTGTGATCTATGTCGGTTTTTTTTAATTTTATTCACAATTGGTAAGCCCTTGGCATCATCTCACCTTATGGTAAAGGACAATGATGCCGAAGATGGTTACTCTAGTTCTCCAGCTGATCTCCTTAGTAGCTTTCTCTTGTACACTGATGATGAAAGATGAAATTGTACCGCTATAGTTTCTTTTTTATACTGTTTGCTTTTTTTTATTTTTCTTCATATTTTTTTTTAAGTTTTTATAATTTGTTTTTTTTGTAACTAGTGTGTACAATAAAGAGTATTTATCTTATCTTACGACCACGAAGTTGACCAAAACCCGCACTGGGCCCGCGTGGTCGACTAAGGCCCGATCGCCATAATTCAGGGTAGGCTCGAGCCTCTCGGTGGGGACGTATATGAGCTGATATGATGATGATGACCTTATCTTATGAAAACATTACCTCTTCGGCGATGGCTATCATGTAATTGGCGCTGTCCTCGCACGGCCCCGAGTCCTGCAGGCCGCACACCTGCGTACCCTTCACCGTCACTTGACAGATCTCGCGGCGCACCACTTTGTCGAACTTGTTCACTTTACCCTCTGAAAATAAGTCACTGGTGTTATTTACTGTGAACCTATGAAACTGAACGACTTTCCTCAGTAGGCAATTCTTGAAAATTTTTACCCATACAAATTTCTTTTAGAAAATACATAATTATAATGTGTTTTGAAACATTTTATCGACTATAAAACATATAAAATTAAATGTTAATGTGTAAAAAACACACCTACACTCAACTTCCTCTGCTTCATCTGCGGGGAAAGGGTGAATATTTTGGGACACATCAAACGAATGGAAAGAAAAACAGCTAGGTACTTCACCACTTCACTTAGTGTAAATTGTCGTCAGACTTATAATAAACTTACTCTTCAGCTTGACTCTGTCCTGCATCATCTGCGGTGTCTCAGTCTGCTCGACGCGCGCCACCTTGTACCCCTTGGCGACGAGAGACGACGCCATGCGGCTGTAAGCACTCTCCGGGAATCCCGAGTGCGCGAATTCGCCCTGAACCACACAATACCTACTCAATAACACTACCATAGTATAATCATAGTAAAAATAAATGTATAATAGTCCAACGCCTTTGATGTTTGCGTTAAAGCCGACATCACTAGCTAGTGTTGTTGCGATAGCTATAGTCTATCGATTGTGTCGTGATACAATCGTGGCCTTGAAATCAGTCATACTTTTCGTATCGATAGTTCTATCGAAACGATTGGAAAAATTAAGTAATACTAGCTAAAGATCAATAGTATCGATAGTATCAATACAACAATATCGATACTATCGATAGTATGCGTGTCGATAGTATCGATAATCGAACGTTTTACGATACTACTGCTTGCTCATTTTTATTTCCAGATTTTCGATAGGACTATCGCGCTATCGTCTGTTATTTCAAGGACTACTATCAAAAGTGAAACTATCGCTATCGCACAACACTCATCACTAGTCACGTCCTCTTCCACACACTTGGATGAATAGTACCGAGTAACTGGACAACAGTGACTAAGGGCACATCGGTACCGCCCTCCCTCGTCTCGCCCCTCATCTCCCCCGCACGATTGTTTTGTGTATATGTGTCCATTATGAATTCTTTACCCGGGGCTCCTGCCACTGCCGGAAATATTGCCCTAAATACTTCTGCGGCAGCATCAACGCGTGTAAACACTCAGCCGATTCCTTTAACTACCGCACGAAAGCAGACAATCGCGGCAATGGCAGCGGCGGCAGCATCAGCCGTGGCAGCGCGAGTCACTTTCCTACCCAACAGGGCTGAGTGTAAATGCGCCATTACACTGTGGTACTACAAACAGTAGGCGCACGATAAAGCTTTGAAATTTGAAATGCCGAATTGTCTGCTTCGTCAATGACTTTATAATGTATTTTGTAGTTTTATTTTAGTCTGATGAAGGCCCTAGGCAATTATATTGAACACAATTTTTGCTCCATGCAAGAGCAAGACAGCTGCAGTTTTGTGGCCCCAGGTGTGTGATATAATTAATTTCTACCACTAGTACATTATCTGATATAAAATCATCATCATATCAGCTCATACACGTCCCCGCCGGGAGGGTTCGAGCCGACTCTGAATTAGGACGATCGGGCCTTAGTTGACCACGCGGGCCCAGTGCGAGTTGATCAACTTCACACACTTTCTTCGCAGGCGTGTGCAGGTTTCCTCACGATGTTTTTCTTCACCGTAAGAGCGTCGAATAAACGTACATATGAAATCTAAACTAAAAACACATTGGTACGTGGCGTGGCAGGATTCGAATCACGACTTTCCGGACAGGAGGTGTCGGCCCATGCCATTACGCCACCGACACTCATGACATGACGCACTGTTTATTACAGTAATAGCACGCAATAATATAAGTACAAAGAACGGCTACTTCCGATCCCCGCTAATTCATTTAACTAAGGTAACAGGACCCTATAACTATGCAGTCAAAATAGCATAGGCCGATGCAGTTCCTGAGAGAACTGAAAAAATAGGTACTCTTTAACATCATTCGTTGTGATTTTTTGCAGATATGGTTGAGGAGGTGGCAAATGACATAATTTTCTAATTAGCATATCCTGACATAACTCCCGAGGGATCTGGGGAAAACTTATTTTCACGCTCGCGCGCGTTGGCGTCGAAACGGGGCAACGAATTGAAGTGATTTAGTATAGAATCGATTGAGGAGGAAGAAGTGACGTAGACTGCTAATCACAATAGCCCAATATACTTCCCGAGGGATCTGGGGAAAACTCACGTCTACGCTCACCAGTCACCCTCAAAGTCATAAAAACGACGTCCACGCGGGCGAAGCCGCGGGCAAAAACTAGTAATGAATAAACAAACAAAAAACGTTTAAAAAATCACGATTTTTGTATGGAGACCACCTAATTCATAATTTTTTAGGATATCTACCATAATTACACATATTCTGTGAAAATTTGAATCGGCTACCTATTACGTGTAGAGCAGACAGACGAACGGACAGACGGAGATTATCTCGTAATAGTAAAGAATACTAGATACAACTTACATCTATCAGGTAATATGTAGTAATATAAGTACGGAAACCTAAAAAGTAAAATAATATCGTACCTTCATGTAAGAGAAGCCGAGTTCGTTAACTCCCACCGCCGCGTCCATGTGGTAAAGCTCGTAGAACTTGCCCACTTTGAAGAACAACACACAGTCGAAGTGAGCCGCCTTCATTTCCCACCACTGTTTGTGGGCCTACCGACAAAAGCATAGATGAAGATAATTAGGGACGTGATGTCCATTGCAGTCGAAAAACACACGCAGACGCTTCCTTCTTAACAAACGTTGGGGGTCATCGAAACTACTAAAGGGCACTTCAGCGCTAAAGGCTGAAAATGTATTTTCATTTAACGCACTCCACATTCCACATGGCTATAGATTGTAGATTTTTTTTACCAATAGGCCTCTATCATTTACCAAGTAATAGGTGTTACAGCAGATATTTCAATTTTCCCAGGCCAGATTTTGATGGGACCACCACCGCCACCACCTACAGCCACTAAGGTGCTCTTGCTTTTGATTACCATAAAGCACTTGGACCGTTTTTGCCCACCACCATAAGAGAATCTCGACCGTTACCGCATTTCGCAACACGTTTAGATGCTACCACTAGATGGCAGAAGTTTTATAGACAGCATATAACTGACAATGCGGTTCCACTGCACTGCCACTAGTCCGTTACGAAAAACGGCACCGGATGCAACCTGCTCTAATCCGGACTGGGCCCCCAACTATGATCTAAACTTCCCAAGTTTGATAAGAGACCAGAGCTCAAACAGTGGAGACGTTGTGCGTTGTTAACGTTCCTATAACATAATTATGTATATAACGTTTACTTTTATTAGATCACACTACTATGCGGTAATTAATAATGGAAAACCAGTAAAATACGACTTTTAGTTAGAAACATTATTATAATTCTCACCAAGTCCAAGTCACAGATATGAGATACAACACAGATAGCTGCAATACAAAATATAAATTTAATTGTAATTTAAAAACCCGGCTACATAAAAACAAAACCCCTCTTTTTAGACTGTTGGGTTAAAATGTATCCTATGTCACTTTCTCACACCTCGCACTTCAAAATCCATCAAGCCGTTTAAGCTACAGCCTCAGCCAAAGAACATCCGAAAACATTGCACTCCTTTTTGGGCTGACAGGTAAAAACGTCAGACTACCGAGGGTGGTGGCACTAAAAATTTTGGCAACTGTAAGCGATCTGGCTAACTAATAAAATAAGCGTCATACCTAAGTAAATAATGCCTGTATAGACCGACGCTTTCTCTTCGCGTCGCACTTACCTAAGCCGATTGTACTTCTGCTGGAAAAGCTCTTGTCATTTTGCTATATGCTAAGTGTACAGGGGAGTGTACCCTGTATTATCTATACATACAGTTGACCGCACATCAGTAACACTAAAGTAACACTAAGCTGCACTAGCTTAAGGTCAAAGTGTTACCACCGACACGAGTCCAGCTGTACAATCTGATACAGATGTAAAAAAAAACAGATCTTACCGGTGTTTGATCGTTCAAAAACTGGGGCGGAACGTGCAGCGTTGTTGGATCATACTCCGGATCTCCAGGCCTTTTCTTATTCGCATCCCTAATTTTTTCAGGCTTCAGCCAGTCCAGTTTGCAGTGGATCCAGTTTCCTTCATCGTCATCTGCAGCTGTCTCCGGCTTTTCTATTGATGTCTTCACTGGTTTACTTGCAGTGCTGAATAGTTAAGCTTTTATTGTATAATAAATAATAATAGATCCATTAATAATGAAGTCCTTGTGTAATGTGTAACTGATGAAAAGACAGACACGGTTTTGGGAAATTAGTGTTATATAGAATACCAAATGAATTAAATATCTATCGTGGGTTTAAACACTACTTAGCTACTTCATGACATATTCCACATTTAACAACATTTTGTCGAGTAACCCATACGCCACTCTACATACGGTGTCTACCTAAAATGTATAATTTAAAAAAATAAGATTATTTTTTTATTGAATTAAGAAACTGATTTAATTTTATTTATTTTTTTATGAGTTTTCAAATGTTAAAAAGCGATGAAGTCACGAGCTCAAATACTGTGGCCCCAGTGATAATTACAATAGGGATGACGACAGCATCAGAAATAAATCATGAACTCTTGATCACTAAATTGCCCACCTACTTGAACTTTGGAAAACCTTAGTCGTTTTGTTTTCCATCAAGTCTTCGATTTTTAATTCACCAAAATCACAAAATGAGTACATATATGACGCTACTAAACTATGACGTCACGCCTAAGTATTCCTAACATTTTTAGAACAAAATGTCGTTTGTCGTAAAAAGAATCTCAGATGACTAGCATTCGTCATCCCTATTGACGATTATGAAATTAATTTAGTAATTTAGTGTTATTTAATTATTTTTTACAGTATAAACTCTTTATACCTCCAAATGGATTTTTATTTAAAATGCTTTGTAAAAAACCGAAAAGTGCCATAAGATGGAAAACCATCACTGCTCATAACTCATTGCTAAAGAATAATTTTGCTCTTTATGCACTTTTATTATTGAGAGGTCGTATTCGTCGTTTCCGTGATTTACGTCCTAACTTTTGAATTGAACAGGCCAAATTTAATGAAACTTTATACATGTAAGTAAAAGACGAAATTTATATTTTGTGTATGGAGACAATTTCGTGTTGAGCCTTTAACCAAATCATTCTTTTCATTTAAATAAACTTACATCTTTTCAGGCGCTGGTTTGCTGGAATTTCCATTTTTAGGCTGATTAGGTTCATATCTGAAACTCTCGTGCAATTTAGATGTACTGCTCTCATTCAAATTGTCTATTGTGTTGTTCCCTACAAGAAAAAAAATAAGATCCATATATAATTTCGAATTAAAACATTCCTTTGAGTGAGACGTACAAAATTCTACTCTTATCTTGTCTAAGCTCTCACCTTAAATCCAACTCAATCAATTGACAACCTTGGGTTTTGAAGAGAATATAACCAGTAATGTATTGTATTGACTTATTCGACTCTGCGTTGAAAAGTTAATCAGTCAGGACTCAGGACTTCGCTCTAATATTAGTATAAACGAGCGGTCAGCGGTTGTCCGCGGTTTTGCCTACGTGGATGTCGGGGGTGCGCGGTGCCTATTATATTTTATTTGTGTGGTGATATTTTTTAGCTCATGGTCAACCTGAACATTCTACATATTGGTGAAAGTATTTTTGTAATCGGATGAGTAGTTCCGGAGATTACCTCACACATACAAACTTACACCCTTTACCTCTTTATAATATTATTACAGATTAATACTACCAAGTCTGTAATTCCATAAGGCCTATCGTATTCGTTAAGAAAATTTTATAATAAACTAGCTGTTTTCCGCGGCGTCGCCCGCTCAGATCCCGGTGAAAAAAAATTTATACCTATTCTCAGACCTACCGAATATACACAGAAAATATAATGGAAATCCGTCCAGCCGTTTCGGAGGAGTATGGCAACTAACACTGTGACACGAGAATTTTATATATATACGAGGCATGTCCAGAAAGTAAGTTTACCAGGGCAGAGGGAAGGGTCACACTGCAGTGTAACTTAGCTCCGCCATTTTTAACAAGCCCAAAAACGCGCCAATACGACTAGAACTGTGATCTCAGCAACGTATCCCGTGAACTATGTCGATAAGTTCTACCACCAAGTGCGAAATTCACAGTGTTATCCGTTATCTCGTTGTGAAGGGAAATTACCGTCTGAAGTGTTTTCTGCACTCTATTGTTACAGGGGACGAAACTTGGGTTGCCCACTATACCCCTGAAACCAAAAGACAATCCTCCCAATGGCGTCACACCTCATCACCCTCAGCCAAAAAATTCAAAACCACAATTTCGGCCAAAAAATCATGGCATCCGTGTTTTGGGACCACAACGGGATAATTTTTATTGAATTTTTACCTCAGGGTGAAACCATCAATGCCTCTCGGTGTGGTGTGACATAAAAAAATAATTAAAAGGGCAATTCAGAACAAAAGAAGGGGACTGCTGCAGAAGGGAGTCTGCCTTCTGCACGACAATGCCAGGCTTCACACGGTCAACGCAACAAAGCAACTTTTGGAGTCGTTCGGATGGGATGTTTTGAACCACCTCGTGTATTCCCTTAGATCAGCCTGGCGCCTTCAGATTATCATCTGTTGAACTCCCTGAAGATGCACATGGGTGGGAAAAAAAATTCAACTGATGAGCAAGTGAAGGGGAGGTGAACAAGTGGGCAAAAAAGTTGGCGGCAAAGTTATTTGACCGAGGCATAAAAAAATTGATCCCTCGTCTCACTACGTGCATCGAGAAAGATACACTACGTTGAAAAATAGTTAATATATAATATACTGATGTAACCATGTAATTATTTTTTTTAATAAATTGTTTGAATCCTATACAAAAATCTAGTACACTTACTTTCTGGACATGCCTCGTAGATGATAATGGTGGGTTAGTTTCCGCTACCAATGGTCTGATTCGCCCATTCCGGTGGATGGTCGGCATTACTACCAGCCCAACTCCTCCAAGAAGTCCAGTAGCTCCCACAGGTTGCCAACCACTTCTGGAGTGTCAAGTCTCCAATAAACCACACTTTCTCTCTTAATCTTCAATTCAGAACACTCCCAATGTATGAGTGTTTTGCGATTGTGTTTACGATTGCGATGACCATCACAGAATAGGAGCCTTGGTTGCATATTTAAGTAGCTTTCGCCGGCGTGGCAACAATTTTTTCATAGCTGTGTTTGAGGGTGTGCAGTGGAGAGCTGCTCACGAGCGTAAATAAGGTTTTTCCAGAACTCTCGGACACTATATCGGGCTATACTAATTAATAGTCCTCGTCATTTCCCGACCCCTTAACTAACTCTTGTGCGAAAAATCACACCAATCTGTTGGTTCGTCGCGACGTGAAAGAAATCAACAATTAGTCTTCGAAAAACGTAAACTTTTAGGTACAAGCATCAGTTGAAATAATTTTAATTATTTCGTATTTTTCTTAGCAAACCTTTTCATTTGATGCCCATATCATGTGGGCGCATAAAAAATAATTGGTCAGCCATCTTTGGGAGTCCGCCATGTTGGATTTACAAGGAAGTCACTTAGCTAACCATGCATTGTGTTGTGCTCCAAACTTAACATGTATGCAAAATTTCAGCTTAATCGGAAGCCGGGATGTGGTTCCAATTTAGCTTTCAAGATTTGTCCCAAACTTACTAATACCAACTAGTATCTCATTTATGCTAACACGGCTAGTTAATATAAAGCTTGTAAAAAGAAGTTGCTTTCATTTCCTTCGGGTACTGTGTACTATGCTATTTTCACTGGTTAATATAAGTAGCCTGTGTCACTTCCCACTTTGTTAACTATCTGTGTGCAAAAAGTCAGGTCAGTCTGTCGCTTCACGTGAAAGAAAGACGAACAGACTTTCTCATTTTTAAATTTCAATTAATATAAGGATTTAATTGCTACTTACCTTTATTCTCTGCATCAGAATCATCAGAATCTGCAGGAATGATTCTTATTCTTTTCCTATTTTTTGTGGTGCTGATGGGTTCATCATCATCACTGTCCTCTATGGGTGCTTTTTTAGACGGTCCATAATCCAAGACTTCCACATCTACAAAACATATTATAGTGATTAATGATGGTTTAAAACTCGGAGGAATAAAACAAGTCCCTTACGCAGTGAGAGCGGGATGTGGTGGGGGGAGGGGCGGAGGGCGGCGATACATGAATCGCGATATTTGTGTATTTCCCTTAGGTCATATATAAAAGTACGATAATTATGGTCACGCGGTATAAAATGTGGGCGTTACAGTCTCACCCCTATTGTGAACGGAGGTTACATTTGCGGTTATCCCTGCCTGTCTAACAAAGTTATTTGAATATTTCTATCTTTGTCTCCTGTCAAACAACTATCCAGACGTTTTCTGTTTTCTATAAACCGGGGATGTAGTAGGTACTTTATATGTGATCTAACGCGTTTCCGTGGAATTGTGAATGCATGATTAGAAATTTCAATTATTTTAGTTAAATTTTAGTATACCATTATCAGAATCAGAAACGAGGAAATCCGTAAGAGAACCAAAGTGACCGACATAGCTCTTAGAATTGCTAAACTTAAGTGGCAGTGGGCGGGGCACATTGCTCGTAGAACAGATGGCCGTTGGGGCAGTAAAGTTCTCGAGTGGCGACCACGCACCGGAAAGCGTAGTGTAGGCAGGCCTCCCACTCGGTGGACCGATGACCTGGTGAAGGTCGCGGGAAGCCGCTGGATGCGGGCAGCGCAGAACCGGTCGTCGTGGAGATCCTTGGGGGAGGCCTATGTCCAGCAGTGGACTTCCTTCGGCTGATATGATGATACCATTATAGAAGAATAATAGAAGTGACAGCTGTCACCAGCCATAACCAGCTGGTTAGTGGTGATGTGATAGAAACTTAAGTCACAAATTGTAATTGTACTATAATAAAATAATAATAGTTTATGTGATAAAAACTTTAGTTAGAAATTTTAATTGTACTATAATAAAATAATAATAAAAGGGACAGCTGGATTGTGTTTATGTGATAGAAACTTTAGTTAGAAATTTTAATTGTACTATAATAAAATAATAATAAAAGGGACAGCTGGTTTTTGTTTATGTGATAGAAACTTTAGTTAGAAATTTTAATTGTACTATAATAAAATAATAATAAAAGGGACAGCTGGTTTTTGTTTATGTGATAGAAACTTTAGTTACAAATTTTAATTGTACTATAATAAAATAATAATAAAAAGGACAGCTGATTTGTGTTTTTGTGATATAAACTTTAGTTAGAAATTTTAAATGTACTATAATAAAAGGGACAGCTGGATTGTGTTTATGTGATAGAAACTTTAGTTAGAAATTTTAATTGTACTATAATAAAATAATAATAAAACGGACAGCTGGTTTGTGTTTATGTGATAGAAACTTTAGTTACAGATTTTAATTGTACCATGATGGAATAAGAATAGAAGGGACAGCTGGTTAGTGTTGATTTTGATGTGACAGAAACTTTAGTTACAGATTTTAATTGTACCATGATGGAACAAGAATAGAAGGGACAGCTGGTTAGTGTTGATGTTGATGTGACAGAAACTTTAGTTACAGATTTTAATTGTACCATGATAGAAGAATAATAGAAGGGACCGCTGGTTAGTGTTGATGCTGATGTGACAGAAACTTTAGTTACAGATTTTAGTTATACCATGATAGAAGAATAATAGAAGGGACAGCTGGGTAGTGTTGATGTTGATGTGACAGAAACTTTAGTTACAGATTTTAATTGTACCTTAATAGAAGAATAATAGAAGGGACAGCTCGTTAAAGTTGATTTGATGTGTAGCATGACGCCCAAGACAGTGAGACATGGCTGAATAAACTTACCATCTACAATCTTGTTGGTTTTATTTTCTGTAAAACCATTAATAGATTTATCTGCATTTAATGTCTCATCTGCTTCATTCTTATTCACTTTTAACTTTTTAGGAGGAGGTGAGACTTTAAAATAGTTGAATAGTGTATTAAATGGATTTGCACTTTTTCGTTTTGACATTATTTGTATTATGTAGATAACAAATCCAGAACTAACAATAAATGAGCTCTTTTGTGTTTCTTAAAATGTTACATCAGTATTCTGCACCTAAAAAAGAAAATATATATAATTAATTAGTAGCTTATACAATAAAGAAAAACACCGGCTGAGTGCATATCGGATCATGCATATATGAAGGGTTCCATAGCGATCATTCCTTTATAACCTAAAACTTTTTATCATAGGATACCCGAAATTATTTTCATTGACAGTTTTTACTCCTTCGCTCTTATAGTGTGGCCTAGTTAAAGGTGCTATCCAAATGACAGAAGGCAGATGCCTAGTGTTGCACTTAGCATCACCCGCAGTCACATGCAGGGCATTTTATATTTACGTTTACACGCGTGTGCAACGAGACCTGCATACACATCTGGATTCAGATGTGCATGTTTCCTCACGATGTTTTTCTTCACCACTATTGCAATAAATTGATAAGCTGCGAAAAACTCATTGGTACATTGGCCATGCCAGGATTCTGATACATACAATGAAATAATTTTGGAAGCCTATTCTTGCAAATGGAACACCTGGACGAAATATATTCATAAGAAAGTCAACATATATTTTTAAGTGTTTTATTTTTTTATAACAATTAAGGATAACAATTTCTTAAAAATTATGAAACGATTCTCATGAAACTTTAAACACAGAACTTTATACACCAGACAGGAAATTGTTAAAAGTGTATTGACGACTTTTTCAAAAAATTGTGTTGTCGATAAATTATAATCAACATAAGTTTTTCATACTAACCTTAAATTTTCCTATATTTTTTTAAGTAAATAATTTCGAGGAGTAGTCAACACACTTTGAACCATTCCTGTTTAGCTTATGTGTATAAAGCTTCAGAACCACGGCGACTGAGCTTTGCTCCTAAGCATGTAAACTAAAAATATTATTTTTTTGCGTGAAAACTGATTTTCTCAGGAATTACACTTCGAATGTAAAAAATTACCTAAATGCAAAATTTTATCCAAACCGTTCGAGTCGTTTCTGAAAAAACAATTTTATCCTGTATAATATCCCAAAAAATTGTATCAAGTGAAAGTCCAGCTAGGGTTATCCGAATCAGCCCCATGTATGTTCCGCGGAAGTCCACGGTTTTCATGATATACCCATTAATTATTTTAGATTTTGTACGAAAAACATCTTCACTGGACTCTGACGTAAGTTTCTTAAGAAACTTCTTCATTTTATCAGCTTTTCGTAAAAATAGAAACAAACATTATTAAAAACTGACCCGATACTATACCGGAATATCATCCCAGACGTCAGCCTGTAAGAGATTAGAGAGCAATTCTCTTTAAAAGCTCAAGAACAACAAGGCACTGGGTGATGTTGGAAATACGACTGAACTTCTGAAAGCAGGTGAAACACCAGAACTAATAGCTTTTCAGAAGTTATTTAATTCTGTTATACTTGGCCTCGTCGGTGGCTCAACCGGTAATGACTCAGTCCTCCTAACCAAAGGTGCCGGGTTCAAATCCGGACGGTCAATGTACCAAAGAGTTTTTCGAAACTTACGTAAATATACTCACCGATTGCTTTAACGGTGAAGGAAAGCATCGTGAGGAAACCTGCACACACCTGCGAAGAAACTCGAAGGTTGTTTGTGAAGTCGACCACCCCGCACCGGGCCCGCGTGGTCGACTAAGGCCCGATCGCCCTAATTCAGGGTAGGCTCGAGCTCCTCGGTGGGGACGTATATGAGCTGATGTGATGATGATACTTGAGGGACAAAACGCTAAAGGCATGTAAAATAAGTGTGGTGGTGCTCTCCTTAAAAAGGGCGGCAACACCCTGCTGAAGAACTACAGACCCATCACACTTCTGAGCCATGTCTACAAGCTGTTTTCGAGAAACATTACGAATCTCGCAAGCAGGTTTGATGACTTCCAGCCTTCCGCACAAACCAGCTTTTGAAGCGGCTTGAACTGAACTGAACACATACTGCGGCAGATTATACAAAAGACGGAAGAGTATAATCAGTTACTATGCTTGGCATTTGTGGACTGAGAAAGCCTTTGATTCGGTCGCACCATCCAGTTGCGGTGCCGAATTAAAGTTCGATACATCGAGATATTGAAGTGGTTGTATAAAAACATCACCAGGACCAGAATTCGAAACAGTGTGGGGTGAGATAGAGTAGTCATATCTCCGAAACTGATCAACGCCACCTGGAAAGATGTTTTAAAGCTTCTGGACTGGGGTGGACTCAGCATCAATATCAAAGGATCTAAGTAACTGACATAGAGTAGAAAGAAGAGATAAAAATAATAGAAAGAATAAAAAAGAATAGAATTGCTAAACTTAAGTGGAAGAGGGTAGGTCAGATAGCTCGTAGAACAGGAGGTTATTGTGGCAGTAGTTCTCGAGTGGGTACTGCATACTGGAAGATCTTGCATAAGCAGGGCTCTCACTAGGTGTACCGACAACCTGGTAAAGGTTGAAGAAAGCCACTGGATACAGGTAGCTCAGGACCGGTCGTTGTGGAAATCCTAAGGTGGGCCTTTTGTCCAGCAGTGGACATATTCAGCTGATATGAAGATGATGATCATGCCATTCCTATCATCAGACATCTATGACTTTAGTGTCATTTTAATATCCTTGATATGCATGCTAATCGAAATATAAGAACCTATGTTGATTTTTATACAAAAAAAAAACAATTGTGAGTTAAACTCGCGTGAAAAGGGTTCCGTCCATAATATGTTAATTGAGAAATTTCTGTTATCTTAAATACCAAGGTTGATGCCAAGAGTTTACCAATTGTGAATTTAAAAAAAATACTAAAGACTTCTCATAGGTTTTCCTGTAATCTCTAGGTAAAGAATGTGGATGCGGGCAGCTCAGGACCATTCGTTGTGGAAATCTTTGGGGGAGGTATTTGTCCACCAGTCGTCTCCAGTCCTCACCAGAGGATGTCTTTGAACTGATATGATGATAATATGTAAATAACTATTTTTTTTCTTTTTTTAAAATTTTAGGTCTAGTAGTTTTGAAGAAAAAGAGGGGGGAGGGGAATGGTCAATTATTGCTTATTTTCTCTAATAACTGTAAAATAGCCCACAAAAGTGGCCCCATGTTTTTTAACTGAATTGGTCCAGTAGTTTCGTAGCAAATTGGATGTGGCAGAGGGACACACATACAGGCATGCAAGTGATCCCATAATGATTCCATTTTTCCTTTTGAGGTATGGAACTCTAAAAATTGATAAAGATAATGTATGAGACTTGATACACCCTCTTGGATGATTCCCAATTTTTATTATAATTTTCTGGATTTGTTTGAACTTTTATACCTACATGAAAAGCTGATAAAATGAAGAAGTTTTCTTTGTTGGATGGCTTAATTGTATGATTTGTTTTCATAAACTGACATCAAAGCCTAGCAAAGATATGTTTATACAAAATCTGAAAATAGAAATGTGAATATCTCAGAAAGTTGGTAAGGTAGACTGGCATGGAAGATACATGGGGGTGATTCAGATACCTCTAGAGGTGCTCTATCTCTGAACTTCTGCTTGACACATTTTTTGGGTCATTCTGTATATACAGGAATTTCCCATATAAAGTAATAAGAATAGAATCATCTCATCCATTTTCAAGAAATAGTTTAAATTTTAAAATGTATATTCAAGTATGTGCATGCATAGTTACACACTTTCTGATATGCATAAAATAGTAATTTTTTGCATTACTTAATTTTTAATTTTGGGAAAAATTTAAAAACAACATATATGGTCAATATGGTCATCATGGGCTAGTACAGTCAAACCTAAGAAACAGATTAGGCAATGAAAAGGCTGCAAAGCTGGTATTCATGTTCAAATATTACAACCAAGAAAACAAATCCAAGAAGCCAGATCTTAGTTGGCTTTTAGAACAACAAATAAGTTCTACTGCAGATACAGCAGCAAAAAAGTCAATGGAAATAGAATCATCATCGGATGAAGATATTCCTTTTGCTTCTTTGCTCAATTCAATATATAATTTATTTATAAAGTCGAATCTGATTATTACTCAATCTATCTACCTTTTAATTAATGTCAATTTGTGATGAATATTAAATAAAAATTATAAACTATAATTTTTTTTTTGTTAGAATAGCCCAAATTTGTTATGAAACAATATTAACAAATGAATTTCTTACACTGGTGATAATTATCATTAATAATTATGAATAATTATCGGATAATTATCAAGAAGAGTAATTATCTTGATTTTTTCGAACCCTGCTTATTTGGAAAAAGACGTTGGAAATTTTTTCCAACAAATTTATATTAGTAATATTACATGTTCGATATACAAGAGGATGTGGGATTAACCAGGGGAGAACCAGGGAAGGGGAACCAGGGGGAAACCTACAGAACCATGGTTGCTGCTACGGCACGCTCGCTTCATTCGCTCGGCTCGCGGGTTATCATAAAACTCATTGCTACGCTCACTACCTGAACTCGTCAGTGCCCCGTTTTCCTAACCATTATTTCGCTTTACTCACATTAGCGCAAGAAAATAATTTGTGTATTGTTTTTTTGAAACGTGATGGGAATGTGTTTTTTCTACGGTATCTGTAAGGGTAGCGAAACACAGGCGTAGGATATACATGATAAATATGTTGAATTACAATGAAAATTATAATACATTACCACTCTGTACCGGTGTTTTTTTTATATTTTCTCCGTAAAATTGGCGCACAAACAGACAGAACAGAGTCAACTCACTCACACAACACCCCCGCCAAACACATGACGTTTTACCTTTTTTATAAAATACCGTCTTTAAGTACAATCGTTTTCAGACAGTCTAAATTATTCATCTTCATCAAAGATGACCTATTATAACAAAATTTTGTCACATACAGGACAGATACTATAATACGCTTTATCCTGTATAAAAAAATGAGTTCTGGTATGTTGATATTGGACTTACTAGACAGTTCGTCAGAGGACCAAGCTGATTTTGAATTTGACTTACCTGTTGCTTTTACGAAAGTAGCGTGATACTTACACCCTCTCACTCCTCACCGCAGATCACACACACACCCGCACCGCGCGAAGATTTTTTTATATTCACAATTGATAAGCTCTTGGCATCATGACGATGATGCCGAAGAAGGAAGCGGGCTTACCAAGATTACCCAACCCAATGGGGGATCTGGCTATCTCATCTTTAAGCCGGAACACAACAAGCATTAACACTGATGTACGGCGGCCAGACTTAGATTAGATGGTGGTAGCTAACTAGCTAGCCAGGCGGGCTATATAAATGCCCTGCCACCAACCAAACCGAGTTGACCTCGTCGGGAGTGTGTGGCCTCCTGGTGTGAAGCGAATGAACTAACCATTACGCCACGGAGGCGGTTAAAAACTCTGAATCATACTGCGTGTATTTTATCTTACAGATATCTGTCGATATCGCTCGATATATGCAGGTAGACGACGATCAAATATATATTATCTGCACCGTGCGTGTGTGTACGTCCATTGATTTTATGAAGTTGAAGAGCGATATTGTAAGATAACTGGTACGTATATCTTATAGTATCTTTGCCATGTGTGACAATCTTATGATATACGCTGGCATGCAGCGTTGTGGCCAAAACTAACGTTTGTTGTGTTAGCCAAATATAACAGAAGCAGCGATTAGGCTACATAATTTAACGTGCAGACCCTAGGTTGGGTCGCAGTAAGGGCGTTCTGTTTACACTGCACTAAATCGGCTCCCTAACTCAGTCGCAGACCAGACGCCAGACGGTTAACATGGCACCTGTGTTATCTTAATTTAAAAAAATCTGCAAAAAACCGGCCAAATGCCAGTCAGACTCGCGCTGCGAGGGTTCCGTACCACTATACTTCTCCATACAACTATGACAACATTAACCAATCACATTTAAAATAAAAGACATCAACGTTAACGACATAAAAATACATTTTTAAAATTCACTTTGAACACATCACCAGTACGACACACACTTGGCCGGTTTTTTTAAAAATTCAGGATTAGTTATATAATCACACCAAGTCAAAATTTAAAATACATGTGAAATACCTATAAAATAACTTAAAGTGAAACTTTTATTACATCGTCTCAAGCTTTTTCGTCTGTGTGTTGCGTGAAGGAAAAAGATTATTACATCGTCTCGCACTTTTTCGTCAGAGCAGGCACGATCGTTTCGTCCTCTGTACCGTAGCTCCAAGACGAGAGCAGCCGTGATCGTTTCGTTCTCTGTACCGTAACGACTTCTCATAGGTTTTCCTGTAATCCATAGGTAAAGAATGTGGATGCGGGCAGCTCAGGACCATTCGATGTGGAAATCTTTGGTGGAGGTATTTGTCCACCAGTAGTCTCCAGTCCTCACCAGAGGACGTCTTTGAACTGATATGATGATGATATGTAAATAACAATTTTTTTCTTTTTCTAAATTTTAGGCCTAGTAGTTTTGAAACAAAGAGGGGGTGGGAGGGGAATGGTCAATTATTGCTTATTTTCTTAAATAACTGTAAAATAGCCCACAAAAGTGGCCCCATGTTTTTTCAACTAAATTGGTCCACTAGTTTCGTAGCAAATTAGCTGTGACAGAGGGACACACATACAGGCATGTAAGTGATCCCATAATGGTTCCATTTTTCCTTTTGAGGCATGGAACTCTAAAAATTGATAAAGGTAATGTATGAGACTTGATACACCCTCTTGGATGATTCCCAATTTTTATTATAATTTTCTGGATTTGTTTGAACTTTTATCATCATATCAGCCGGAAATCGTCCACTGCTGGACAAAGGCCTCCCCCAAGGATTTCCACGACGACCGGTCCTGCGCTGCCCGCATCCATCGGCTTCCCGCGATCTTCACCAGGTCGTACGTTTTCCGGTGCGCGGTCGCCACTCAAGAACTTTACTGCCCCATCGGTCATCTGTTCTAAGAGCTATGTGCCCTGCCCACTGCCACTTCAGTTTAGCGATTCTGTGAGCTATGTCGGTTACTTTAGTTCTCCTGCGGATCTCCTCGTTTCTGATTCGATCACGCAGAGAAACTCCGAGCATAGCACGCTCCATTGCCCTTTGGGTGACCTTGAGCCTTCTTATGAGGCCCATAGTAAGCGACCATGTCTCAGTTCCGTAAGTCATCACTGGCAACACACACTGGTCAAAGACCATAGTCTTGAGACACTGTGGTATTTGGGACGTGAAGATATTGCGAAGCTTCCCGAACGCTGCCCAGCCGAGTTGGATTCGTCGATTGATCTCTTTCTTGAAGTTGGACCTGCCTAACAGGACTGTTTGTCCCAGGTATACATATTCGTCAACAACTTCCAGTGTAGAGTTTCCAACCTTTAGAGGGGTGGGTGCGACAAGGACATTTAACATTATTTTCGTCTTGCCCATGTTCATTTTAAGACCCACTTGTTGAGAGACTTTACTGAGGCTATCGAGCATTGTGCTTAGGTCTTCCATAGTCTCAGCCATGACCACGATATCGTCAGCAAATCGGAGGTGGGATATGTACTCGCCGTTGATATTGATGCTGAGTCCACCCCAGTCCAGAAGCTTAAAAACATCTTCCAGGGCGGCGGTGAACAGTTTTGGAGATATAACGTCTCCCTGTCTCACCCCTCGCTGCAACTGGATAGGTTTCGAGTTCTGGTCCTGGAGGCGAACCGACATGGTGGCGTTTTCATACAGACACTTGAACACCTCGATGTATCGATGGTCAATTTGGCACCGCTGGAGAGACTGTAGCACAGCCCAGGTTTCGACTGAATCAAAGGCCTTCTCATAGTCCACAAACGCCAAGCATAGTGACTGATTGTACTCTTCGGTCTTCTGTATAATCTGCCGCAGCGTAAGTATGTGGTCTATGGTACTAAAGCCTTTTCGGAAACCGGCTTGTTAGGCTGGAAGTCGTCAAACCTGCGTGCGAGACGATTCGTAATGACTCTCAAAAACAGCTTGTAGACATGGCTCAGAAGTGAGATGGGTCTGTAGTTCTTCAGCTACCCAAGGGTGTTGTCACCCTTTTTGAACTTTTATACCCACATGGAAAGCTGATAAAATGAAGAAGTTTTCTTTGTTGGATGGCTTAATTGTATGATTTGTTTTCACAAACTGACATCAAAGCCTAGCAAAGATGTTTTTTATACTTACAAAAATCTGAAAATAGAAATGTGAATATCTCAGAAACTTGGTAAGGTAGACCGGCATGGAAGATACATGGGGGTGATTCAGATACCTATAGAGGTGCTCTATCTCTGAACTTCTGCTTGACACATTTTTGCGACATTCTGTATATACAGGAATTTCCCACTCAAAGTAATAATAATAGAATCGTCTCATCCATTTTCAAGAAACAGTTTAAATTTTAAAATGTATATTCAAGTAAGTGCAAGCATAGTTACACACTTTCTAATATGCATAAAATAGTAATTTAACGCATTACTTAATTTTGAATTTTGGGAAAAATTTAAAAACAACAATAATATATGGTCAATATGGTCATCATGGGCTAGTACAGTCAAACCTAAGAAACAGATTGGGCACTGAAAAGGCTGCAAAGCTGGTTCATGTTCAAATATTACAACCAAGAAAACAAATCCAAGAAGCAAGATCTTAGTTGGCTTTTAGAGCAACAAATAAGTTCTACTGCAGCTACAGCAGCAATGTGTGTTGCGTGTGTGAAGGCAAAGAGATTATTACATCGTCTCGAACTTTTTCGTCAGAGCAGCCATGATCGTTTCGTCCTCTGTACTGTAGCTCCAAAACGAGCGCAGCCGTGATCGTTTCGTTCTCTGTACCGTAGCTCCAAGAAGAGTGAAACTTTTATTACATGATTGTTTCGTCCTCTGTACCGTAGCTCCAAGACGATAAAAGCCATGATCGTTTCGTGCTCTGTAAATGTCTATAATATGAAGAAAAGTTTCACTTTTGCCATGTTTTCATAAAACCACACATCATGGCTGCTCTCTCTCGTCTTGGATCTACGGTACAGAGGACGAAACGATCATGGCTGCTCAGACGAAAAAGTTCCAGACGATGTAATAATATCTTTGCCGTCACGCAACACACAGACAAAAAAGCTTGAGACGATGTAATATAAGTTTCACTTTAAAAAATACTTCTGTTGTATGAGAACCCCCCTTATTTTATTACTTTTTTAATTTGTATTATTTGATTTTATAGCGTAGGCAGGCCCCCACTCGGTGGACCAATGACCTAGTGAAGGTCGCGGGAAGCCGCTGGATACGGGTAGCGCTGAACCGGTGGTCAATACGATCATGATGTTGATGATATTATAGCGGCAATAGATACAACATAATCTGTGAAAATTTCAACTGTCTACTCATTTCGCCATGTCCTTCTATCGGTCTGTAGGTATTATTTTTTACTCAGAAATGGCTAAAATGATTTTAATTAAACTCTGTACGTTACTACATCACTAATCATCAGGTGAGATGATGCAAAGGTCTTATATTAATTTTGATTAAAAAAATTTGCGAAATCCGTCGTGTCGTAATGTTTTGTTTTTATTCCACAGGTATATTAGGCTATGGCATGTCCAAATATCTAACATATTCATCAAAATATATTTTTCTTTGTTGGTATTCATTTTGTCACCCGGAATCGCGATCGTTTAAAGTAACACGACGACCTACCGCATCAAGCGCTGTGCGGCGACTTTTCGATTTTATAGCGTAGGCAGGCAGGTACTCGGTGGACCGATGACCTGGTGAAGACCCGGACCCTAACTAGAAACTCCGATTACACTACACAAATTAGTATACTAAATTGGGAGTTAGTGTGGTCGGGCTTACCCAATCTTACTAAATTGGCACACTACCTGCCTAACTGCGATTACACTACACATTTTTAGGGCCCTAACTGAGTTAGGGCACGACAAATTGGTCTAATCGCTGCTAAACCACAGATTACTAAATAGTTACTTGCTAAACTAACATTTTTGATTTTTGTGGCAGCATGGTGGCAGACAGTTAATGTGATAGGTAGAAACTTTGTTGTTACTTGTTACATCTTTAAAGTGTAGTACTCTCGCATTTCTAGTAAGTTTATAAATGTGTTGGTTATATACAGGGTGACTTTTAATTAGTTCTTGATAGCAAAGGATTCGATCCTCGATAAATAACAAGTTATCAAATTGGCAAAAAAGTACAAAGGATCAATTTTTTTTTTCACATCTGACATAGTTTATTTGGGAAAGTTGTCTGTAATCAATCACGAGTACATTCATTCATATCCTTTGCTATTAAGAATAAGAACTAATTAAAAAACATCCCATATAAGTGTCGGTGACTAGTGTTATGATGTACCCTATATTTAACCGTGGCAGGCGTGATTTTAAAAATACTAATTTTCGTGTCCCAATTTAGACGAACTATCTATTTAATTTATAACCATGTCCCAAGATAGACAGGCTTTTTCATATTTTCGTAAATATTAATTAAAAGCTAAAATTTGCTAGTTAGCTTGTGATTGTGGCGTAACTTACATAATAATGTAAAATACACACATAATAAACGAGTTTTCTGTGAAGTTACTGTTTTTAAAAGGAAGCCCTTAACTTCATGAAATCAAACGATAAAGTAAATTTGGTCAGTGATAAATTAAATAATTTTCAAAAAACCTACAAACTTTAAGGAACTAGCTTTTAAAATTGCGTTGTCACGCGATATACATCATCATCATCATATCAGCCACAAATCGTCCACTGCTGGACAAAGGCCTCCCCCAAGGATTTCCACGACGACCGGTCCTGCGCTGCCCGCATCCATCGGCTTCCCGCGACCTTCACCAGGTCATCGGTCCACCGCGTGGGAGGCCTGCCTACGCTACGTTTTCCGGTGCGCGGTCGCCACTCGAGAACTTTACTGCCCCATCGGCCATCTGTTCTACGAGCTATGTAGAATACGATATACATATACATGCAAAATTTCAGCTTAATCGGAAACCGAGAACTGGGTAAAATTAAACTTGCAAGATTTCACCTGAACAAACATACATACATTGCAAGTTAATTAAAAGCTTTTAAAAAAATACATTTAAGTTGACTTTTCTGAGGGTTTACTTGCAAATCTCTTAATTATTTTACTATATGCGTCTCAAGTAACATTACATCTTATCTTATGGGTAACTTGGGACAAGATTTTAAAAAAATAAAAACATTTTAAAATGATTTGCAAAAAGTATTGGCTGAATCTATGACCTAGATTTTAGTATTTATAATGGAATTTTTGGTTTATTTAGATACAATAAAGGGCTATGTCTGCTCCTCACCCGTGGTACGGTTTCCAATAAAATCCATTGATGGATCTTTTTGCACTTTTATGTCCACTTTGCTCTATGATCCAGGATTTTTGCCACTCTTTGGCTAGAACTAACGCGTGTCTGAAAATGCATTCTTAAGTTCGAATTTGTCACATTTATCGCCATTTGACAGTACAATGAAACGCTTCTAGAAAAGATAGGTTGTATAGTGCCCTGCTTCTTTGGCTCGTCTTGGCCCTTGATTAACTACACAACAGTTATTTGTCACTGCCAAGTAATGGCTAATTGCGTGTAGTGGTATACAATACTTTTTCTACGACCATGAAATAAATAAAAGAAAAGTTAAAACCGTCCAAAATTATTTCATACACCCTAAACACACGCGATGTTTAGCCGTCGCGTAGGTGTGCGCTTTTTAAATGGCTTTGGCATCTTGCACAAAATACATTGAAATTTTGTCTTAACCAATAACCATATATTTAATATTTGAGCCAGTCATAAAACTTTTCAAAAGTTTCACTGTAGTACAGTTGTCTCGTTCTGAACTTCTGAAATGATCATTGTAAAATGAACTTGTTGTAGCAATGAATACTTTTGTCACAGTATTACTTAAGGTTGTCACACAAGGGAGCTATCCTATAAGATATCTTTAAAGTCTGGTACGTTAAAGATATCTTATAATATCGATTTTCTTAAAAATCAAAGAGGGTACACACACAGGGCAGATACATATATTTCATCGTCGTCGTCTATCTGCAGATACCGAGCGATACCGCGCGCGCTCGCGCGATTACACAAAGCTCGCAGATATTTATCGTAAGTTAAATACAGCATGATTAAAAACAGTTTTCAACCGCCTGCGTGGCGTAATGTTTAGTCCATTCGCTTCACACCACGCTTCATACCTAGCCTCATGCCTTAAGATTTTTTCTGAAATAATGAACTACTCAGTGTGATAGGCCTTATTAACTAGTATCCATTTATGACGATTGGCGTATTATTCATAGGTGTATGTACACAAAAACATTGGAAACTCTTTAGTTTTCATAGAATAACATTTTGTGATTTGTAAAATTTTGATTTAAGGCGAGGTATTGATTGGAACAGTTGTCTCTGTCTTTTGCTTTGCGTGTAAAGAGTAAAGAAAATAACCACACTTTTTCAATGGTTTTTCGTTTCAATCTAAAACTACAATGAAATTATAAAAAATAATAACAATGGTGTCGATTCAGTGCAACACAATTTAACTTATTTGACAGGACTAAAATAATTGAAGCATTCGGTCCTTGTCTTTTCGATACAGAAAGAAATAGACAGAATGCCTAAATTTAGTTTAGTACTGTCAAATAAGTTTAATCGTGTTACACCGAATCAACACCATTACTCACTTTTTATTATCTTAACAAATATTGTTGTACATATTATTTAAAATTTATACTTCAAAATATTAGTCATAACTAGAGTTGAAAGTAACGGGGTAGACCTATCTTTGGGGTTTTTTTATCGAGCCAAAACTACTCAATCGTGTTTATAAATGGTTTACAGTAGCTTTTGACTTTATGGAACATAATCAAAAATAAGGGGTTTTTTTTTCAACATTCGGTGTTGTATCGTTTTTCGTTTATGAGTAACTGACGTATAAAATAAGAAAAATCTGTAATATTAACGCCTTAATACCACTATGACATGCCAAATACACGCTGTTATCTCGGAATTCACAAAAAATAAAATGATTTCTCATTTTATTTTTTGTGTGACTCCAGGCAAAAAACTAAAAACTGACTGGGCAAAAATAACTAATTTATTTATCACACATAATTTTATAATCTGTATATTAAATACAAATTTATAATGTAATATATTTTCTTAACCTAGTTTTGGTGTAATATTACTAATATAAGTCTCTTACGCACCGCTTACATAAACTAGCTTTTTTAAATACATTTTTAAGTTTAGTTAGCATTTTTTAATAGGAATGTACAATGTTAACACTTTAAACTTTCACAATTATTCAAGCCCCGTTTTCAATTTGCCAGCATTTATATAGCATAAAATAACAGTATAAAATAAATAAAAACATTTTTTCAAAATAAATCTAAAAAATCCATACTATCCTATAAAAATACCCAAATGGTTAAAACCAGAATTATCATTACATTAGAGTTAGATACAAAATAAAAAGAAATCTATACAGAGTGTAAAAAAATGGTGTAGGACCCGTTAACTGGGGGTTCTACCCTCTCATCATACTGAACAACTTTCTCCAAGGAACCTATCTAACACAATTCTCAAAAAAAAAATTGGACTTATACTAAATTGCACAAAATTGGTCGATCACCTGATCGATTTGTATGAAGAGTAAAATAATTTTTTTTGCGATATCAGCAAAGTCGTAGAACAAAAGTTGTTCAGTATGATGAGTAGAAGCCCTAGTTAACGGGACCTACAACTATTTTGTTACATCCTGTATAAATACAACCAAACAAATAATTTGCACCGTTTTGAAGTCCATCAGACCAAACAATATCATGTGCTTTCTCAACTAGGTAGATGGACAACAAAATTAGTTTCATGATACCTAATGTATAGTTTTAACGTACAATAGATAGATGTAGAATACGTAAAAACTGTTTATAGGTGAATTAAAAAAAATGTATTTAAGATACATGAGAAAAAAAATGCATGAGTTCATTTTCAATGTAGGTACATGAAGGTCATGTCATGCATTTTATATGGTTCGCACGTTTTTAAGCAAGAGAATTAAAACTTAACATAGCTCAGAACTGGATGCAATTGCAATGCAATATAATAAAAATTGGCCTTTGTTCAGCAGTGGACGATTTGTGGCTGATATGATGATGATGATGATAATAAAAATAATATTTAATTATTTTTAGATATCAAAGGTTCTTGGGCAAAATCGTGCTATTTATCGAGATGAGTCTGTTTAAGGCTCTTCACCTATTAAAAATCACATTATATTGGTTTGTTATTTACTTTGCTATAAGTAATCCGTTTCAATAGGTACATGATTTCGCTAGTAAAACCAAACACTGCCGCATTCTACTTCACACAAAAGGACGATAAAGCTAGAATTAATTCTAGATTTAATTATTATTAATTAAGAAATGTGGACAAGACAAGAAATCATTGAAAATTGCTTATGGCGAGCAAAAGCGATGATATGTAAACAGGTTCAAGTGTACATAGTATAATGTTTGTGCTGGACGCAAATTATAACATGGAGACCTTTATTACATAATAATTTGTGGTTCGGGCACGGACAGCGCTATGGACTTGTGGGGCAGGACTTGTCCACCGTTGATGTAAAGCTCATCCTTCACGATGACGTCCTCGCCTAGCACGGTGGTGTTCTCCATACGCACCCAGCGGCCGACGACCGAGCGCCAGCCCACGATACAGCCGTCGAGCCACGCGTGTTGCCGCACGCACGCACCTCGGAGGATCGTGCTGCGCTTTATGCACGCGCCTGTCGAACAATATAGTATTGTTAGATGCATAATATGTACTGGTAAAGAACTCCATGCGTAGGAATAGAACTCCTTACTGACAACTTGGATATCTATGTTTAAGGCAAATTTGAGGAATTGTATTGCGATTGCGTGCAAAATCTCGACTGCATCAAATAATACTATTACTACGAAAAAAAGCGTTAGGCTACCCACTCACCTACAATAATATTCCTCCACTGCTGAAACCTGATGGATCATTGGCTCACACGGCAACTGAGAAGGCTAATCTGTTTGCCTCTATGTTTGCCGAAAATTCACGTCTCGATACAGCGAATAGAATACCACCCCAGTTATCTCCTTGCGATACTACAATGCCCCCTATTCGTATCAAGCAAAAGGAAGTACTCAAAACACTTCGCAATCTTGACGTGAACAAAGCCAGTGGACCTGACGGTATACCAGCTATAGTGCTAAAGAACTGCGCTCCTGAGTTGTCTCCTGTTCTGACACGTCTGTACCGCCTCTCTCTTGAAACGGGTATAGTCCCAAAGTCCTGGAAGCTGGCCAACGTGCAGCCGGTGCCCAAAAAAGGCAGTCGTGCCGATCCCGCAAACTACCGCCCTATAGCAATCACCTCCGTAATCTGTAAGATTATGGAGCGTGTATTGAACACCCGCATTCTGGCGTACCTAGAAGACAATGACCTCCTTAGCGATCGACAATACGGATTTCGCCGAGGTCGATCTACTGGAGATCTTCTAGTGTATGCTACGCATATATGGGGCGAGGCCATCGAGAAGCATGGCGAAGCTCTCGCTGTGTCACTCGACATCTCGAAGGCTTTTGATAGGGTCTGGCACGCTAGCCTTATTGGCAAGCTTCCTTCTTATGGTCTTCATTTGGGATTGTGTAACTGGGTAGCTGATTTCCTGAGGGAACGGTCTATTCGAGTGGTCGTTGATGGCTGTTCCTCAGACTTATTGGCGATTGATGCCGGGGTACCTCAGGGATCTGTTCTTTCCGCAACACTATTTCTGCTTCACATAAACGATCTGCTGAAACCCGGTATAATTGGTTATGCAGACGATAGCACGGTTGTTGAAAGATGCCTGTCCAGTGCACGAGCTAACAGCGCTGATACGCTGTTTCTGAGAGAGGCCATGATAGAGCGCATTAACCTATCACTTCAGGCAGTGTCTGAATGGGGTGATTCCAACCTCGTAAGGTTTAATGCCTCTAAAACACAGGCGTGTCTTTTTTCCGCCAAAAGGAGTCCATTCACCTTGACTCCAACTCTCCGGAATGAACCGATTCAGATATCTGACCACCTGGAACTCCTCGGCGTGGATTTAACACCCAATCTTAACTTCGGTCGTTACATTGAGTCCAAGGCAAAAGTTGCTGCAATGAAGCTGGGCATTCTCTCTAAGGTGAGACGGTACTTCACACCTGGACAGCTGCTTACCTTGTATCAAGCACAGGTCCGCTCATGTATGGAGTACTGTTCACACTTATGGGATGGATCAGCCCGCTATCAGCTGGATACCTTGGACGCCATCGACCGACGCGCACGGAGACTCATTGGCGACGATGAGCTAGTCAATGACAAGCTCCAAAGCCTTGAGCATCGCCGCAAAGTCGCCTGTCTATCGGTATTCTATCGAATTCATTTCGGAGAGTGCGCGCAAGAACTTCACGACCTCATTCCCCCTGCTCCATTCCACCGTCGGTCAACGAGACGCAGGGAGGGGTTGCACCCCTTTGTTGTTGATGTTCCACCTTTTCGCACGAATCGTTACGCTTCTTCATTTATTATGCGTACAGCGCAGGAGTGGAACTCCTTGCCTGCGTCGGTGTTTCCCGATTCCTATAATTTGGGGATCTTCAAGGCAAGAGTGAATAGGCATTATTTGAGTTTGCGTGTACCATCCTCGACTGCATCATCACTTACCATCAGGTGAGTTGCAGTCAAACGCACTCAAATGTTTAATAAAAAAAAATAAAAAAATTGCGCAATGTTGATGATTGCCCAATATTATTGAACATATAGGGGTAGTATTGAAGATTGAATTGTACCGGGAGCTCATCAATCATATTGTGCAATCATCGACATTGCGCAATATTATTGTAGGTGTGTGGGTAGCCTAACTCAACTCCCCCGCCAATATATCGTCGCCCATTAACTATTTAACTGATATAGTTATCTGTGGTACGAGGGAGTATACCCACAGAGAGTATACCCGACGAAGTACGAGCGGGCCGGCGGTCGCTGCGAGTGCGACACAACGAGAGAGATGTTAGAAAGAGAAGCAAAGTGTTGGTACTTATTTTGATCCATTGTATGGAGTTTCATACGGCTGGCTGCAACGTCATTTTCCATCAGGTGAGATTTTGTCAAACTCACGAATGAAAAAACTGGTTTGAAGTTGTATGCATGCATGTGGTGTGACTAGACCAGTCAACTCAGCGTCCACTGAGTTTTATGTGTATGCAGTCGATTTATTTTAAAGAAACTCACCGTCCTCAACGACGACATTCGGTCCGATGGTAACGTTGGGCCCGATGCGGCACCCTTTGCCGATCTTGGCAGACGGGTCTACGATCACGTTGCCCACCACGCACGCGCCGTCGTAAAGCTTGTCCGAGTTCTTCTGGCGCAGGCTCGTCAAGTAAAGGCACATACCTGGAAATTCAAAGGAAGAGGTTAAGGCACAGGTTAATAAAGCGTGGGATTGACTTCGCAGTTAAGTTTCACCAACGCCTATGATAATATTAGATAATAAGGCATGATAATAATATTGTGAGATCCTCGCTTGGCCTATTAGTTTTTTTCAGATAGGGCTTTTGAATCCCACTCTGTGATTCTAAGCACTAAACACTTAACCTGACCTAGACATTGTATACCTACCTACTAAGTAAATAATGTGGGTAAGTACTTTGTTTTATTGACTCTATTTTTAATGTTAATTTTTTTTCTACTATAAGATTAATTAATTTTAAAATTCAATGATATATCTTATAATTTTACTGTGAAACATGGTGCCTGGAATAAACTATTATATTATTATTCGCAGCGGATTTATTATGAAAGATTCAATGCTACCACTCGTTCATTATGTGAATAATAAAAAAAAAAAATGTTCGAAGGTACACTGAGTTTAAATGTACAATTTTGGCCGCGATATAGCTATTAAGGCGAGCCTAACATAGCTAAAGTCATCATCATCATGTCAGCTATAAGACGTCCACTGCTGAACAAAGGCCTCTCCCAAGAATTTCCACGACGACTGGTACTACGCTGCCCGCATTCAGCGGTTTTCCACGACCCAAAAAAGTATTACATTAAAATTAAATAAAACATTTCATTTTTAGAAGGAGACAAAACATTACCATGGAAGGAAGGAAAGAAAAGCAGAATGAATAGAATACCTATATAACACCGAACCTTTAACACAGTCGGGCTCTTTCCCTAAAACAACAATACGCCAGTGAAAAAGCTGGGTCAAAAATAATTAGCAAATACAAAACACAGATGGCAAATGTGGCGCAGACATCTGGGTCCGTGAGCTTCACCCACGTAACCGATTTTATTAATATCTCCAATATACATTAAATAAAAATAAAATCAGAATCAAAAAAAACTGTACTCATACGTTATCTACAATATACAACCTAATAAAAATGCTAACGTGTGTAAATACTACGACACAACAATAAAGTTTTAAGTGCATGTAGAACTGTAGGTAAATTGGACCGGACATTTTCAATGTTTTTTTTTATGTTCAATGATCATTCAGACAAAAATAACAACAACAGTATAAGAATACCAAATCGCTACACTATATCATTATAGTCAAATTCCGTAGATTAATTGTCTTAAAAATTACCTAAAATGTCATGTCTAAGATGATTTTTTAAATTTATAATTTAACTTTTATTTCGTGCTTTTTAAACTTTACCATACCTATTACATACAAACGAAACTCGATCCCTACATTCACACAAATAGTTTCCGAGACGAAACACGACATTACGACACGAAATCTAGCCTAATTTAAATCGATCAAACCTGTGGAAGTTGCTCACCTGTTTTGTTTGAAGCTGCAATTAAATGTGTTGTAAACTTCAAATCAATTGAACCTGTGGAAGTTTTTCACTTTTTTTTACCTCTGCCTCAGCAGATTCCAGGAGATGCTACATAACATGTTCTATGTAACACCTATTGGTTGAGAGTATTCCAATAAACCCAAAGACGATACCTCCGCTGTAAGTTGGTAAGAAGTTCGGTATCCTGAATAATACAGGAGATGCTGCAGCATCAGGTCAATGTTACTAAATTACATCTAAAACCTATTCATTGAGACTATCTATTCCAATGAGCCCTAACACGATACTTCTTCTGTAAGTTATTGAGGAGTTGGGTATTCTGCCGATTCCAGGAGATGCTGCAGCATCATGTCAAGTTTACCATGTTATATCTAACACCTATTTATTGAGACTATTCTAATGAGCCCAAATACGATGCCTCTTCTGTAAGTTTGTGAGAAGTTGGGGATATCCTACAGATTCCAGATGCTGCAACATAAGGTCAAGGTTACCATGGTTTTGCAATATTATTACAGTAACAGGGCACATCCTTTTATCACCTAGATAAGAGCTGATGATCCTCAAACGACTGAACAGATCTTCATCAATTATAACTAAGAACCACCGCAAGGAAACTTGCTTAAACGTAAAAAAAACGCATAAAAATCGGTCCCATCAGTTCGAGAGGCACGATGCCACAGACAAGACACACACACATAGACATTGGCGTCAAACTTATAACACCTCTCTTTTTGCGTCGGGGGTTAAAAATCGGCGAACTTTTTTTTTTTTTAATTCAATTTTGAGCCCTTAACTTGATAGTGTAATTTACTCCTCCAGACTAAGCAAGTAAATATACACAGCTCAACATATTTATACCTACATCATCAATATAAGAAAAAGATGAAAATATTTTTCCAGTATGTACACAGTTTTTTGTAAAGCTATAGACAGTGTAGGGCAAAAAAAAAACAAGATGTGCAAATGCTATATTTAACCTCTCAGTTCCACATCTTATAGCCTGTTATTACACTAATAAATACCAGTGAGAAAGTCCTTGGGCTGTCCCACGTCCATCCAGAATCCCTTGAGCTCCATCGCGTGGAGCTGGCCCTCTTGCGCCATGAAGGGAAATACCTCCTTCTCTATGGAGGTAGGTCGCAACTCTATTCTGCTGAGTACTGAACGGTTCAGAATGTACATACCTAAAAATTAAACAAGGGATAATAGGAAAATAATAATTAACCGCCTCCGTAGCTCAGAGGCAAAGTTCACTGGCTTTACACAGGAGGTCGTAGGTTCGATTCCCGGCGGGGTCAATTGTAAGACTCGGTTTGGTTGGTGGTAGGGCGTTTTCTAAGACCGCCTGGCTAGCTACCACCATCTTATCTAAGTCTTGCCGCCCAATATCAATGTTGATATCATTGGTGTGTTCCGGCATGAAGATAAGATAGCCAGTTCCCCATTGCGTTGGGGAATCTTGGTAAGCCCGCTTCCATCTTCGGCAACATCGTCACTTACCACCAGGTGAGGTGTTGTCAAGGGTTTACCAATTGTGAATAAAAAAATAATAAAAAAAGGCTCCTTAAAATACGTTTTGTTGAATTCAAGGAACCCTTATTGTTTCGGTCTGTCTGCGGCTTAGCTCAGAGACTCCGTACTGTTATTTGGCATAGGTATACAAATCAATATAGCCGATAATGAGGTAAAATAGAATATTGAAATATTCTAAGTATCCCCTACATGTAAAGAGGAGGTATATTTTTGTTGGCGTACCGTGGTATCGTTGAGTAGGTCTTTCGAAACTACTGAGGGTTTGCTAGAACTATTTTTCGATTCAAGGTTTCCATTTGCGAATCATTAAGCTTTAAAGTAATAATTTTTGTTAGAGTCAAGTCAACGGGCAAATGGGAAAAGTTGTGCCATCGGCCCCGGTAGCCCCGGCCGCGGCGTTTAACGGGGCGGATGGCACATAACACGATCCCATCCGCCCCGGTGAGCGGCCCCGTCAACGGTTCCATCCCGGTATTATATTGTGCGGGGTGAATATAATATTATCCTACATTCCGTAAAAGTATACCTACTCAAGTATACTAAATAAATTGATTCGTTAAATATAATAATTACCAGTATTTAATAATCTCAGTCAAAACTTTTCTTTTCCCGGGTCTGCTGAAAGAAATTTCTTTATGAGAAAATTACATACTGGTAATTATTGTATTATACGAATCTTTTTATTTAGTATACTCGAGTAGGTATACTTTTCCGGTATCTGGGACCAAGCCAGAGACATCTGAAAAAAAGTATATTAGGACATATAATCAATCAAACAGCCCTTACTTTTATTTAATTGTATCCATTCTCTGGGTTGCCTGGAATAAATTTCTTTAAGCAATAAGGCCACCTACATTGTACAATTTAAAATTTTACTGTTTATTCTGTACTACTTATTATCTGTATATATTTTTGTAATTGTACAATAAAGCATATTTGATTGATTGATTAATCAATTTAAAAGGAAAACTATCACGGCTAAGTAGGCTTTCTTAGCTTCTCAGCATATATAAGTTTTTTGAAAAAGACAGTGACATAGATATCTCTTTATCCGATCGTAAACAAACGAATCTTTTCAAGCGACTTCCAAAAAGGAGGAGGTTCTCAATTCGTCTGTATGTTTTTTTTTTTTTTTTTTTATGTTTGTTACCTCATAACTTTGGACTGGGTGAACCGATTTTTATGATTCTTTTTTTATTTGAAAGCTAGTGCTTCCCGTGTGGTCCCATATAAATTTTATCAAAATCAGTAGAAAATTAACAAAAACCAAAAATAATAATGCAAAAATGTACTAATTTGTTGCGATGGAAGTCGGTTTTTTAACGTGTTTAGCGTTTTCAATTATTATAAAACAACTTCACATTTTCAAATTATCAGTAGACTACGATTTGTATGGACGGCGAACGAGGACGGCGTTCTTAAGAGGATTGCGAACCTGCGGCTTTTCATACAAACGACGATAACGATTTTCACCTCATAAAAGTTAACCGACTTTGGCCAATTTTTGACAGGTTGTCAGTCAGAACAAAAGCTAGGTTTATAGGTTTTTGTTTTTCAATATAATTAATAAATTCAATTTTTTTGTTTATTTTTGCCAACCTATTAAAAGTGGTCAAAATCGGCAAACTTTTCGGAGGGGAAAATTGCTATCGCCGTTTGTAAGAAAAGTCTAATTTTTACCATAGGTTCACAATTCTCTTAACCTGCTCGTAGACACTGGGTGTGTCTATTAAGTAGGTACCTTGCAACTAACAACTTTTAGGTGAGTTTATATTAATATTGCAACATACATACCAGCATTTATTTTGTTTGAGATGAATTCCTGTGGTTTCTCAATGAAGCTCTCAATTTGTCCTTCGTCATTGTAAACCACAACACCATACTTCGATGGCTCTTCAACTTTAGTCACCACTATTGTACCTTCCTAAAAGATGACCTATAATTAGTTGCCTTATGTTTAGTTAGATTAGAAAAAGTCTCTATGGGGCTTTAAGATAATCTTTTATTCTTTATACTCGCTACTCAAGCTCAGATTCAGATGATTAGAATTATATGTATATTGAAGAAGCTTATTGCAGGTACAAATTTGTTCATACATGTTACTTATACACAATTTGATGAAGCTTGTATTTTAACATTTTGACCTCATTTGAACACAGTCTTTGATCATCATATCAGCTCATATACGTCCCCACCGGGGCGCTCGAGTCTACCCTGAATTAGGGCGATCGGGCCTTAGTCGACCACGCGGGCCCAGTGTGGGTTGGTCAACTTCACATACAACCTTCGAGTTTCTTTGCAGGTGTGTGTAGGTTTCCTCACGATGTTTTTCCTTTACCGTTAAAGCAATCGGTGAGTATACGAGTATGTACGTAAGTTTCGAAAAACTCATTGGTACATTGGCCGTCCGGATTTGAACCCGGCACTTCTGGTTAGGAGGACCGAGTCGTTACCGGTTGAGGCTGAGCCACCGACGCTTACAGTCTTAAATAAATTGTCAATATTATTACTTGCATGACTGTGTGTATGTGTGTGTGTGTGTATGCAATTTGATGAAGGTTGTATTTAATGACATTATGACTACAATTTAATTCAGTCTATAACCCGGGATTTACACACTGCCACTACCGGAAACATTGCCCTACTTAAACACTTCTGCGGCAGCATCTAAGCGAGTAAGTATTCACCCTCAGCCTATTCCTTTGATTTCCGCACGAAAGCCGACAATCGTGGCAATTACAGCGGCAGCGGCATGAGCAGTGGCAGCTCGAGTGACCTATTTACATTTTCGCGCTGCCCACTTTCCTGCCCAAAAGGGCAGAGTGCAAATGCGCCATAATAAACTGTCGTTTTACTCAATAACTTTCTATTTAAAGGCTACATAGTGAGTCTGGTATTTATAGTCAATATGCAAGTTGCAATATAAAGTTCTTATAAAATAAGACCTACATGTAAATCAAAGCCTCAAAGCAAATAACAAAAGATAATTCAAATCAGAAATAAAGTTTATTTACATCAAAATTCTCATTGTAATATATGAGTATGTACTGATGAACTCATATCAATCATTGTTTTTAATAAGATGATCCTAGGGAACCAATTCAGATGGTGTCAACAATACCTGTGTGTGAAATATTATCAACCTAGTACTTTTTTAAGGAACATACATACATAGTTGTTATGACAATATCCCAAGACAAAAGATGATATGGTATGCAAAACAAGAACTTCTGAGAATGGATTTGTTTAGAATGTAGTATTAAAAGTAAGTATGTATGTATATTAAATACTAATGTAGCATGTTACACAAACATTTTACATAGAAACAAATGTCCTAAAAATAGCACAATCCCTGTAATAAAAGAATTATTGAAATCAGATTACTCTGTAAAAAGTTATTCATGATCATACATTGCTCAAGTAACTCTCAGAATTGCTGGCAGTGGCCATTGGGGTAGTCAAGTTCTCGAGTGGCGACCGCACACCGGAAAACGTGGCGCATACAGGCCTCTCACTCGGTGGACCGATGACCTGGTGAAGGTCGCGGGAAGCCGCTGGATGCGGGCAGCGCAGAACCGGTCGTCATGGAAATCCTTTGGCCTATGTCCAACAGTGGACGTCCTTGGTCTGATATGATGATGATCATAGATAAAAAATAATCATATACAGGTTGACTTGAGAACCACCTCCTTTTTGTTCAGTTAAAAAGGGATTGCATCTACATTCTACAATACAATTAGAGCCCGCATCCAAAATATACTTCCTTTGGTAATTTTTAGGATGGGCTAGTTTCCGAAACCGGGCATCTGAGGCGCCTATTTTGCGTGAACCTCTATTGGTAACACCACAGTCTAAAGAATCCAAACAGTTGTCCAACAGATACATCTAGACAGGGCAATCAAGCTGGGGCCGAAGGGTGAGACAGGGGAGGTTGAGTCCCAGGTTCCTTGCTCTCCATTGTACCGAAACTCAGGATACACTGTCAGATGTTATTATTGCAGCTGCAGCCCCATAATTAAGAATGTTGGTGTTGATAAAAACATCAAAGGCATTGGACCACTGTATGAATCATTACACTGTGGTAACACCATCTGACCAAAATGAAGGGTCAAAAGAGTCAGGCTGCATGTTGGGCAAATCAAATACAGCACAGTTATAAGCATACCTTTCCATGACTTCGATGGTACCTTGCCAGCTCTTTGAAGGGGAAATCACAAATGACATCAGAATTTAAGACAAAGAAGGGCTCGGGGCTGGCGCTGAGCAGCTCGCGGGCCAGAGCAAGAGGCCCTGCAGTGCCCAGTGGCTCGCTCTCGTGGGAGAATGTCAGTGAAACACCCAGCTTAGATACTTGTTCCGTCAGTTCTTTTTCCATTTCTTCTGCTCTATACGATACAGCCAGTATTACCTAAAATAAGTACTCAATACAGTGACTATATGCAGGGGACAATTTATACAATTAGGTATGTGGTAGAACAGGTATAGGGGACAATTCATACAATTAGGTATGTGGTAGAACAGCTATAAAGCCAGGACCCCTGGGGTATGAAGACTAGAGACTTGATAGTACATACAATTCTTTAAGTTTGTTCTTCGCAAGAATGTTTACCCTATAAGTCATACATAACCCAGTAAGTCATAATCTAACCCTGAGATTATCACTCTTATCAAGCATGCCTAGGTAGGTAATTTAGTCAGCCACTCATGTAAAAGGTAAAATAAGTATTCACTTTTACTTTCGAGCAACAAGGAGTGAAGAAGGTATTGTGATGGAAAAAAATTGAAGTTCAGATTTTGATTGGAGATTATATTAATAGTCTAACAAAAAAAATTAAAAAAGTGTGTGTGTTCCAGTGCTCTAGTTCCGAAACTACTGGAAGGATTTGGGTAAAATTTGGGTTAGGGCAGTATTATTATTAGTTCAGCCTTTTTTTTTATTTTCCCTATCTTTATTTTTTAGAGTTGCCACTAGAGTAAAAATCACTTTGTTTTTTTTACTCAAAAATGGTGGCTTTAACTATTTTGATGAAACTCTGTGTTACTATAACTTTACATGGCCCCATAGTTTGTTATTCCACACTAATCCAAGTTGCTTTTTTTTAAATGGCTCTTTACAATTTTCTGACATTTGTGAATAACTAGGATTTAATAAGGCCTACTGCACTGGGTAGTCAATTAGTCCAGGGAAAAGTCAAAGTAAAGAACCTCCCATAAAAACCCATATTTTTTTTTATTCACAATTGGTAAACCTTATTTGTAAATTCTTCAAGTTTGATACAATAACTTTATTCTTTGCTAAGTAAGTGTAATGTTTATTGTTGATTTGTGTATGCCCCACAACAACAGACAGTGAAGGTTTTGTGAGACTGCCCTAACCAAAGTATGCAAGGCGTGGGTGTACAATTAATTTTATCTAAATATACAGGTGTAAAAAAATTGGTGTAGGACCCATTAACTGGGGCTTCTACTGATCATACTGAACAACTTTCCCCAAGGAACCCATAGTCAATTTGCAAAAAAGGCCCTCCATAAAAAAATGCACAAAATTGGTCAATCAGCTGATCGTTTTGTATGAAGACTTGAAGAGTTCAAAATTTTTTTTTGCAATTTCAGCATACTTGTAGAACAAAAGTTGTTCAGTTTGATGAGTAGGAGCCCCAGTTAACGGGGCCTACACCAATTTTGTTACACCTGTAAGTGAACTTATAACATGCTTTACTTGCCTGCGTGACACCAGCGTCGACAAGGGCTTCTATCTGATGAAACAAAATCGGTTTGTTGGCAAACTCCACGAGCGGCTTTGGCCTGCTCAGGGTCAGAGGTCGCAAGCGGGTACCATACCCTCCCACTAGGATCAGCGCCCGGATCTCACCCAGTTTCTTATCGGTTCCGCACATTATTATTCCCCGTGGTTTTACTACAAAGCTAGAAAGCTAAGCGGGTTTGAGGGTTACGTGTACGTACGTACGTGGCGAACAGTTGTCACCTAATTGGCGATAGTAGGTGATTTAATTAGTTCTATTTAAAATAGGTAAATATAAAAAAAACACGTATGCTTTTCGTTTCAATGCAAAAAGAATAAAGGCAAAGAGAATATAATACACTACGAATAAAGGCTGACTGACTGAAAGAAAAAAGAGGACATCGGGCGAACGAGACGATTTTTTTTTCTTCGCCCTTTTAGGGCAGGCTAAGGCTCATTGGCTATACCGCCTAGTCTTCAGTATATGTTTTTCATCAGTATTAATTTGTAGAATTCACGTCTTCAGTAATTTTTAGTATATTTTTCAGATTATGTAGTATTTTTCTCCTTTTCAGTCTTCAAGGTCGCTGTTTCTGGAGGTTTTTTGGCGGGATTTGTGGTAGACGCATTCGTAGTTTTATTTTGTTGTTTTTTCATTGTTTTCTGCTAGGATTTTGTTTAAAAAGTGGTGCATTTTGGAGAAAATCGTCTAGTGCACGTGAGCAATGTGGAGAACAAGAAAATAAAACGAAGAAGGACCTGAGAACCCAACTTGCTCTAGGTGCAGTTTTATAGACGCCTTACAGCAACTGGGTGTTCCACCTCAGAATGTAGCTGCTGCAAATGCTGTCAAGAACTTCAGAGAAGATTTGTAATGCACCGGCACTAGCATTACAAATCCAAAAGCTAAGGAAGCTTAAATACGTCAGACTTGGCTGTATGGTCTAGTAACCTTTGCCTTTTCCGCGCTTTTTGTAAGCCGGAAAGAAGAAACCAAAAAAAAAAAAGGTCGCTGTTTCTTCACGTTCACATCATATAATTGTCTATAAACTAACCTAACCTACTTAATCTAGCAAAATGATAGCACTTTTGCTAATGCTTGCTCGGACTTCTTGTGGGAACTCGAAACACAGTATACACACTTTTATTTCATTATCCTACACAAGAAACACATAAATGATACTTCGCTGATAAATACACTATCAATATTACACATCGAAAACCACTAAATGTAATTTTTCGGATAATAAAAGAAAAATGACAAACTGAACGCTACAAATTCCCGCCAAAAAGTCGCGAGCGAGACAAGTGCAGGTCAGGTAGAGAGAAGGGGTCCATGTGATGGCCGGCATAATAATATATCACCTAAAAACGTGCATATATATGTATGTATTCGGCCGATAACTCATGTATTAGACTTTAATTATCAGGCAGAGCATTCACTGCACGGAACGATATCGATATTATCCCGCCAGGAATATCTGACATAACATGAGCATTAACGGCTGCGTGTTTACGTGTCGGCCATTGTCTAAACGACGGACTATAATACCCTAATAAGACTATAAGAAGTAAACTAAAGGACATGAACTATTTGTCTATAGGAATAATCAGTTAAACAAATATATATGTCGCATTTCGATAGCAAATCCCACAACATGTGTTTATTTCTTTCCAACTTATACATTTCATAGCAGTAAAAAAGGATAACAATATTTTTATCCGGGTACAATTTGGCAGTTTTTTTGTGACGTCTTATGAACATCTTTGCTGCCAATCGCCATTTTGATACCACGCTGTTATCGGTACATCGGCGGGCAACCTATTTGGTTTGTGGAAGTTTTATGAGAAAAATGAATACATTTACATACTTACCCACTAGTGAAATCCTAGTGCAAAAGTGAAAACCCACAACAAGAAAAATGCCCAACTGTAGCGTTATAGGCTGCGGCATAAAATGTAGCCCAAATCAGCCAAATATTTATACATTTGGTTGTATTGTTTTCCTGTTAAAATATCTCTTATGTTTATAAACTACACTGTGTGTCTACTTTTTTTTAAGGAAATTAGCTATAGAACTTACTGAATCTAGCTTTTTTCTATGGTTTTGTCAGTTTCATATTATTTTATATTTTATGAAAGCAATTTCTGTCCATTACGGTAATAAGCGTTGTTTTTTCAGGCATTGTCAGTTAACGATACTAGGATACATTTAAAGAAAATTACACTTTTAATATAACTTATGTTTTTTAGGTTTCCCAGTAGAGAATATAAAAATAAAGAGTGGCTGGAAGAATTATTGGGCTGGAAAACTTAAATGTATTGACCAAAAAACTTCACATATGTTCGCTTATTTTTTATGAATCATGCACAGTAATATATAAGTCATTGGAATCATGTTTCAACCACACACTATATCAAACAAGAATGCGCGATAATGCTATAACATCATGAATTCTTATAGTAAGTTTTCATTACTTGATATTATTACCTATATATAAGGTGTAACAAAATTAGCTGAAACTATTTTAACTGGTGCTTCTACCCATGAAACTGAACAACTTTCCCCATGGAACCCATAGTCAAACGCAAAAAAAATTTTGGCTCTCCCATACTAACTCGATCAGCTGATCAGGCAACTTAGTATGGGAAATTGATTTTTTTTTGAGATTTGACTATGGGTTTCATGGGGAAAGTTGTTCAGTTTCATGGGTAGAAGCACCAGTTAAAATAGTTTCAGCTAATTTTGTTAGACCTTATATAAGGTGGCATGCCTGCGAGATACAGGCAGGTGTTCAAGTCTAGATGGGTGGGCTCATTAGACCTTATTCCAAATTCATGCATGAATGTTTCTCTGACCCGAGTGGCATGTAACCACCTCCGTGGCGTAATGGTTAAGTCCATTAGCTTTACATCAGGAGTGTGAGGTGGACTCCCAGTGGAATCTAACTTTATAAGACTCGATTTTGTTGGTGGAGGTGGAAGGGAATTTTCTGAGCTCGCCTGGCTAGCTAACACCATCTTATCTAAGTCTTGCCGCCAAGAATCAATGCTAACAACATTGGCGTGTTGCAGCTTGAAGATAAGTAAGTCAGCTCCCCATTGCGTTGGGAAACTTGGTAAGTCCGATTCCATCTTTGGCAACTTCGTCACTTTAGATCAGATGAGATGATATCAATGGCTAACCAATAGGGAATTTGAAAAATCCCTGCAGCACTTCGATATGTTTCTTTTATATCAGACAGGAGGGGTTCGTCTTTTGTGGCGGTTGAACCTATATAATCTTATAGTACCTAAGTAAAGGATTTGATATTTTGATATTTAAAGAAAAATGCCATTTTTTAATAAAAATGATCAGATGTTTTTTCGTTATAAAGAAGAAGGTATGCCGTTAATAGTGGAAAATAACATTAGGCAAATGACAACCACGATCACGCTTAATTTATCGCAAAGTGGCTGCTTTATGTCCTCGATAGCCTCACAAATTCCATCTTTGAGGTCTTGAATCGACGCTGGGCTGTTGGCGTAGACCTTCTCTTTCACGTGGCCCCAAAGGAAGTAGTCACAAGGTGTTAAATCACAAGATCTCGGTGGCCAAATTGTGATCACCTCTTCGAGAGATAACACGGTCCGGAAACTTTTCCCGCAAAAGATCAATGGTTTCCTTGTTTGTATGGCACGTAGCGCCGTCTTGTTGAAACTAAACGTTTGTCCAGATCAATACCATCCAATTCCGGCCATAAAAAATCATTAATCATCTCTCGATAGCGCAATCCATTTACCGTAACTGTTGCTCCAGTCTCATTTTCGAAAAAGTAAGGTCCAATGACTCCGCCGGACCATAAACCACACCAAAAAGTCACACGTTGAGGATAGAGAGGGATTTCAACAATAACTCTTGGGTTTTCCGAGCCCCAGATGCGACAATTTTGCTTGTTGACGAAGCCACCGAGGTGGAAATGGGCTTCATCACTCAAGATGATTTTTCGATGGAATTCCGGATCATTTTCACGCATTTCAACGACCCAATCAGCAAAGACACGACGTTGTTGATGATCGGCCGTCTTGAGTTCTTGTGTTAACTGAACTTTATAAAACTTATGACCCAAATCTTTATGCAAAATACAGTGTAATGACGTTTGTGGAATGCCTAATTCCAAAGAACGACGAGGAATGGACAAACCTGGGTTTTCTTCATCACTTTCGGCTACAGCAGCAATATTCTCGGCTGTTCATGAGCGACGTGCACGGGTTTAATTCTTCACATCACTATTATTATTATTATTGGGTGGGACGCCTGCGGGGTACAGGCGGGTGTTCAAGTCACTAGGTGGACTCATTACACCCTATTCCCATGGTAGTACAATGGTTACTGTGACCCCGGTGGCGTCCCCCCTCAAACCTTGAGCTCCTTCTACAATACTCCGCTATGTGACTGATTTCCAGGCCGCATAGTTCCTCTTCCCTGATCCTATCGGCGCCAAAAGTCTCCCACCTTAGCCTGCTGTAGAGTACGCACTCAGCTAAATAGTGTTGGCTGGTCTCCGGTTTTCAGACAGGAGGGGTCTATGGTCCTATCTATTAGGGACATATGTCTGTTTAGCTTACAATGTCCTGTTACCATGCCCATGACCATTGCCAGGCTTTTCCGGCCTAGCGATAGTAATGTTCTGCTCCTCCTGCGATTCCTTCCCTTCAGGAACATTTTCGCTTGTCTGCAACTATTATTTCCTACCCATACTTCCTGGGCTTCGCACTTCATAAGCTCTGCGATCACTCCCTTTGTGACAATTGCTGATATTGGAAGTTGAGGCTCCGGTCCTATAAATCTTGAGCTGGCACCCTCTCGTGCTAGCATGTCTGCTCTTTCATTGCCTAAATTTCCTTGATGTCCTGGGACCCATGCTAATGTGACCGCCATTCTCTCTGCCAGTTTATTGAGTGTATCTTTGCACTCCATAATTAGCCTTGATGAGGTCTCTGATGAAGCTCTGGGTAGAGATATGTCACTATTAATGACAAATAATGACCTAATCAAGAAACAAAGGACCGTCAACAAAAAGTTTAGAATACATATAGGAGAAAGAACAAACTGGAAGCCCCAGAATCCCAGCTTAACTGCTACACAGATGGATCTAGAATGAAAGGCACTGGGCTAGCAGGAGCAGGGATTCACGTACCTAGCAACCCGGAAAAAGACAAAGCTCTGACCCTGAGAACTTACACCGGTGTCTTTCAAGCGGAGGTATTTGCAATTAAGGAATGTACAGAAGAAATTCTGGCGGACTCATGGGAAGAGTTCAACAGCACTATAATCTATTCAGATAGCCAGGCAGCAATTAAAGCACTGGCCAAGGCAGAGACCTCACATCACTAACTTTTCCCAACAGCTCGAATTTTTCCACCAATTTCTGTATTGCGGTCCGACAAGGTGCTTCACGACGACCCAAAAATGTTCGAGTTTTACGAACCGGTGAATTTTAATAATTTTAATGCGTTGTTGAAGCGTGTATCGTTCCATTTTTATTAATGGCGTAGTTTCTACTTGTCAAATGGCAAAAAATGACAGCTTCAAAAGTGACATCTACCAAAATAGCGGGCTGTTCGAAATAACACCTCTTATTGGAAAACCCTTTATTAGTAAGGATAAGGACGATACTCTTAGATATTAAGCCAAATTGACTTTGCCCGTAATAACTCTTAAAAACAAATTTATATTTAAAAACAAATACTCTTTTTTATCAGTTTCTTTAAACTTGCAACGGAACAATGGATATTTGTGATTTTTTGCACAAATGGTTGAGGAGTGTCATAGATTGCTAATCACAATAGCCCGATTTGGGATATTGATCTGGAGAAAACTCATTTTCACGCTCGCAAGTCGCGCACAGCTCACCCTCAAAGGCAGTCATAAAAATGGTGTGTAGGCGGGTGAAGCAAACAAAAATGTGTTTTTTTTATTGGGACAATACTTTATTATTGTTGCCTACAATATACTTGTATTCCCAGATAGAACGCCATTGTCATCAGTGGATCCAGTCAATCAGAGGTAGAAGCTTCTCGATTTCTTGAGTTTCTAGCGTCTTGTGAAGTCGTTCTTTCAATAGAACTTTGAACTTATTTACTTTTAAACAACCTACCTATCATAATATTCATCTACAAAACCTTTTTAAATATACGGTTGCTCGAAAAGTGGTCCTTTATATTACATTTAACATGCCAGTCAAGTGTGCGCAAAATAGATTTTACCGCACTCGTGCTTTTACTTTACAACTTTTTTTTATTTCTAGCTCGGAGGAACAAGACATTTCTAGCAAATAAAAAATATAATTACCAAAGATACAGAATCTTCTTTGAGACTTTTGAAAGGAGAATTTTAAAAGAGATAGGTTGTTCCTCCGTGAGGTTGGCACATAACGCTAGCTGTTTAGATTCGCTTTGGGTTATACTTTGTGAAGAAAAAAGAAAAAATATGAATAAAGCGGAACCGGTTACACCAAGGAATAGGTCATCTTTTCCAAAGAGGTTTTAATGCTTACAATAATAGTATCCCAAACCTTATTGTTTCTATTTATGATAATAAAAAAAATACGCATGCGTACGTGTGCTAGCTAAAATATAAATTTTCGTAAAACTGAATTGAGATGTTTTAGTTGTGAAAACTAATAAAATTATGAATAAATAATATTTATGTAATAAAAAATATACTTAAGTATATGTATAAGAAAAAACAAAATGAGATTGCTCCCCGGCATTTAAAATAAGCCACAATTCGCGTAAAATGAACTTTGGTTGCTGAAACCTTGATAGGTCTGTACCTACCCATGTATTTTGTTTATCTGTCACGGTCGTTTTTTATTTCTGTTTTCTCACAACTTCGTATAATACATGGGTGCAAAAGGAAATAACAAACTCGTGACGATGGTAAACCTAATGGTAAACGTTATTGAACTTTTTACCACCATTGTATCATAAATAACTAATTTTCCCGCCTCCGTAGGAACCAAACGTCAAAGAAAACCATAAGATGATCTACTTTATTGACTTCTTGAGTCTTGTTTTTCTAAGTATGTTGTACTCGTAAATCATTGAAAAATACAGTAAACTGCATATTTATCTACACGACAATATTACACAGCTCACGGTGACAATCGATGATACATGATCAAACATGATCTAGATAGTAACAAATTGTTACTACGAGGGCCACACCGAAATGATTGAGAATAAAAAAAACTACACATTTTATGTTATTATTTTTTAATTATTGTTTTTCGAAGTATTCACCTTTACAATTGATGCATTTTTTCATACGATTAAACCAATCATTGAAACAGCTATGCCAGTCTGAAGTTGGCCTATTTAAAATGGCGGAATTGTAAGCTTCGACTGCACAATCGGGGTCCTCAAATCGTTTTCCTCGCAACAAATCTTTGGTTTTTGGGAATGTAAAAAAGTCGTTGGGGCTTAAATCGGGGCTGTACGGAGGATGGTCCATCAACTCAATGTTTTCGGTATTTAAATATTCAATAGTTTTCCGGGCGGTGTGGGAGCTAGCGTTGTCGTGATGAAGGATGATGCGGCGGTTTGGATTGGATTTACGAAGTTCAGCGATGACACGGGGCAAACAAACGGTAGTATACCAATCGGCGGTAACTGTTCTTTGATTCTGAAGAGGAACTGTCATTATATGTCCTGTTTTAGCGACGAACGAAGCGATCATTTTTTTAGACACGCTGCGGGAACGAACTACGTTGGTCTCGCCTTCGAAGACCCATACAGCCGATTGATGCTTTCTTTCCGGTTCGTAAGAGTAGATCCAAGACTCATCACCTGATATTATGCTATAAACAGCATTTGATTGTCCTCCGTCAAATCGTTTCAGATTTTTTCGACACCAATCAACACGGGCGACTTTGTGCTCTTCTGTTAAATTATGTGGTATCCAGCGGGAAACTAACTTCATTACACCAAGTTCTGTATGTAGTATTGTTTTTATTGCTGTCATTCCAATCCCAAGTTCAGCCCGAATCTGCTCATATGTGACATGTCTATCTTCATGTAGTAATTCTCTGATGGCAGCGACGTTCTCCGGCGTAACGGCTGTTTTTGGTCGACCTGAAGATGGAAGGGTGCTGACGGAATCACGACCTCGTTTGAATTCAGCATACCAACGATATACAGTCGCCTTTGATGGTGCGTCCGTGCCATATAAACCAAAAAGTTCATTGAAGCATTCTTCTTGCAATAAACCGCGACGAAAGTTATGCAAAATTATCGCACGAAAATGTTCCTTACTGAGTTTCATTTTTATGATTTTCTAAAAAACTTAATAATGACATAACATTTTTCCCTCGCATTATTTTTTTATTATTTAAACGAAATATATAACTAAAGAGGTTGCGTATTCATGTTAAAAAAGAGGTTTCATCAATTATCTGCAAAAAGTATCTGATTCTCAATCATTTCGGTGTGGCCTATGTATACGTCATGGGATTTCATTACACCATTTATTTCAATTATACACGTAAATAGTCATTCTAACGTAGTATTATAGTAAAATATTCACAAATAATAAACAATAATAATATACAAATTACGTTACTATTTGTAATTTAGGCAATATAATAAAATCTTCATAAATATAAAAAAATAATATGCAGCCAGTCTTTCAAAGTTTTTTAACGCATTTGTGGAAGCTGATTTTTTACGGCAGCGGACAACCGATTGTAATATTTAGGTTATATGATTATTTTTTTTAGTTTTTGGGGCTGGTTTGAAACGTTCTAGATGGTTGAAAAGCGCAAATAAGTCCACCTACATAATGTAATGGCAGGGTAGGGTGAATCCACGGTGGTGAATCTCATAACGGAAGGCATATCGATCGTCGGCGAAGCCAGCCATTGCGCGCACGGCTCGCTTCTACAGGTAGCATATAACAGGTCGGGCGTTGGTGGCTGACCGTGTATCAGCCACTTAACATTTAAAAATAACTGTCTGTCAATGTTTTGTGTGTGGTAGTACATCTGTGGTGTGTGGTTTTATCACAGAGCTACAGATCTGTGGGTTTTATGAGTAGTCGTGTGACGTAAGACTTTTTTTATATCCCTCCACTTAGTAGATCTGTGTATCCCTCCCTTAAATTTTCTGTGGACTGCAGTGTTGCCAACTTAGGGTAATTTACCCTAGATTTAGAATAAAAAATTACTGAGTAGTGTAATTTTTAGGGTAAGCATATTCGGTATTTTTACAGTATTTCATTTACTTGGGGTAATTATTAAAGCAAGACAACATCATATCTGCTGATGAATGAGTTATTTCACTCCACTTATTCTACTTATCATATTTGTTCAAAGACGATCTCTACCTAAATTAGGTCTGTTAGAATACAAGACTAATATTACTTCACTATATTATCGTGAGTCGTAAATCGAAATACATGTAGTGTATCCAACCAAACATAGAGGCAAAAACAATGAGCTAAGGACTTATGTATTTATGAAGGATCAGTGGCGCAGCGTAGGCTTTCGCCGCCTAGGTTCGACCGGAAATATACCGCCCCTTCAATTTACCCGACTGCGCCAGAAGGAGGGTTATTTAACTATTAGTCAAGAAAATTTGTAAAAGTCATATATTATTTCATTAATTAAAACTTCACCTTTCGTGTTTTTTATACCAAAATGTTTTATACAATTGGCATTTTTCAGTTTTTATGAACCCCACTTAATTTGATAACTATAGCTTCTTCGATAATTTTCCACTTATCATATTTCGGAACCCCACTTAATTCGAAAACTATAGCTTCTCCGATAATTTTCCACTTATCAGATTTCAGTAATTTCAAGTGATTATTCGATTTTCTATGTTTTATAAAAAAATATATGATTTGCCTTTGATTAGCCTACTATGACTTCACTGCCGGCCCATTTGGCATTTTTCAGATTTTTACAAGGCACGTAAATTAAAGAACCATTAAGAGATATAAGGATTTTATACTGTAAACACATACACAACAACTCATAATCGTTACTTTAAATTAGTACTGGGGCTTTTTAGGATTTCGTACCTCAAAAGTAAAAAACGGAACCCTTATGAATCACTTTGTTGTTCGACTGTGTGTAAAGACCCTATATCTCGGGAGCGCGTGGAGGTATCGAGTTAAAATTAAAATGATATACTCCGGCTTGCAATCCCTTAAAACTGTGAAAAAACAAACCTTCTAAGTTAACGTGAAAAAAAGATACCGCCGTTTATGCCGCAAAAAACGTATATTGCGATATTATTAAGGAAACCAAAATTTAAAGGGTATTTCCCGTTGACCTAGAACTATGAAATTTGGCAAATAATACCGTCACTACCCTATTAAGTACCCTGCTGAAGAACTACAGACCCATCTCACTTCTGAGCCATGTCTACGTGTCTACTGAGCTATGTCATTACGAATCGTCTCGCACTCAGGTTTGACGACTTCCAGCCTCCCGAACAAGCCGGTTTCTAAAAAGGATTTAGTACCATAGACCACAGACTTGGCGTAACGGCTAGGGCTGCCGCCTCCTGTCCGGGAGGTCGTGGTTCGAATCCTGCCACGTACCAATGTGATTTTGAATTTCGATTTCATATGTACGTTTATCCGACGCTCTTACGGTGAAGGAAAACATCGTGAGGAAACCTGCACACGCCTGCGGAGAAACTCGCAAGCTGTGTGTGAAGTCGATCAACCCGCACTAGGCCCGCGTGGTCGACTAAGGCCCGATCGCCCTAATTCAGGATAGGCTCGAGCCCCTCGGTGGGGACGTATATGAGCTGATATGATGACCATAGACCACATACATACGCTGCGGCAGATTATACAGAAGACCGAAGAGTACAATCAGCCAATATGCTCGGCGTTCGTGGACTCGTGAGAAAGCTTCGATTCGGTCAAAACTTGGGCTGTGTTACAGTCTCTCCAGCGGTGCCAAATTGACTATAGATACATACATCGAAGTGCTGAAGTGTTGGTATGAAAACGCCACCATGTCGGTTAGTCTCCAGGATCAAAACTCGGAACCTAACCGGCTGCAGCGAAGGATGAGACAGGGAGACGTTATATCTTCAAAACCATTCACCGCCTCCCTGGATGATGTTTTTAAGCTTTTGGACTGGGGTGGACTCGGCATCAATAGCAACAGCGAGTACATCACCTACCTTCAATTCACTGACGATATCGTGGTCATCGTGGTCACTAAGGCTAAAAGCCGCTTCAAATACACATTCAAACAGAAGCGGCCAAGACCCTACACAGGTTATCGTTAAATGGCATGTGGAATTTTGATATGCCCAAAACTAGACATACCAATCTACAAATAGAGACAGGTATGGAAAGGCTTATGCGCATGGGATGTGACAAAATACAGACTGTGCACATATTCAAAAAAGAATATAAAATCTATGTTCCTACGAGGGAAGAATGGAGTAAAGGACTTAAACAACAAGGACCAAACACTCTTACTCTTACTCTTAGCTGGTATACAGACGGATCGAAAATGGAGTCTGGTGCTGGTGCAAGCGTTTATGCTAAGGATTACTCAGCAAGTATTAGTCTAGGCCAATATGCAACAGTCTTCCAGGCGGAGACTTATGCTATCATTGCATGTGCACATGAGATTATAGACAAGGAAGTCAAAGAAAAAACCATCTATATTCTCAGCGATAGCCAAGCTGTTCTTAAAGCTCTTGACTCCTTCAAGGTTGACTCCGGGCTAGTGCTAAATTGTGTAAAGGTCCTCAATAAGGTGGGCCGCCACAACAAACTGCAACTGGTCTGGGTCTCTGGACACGTAGGAGTGGAAGGCAATGGAGAAGCAGACAAACTGGCTAGAATGGGATCACAGAAAACAATGTGTGGTCCAGAACCGAGGATAGGGCTACCAAGGAGCACTATTATAAGGGCATTAAAGGAACAGGCCGAGGGAAGACACAGATTGACATGGCTATCCAGAGATGGACATAAACACTCTAAGCTCTTCATCGGTGAGGTCACCACAGGGGCAACCAAGTACATTTGGAATAACAGCAGGACGCGAGTCAGGGCGGTAACAGGAGCGTTGACGGGCCACTTTGCCACAAACGCACACCTGCAAAAAATCGGCCTGACGAACGACCCGACCTGCATACGTCAATGGAATACTTACTGTGTCACTGCGATGTCCTGGCTAGCAAGCGTATGTACCTCCTAGGTGATGGCTACCCAAAACCGGAGGACTACAAGCACCTTCCAATCAGCGGAATTGCTGCATTAATGCAGCACATCTTCGAGTAGGTTGGGGTGCAAAGGTTATAGGGGTAGACACAAAAGATCCCATTGGGTCGAAGTGTCGCTGCAACTGCAGCCCCCACTTACAAAGATAAGATAAGACGTCAGGTTATCTATCTATCTATTTATCTAATTCATAAAAATATAATCTTTATTTATAGTACGTAATCTATACGGAACCAGAGTTTAGTTGACGCGGCTCGGTCATAATAATACAAGTTATGGCCAGCCCGCCGCGCTAACCAATCCCCGACAGATCGCCTTGTACGTCGCGCTTGTCCCGTACGGTCAAATAATTTTGCCTCACCTTCATTCCTTGACTCCTGAAATTAGTGCCATAGTGGTCAGGATTGCACCCTTTAATTTGAGCTTTATTTGCTTTCGGAATTGTCTGAAGCTTATCTTTCGTGCTAAAACAATAGTTTTGATTACATAGGCGTATCGTGTTGTTGTGACAAATTTTGAAACCACGCGGAAGCGATATTGGAAACGCGTTTATACCGTCAGTTAAGGCGCCTGGCATTTGATGTGCATGTACTTTATTACCACACAGACTTGTGCCTAGCTGACCGCGCTATATTATTGAACTGTAAATAGATATACGTAACTTACAAGTGTTTGACTCGTGAACAACCACGGAGCGAGAACGGAGAAACCCCTTTAGAGTGGATTTTGATGTCATCGTGCCATTCTTTACACATGAACACACATACACACTAGCTAACACAAACATTTGACACAAGCGACCCACCTGAGGAATTGAATCGCTCCAGTGTTGGTAAGTAACTGAACATACTGTACTTGTTGTTCACATGAATTGAGTTTGTGTAGTGTTGGCTCGTAAGTAATTTAATGTTCAGTATTGGTTATTTAATCCTTACTATAATATTATAAATGTGAAAATGTGTTTGTTTGTTAGTTTTTTTGTTACCTTTTCACGCTTCAACACCTTAACCAATCTTGATAAAATTTGGCATACAGGTAGCCTGTGTCACTGGGAAGGATATAGGCTACTTTTATCCCGTGAAAATAGCATTGTCCGATGCAGTTCCTGAGGGAACTGAAAAATACTCTTTTTTGGTTAATTTCTCTAACATCGCAACGTATCAATGGCTTGCTGTGATTTTTTGCACAGATATGGTTGAGGGGGTGGGATATGACATAATTTACTAATTAGCATATCCTGTCATAGTTCCCGAGGAATCTGGGGAAAACTCATTTTCACGCTTGCGCACGTCAGCGTCTTTAAAACGGAGCGACGGATTGAAGTGATTTTTGTATAGAATTGGTTGAGAGGGTGGGAAGTGACAGACTGCTAATTAGAATAGCCCGATATAGTTCCTGAGGGGTCTGGATACAATTCATGCTCACGTCCATGCTCGCGAGCCGACAGTCATAAAAACGAAGTCCACGCGGGCAAAAGCTAGTTAATTTATAAGCGGTTTGTATTTAATGGAATACATATTAACACGTTTGTAATAAAAATTACTGTGAGTCGGTTTCCTGAACGCACCGACTTCGTGTTTTTGGATTTAGGTTGTACAATAAAATGGTACCGTCGTCTAGTTCAGTGTTTACGCGTTCAGGTGTAAAATAATATTAGGGTAATTTTTGTAAAAACTACTGAACTAGGGTAAATTGAGATTAATTAAGCGAAAAGTGAAAACTAGACCTGGCAACACTGGTGGACTGTGGTTATGTAATAGTAATGTCTGGCTGTCATTTAGTGTAACATTTTATATAAATTCTTTTTCAGACTGCAGTTACACAATGGCTGTGTCAATTCGGATTTTCTCCCGATCTATAGGTAATTTTCTACTTCCATTACACCACAAATGTAACTATATATTTTTTATAACCTGCCGAGTCTTGGCCATAAAACTTGCCTTCTATCATTTCTGCATCTGTGATTGATTTGTAAGTTTTGTTACCTTGTATTTCAATTAACAATTCCGGAATTCCTTGTTCTGCAGTTTAGTGAACGCGAACGATAGGCATTACGAGAGATTTTATTGATTTATGTAGTGATCTTAACAATGTCGTTTCAATTAGTATTCATGTAACCGAGACCTTCGTCTAAAAATACGCTTAGTATCTAAGTATTTCTATAACTCTTTACTGAAATGGGTACAAGATTAATACAACTTCGGGGCACTACTGTTTAATTTTCTTTAGTTTTAGTACTTAGGCTAAATAAGGTGACCTTCGGTACTTCATATTATGTAGGTTGGTGCCATTTTGTAACTCCATTATTTGTTATTAGTACATATGTCCAAGTTGATAATAGTTGTATATTTATATTGTGGAATAGTGATAAAGTCAAACCATTTTTAACTTGCCTTTATCAGATAGGTATAGAATTGTTTGTTAGTTAGAATTTTCTTTACTGTTTAAATGAATTTGAAAAAGTTGAGCTGTATTCTTTTCCACAATCTACTATAATCATCTGATCTATATTTTTTAATAAAATTATTGTTTCATTAAATGTTATGGTTCTGGATGATAAAGTAACTTTTTTTGTTTTGTAGCTCCCTTAGTTTAAGTGGTAAGCTACACAAAAATATAAGCAACTGATGTAGTTATTTTTTAAATGATATATAATATTCAGGGGACAAATTTATATTGTAGCTACCTTAGCTTACGTTTACTTTAATGTAGCTACATTAAAATATAAATGTCTGATTTAGTTACTTTTATTAATAATATATAATATTCAGGGGATAAATTACATAAACTAGCCCTGAACTAGTATTCCCTGTACTATAGGAACCAAAGACTGATATACACATTCTACTCTAATATTGAACACCCAGACACAGAGCCGTCTGTTGGAATCTAACACTCAACCCTCGGTCCCACCGACAGAAGCTGAACACTGGACCTCTGGGTCAGTCAACTTAAATATATTATTGACATATCCAAGATACACACGTAAATAGATCAAAATACATTTGTATAGATAAATATGTAACACCATACTAAACACCCAGACTCAGCGCAAACAAACCTGTTAATCACAAAAATATTTGCCCTGGATTGAACCCATGATCCTTGGTCTAGGAGTCAGGAGCGGTGACCACCAATTCCGATCACCTAATTCTGAATACAAGTATTCACTGTCATCCTTCGAAAATTTCCAAAGATTTCAAAAATTCACCAAGTGTCCAATTTTTAATCAATTTGATTAAGGCGGTAATATTACAGATTTTCGTTATTTTTGACGTTATTTACTCCTAAACAATAGAAAACCCAAGGTTGAAAAAAATACCCTTATTGTTGATGATGTTCCTTAAAGTCAAAAGCTATTAGAAACACGATTGAGCAGTTTTGGCTCGATAGAAAAAAATCCCAAAGTCTACACCGTTACTTTAAACTCTAGTTATGACTAATATGTTGAAGAATAAATTTTAAAAAGAATACAACAATATTTGCTATGAAATTTTAAAAAGAATACATCAATATTTGCTATGATAATACAAAGAGAGTAATGTTATTACTTTTTATACTTTCATTGTAGTTTTTGATTGATACCAAAAACCATTGAAAAAGTGTGGTTATTTTCTTTTCTGTTTACACATAAAGAAAAGACTGACACAACTGTTCCAATCAATACCTCGCCTTAAACTAAAAAATATTATTTTTACAGATGGTTTCAAGGTTGGCGGTGTCAGATTTCAAAGCCAGTATGCACAATCGAGGAAAAACTTGGTCTTGACTGCTGAAACCAAAGTTATTGTGCAAGGTTTCACTGGCAAACAAGGAACATTTCATAGCCAGCAGGCCCTTGATTATGGGACCAAAGTTGTTGGAGGTGTTTCCCCTAAAAAGGCAGGACAAGAACATCTTGGAAAGCCAGTGTTTGGTACAGTGAAAGAAGCAAAAGAGAAGACTGGTGCTCATGCATCAGTCATATATGTGCCACCACCAGCAGCTGCTAGTGCCATCATGGAAGCAATTGAAGCAGAAATGCCACTCATTGTCTGCATCACTGAAGGGGTTCCCCAACATGTGATTATTTGCCTTTTACACCATTTTACCCTTATTTTCTGCACTTTTCGTCTTCTGAAGCTTTTTGAGCTTTGTAGCTATTATAGAGCATGTGCTTGATAGACTCCTAAAAGCTTTAACTCTTGTTTTTTCAGGACATGGTCAGGGTGAAGCATGCTCTCTTGAGGCAAACCAAGTCCAGATTAGTGGGGCCTAACTGTCCGGGAATCATTGCACCAGACAAGTGCAAGATTGGTATCATGCCTGCAGCAGTCCATAAACGTGGATGCATTGGTGTGGTTTCCCGTTCTGGCACCCTCACTTATGAAGCCGTCCATCAAACTACTGTGGTAAGTATTTTGTAAGTAGTTTTCACCTAATGTAATAAATATTTTTTCATGTTTTATTTATTGACTTAACAATGTTTTCAGACTGGATTAGGCCAAACGCTTTGCGTTGGTATCGGCGGTGACCCTTTCAATGGAACTGACTTCATTGATTGTCTGGAGGTGTTCCTCAAAGACCCAGAATGTAAGGGTATTATTCTCATTGGAGAAATTGGAGGCAACGCCGAGGAATTGGCCTCTGAGTACCTCATCCAGAACAATACGGTTAGAATTTATTACAATTTGCCTTTTATGCATTTATCTAAATAAATAAAAGTTTAATGCTGCTTCTTGGTAAGCGTGTCACTTGAGAATGGTTGGGCCACATTTGTTCATAAATACATAGTCTGATAAAGGATTTTAAGCAAAGAAATTGAAAAATAGCCTGGAAATATGGAAAAATGGGAAAAAAGTGTTTTTTTAGAGGGAAGAATAGCACGCACTCTCCATAAAAAAGAATATTTTTTTCCACCTCTGAATATTATCCACTGATAATGATTTTAAATATATTATTGACAATAAAAAACTAGGCTTGTTTTTTCAATACAATTAATAAGCAAGCTCAATTTTATTGTCCTTTAGTGTTTTCATACAAAACTAATTTTGGCCATTATTTGTAAATTTTTAATAAATAATTTTAAAAAATGAAACCTATAAACCTAGCTTTTTATAGTGTCAATAACATATCTAAAACTCATTATGATCGGATTACATTCAGAGCTGGAAAAACGTTGTCTCCTTTTGTATGGAGAGTGTATGCTTTTCTCCCCCCGTAAGGTTTTTTTTGTAACTCACGATTCGTACAATGCACCCTCGATTACAGTCATAAAAACTATATGCACGCGGGCAAAGCTGCGGGAAAAAGCTAGTTTGAAATAAAATCTTATAAAGAGAAAAAATTATCCTGCATATCTATAAGACCTTGTGTATGTATGTATTCTCTGCCTTCTGATTCAATATTGGTGATATATAAATGATTTTAAGGCAGATTTGTTTTTCGGTCATGATTTTTCCTGCTTTTAGTCAATTAACCCTGGTGATTTTAAGTTCGAGGCAGTAGCCGCTCACAACGAAATTATTTTTGAGATTAGATGTCCAATGTACAGGCATTAACATCCGAGTACATATCTTTTGTTCACATATGCAGACAACACGCTTAAGGGTTCCCTTATTCTATTACATACAAGCTTTTTCACGCATCTTTGCCCACGTGGATATCCTTTTTAGTACTGGATTCAAAGGTGTGTGCTGGAGCATATAATGAAGATTTTCCCAGTACCTTTGGGAATTATAAATGATAAGTCAAGTCGCACTCACTCACCAAGGGTTCCATTATGACCATCCTTACTAATATTGCGTGATTTTTTGCATATAAATAGGAGCTGGCAGTGACATAGACTGCCAATCAGAATAGTTCCTGAAGGATTTGGAAAAACTCCTGTCTACGCGGCTTGCGCAACAGTCATAAAAACTATTACTGTTAGTCATAAAAATTGAATAGACTCTCTTGCGAGGTGATATGTTCTCCGTGGAGAGCAGTTCATAATTATTTATTGTTACACTACAGAATTTGCACTATAAACACTTCAAGTTTAATTGGCGCTTGTATATGTATTACTGTTTTTTACAATAGAGTAAAAATGGTTTAGTAGTTTAAGCTTGGAAGAGTAGACAGACACACTTTATTAATGATTTAGCGCTATGAATCTTAATATCTGTGAATTATTTACAGGGCCAGAAGGCAAAGCCTGTGGTGTCGTTCATTGCCGGGCTAACTGCCCCGCCCGGCCGGCGGATGGGCCATGCGGGCGCCATTATCTCCGGAGGCAAGGGGGGAGCCATGGACAAGATAAAGGCTTTAGAAAAAGCAAACGTCATTGTCACCAGGTCCCCAGCGAAAATGGGAGTAGAACTCTTCAAAGAGATGAAACGATTAGAAATCATCTAAGCAATGCTTATTTTGAACAGATTATATTGTGTATAGTTTTTTTTGACTTATTATATTGCTACATTATTTATTTTACTTGTTTCAGTCTGCAGGTACTTTCAAACCTTTGCCTCAGATCAATTACTTTACTCTTACTAATATTTTTAATTATGATTTCAGCTAAATAAATCAGCTATTAGTATCAAATAAGTAATAACATAAATATTCTTCTCAAAATATAGTTGTTGTAATGCATGAAATTGTTAGTTGAATGATGCACTACACTTCCATAGTAGTTAGCATTTGTGATTTAAGATCCTCTGATTTTTCATTTGGGTTTATTTTAAATAAAAACCCATGACAAAAATCAATCAGCCACTGGTGTAAACTTGTAATTACATTTCAATAGTAGTATTAAGTCTATATGTATGTACCTACTATTATTAAGTGTTAAGACATATGTATATGCGATCAAATTCCCACTCATATGCTAAGTAATAAATATACAAAATATGATATTGGAATGTTTTTTTTGGTTAAGCTATGGTTCAAATTTTGTAGTAGAAATACATAGTATGCAATATTGTTTAAATTTTATTTATAGAGGTAAATGAGAAGATTAGTTGAATTGAAAACAGTAAATAGTCTATAAATTAAAACTTTATTAAAAAAATACATAAATCTCAGACCTTAATGCCTGGATATTTAAAACATTTAACAGCAGTTGTTACTTTTGACACTACAGGTATGGCTGGATGCCTGAATATTTATTTAAAACATACAACAGGTGTAAAAAAAAAACCAACTAAATGGAATAAAACAGTTGTAGAAAAAAATACAACTAATTGGAATAAAACAATATAGAACAGTAAAGATAAAAAAGTAATTTGTTTTTCCTGTTGAGGACAGTACCAAAGATAATTATAGTTCTTAATAGTACTTAACCAACCATTGGGCAGAGGCTTTCGTCCGGTCGTCGTGGAAATCCTTGGAGGAGGACTATGTCCAGCATTAGACGTCCTTCGGCTGATATGATGATGATGAATTTTGTGGTAAATAATGTTTCAATATTATGTGGTCAAATATGCGCTGTGACTGTCGTGTCGAGAGGAGTAATCTATAGAAGCTGTTTCCATTATGGTATTATTATTGAAGGGTATAACTGGTACAAGCAAGTAGTCAATGTTCATTATGGGAATACATAATATACTTCGCATCAAAAAAATCGAAACACCAAATTTTTCTCACTACAATTTCATACAAAATAGGGGGAGAGGGGGAATGAGGTCGTGAAGCTCCAGGACACACTCCGAAATGAATCCTGTAGAACACCGATAGACAGGCGACTTTGTGGAGATGCTCGTGGCTTTGGAGCCAGTTTGATACAAGTTCCTCGTCGCCAATGAGTCTCCTAGCGCGTCGGTCGATAGAATCCAAGGCATATAGCTGGTAACGAGCCGATCCGTCGTCCCACAAGTGAGAGCAGTACTCCATACAGTTAACTACTACTAGCGCAATCTAGTGGTGTTTTAGTGAACTTCTTTTTTTTAAATACAAATTTTAGTACGTTGGCCTGAGCCTTACCTAATGGTAAGTGCCGATGCAGCCGGGGATGTAACACGCAAGCTCAATAAGTGCCTATTCACTCTCGTCTTGAAGATTCCTAAATTATACGAATCGGGGAATACAGACGCAAGCAGGGAATTCGACTCCTTGCCCGTTCGCATAATGAACGAGGAAGCAAAACGCTTCGTGCGTAAAGGTGGAACATCATCGACAAAGGGGGTGGGATCGCCCTCCGCACCTGGTCGTTCGATGATGAAATGAAGAGGGGGAATGAGGTCGTGAAGCTCCAGGACACACTTTCCGAAATGAATCCTGTAGTACAACACCGATAGACTATTTTCTATTATGACGAACTATTTTCCGTAGGTGAACGTATTATATTGAGTTTACAACTTTTTTTAAAATTGACAGAATTCTTATAGGTTTTCCTGTAATCTTTATGCAATGAACTGTATTTTTTATTTTAGGCTCAGTAGTTTCGGAGAACAGGGGGGAGGGGGGGGGGGGGGGGAAATGGACATCAATTTTAGTTTTTTTTTTATTCACAATTGGTAAACCCTTGACAACATCTCACCTGGTATCTGGTATCTCATCTCGTCTTCTTTCATGAATAAAATCAAAACTATTTATTTTACAATTTAAACAAAAATATATTTAAGATCCTGATAACGAGCCCTTTCATTTGATATAGACACAATAAGGTTTCGAAAACTTTTTTTAAATCTCCTAATTTGTCCGCCGAAAATAACCCTTAATTAAAAAAAAAATATTTATTAACTTTGCACACCTGTGTTTGGGTCATAGGATTACACCATCCTACCAAATTTCACCTGATTTGGTCCAGTAGATTCGGAGCAAATTGGCTTGGACAGACGGACGGATTGACAGACGCACGAGTGATCCTATAAGGTTCCGTTTTGGTTTTTTTTGTACGGAACCCAAAAACCCAAAATTTTGTCGATATATCAAAATTGAATAGTGTGTATTTTTTGGTATTACGAGTATTATATTAATGGGGCTTCATCCTTTACCAAGCTTTGAATGGTACTGGTCCACAGACGAATTCTATGGTAATCCAGTAATTAAAAAAGTTATGACCAGTAAAAGATTCAAAAAAATATTAGAAAATTTACATATTGTGTGTAACAATGATGCTATTATTCCTCAAGGTCATCCGAGCATGATCAATTTTGCAAGATCAAAGATATGAGTGTCATGTTGAATCGCTTATTTTCTGAAAACGCAACACAATCAAAATATCAGTCCATATATGAAAGCATGATTAAATTTAAGGGTCGCAGCTCCATTAAACAATATATGCCGAAAAAACCCATCAAACGTGGTTACAAGGTATGGGCACGCTGCGACGCAAAAGTGGTTATTTATACCAATTTTAAATTTATAAAGGAAAAACGGACACTAATGAAAGGGACTCCATAGAGCTCGGTGATAAAGTTGTATTGTCTTTGTGTGAAGAAGTGGTACCAGAACTACCAGGCACACTGCTAACAATCGACAACTTCTTTTCAAGCCTGCCCCTCTTAGATAGCCTGCACAAAAAGAGTTTATTCTGTGTTTGTACATTTCGCGTGAACCGCATTGATAAAAGAAAAGCACAAACGGAAGGCCGAACAATTAAAACCTGATTTGATTCCCCGACATCAGTGATCAAATGGCATGACTAAAAAGATGTGTTTGTGAATGATGAATGCATTTGATCCAAGTGAGGTCTAAATTATTCAGAGAACCCAAAAAGATGGAAACAGGAAAGACATAATTATATTGTCCGAAGGCTATTTTTAAATATACTGAGACAGTGGGAGGTATCGATAAATTTGACCATTTCAAGTTATTGTATACCATCGGTCGGAGATCTCATAAGAATTGGCATAGATTATTCTAGTACTTAATGTACCTACTTCTAATGAAGCAGCAGCCATAGGGGATCGGACTGCTAGTCATTTTAGTAACTTTTTATGATCTACCAAAAACTAAATTTTGTTCTAAAACTGTTTGAAATACCTACCCACAAGTGACGTCATAGATTTTTAGCGTCATCGACGAACTTATTTTGTGAATTTAATCAATTACAAATTGAAGACGTGATGGAAAAACAAAACAAGTAAGGTTTTTTGAAACTTCAGGAGGAGAGCAATTTAGGAAATCATATTTCAGAATTTATTTTTGATAAAGTCCGATCCCCTATTCTTATTTACTGTACCGACCACGAAAATGACACTTGTGCTTAATTCTTTTACGTCTTCTGTAATTATTTAGCTGGAATTGCACGAACTTATTCATTAACAGAAGATGGCAATTTTGGAGTTTCATAAGAAACTAGCTTAGCAAATGTGGGCTTGCATATGCCAATTCCCACAACATCGAAACGGTGCAAATTTTGTAGCACAAGAGCAGTACCAAATAGATCCAGTTACATGTGTAGAATTTGTGGACTTCCGATTTGCATTTATCCATGCTTTGAATTGTTTCATCAACCAAAAAAAGAAAATAATTAATTGTCAATAAAATCTTCATGCTGAAATTATGGTACTGGTTGATGGAAAACAAAAGGTAGTTTCGCTACTAGTTCTTCTAAAAGTCAAAAGAAGTTAATTTAAAAAATGGATTACAAACAAATTTTGCGAAAATTGATTTCAAAGAGTTCAAAGACACTTTATATTTTTAACATAACCTTATCATAATGCATACAGAAATAGAAGAACACCTACATTATAAACAATCAATGCTAGAAAATTCAACAATAAAAGTCCTATGACCCAGTGTTTTTGTGCCTGTTGAATTTATTCTATACTAGCTGTTTACCGCGGCTTCATCCGCGTGGACGTTTCTATGACTTTTCGAGGGTGCGCAGCCGCTTGCGGCTCGCGGGCGTGAAAAAAGTAGCCTATGTGTAAACCTAGGTCCTAATCTGTCTACCTACCAAATTTCAGCCAGATCCGTTCAGTACTTTTTGCATGAAAGAGTAACAAACATACATCCATACATTCTTACAAACTTTCGCGTTTATAATATTAGTAGGATTTCTAATAGTTATACTGTCATGTTTACAGCTTCTCGAAATTCAATTAATGTTTTATGTGTTGGTTTAATTTTGGAAGCAATACCAGAGAAAACTATATCGTTAAGTGATGAAGGAATAATGCCAATGGAAACATGCGAGGAGTTCAGTCACAAACAACCTTCCATAGATCTGCATAGTCACGAGGTGGCTTTGTGTGGTTTGTACTGTACAATATGCGGTGGTGAATTATTCACCAAAATTTCAGATTATTAATTTGTTCTTATTTTTTTTTGTTTAACAAGAAGTCGTGTTTTTATTTTTTTTGTTCAAATAAATAAATTATATTTTTTGAATATTATTTATCATTAATTTATCAGTCTGTCATAAAAAAAGTATAATGGAAAAAGATTCTCAGATAACCCAAGAACACAAAACAGGCAGAGGGCATTTTCAACCACATTTTTTTAAAATGATTTAGGTTTTTTTTATTATTCTCAATTGGTAAGCCCTTGGCATCATCTTACCTGATGGTAAGTGACGATGATGCCGAAGATGCAAGCGGGCTTACCAAGGTTCCCCAATGCAATTTTTGTCCATGATGTATTCTGCAGTGCTTTGCGAACATGAAACTGTATTCAAATATTACAAGGCATGTCTGTATGAATGGGGCCCTTTTAAGGGTTAAAGAAATAGAAAGAAAGACGCTATAAGAATGAATAAGTTTATTTTCTGGGGCACTGCCGCACCAAGGTAATTTTTCTCTCCCGTGACACTACCGGTACATGGCGGATCTGAATTGAACGAGCAAAGCAAGCGATAATAGGGTCATTAGGTTTAATGATAATCCTGTTGAAGAGCCTCCCCCACTCGGTGGCGGAACTGACAGTTACGATCTAAAAATTTCCTTTGGCACTTCTAGTAGTAACGCCAAGGGAGATAAACAATGAATAGTTGGAAATAAGATTTAAGTAAAATGGTAGAAGTCAATTTGCTTCTAATCTGGTCTTGAAATGTCCAAAAATGAATTGAGCTCAAATGATTTGTCATGCATAATAATCAGCATTGCTTACATTATGAAAGTGTGAATTTTTTATTTTAAGATTCCATAATTATTTTGAAGCCTTTTTGTGACTTAATGTATTAAATCAGATAAATAGATGATATATTACCATCGATCGTTTCTACCACGACTCGGACGTCCACCACGATGGCCGCCATTTCCCTCTCTCTCCCGCCTTAGTTTCATAGCTTCGAACCTATGAGCCATCTGAGTCAACTCATCTGGCACTTCCTGATTTGCTTCCTCAAGGATTTTAATAAGTTCCCCAGCATTTGACCAGTCATTCTTGCTCACAAATGATAGAGCAACTCCTGTCTTTCCTGCGCGCCCAGTTCTACCCACCCTGTGGACATATTCCTCAATATGGCGTGGGAAATCGAAATTTACTACATGTGTGATATCTTTAATATCTATACCTCGTGATGCCACATCGGTAGCAATCAGAATGTTAACAGCACCCTCAATCATATCTTCCAGAGCAGCTTCACGGTCACTCTGGTCCCTGTCTCCATGCAAAGACTGGCATTCAATGCCTTTTACAGCAAGCTCTGAGCTTATGTGTGTTGCAGTCGCCTTTTTCCCACAAAACACAATTACTTTGTCAGTAGGGTCCATGTTGTATAAGAATTTAAATAATTCTTGTTCTTTATCATCCTCTTCAACAAACATGATTTGCTGTTCCACAGTATGTACAGCAGCAAGGTCCAAGGATCCAACATTGACAAGGAGAGGATCTTTCATGTATGAATCTGCCAGACGGCGCACTCCTGGTGGCCATGTAGCAGAGGTCATCACCGTCTGACGATCTGGCCTCACATCAAATAAAGATTTCCTTATTTGTGGTTCAAATCCCATGTCCAACATTCTATCTGCCTCATCGAGCACAATGTAGGAGAAGTTGATTACACTTAAGTGCCGAGCTAATACCAAATCGTTAAGTCTTCCTGGAGTGGCTATAACTATATCTACTCCTTTTGAAACTGTTTTAATTTGCTCCTTGCGGTCTCCACCCCCATACACACATACAGACTTAATACCTCTGTATTGATATTTTGAAACTTCTTTGTCAATCTGTAGAGCCAGCTCTCTGGTTGGTGCCATAATCAGAACGGTGGGGCCTTCTCTCTCTTCTCTGGGGATCACTTGCCCTTCAATATGTATTAGAGCTGGCAAGAGAAAAGCTAGAGTTTTACCTGTTCCAGTTTGAGCAATACCAATCATATCCTGGCCACTCAAAAGAATTGGCCATGCCTGGCTTTGAATGGGTGAAGGTTTAGAAAAATTTTGCTTGTAAATTTCATCCAAGATTTCTGGATAATGTTGGAAGGCTTGTTCAAAAGTAAGCACTGGGTTAGGGATAGGGGCAGATCCAGTAGTCCTGTGAACTTTTATATCATTATTTTGTAACCGCCAACGAGCTACTTCATCTGGTGTCATTGACATGATCTGTGGGTCTTCTTTGTAAAAATCTTTGACAATGGGAGGCAATTTTTCCCAACGTTGCTTTTGGTGGTTTTCATACTGAGCATTAAGTTTATCCCAATCGATGACCTGAACACCAGCATTATTGACTTTCAATACATCTCCAGAAGCACCTCCCTCACTGCTACTAGGATAAGAGTTATCTTGTTGAGAAGGGCGCTTATAGTCTTCTAGGAGACCACTGATCAGTTCCTCTGCTTTCAAAATAGCAGAATCAGTGCCGATAATAGTTACTTCACTAGTGTCGCTAGTGCTTTGTTGACCAATGTTGATTTTAGCATCAGATTCAAGTATCAGTTCACGGATTTTTGATCCACCTTTCCCTATAATGCGACCAACTTTGTGTGTAGGAACAAATATAATTTTTTGATTAGCCTCATCCCTCGGAACATTTCGTGGGCCTTGTCCGCCACCTCGACCGCGGCCACGGCCCCGGGGCACGTCGGGTGCACTGGTGCGGTCTCTCCAATTAGGCTCATCACTGCGCCCCCGGGTGCCTCGGCTGAAAGTTCTGCCACCTCTGCCTCTATTGGAACTGTTGTAAACCGGTGCTGCTGGAGCAACTACGGTGTCTTCTTCCCATTCATCATCCATTTCTGTAAAATAAGCAAATTCCGCAGATAATCTAAGGTTTGCACAAAAGAAAATATTTTTTTCTTGTCACTCAGGCAAATAAAACGCTTGAACCGCACTACCGAGGCGCGGCGCGTCCTAAGAAATATTGTTTGTATTACTTTATATGACCCAAACTTGCGAGGCGGGCGCTGCGTAGCACAGATGCCTCCGGAGGCAACTCCGCCGCGGAGCGCCTCTCCTCCGCTGGCGCCAGTGCGTTTAACTTGGCGGCGGCAGAGGCGCGGCGAATTCTCCAATCAGTACACGTTCTAACCCGACCAAACAAGCCCAAGAACCGTGTTGTCTGTCTGAGCGTCGCATTGCTAATGCGAAGAAAGGGCCGCGCCGCCGCCTCGCTGCAGTGTTGCGCCGCGCCTTGTAAGTGCGGTTCTACCTTTACAATCCTTAACCACAAAGATATAAACCCTACCTACTTTAAAGCTAAATTAGCGACTACCCCGGTAAATGAAATTTAGCGCGCCAGCACTTACCTCTTACTTAAATTATCTTTGACCTATTTAAAGGTAAATTAATAATTAATAGGAAAGAAATAGTAGATCTGTGAAAGAAATCGATATTCTTCTTTTCCACGAAAAAGACTTAACACAAAGAGTATTTAATCGAAATGATAGTTTGTTATTTTTTTAAAAGAATATATTAACGCCTCTAGGTACAGTAGCCATTTTGAGACATTCTTCAGATTTGCAATGCTAGCGCCGCGCCGGTGCATTACAAATATTTTAAAAAGTTCTTCACAGCATTTGCAGCAGCCTCATCCTGAGCTGGAACACCCGGATGCAGTAGGGCGTTAAAAAAACTGCACCCAGTGCAAATTAGGTTTTCACGTCCTCCTTCATTTATTTTCTTGTTCTTCACATTGTTCAGGTGCACCAGTCGATTTTTTTGAAGCAATCTCTAGCAGCGAACAATGCAAAAATAATACTACGAATGCGTTCACCACAAATTCCGCCAAAAAACTTATAAGAGAAAAAGTGTGCTCAATGTGGCCAGATCTGGAGAGCCAAGGTCTGCCTAGAGGACTGTAAAAATCTGTATGAAATCTGCATTTAGTAAATTTATAAAAGTCTCTATTAATCTGTAAGTATCGTCTGTATTCTGTACGAATTATTTGTATTAAACGACAATTCGTAACATTTTGATTTGATTTAGACAAACATAAATTGAAATTACCTAATGACTCAGAGTTCAATGTAGGTACAGAGCACGTCCTTTATAATGAGAACAGTAGGCACGGGTGGGAACAAAGCGACGTTCCACGCGCAAGCGCTATCGGTCATAATCGACTGCAAGCGGAGTGCGTGCGTGGGATATTCCTAGCAGTATTTTCGAATAAATTACCTATCAAAAATTCAAATGTGCAGTGAAATCATGTAAAAACGATACTCGAAAACACACGAAACATAAATCGAGTATTACATTTCACCGGTTAGTATTTTTTAAATTCTTTTATGCTAAAAGTTAATCACGCATTGCGGGGGTGAAGGAGACGTGTGGGGCGGGAGCTAGGTGTTCCGCGCGCATTACTCCGCACCGCCGCCTCGGCCTTAATGTCTAATTAGTGATGTGACGCGTTCGGTAATAGTATACATACTTTCGATATTTATTATGAAAGTTTAATCTCTTTGAACAAATAACTTTTAATGAAGATATTGATTCAAATATTGATTTTTATTTATATATTGTTATTTAAATAATTTTACAATAGGTTTATTACAAAATCGAAAAGTGATATCCAAATATGCTGTAAAAGAACAGCTTTCTCCAAACTGAATATTAAAAAGGAAATAATTGTATGTGCCGTTCATCTTAGAAATAAACCCGTTATTTGATGTATTATTCTAAGATGAACGGCACATAAAATTATTTCTGAAATGTTATTCTAACCCTCAAAACTTGCTTGCATCGGTTACCACCGTATCAGTTTATGAAAATCTATACCTTGCACCCTGTTTGTTATTTTAACACATGATAGAGTTTGTCGTAGTCATTTAACTGAAAGTCATAAATTTAAATGATTGTCGTACTAAATTGCTGTTAGGTAGGGTAGGGTAGGGTGGGTATTCATTCAACCTACCTAACGGATTTTCAGACGTTTTTCACCAGTGGGCGGACTGGTTCACGAGGAAGGTTTTTAAATTATTACTGTGGAATACCTCATCATATCAGTCGAAAGACGTCCACTGCTGGACAAAGGCCTCCCTCAAAGATTTCCATGACGACTGGTCCTGCGCTGCCCCCATCTAGCGGCTTCCCGCGACCTTCACCAGGTTGTCGGTCCACCTAGTGGAAGGCTTGCCTACGCTACGTCTTCCGGTGCGCGATGGCCACTCGAGAACTTTACTACCCCAATGGCCATCTGTTCTACAAGCATGTGCCCTGTCCACTGCCACTTCAGTTTAGCGATTCTGTGAGCTATGTCGGTTACTTTGGTTCTTCTACGGATCTCCTCATTTCCGATTCGATCGCGTAGTGAAATTTCGAGCATAGCTCGCTCCCTTGGAATACCTAATAAAGAATAAAAACTTTTTCAATACGATTTAAATTCTACTTAGGAATACCCGACAAGAATAAAATTTTTATTCTATAGTACAATCACAGTCTAAGAATCTTTGATGTGGCGTAATAAAAATTTACGTTAAGTGAATATTTAGTGATTTTTCATTTCACTATACAGGGAATGTTAATAAAGGTGACACTTTAAGGTGGGTTTAAACTCATCAAACTGAACAAATTTGAAATCGCGTTTTTTTTAATTTTTATACAAATTGGTCAGTTTGGCGAAAAATCACGATTTTAGCAAAGTTGCAGAAAAAAAGTTATTCAGATTAATCAGTACAAGCCCACCTTAAAGTATCATTGCATCTTTATGTTACACCCTGTATATTATACTGAAATTGGTTTTATTGTTAATTGACGTACCTACCCCAAACAGTACCTACATCTATGTGTGAGTATATACTTGTAGGTACAAATGTTTTATTTTTGTATGTATTAGGAAATAAACATTATATAATCCATAAAACAAACATAAGTTCTCAAAATTATACCTACTATATTATGCTGCTGTTTATCCTTGGTTATCGATAATTCGCTAAGGCGATAGTGCACTGCAGCCCATCCAGGCGATAGTGCACTGCAGCCCATCCCTATTTGTCACGTATACATCTATATATTTTACTATAGCTCACTTGCCTACGATGTATTATTATGCGACCGATGCGGTAGACGCGCTATATATATAAGGTCTAACAAAATTAGCTGAAACTATTTTAAGGGCAAGTTCAGCAAACGAAACTGAACAACTTTTTCTTCAGTGACCATACCGAATTCTAAAAAAAAAATGCCACATTCCATTATTGCCCACTATAATATTCTCGTGTTGTAGTACGGTCCTTTCTTTTCGCTGGATTCGTGCCTTGCCGCAACGAAACTGCGCTGTGCCTGGCCGTTGACCTAAGTTGGTAGTTCTGTCAATCAATTCTTATTTAAAAACGAATATTACTTAAAACCTTATAGTTCCCCTTTTAGATGTAGGTAGTAAAATACAACCCAACAGGTATTTACACTTTTCGAAAAATAAGAAATTGAGCGGCTTCGTTGAAGCGTTGAGGCCATTGAACTATTTTGCTGCTCGCTCGTAGGTACATTTCGCCTACAAACAAGTGCGATGCGTGCGCGAAAAAAATATCTCAGTTACTCTCGCGCACTCATTGAGTTACGTTCTCAAAGCCTAACCTACAGATTGTGACCTAAGTGCCTAAGTTAAGTGTTTTATTGTGAAAATGCCATGTACAACAATATTTGGACATGGCGGTGTGATATGAAGTTTGTAACCACAACTTAATAGACACCAGGAACATGTTTCAAGATTTTCATAGCCGTAGACCCCATCTACATGCCATCTACACACAATACTATAGGTGCTTTGCAGCGATTCCGGGATTACGGTACTTTTACGAGTATGCCACGACCTGTAGATGCCGGTCAACCAAGAAAATCACCGGAGACATAAGAAGCAAGTAGGTAGGTAGTTCGCCTTAGCCTGTTTGCGGACAAGTCACAAAAGAAAAATCTATTTGTTTGGAAATGGCCAAACATGTAAACAAATCATTTTATCATTTTAGCTTAATCACTTACATTTGGACATCAAGGATTTTATTGACATAAATACTGTGTTTTAGTTCATTTAAGACTTGAAAACCAATTGAAACTAGTTTATTTTGAAGTTCATGTTTTGTTTACATGTCTGGCTATTTCCAAACAAATAGGGTTTAGATACCTACCCAATATGTGTCCGACGCGACGGAAGACACGGCTTGTACTATCATCTGTGGCGGAGCCCGGCGGAGGCGCGTCAGCGCGTGGACTGCTACGGTACGATGGCCAGTGCCGGATTTATAAAGATTTCTTTTTTTTTATTGTAGATTTTTTTTCTAAGATTTCAGTATGGTCGCTGAAGAAAAAGTGGTTCAGTTTCGTTTACTGAACTTGCCCTTAAAATAGTTTCAGCTAATTTTGTTAGACCTTATACCTACAAAATTACTCTGAGTTAGTGACATACATCATCTTTGGACTCTCAAACTAACTATCTTGGGAGGTTTTTTGGCTGTATTTGTGGTGAACGCATTCGTAGTTTTATTTTTGGTTTTTGCATTGTTTTCTGCTAGAGTTTTGTTTCAAAAAGTAGTGCATTTTGAAAAAAATCGTCTGGTGCACGTGAGCAACGTGGAGAACAAGAAAATAAAATGAAGTAGGACATGAAGACTCGACTTGCACTGGGTGCAGTTTTATGGACGCCCTACTGTGACCGAGTGTTCCAACTCAGAATGAGGCTGCTGCAAATACTGTCAAGAACTTCAGAGAAGATTTGTAATGCACTGGCACTAGAATTACAAATCAAAAAAAGATAAAAGGAAACTAAAATACGACAGACTAGGCTGTATGGTCATAGATACCTTTGCCTTTTCCGCGCTTTTAAAAGCCGGAGAGTAAAAAAAAAAAAACTAACTATCTTTCATTTCAAGTTTCATTCATTAATCAATCAGAGTAGGCGAAGTCCTCGACTGTATGCAGTTTTGTTCTTTTTTAATTTTATCTGGTTACAAGCAATAGTTAGTTTTCATAGTTCAGTTACTTAGAAACAATTCTAGTATTTATCAATATCAAACGATGCAAACACATCAATTGTGAAAAGTCGAACGAGATTGAACTTGACGAATTAATGGAGGCGTTTCTTTGGGTTGAGGTGTAGCGTGCGTGTAGCTGTAGCGGGCCGCAGCCAGTCGCCGTGGACAAGATGAGCAACTGGGCGAGGCGGATGCACCGGCGGGCGGCCACGCTGGGCAGCGCCGTGACCTCCTGCGGCCATCCCAGCTCGCTGCCCTACCCGCGGCGCCTCGAGAAAGTAAAGTTCGGCGTCCCGCTGCACGAAGTCTGCAAAGAAGACATTCCAGGCCCTCTACTCGTTAGTACACCAAATTAAGAATAGTGTTTTATTTTTATAATAAATAACAAATTGCCTACCAAATGAGAAGTAGGTAGCTATTGGACACATAAACATCTGTGAAACTCGTTTATCAATGCTATGCCGATTTTTCATAAACATCAAAATAAGTTTTTAAGAACCTCGGAGGAGAACTTAATCATCATTTAGAGTTATGTGGTAGGAGTATGTTGATCATAGCAACATTTATTGTGTCAGGTGCTGATTCTGAAGCTGAACAAAGAGGCGCCGCTGCGGCGGGACGTGTTCCGCGCACCAGGCCACCAGGGTGCCATGAAGAAACTAATACATTTCTTGGAGACTGGCCGCCTGGTTAATGTGGACAATTACTCTGTTTACACTATAGCGAGTGTCCTGAAAAAGTTTCTCAGGTAAACTAACTTGTAATGCTATTTTCAGGGGATTATGAAAACAGGATGGGATAAAATATTACTTCAAAACTTGGCCTGTAAGAGGTTTCAACTTGATTTAGAATATATTTTAGAAGCATATTTTTATGTTCCAACTCTTTCTTTAGATACCTTGTTAGGTAAGTTTCAATGTTCAATCAACAACTTCAGTGGTAAGATCAAGTTTACATCTCTCTTTATGTATTGATCAATATCATCATCATCATGTCAGCTCATATATGTCCCCACCGAGGGGCTCGAGCCTACCCTGAATTAGGGCGATCGGGACTTAGTCGACCATGCTGGCCCAGTGCGGGTTGGTCGACTTCACACACAACCTTCGAGTTTCTTCGCAGGTGTGTGCAGGTTTCCTCACGATGTTTTCCTTCACCGTTAAAGCAATCGGTTAGTACGAGTATATGTACGTAAGTATCGAAAAACTCATTGGTACATTGGCCGTCCGGATTTGAACCCGGCAACTCTGGCTAGGAGGACCGAGTCGTTACCGGTTGAGCCACCGACTCCTGTTAATTGATCAATATATCTACTGAATTTGTTGCAAAAGAAAGGTATTGGGCAAAGTTAATAATCTTTTAAAATATATCAGTTTACATTAAATTTAAGCATTAGCACATTTTTGTGCTCATATTAACCATTACAACTATGCACTAACTAGTCATGATCAAGTCATTGACCTGTAAAACTGTGTTTCTCTGTGTTTTTAAATAGTGTAACCATGACGAAACACAGTTCACAGGTCAATAACTTGGTCACGACTAGTTAGTGTGTAGTTGTGGTGCTTACTAATGTACATAGAAATGTGCAAATGCTTTATAGACAGCTGCACAAGAATCTACAACATTTATGGTTTGTTTTGGAACAGGAAAATACCTGGTGGAGTGTTTGGTCGCGAAGGTGAAATACAGCTTTTTGCTTCCATAGACTTGCCTGAGGAACATCAGATCAGAGAGATCCGGAGGTAAGTTTAAAGAATTGTCATCATAGTCAAATCAGCCAAAATACATCCACTGCTGGACATAGGCCTTCTCCAAGGTTTTCCACAATAACCAGTTTTACATTGCCTGCATCCAGCTGCTTCCTGCAACCTTCACCAGGTTGTTGGTTCACCAAGTCCTACTCCTATCAACGTCCATGCTACGTCTTTCGGTGCTACCCACGCCCAGTACGCCCACGCTACGTCTTCCGATGCGCGGTCGCCACTCGAGAATAGTAATGCTCTCATGGCCATCTGTTCTACTTGTTTTAATTGTAATAAATTAATGAAACATTTATGTCTCATAACTTTTTGGTATTCTTTTGTAATGTATGTAGCATGTCCAATTAATTTACTATGACAATTGATAATGGTCAAGATAGCCTAGAATAATCAAGGATAAAGAAACTTGGAATGAAGAGGGAAGCCTTTGCCTAGCAGTAGGATGAAATGTAGTAAAAAAATAAGTAGAATGTAAGCTTAAAAGAGAATGTGTTAGGTGGAATCGGCATATTATTCAGCATTTGAGCCTCATAGGATAGAACAAATGAAGGCTTAAAATAGCTTTGCTGTACATGGTGCAACAGTTATTTATGATACAAGGATGGTCAAGGATGGTAAATAGGTACAGGGCAAACAGGTGGCAATAAATTTAAATTTCTAAGCCCGAGCTGCAGGTCTTATGTTTTTGTTTACTTTCTTTATTATTATTTTATCATACTTCAGCAGCTCTACAAGCTGATGCGTGTATATCACTGCACTTGTGTTCATTCATTTTTAAAACTTTCACTGGTCACTAATTTCACTTATCACTGTTTCTGGAAGAGAGTTCAACAAGTTAATCACTCGACATGGTAAGAAGTGAGTTCTGGGGTCGCTAACTCATGGAGGTTTTGGTTAACTTCAGAGAGTGCCCTCATGGGTGCATATTCTAATTCATCATGTACAGATCCCTTATGTTCTCACACTGTAGTAGCCATTGAGTGTCTTAAATGTTACTATTAGGTCTCCTTTTTCCATCTCTGCTCCAGTGTTGTTAGATTGAGTGCCAGAGGCGTTCTTTGTAAGACTTATTTTTTAGAGATGCATCCATTTTTATTGCCCTCCTCTGAACTTTCTCCAACATTTCTACGTCTTTTTTGAAGTATCACACACCATATGTGAAAAGCATATTTCAGCAACGGACGAATGTATGTTTCATAAATTTTGATGAACAATTCCTTAGTAATGTTGGAAAACGCTTTTTTGATCATGTACACCATGGAATTAGTTCTCTTTGTTACGTGACGATGTGAACTTTCATAAATTTTGATGAACAATTCCTTAGTAATGTTGGAAAACGCTTTTTTGATCATGTACACCATGGAATTAGTTCTCTTTGTTACGTGACGATGTGAACGTCCCATTTAATATTGTAAATCATACATTTGTTGTTGTATCTCCTTTCTTTACAAAGATAAAACCAATTTCTTTTGAAATTCTCCTTTTAAAAATTCTAAAGAACAAAATTCTATATCTTTGGTTATTATCATTATTATACTTTCGTACCCAAAGGGTCCCAACGGGACCCTATTAACTAAGCCTCTGCTGTCCGTCCGTCCGTCCATGCGATACATTCTCCTTTGAAAGAAATAAATGAATACTGGCAGGTGTAGCCCAGACATTTAATTTTGATATGATGATAATAAAAAAAGCAATTCATTCTCTTTTGTTTTTTAAAAATAGAAGTCATTTGTTTGCGTCGTGTTGGAACGTGTTAAATGGATAATAATTTTTGAAAAACCTAAAAATTTTTAGGCACAAGCTTTTAATATTGCATTGTCACGCGATATCTATATACATGCAAAATTTCAGCTCAAACGGAAACCGGGAAGTGGGTCAAATTTAACTTGCAAGATTCCACCCGAACAAACATACATACATTGCAAGTTAAATAAAATCTTGTAAAATTGAAGTTCGCGCGGTAATAAAATATCTCTGCTTGTAAAATTTTACTACAGAGCAGGTAATATTCTACAGTTGCGCGTTGGCGTGCTGAGTGCAAGTGAAGAAAAACTTCCACTAACGACGGCCGACGTACTGGACGCCCTATATCGCCAGTGATTGAACAAATGATTAAAAAAGTTGAATACATTGTCTTGGCGTATTGTCGTGTTACTGTTCGTTTTCTACCGACTTCCAAAAAGGAGGAGGTTTTCAATTCGACAGTATTTTTAAAATGTTTATTACCTCAGAACTTTTGACTGGATGAACCGATTTTGATGATTCTTTTTTTATTTGAAAGCTAGTGCTTCCCGTTGTAGTAATTTATTAGAAAATTAACAAAAACCAAAAATAATAATGTAAAATTGTACTAAGTTGTTGCGATGGAAGTCGGTTTTTTAAAGTGTTTAGCGTTTTTATAGCAGAAGAAGTGAAGATTTCGGTAGGAACTAGGAAGTGTCCATAATATTATACACGACCATTTGGGTATGAAAAAGTATCAGTGCGCAAGCCCAGAATGCTTTTTGAGTTTTTATCTACCATTAAATTGTTGACTTAGACTTAAGTAAAGAATTAACTCTTGATAGTTCCTTGTTGACTTCGGAACCCCTAAAAGAGTTTCCATGTCTTGACAAAATGTCGGGAAATAGTACATGCCCGTTTTGGGATCCGAGTCCGACATTGGGCTTTCCGGTTAGAAGGCGCAGGGTCCCTATAGTTTATACCGGGACCGCGTTTGAGTGGAATTTGAATACACGAGCACAGTTTCAACATCACTTATACTTTTTATTCTGTAAAATCCAACGATTCTTACAGGAAAGTAAGAAAACTGTTACTGTTTTAGAACCAATATTCCGTAACCATGGAAAGTTGTTATCTACCGTTAAGTTGTTGACTTAAATTTAAGTAAAGAATTAACTCCTAATAGTTTACATACATATCGCACATATTACCATATGATTCAATTGTTATGCCAATTTTGCCGCCTTAGGTTCAAAGTTCTACCAGCGTGCTATTGCGAATGTACTTTAACTTTGCGGATGCGAAATAACTAATTACGTTTTGTGTATCATCATCATGAATCATGCGCTATCAGAAAACTTATTTTTCCAACTTCCATTATTCTTTTATCACATTTAATAGTTACCAAGCATTTAGGGAATACCATTTCTATTTCCCAATCATATGTAATATTTCTTGTCTTAGTTGTGATGCTAGCATGAAAGAAAATTAATACCGATGCGAAGTTCGTACCGATGTTGAAGACAGTCGGCTAAACCTATAAACTATAAACTCTTCATGGGGGTCAAATAAAGTATAACAATTGGGTCTAATCTGGTATTTGATTAGGTACTAGTCATTTTAGGTACTTTTTATCAACTATCAAAAACCACTTTTGTACTACAATTGTACGCGTTACATGTGTCCTCATTGTCACAGATTACTAATTAGTTACTACGTAACAGATACTTCACTCAGTAGTAAATTTCCAATACCTACTGCTATAATAGCCTACTCCATCGCGTCAGCTTGCTTCACACCACGCGATCCCACCTACGATCGCAGGGCTGCCTCTTCGATAAAATTAAATTAACATAACTTTTTGTGTCTATGTTATTGAGAACTGTGAATATGTTTTGACTTATAGGTGGTAGTTTAAAATTGTATCATTTATCTATCTATCTATCTATATATCTAATATATAAAAATGAATCGCAAAATGTGTTGGTAAGCGCATAACTCGAGAACGGCTGGACCGATTTGGCTAATTCTTTTTTGTCGAGTTCGTTATTGTCAGGAGAAGGTTCTTATGTAGGGTAGGGTAGTGTAGTGTAGTGTAGGGTAGGGTAGTGTAGGGTAGGGTAGGGTAGTGTAGGGTAGGGTAGGGTAGGGTAGTGTAGGGTAGGGTAGTGTAGGGTAGGGTAGTGTAGTGTAATGTAAGGCGGTACGTAGTTCGCCGGGACAGCTAGTATATATTATATATAATTCTCGTGTCACAGTGTTAGTAACCATACTTCTCCGAAACGGCTCGAACGATTTTTACGAAATTTTGTGTGCATATCGGGTAGGTTTGAGAATAGGTTCTTATCTATTTTTCATACCCCTACGCGGGCGAAGCCGCGGGCAACAGCTAGTAAAATATATATTTTTTTTTAAAAGGTGCTGATTGTGCAATACATCTAGATAACACATAATTTTAGAGGTCAGTGTGTAAGTAAAATGAAAAAAATCTTTAAGAGTTACATGTGTTTTATTTTTATATAATTTTTTATTAATTTCTTACCCTTTCTAAATTCTCGGTTATAAATCGCATAAAACCGAATCACAAGCACAGATTACTAAATAGTTATGTCACAAGTATTTGTGTGCGCTAACAGCACGACAAGTTGAGACAGGTCGCCGCGCCTGCGACTCACATATTATCACAATTTTATTTTAATAAAAATAGCTTTTTAATCGTTGTTAAAATAGTGTTTAAGATAAGTATGACGTTTCTATGTAACAAAAAAATGTAAATCTGTGTTTGAAAGGCAAGCTAATGCCACAGTGTAATAAAGAGTACTAGCTAATGCTTAGTATACCTAGTATTAAAAATAATTTTAAGACGACAAAAAATAGTAATAGTTTATCAACCTTTCTTCATTGACTGGTAAATGGAAAAATGTAAGGTGTTTATCTCTTCTTTTGCTTGATTTGCACCCATCTACAGCACATAAGGCACCAGACGGCATCGTAGGTACGCGTACGAACGAACGAAACGATTTAAATTGAACTACGTGCGTGCGCTTCGTTTGTGAAAACCGCACTGAATTGGGTCCGCAAACGGCCCGAGAACGCTGGGCCGGGCGGTAGGTAATTATAGCGCGCAAGTACATGGAGTGACGGAGGCCTGTCATTGTCGTTGACGAACTAATTTAGTAATTATAATAATTTTTATATTGAAAATGGATTAGAATGTCCAGTAGTAAGAATTTGCTCTTGTAGAAGAAAGGCTGTTTAGTGAATTATATTTAATGTTTTTTTTCGATACTGTCAAATACCGTTCTGGTTAGCATGTAAATTGAACAATACCCGCTCTAAAGATTGCGCGTACGCTTTTCATTCGAATGATTAATCGCTTGATCTAGTCCGACCTGGGCGCTAACAACGCGGGCTTTGAAGTGCCTTTTCGAGGAAACTACAAGTAGCAATATTTGTAAAAGAATTGATAGATATGCGCAAAATCAATTTTCTTTGTGCTAATCATACAGATTTGGTTCATGTGATGACTGACTCGGTGGCTCAGTGGTTTGTACTCATGACTACTGATCCGAGGGTTGTGGGTTCGATCCCCACCCAGGGCAAACATTTGTGTGATGAGCAGATTTGTTTGCTCTGTGTCTGGGTGTTAAATATCTATATATGTATGTATTTAAACGTATATAAGTATGTATATCAGTCTCTGGTTCCCATAACACAGGGAATCCTACTTTGGGGCCAGATGACCATGTGTGATTAGTCCCAGAATATTTATGATGATCACCAGCACATCGTCCAAAAGACGTCTGATTAAAGTGGTTCCCAATGAATTTAGGTATCAATATGATTTCCTGCTGATTCTCACTTCTATGTCGCTTTGGTAGCATCTAAAACTAACATAATTATTTTAGACTGACCTTTGACCCTCGAATTTGTTTCCGCTTTATTCCCTATCCCGTAAGAATTTGTAAAAATCTGGCCTTATTCCTTGTCTGCATCATAAAGGGAAACTGTGCAAAATTTCAGACGAGATGAGTCAGTGAGTGAATTAGCCGCCTTTTTTAATTAACCTCCTCCGTGTATGATAATTAGAAACCGGACTAGATGCAACATAAAAGGCCCAAAATATGCATGCAAATATGCAAGTTCAATAGTTAAATATGCACGAAAATCCATAAAAAGGCCCAAAATATGCATACTGATATTTTTAAATGTTTTTTGTTTTAAAAAGCTCTGTACTAGATATTTAACGATAACAATCGTATTTGCGAAAATATCTATTACAAAATATACCTACTTAGGTGACAATGAAATACATATATAATTTCCCTTTTAAAATATGTACGACTAAGTACTGTTCTAAATGTTCTGTAGATAAATTGTGTCTACGATCGCTTAATATTTTTTTTAAAATTTGGGTGCAATGTGTGGACTTATTGCGCCGGGCAAAATTTAACCCGCCCCGTTGATGTAGCTATCAATTTGGCACAAGGGTTCAAACCCTGGGTTGTTGTTCAATATGTTTTGAAACTTTTTTTTGAGTTTAGTTGGGAATGACTCTGGCAACGAGGAGTTCAGAAAACGAACTTTCTTCATAAGCTGAATAGATTCATTCAACTGCAATCCGCGTGCTTAGCGATTGACGTCCCGTCCCACTATGAGAGACATCTGAACGATGAACGAGATATTTGCATATTTAGTCCTTTTTTAGTGGTAGTTGCATGTTTTGGAAGAAAAAAAAATATGCATATTTACGCTCGATCTCGCTCATATAATCCGGTCTTTAATGATCATCAACAAAGCAAAATACACGTAACTAAATAGGTTGAAGACCAGAATACTTTTATGTGCGGAAAGCTCACTCAATAACTTATTACGTCCATAAATCGTCTAAGGCAGTTTTAACACAGTTTCAACTATAATTATTAACCGACTGCTTCAGAAGGAGGGTTATGTTTTTCGATTGTATGTATGTATGTATGTAGATTTCTATGTTCCCTGCTACAGCCTGAACGGCTTTTAACGTATGAGGTATCGTTAGATTCGTCTTGATCCCGTAAGTGACAGGATACATTTGTACCCGACTGGCCAAAAAGAGAAGTTAAGATTTTACGCAGTCGGGTTTTTTTAATTTTTCATGTATTCTTAAAGTTATTTACTTTAGAGCGTAAGTCGCGTGTTCGTTCCCCTGACTGATGGGTCCCAGCGCCAGCAATAGTAACCGAAAGGTTTTTTTAAAGAAATAAGCAATATACTTTTGAACATACAGTCGATCCTGACGCGCTATCAGGAAAAAACATTAATCGCATACCAATTGAAGCCATAAGTGAGACTGCTTTGTATCGCGTTTAACATTAACCATTGTTTGCCACCGGAGATGGAAATGGGCATCAATTTCACAATACAGTGATATTATTATGGTGTAGAACAATACTTGTTTACACCGAGTCTTGTCCGAAGTCCGGATCGGGGCGGAGCACGCTCGCTTGTCCGGTGGGTTAGCTCGTTCGCCTTGTGCATCATCATCATCTTTTCGCTCGTCTCACTCGACGCGCCAGCGCATTGTTTGCTGGGTTTCGTCCGCTCTCACACATTTTAATCAGGGTCGAAGGTCTTCTATCGGTCAATTCCATGTGTACAATAATTAGAAGTAGAAAAATATCCGAGGACAATGGGTGTTCCACTAATTGAGATATTTATTGAATAAAGCTTTAGTGTAGTTTTGGTTTGTTTAGCTCATCTCTTCGAACTACCATCTCTACGCCAACGACCTTCAAATTTAATAACAATTCCTGGCGTCTGATCTCTTTGCTGTTCAGGATTTTAACAGAGACATGCAGGAGATATCGTCATGGGCAAAAGATTTTGGCCTGTTAGTCAATCCTAAAAAGTCACAAGCTCTGGTTTTTGGGAGTAGGTACATGCTAAACGAAACTTCATTGTGCGTGCTTAGACGCGATTGAGGGCGCGTCGAGGCCGCAGTGTAGTTATTCCCTATGCAAACACAGCTTAAAACCTAATCATTATTTTGGACTCAAGTTTGTCTTTGGTTGATCAAGCCAACCGGGTCAGCTGCATGTTACACTCTTCCTTTAATTCTCTGAAACGTCTTTGATATTTCCCGCCACTGAAAACCAAAATATCCTTATCACAGACTCTTCTCCCTGTTCTGGATTACGCTAAGACTTGCTTTTTAGGTGTAACAGAAGAACTGCTCAACTGGAGCGTCTCTAAAATATCTGTCTACGCTTTATTTTTGGCCTACTCAAGTTTGGCCATGCCTTTTAATACCATCAGCAACTCAAACGGCTCCCCATTTGTCTTCGCAGGAACACTGATATCCTCTGTCTCCTTTTCAAAATACTTTACAATCCTTCTTTTCCATCCTATATGCGGGACCACTTCAACCTGCAGCGTTCTCCCAACCATCTTCAACTTCAAAATACCAAAAATATCTATTGCCACCGGAAATGCGGCTTCATACCAAAATTCAGATCGTTCGGACCCCTGGAAGTGGGTCAAATTTAATTTGAAACATTTAATGATTACTGACATCGGGATAGGTGAAAGTAAATAATCTCATTCAAAAAATCCTAGTAAATTTTAGGTTCAAGCATTTATTTTTAAGTTATTTTTAAAGTTAATGCTTGATTCCAAATTTCAAAAAGTGGGGCTAAGAAGTATGATTTGATTGAAAACAATAGACGATCCTGGGACCTTGATTTTCACCTTCCTTCATCATCAGGATAACTTCGAAATACCAAGAGGATATATATTGTAGTCTCGGTGACTATTGACCGAGACTACTGCTTCATAGCAAATTTCAGCTCAATTAGACGCCTGGAAGTCGCTCTAATATCAATCGGAAGATTTGAAGTAGATTTATATACGAACATTGCAACTTAAATAAAAGCTTGTAATAATGTTCGTTTCCCATCGATCATCATATCAGCTCATATACGTCCCCACCGGGGGGGCTCGAGCCTAGCCTGAATTAGGGCGATCGGGCCTTAGTCAACCACGCGGGCCCAGTGCAGTTTGGTCGACTTCACACACAACCTTCGAGTTTCTTCGCAGGCGTTTCCTCACTATGTTATCCTTCACCTTAAGAGCATCGAATAAACGTACATATGAAAACGAAATTCCAAAACACATTGGTACGTGGCAGTATACGAACCATAACCTCCCGAACAGGTTAGATAGCGGCTCTTGCCATTGCGCCACCGATGATATTTGAAGATAAATTATTATTTAATTGTAATTTCTGCAAACTATTTGCAAATAATGTATAATGCATTTTAAATTTAATTATCACTCAAATTTCGATGAAACATCGAAAGGAATAACGACCTTTTGTCATATTTCAGTTCGCCATTATTTGTAGAGCGGAAACAATACACGTAAAAGTGTACCTTATAGCTAGTTGTAATTTGGATTATGCGGCAATAATTCATAGAAAGCTCGTTAATTTTAGTGAGAGCACTCACTTGTAAAACAATTATTGATAGGTTTCGCAAACGTTTACCATCAGGGAATTGTACAAACCATGCGGTTGCGTTGTTTATACAACAACAAAAATACGAATAACAATAATTAACAAAAATATTCTTGATAAATACATATACATTTGGATTTTTGCAGCATTTATATGTATTTTATTCCCACCGAGAGACGATGAAACCATCATCTTCCCAAGTTTATCAACACCAATGTTATCTTTCTCACCAAAGGCGGCAACCAAGTCAGAGTTATCTTAGGCCTCACATAATGTCTGTTACAGACATCGCCGTACGGATCCACAAACACACACATACTCACATACTTTTTTTTGTTTTTGTTTTTTAGACTAGAATCGATCCCCATCAAAATCAATCACAAATTTCTTTTGACATCATACTACAGCTCGCTCCTCAGTCGTACGAATGTAAAAAAGGTAAATTAAAAAAATCAAAAACCCGACTGCGTAAAAAGTGAACTTTAAAAAGATGGAAACACGATGACCTAATTCTGTCTCCAATCCGACACCCCGCAAGTACACCCTAAGCCGAGATCTATGCCCATTGGCTAGTTGTCCCTAAACTTATATTGCAGAGAGTAACATTCATAGTCGCCCACTCGCCAATAGAAGCAGTAAAGACCATCTCCTGCACAATCTCATGCAGTCGGAGAGGCGATATGTCTTTAATGTAAATTGAAGAAGATTATCGTTATTGTCTTATATTCTTATTATTTATAAGTCGAAGTCTTTATATGGCTTAGTATCTTTATAATATACTAGCTGTCTCTGCGAACTTCGTACCACCTTATACTACACTACACTAAACTGCACTACACTACACTACACTACAACTACACTACACAACTTCGGTCAACGAGACGCAGGGGGAGGTTTCACCCCTTTGTTGTTAATATTCAGCCTATACGCCACGAAGCGCTACGCTTCCTCATTTATTATGCAGACAGCGATGGAGTGTAACTCGCCTGCGTCTGTGTTTCCCGACTCCTTCAATCTGGGGATCTTCAAGGCGAGAGTGAATAGGCATTATTTGAGTTTGCGTGTACCATCTTCGACTACATCGTCACTTATCATCAGGTGAGATACAGTCAAACGCACTGAAATTTTTAATAAAATAAACTACACTACACTACACCTACACTGCGCCTACACACTACACTACTTTTTGTAGACAATGAAATTTTTTAGGTAATTTTTTACACCTTGGGTTACGTTGTTACAGTTTTAGTAAGGATCCCTAATTATAAAAAAATATAATATAGCCTATAGCAACCGCAGATAGTGTAGCTTCCTAACGGTAAAATAATTTTTCAAATCGGTCCAGTAGTTTCGGAGCCTATTCAATGCAAACAAACAAACAAACAAATTTCGCTCTTTATAATAAAGATATATTGCCTCCGACGGCACGAGATTGTTGTGAGGAGATAGTCTTTACTGCTTCTATTGGCGAGTGGGCGACTATGAATGTTACTCTCTGCAAAATAAGTTTAGGGACAACTAGCCAATGGGCATGGATCTTGGCTTAGGGTGTACTTGCGGTGTGGCACGATGTGTAGGCACAGATTACTAAATAGTTACTTCGTAAGTGTAGGGTACGGTAGGTAGGTAAGTAGGGCGTGGGTTTTCAAAATGCCGTATGTGCTCACAGAATTAAATTTAATGTTGAAGTACAACAAAAAAACCAAGAAAGAACATCATCATATCGGCTAAAAAACGTCCACTGCTGGACTTAGGCCTCCCCAAGGATTTCCACGACGACCGGTCCTGCGCTGCCCGCATCCATCGGCTTCGGTCCATCGCGTGGGAGGCCTGCCTATGCTACGTTTTCCGTAAAAAGAACATAAGAATTGGATAAAAATTATACACTTAAATTTAAAATACAAACATCAAAAAATATAAATTAATCTTACCCGAAATGGGTCGTTTAGAAAGTATCAAGATTTTAAATAAATTATTGAATTTAAAAAATATATTGAAAGGTAGTCAAAATCAATGGAGTTTGAGTCAAATGTCACATAGATGACAGCGCATGCGTAAAATAACAAATAGATGAAATGAAAAAAGGTCGAATGAAAGAAGAACTAATAACAGTATACCGCGTTACAGCGGGGTGTCGGATTGGAGACAAAATAGGTCATCGTGTTTCCATCTTTTAAAGTTAACTTTTCAACCGATTTCCAAAAAAGGAGGAGGTTCTCAATTCGACTGTGTTTTTTTTTTGTATAATTGTATCGCGATATCTTCGCAGATTGTAAATCGGTTTTCACAATTATTTTTATAATCGATAGTGTATGCTCTCGATATAATATAGTCCCATATACATTTTATCAAAATCGATGTACTACTTTATTAGAAAATTAACAAAAACCAAAAATAATAATGCAAAATTGTACTAACAAGGAAGGGTACCCAACTGTCCGACTCCGATTTGATTTATTTTGATATATGTTATAGAGTAGTCTAAAATAACGGACACGTATATTTTTTTTAGCTGCCCGAACTCAACCTGTTAGGAGAAAATGGCCTTCAAAGTACTGAAAATTGACCAAACCTTGTAATTTACGTATCCTTCAGAAAGACAGTTTACGCACGTCTTAAGACTTATCTCTATACTGAACGACGACTGTTTACCTATTTACCTTGTTTATTGTGTTTCTTTTGTTTTCTCATGTAAGTGGCACATGTCTATAGTGAGATTAAAGTATCTTTAAATCTAAACCTAAATACGAAACTCTACAAACATCAACGCGTACAACAATTGGATTGTAGGAGAAACTAACTCTAACTCTCCCATACATCGACATACGTTACTATCAATTCTCCAACTGCAAATAGAAGTTTTTAATCGCAAAAATTATTTTTTTATGTGGTGTAATTTACAGTATAAATTTACAGTTTTCGGATTTTTTCCTTTACTTGTGCTTTGAGACCTTTTTCATGATTCTAGGTCAACGGGAAGTATACCCTATACGTTTTGATTTACAAGTGAGTATCAAAATATGTGACATAATACGACTGTGTCTTTTTGTCGCTTTGACTTAGAAGCTTGTTTTTTTTTACAGCAGACCCTATAAGTTTTTGATATTAATTTGTACGTGATACCTCTACGTGTTTCTAAAATATGGGTCTTGATTGACATACATACATACAGACAACGAAGTGATCCTATTGTATAAATAAAATTATATTGTATATATTTTTGTAATCTTCTGTAAAACCGCTTCATATTGATACTCCACTCGATATTTTTAGAGAAAAAAAATACCCCCCCAAAATGTAGCGACCACCATTTAAAAAAAAAATAATTAATGTATCTAGTGACACTCGCGCCACTAAGACGACTCTAACGACGTATAATTTATCAAAATCGGTTCCACCATTTCAAAGTTACGAGGGAACATAAAAACGGACATACATAAACAAATCTTGCCCTCACTTTTGCACTTCGCCGTAGTCGATAAATATAGTGTCTAAAGAATGTGCTAATTTGTACACGATAGGATAAAAGTCTAAAACGAATAGTTAATTTATAAAATTTCCAATTTTGCAAATAATTTTTATATGGAGTTATTTCTATTTAAATAGTACAAAGAACCTGCTAAACTTTAGTTTTTATCGAAAGTCCTATATTTATCCTAAAACTGAACGTTGCCCGGGGTGTGAGGACACACGCCGCGCCGCCCGCTCTCCCGCCAGTCGCAATCATTTCTCGCGTTCAAATGCCTCGCCTTAAAAAGTGACGTCAATCGCAACAACTTAGTAAGTCTAATTTTGCAATTTTTTTTGTCTATTAATTAAAAAAAAAAGCATTTAATCGGTTTTGATGAAATTTATATGAGACCATCCTGGAATAAAAACAGAATCATGAAATTCGTTCCAGAACTGGCAAAGATATCGCGCAACTACACCATCTAAGGATTCAGGGTTGTCGGAAGCTTATTTCAAAACACAAATTCCTGTAAACTACTGTAGCTTTAGTTTTCAGAAAAATAATATGGAGACCACTAAAAAAAACAATAAAATATTTTCGTTATGTATGCGCGAACTTGTTGCGACAAGCGTCTGTTGACAAATAGTTTTGATAGGTTGACGTGGTTGAGCGGCCTGCGCGCGGGAAATTCAAAATATTTGTCAGAAGAAGCATACCGTACGGTTTTTCCAGGTATACTTATTTGTACGTGTCTCTATATTTTTTTCAAACCTTATAATTTTCACTGCAATTTTTTCTTATCCCGATTTATGAAACCCGATGTTATTGCATTGCTTTAGTACTGAGTTCCTGTGGCCACCTTCCGGCTCCATCATACATAAGACCCTGCGGATACCATCTACGATAGAGTAGTACTCGTCAAATAAAACGAGCTCAAACTCGATTTTATTGCATTGTGTAGCAAAAATAAATTACAATAGGGAATAATACCCAGGAAAGAACATACAATTAATTAATTATACATAGAATTTTGGGTATGCAAAAAATTGAGGTAAAAGGTAAAGATTATAATTTAAAATTTGACTGTAATAAATAACAAAAGAACAGCATCTTATTTAAAAAAAGGAAATGGTTACCGCAAAGTGTAAAATAGATTTGGTAAAAATATTGATTCTTAATAGGATGAGACTCTTTGACTAAATAGAACTCGAAGTACATATGTTCAATTACACCTTTAGTTTTTGTTAAATCCTAATAAGTTGAAGAAGAAACAATCCATACGTATAGATTATTACACATATTTTTGTGATAATACTAAGAATTGTACGTAAAAAAGGCACACATAAAATCTCACTGTTCAATTTTTAGAGTTCATGTAGACAAAGAGGGATCTTGGCCCGGGAATAGAGAAACGTAAGGAAAAAGAGGTTTTTACTTCCCTTCGCTGGTGGCACGATGAAAGATGGTCAGGTTAGTGAAAATCGCTGTTCCAGATGTACCAGCTTAGTCTCAATCGGTAGTTTGGTTAGCCGCTGGTGTTAAAATATGATAATTTGGTACTCGGAAAAACCCTATAAATACAAAATAACACTTATTTATCACAGTGCGACTCGTAAAGGTAAATGAGCACGGAAGTAGGAAGTACGTACCTCGAAATATCGGCGAGGGATCCATAATATTCCACAAAACAGCACCACAAAAATCAAATAAAGGCAACAGCTAATTAATAAAAATTTGAATTTTTTTCTGGGTCTAAAAAAGGCTTGCGGTGACCCCCAATTCAGTTGTTTTCTTTCCTTCAATAACAGAATCAAAATATATCAAAATATGTCAGAAGCCGCTTTTTAATTTTTTTCTCCCCTTCTAAAAATATACGTCTAGTAGGAAACCGAACCTAAAAGTTTTTATTTTGTGACGAAAAAATGTTTTCGTTACAATTGCTTTAGTACTAAGTTCTTGTGGCCACCTTCCGGCTCCATCATAGGACCCTGGATACCATGTAAGATCAGAGTAGTACTCGTGAAATAAAACGAGCTTAAACTCGATTTTATTGCATTTTTTTAGTACTGAGTTCCTGTAAGCCACCTTCCGGCTTCATCATCAGACCCTGGATACGCTCTATGTTCAGAAAACTCGTAAAGACAAATCAAACGAGCCCAAACTAGATGTTATTGCATTGCTTTAGTACTGAGTTCCTGCAGCTACCTTCCGACTCCATCATTAGATCAACTCGATGGTATCAAAATATTGCATTGTAAGCTGTGATGGCACCGATTTAACATACGTCTAGGCCAAATTTCAGTTCAATCGAACACCGAGAAGTGGTTCAAATTTAACTTGCAAAATTTGAATAGGCCAATTTACATGCGTACGTAGCTATTTCCATCATTATATCAGTTCGATGGTACCATAGTATTACATTGTCACCGACTTTACATACGTGTGCCAAATTTCAGCTTAATCGAACACCGAGAAGCAAATAGAAAAAGATAAATTTTGAAGCGGACAACTAACATATTTTTATTATATCAGCTCATAATATACGTCCCCACCGAGGGGCTCGAGCCTACCCTGAATCAGGGTGATTAGGCCTTAGTCGACCACGCGGGCCTAGTGCGGGTTGGTCGACTTCACACACAACCTTCGAGTTTCTTCGCAGGCCTGTGCAGGTTTCCTCACGATGTTTTCCTTCACCGTTAAAGCAATCGGTAATGATATGTACGTAAGTTTGTGAAAAACTCATTGGTACATTGGCCGTCCAGATTTGAACCCGGTACCTCTGGTTAGATGGACCGAGTCGTTACCGGTGGAGCCACCGACGCTTAACTAACATATGAACAATGCAAATAAAATAAAAGCTTTTGAATATTACTAATTTATTATCCAAGTAGTATTTAGACGAAAAATAAAGCAAAAATGAAATCGGTAGACAATAATAGGTATTTATGAAAAGGATAATTCAAGTTTTACTTAATTTACCAATACTTCCTGTCCTGTCTTAAGGTTACAATTTTCGAAAAAAATATAGAACTATAAATTTCCTAGTTGGGTGGGGTGGGGGGGGGGGGGGATAAGTACCCTCCACTCCTTCCCTCTTTGAGTCCCTATACATGAAATACTACTTGCTTCACTATGTGGTGTGGTCTACTATTCCAGTCAAATCAGGCAATGTACGCGTGTGTCGCGTTAGCGGCCTATTACATATTTAGTGGGTGCTGTACTTTAATGAGTGGTAATTTCTTACGATGAATGAATGCTGTTTGGGATCAACGAACTTTATTCATATGGTTTTTCCGATTAATTTAGGCGTTTGATAACCGCCGGCGCTTGCATGTGGTGTAAAGTCATACGCATAATGTATTTATGTGTTATGTTCGATCGCCTGACGGTAGGCCGGAAGGCAGTGAAAATGCGTTACATGACTCGAAATACTCTGCAGAGCAATTAACTGCTATAATTACTAAAATGCCGTAGTTTTAACTGAGACGTCAAGGTGTGTTGTAAGAGTCACTTTTGGACTTATGAGTACACTAACACATTAAAGAATTAAATATATAAAATTGCTATCGTCTGAAAGCGATCGCATTTTACTTATTTTCATCACGAGGTACTTCTTTGCTTGATTATATATTTGATATACAGGGTGGAAACGATAAGTGTTTACAGGCGATTGTTTCGTATCAAGTTAATTAAAAAATAAAAATTCAATAAACTGAAAACCGACTTCAAAGAGAAATTCATTCAAAAGTATGAAATAATATTTTTCTCAAACATGCTTGGAAATTTGAGCATTATTTTGACAACCTTCTTCGAGTTAAATCTAAATTGCTGTACTGGCCAAATACATGCGAGCATGGGCCGGCAAAAGTTGTATGAAAATCCATATCTGTAGTGTTTAGCGGCCAAATAAATTACTATGTAAACTCATGTCTGTCGTGTAATTTAAAAATGGAACTATATTTTACTCCGAAACATGGCAACCAAGGAGGTAATTTATCAAAGGTTTTATTTAAATTTCGATCTAACTTGCAAATAGAAAGATGTATATTAAAAAATAAAATGAATACTTTGGCGCGTGAAAAATTATTGTTGTTCGTTGTTCGTCATTGATTTTGAAAAGTAATTATTGAAGTTTTAATTTCCGCGCAATAAATTACTATGTAAACTCATGTCTGTCGTGTAATTTAAAAATGGAACTATATTTTACTCCGAAACATGGCAACAAAGGAGGTAATTTATCAAAGGTTTTATTTAAATTTCGATCTAACTTGCAAATAGAAAGATGTATATTAAAAAATAAAATGAATACTTTGGCGCGTGAAAAATTATTGTTGTTCGTTGTTCGTCATTGATTTTGAAAAGTAATTATTGAAGTTTTAATTTCCGCGCAATAAATTACTATGTAAACTCATGTCTGTCGTGTAATTTAAAAATGGAACAATATTTTACTCCGAAACATGGCAACCAAGGAGGTAATTTATCAAAGGTTTTATTTAAATTTCGATCTAACTTGCAAATAGAAAGATGTATATTAAAAAATAAAATGAATACTTTGGCGCGTGAAAAATTATTGTTGTTCGTTGTTCGTCATTGATTTTGAAAAGTAATTATTGAAGTTTTAATTTCCGCGCAATAAATTACTATGTAAACTCATGTCTGTCGTGTAATTTAAAAATGGAACTATATTTTACTCCGAAACATGGCAACAAAGGAGGTAATTTATCAAAGGTTTTATTTAAATTTCGATCTAACTTGCAAATAGAAAGATGTATATTAAAAAATAAAATGAATACTTTGGCGCGTGAAAAATTATTGTTGTTCGTTGTTCGTCATTGATTTTGAAAAGTAATTATTGAAGTTTTAATTTCCGCGCAATAAATTACTATGTAAACTCATGTCTGTCGTGTAATTTAAAAATGGAACTATATTTTACTCCGAAACATGGCAACAAAGGAGGTAATTTATCAAAGGTTTTATTTAAATTTCGATCTAACTTGCAAATAGAAAGATGTATATTAAAAAATAAAATGAATACTTTGGCGCGTGAAAAATTATTGTTGTTCGTTGTTCGTCATTGATTTTGAAAAGTAATTATTGAAGTTTTAATTTCCGCGCAATAAATTACTATGTAAACTCATGTCTGTCGTGTAATTTAAAAATGGAACTATATTTTACTCCGAAACATGGCAACAAAGGAGGTAATTTATCAAAGGTTTTATTTAAATTTCGATCTAACTTGCAAATAGAAAGATGTATATTAAAAAATAAAATGAATACTTTGGCGCGTGAAAAATTATTGTTGTTCGTTGTTCGTCATTGATTTTGAAAAGTAATTATTGAAGTTTTAATTTCCGCGCAATAAATTACTATGTAAACTCATGTCTGTCGTGTAATTTAAAAATGGAACAATATTTTACTCCGAAACATGGCAACCAAGGAGGTAATTTATCAAAGGTTTTATTTAAATTTCGATCTAACTTGCAAATAGAAAGATGTATATTAAAAAATAAAATGAATACTTTGGCGCGTGAAAAATTATTGTTGTTCGTTGTTCGTCATTGATTTTGAAAAGTAATTATTGAAGTTTTAATTTCCGCGCAATAAATTACTATGTAAACTCATGTCTGTCGTGTAATTTAAAAATGGAACTATATTTTACTCCGAAACATGGCAACAAAGGAGGTAATTTATCAAAGGTTTTATTTAAATTTCGATCTAACTTGCAAATAGAAAGATGTATATTAAAAAATAAAATGAATACTTTGGCGCGTGAAAAATTATTGTTGTTCGTTGTTCGTCATTGATTTTGAAAAGTAATTATTGAAGTTTTAATTTCCGCGCAATAAATTACTATGTAAACTCATGTCTGTCGTGTAATTTAAAAATGGAACTATATTTTACTCCGAAACATGGCAACCAAGGAGGTAATTTATCAAAGGTTTTATTTAAATTTCGATCTAACTTGCAAATAGAAAGATGTATATTAAAAAATAAAATGAATACTTTGGCGCGTGAAAAATTATTGTTGTTCGTTGTTCGTCATTGATTTTGAAAAGTAATTATTGAAGTTTTAATTTCCGCGCATTATTTATTTGAGTAAAGTACTATACAAGCCTTGGCCACAATTATTAGGCATTGATGGACGAACTTGCAAATGTAGGCCGAGGCGAAGCTTAGGTGAAGCCGAACTCTTGGTGGCCGCAAAGCTGTGTGCTGCGCTGGTACCGAACTCAAAATATATATATATATATATATATATATATATATATATATATATATATATATATATATATATCTAAAACATTTGATATATATATATATATATATATATATATATATATATATCAAATGTTTTAGATTCGATGGCTTTGCTGGCACCGGTTATCGGGCCCAGGTTTGATTCGTACCTGCCTTTGATTTCGTTATTGCTAGTTAATTTCTTGTCTTATTATTTCATACTTTTGAGTGAATTTTGTAATATGTAATAGAAGAGTAATTGATGATGAAATATAACGATGATTCCTCCGACGATGGCAATGCAATCTCAATTTTGTTGCATTGCGAATTAATTTGACATTCAAATGTGTCCTTTGAAAATGCGAGACCAGCAAGTCGCATTTACTCCCTATTATTCACGAGATCTGAATAACAGAACTGACTCGCAATGCCGTTTCTAGCATTCAGATGCTCAAATAAATGCTTGCAACAAAGGGGAACTAACAACGTGGAAGTGCAAACTGGAGCTCGCCGCGGGCTGCATTATTAGATTTATATGCAGTGTTTGTTGGATGGATGGAACGTGTGTTCACTAAGCGCCCCGTTTCAAATCGCTCTGAAAGCTCTTACACACACACAACATGCTGCTTCTATGAATGTAGTAGGAATACACCATTTGAATAGAAGCTAAATCTAAATTGAAAACCGGCCAAGTGTGATTCGGACTCGTGCACCGAGAGTTCCGTATTACCACACGAGAGGCGTGGTAATACGGAATGATTACAAGAATGATATCTATTATTACAATCAAAAGACACCCGGTCATCCGTTGATGTCGACGGAAAAATATATTTTTTTTTATTCGGTTTGGGCTCCTTAGCCTTACACTTGGCCGAGTTTTATTATTTGTTATAAACCCAGACCTGCCAGTTTACCAAGAATTTATCTACCCTCCCCGACACTGCCTGAAATCTCGTCACCCGCCTTACCAGTCAACGCAGAGCCTGTTGGGACAACCTTTTAGCATAAACACTAGATGGAAAGATGAATGGAAGTCAAATCCACTTAAAGACACTCTTTCGGACTATGACCCCACACATAAACCCCACGGTTTTACGGCCTTAAGACGGGAATGTTGCCAGTTGAACAGACTTCGAGCTTGTTCAGATGTGGGTAGCGAGACACTCCGGCCTGTGATTGCGGTGCACCTGAGCAGTCCATTAACGATATCATACTCGACTGCCCAAAACGGAAGTACACTGGTGATCTCCTGGATCTTTTCACTCTTAATAAGATACCGCCCAATGGGTGAAGAATTTTATATAATATTGTAATTTCCATTATTATTCTCAAATATATAATTAAAGCCTCTCTGCTCACTTGGCACGCGGCGAAGTGGCAGGAACACCTGCAGCGGAAGCACAGTCGACTGGAGTTCAGTGCGACGGGGAGAGAAAGCGTCGAACTATCCGGGCATTACCGAGGAGGACTGCTTTCTGCATTGCTGCAATTATTGATCTGCCTCGGAGATCCAGCCGCCTTAGGTGACGATCAAGGTCGGCTAAAATTAGCCCGTTCACGGATAGGACTACGAGGATGATTTCGGTGGATTCCACTCGTCACATATCAGTAACCTCGTGCGCCAGGTCCAGGTACTCGGTCCTTTTATCGGCATCAGCCTGCACGAGGTTTTCATCATATGGGATAGTAATATCAACCAAATACACCCTTGACTGCGCCCTATCCATCAACACGATATCAGGCTTATTCGAAGGAATAGTCCTGTCCGTGATGGATGACGGGTCGGTCCCAGTCGAGCTCGGCGCGGTCGTTTTATGAACCGGCTCCGGCGTGTACTTGTAATACGGCAACCGCCGAAATGTGAGGCCATACTTTAGAGTCATTATTAATATTATTCTGGTTTTAGAAAAGCGACTTGGAAACGAATCCTTACTAATATTATAAATGTGAAAATGTGTTTGTTTGTTTGTTACCTTTTCACGCTTCAATACCTTGACCAATCTTGATGAAATTTGGCATGCAGGTAGCTGGGAAGGACATAAGCTACTTTTATCCCGTGAAAATAGCATAGTCCGATGTAGTTCCTGAGGAAACTGAAAAAAATACTCTTTTTTTGCTTAATTACTTTAACTTCGAAACGGAACAATGGATTGTTGTGATATCGATCTCGAAAACATGTGGTTTCAACAAGACGGAGCCACATGTCACATGGCGCGAGAAACAATCCAACATTAGGTAGAATGTTTCCAGGTCCATTGATCTCGAGTAATGGTGACATAGATTGGCCCCCAAGATCACCGGATTTGACAGCAATTGACTATTTGCTGTGGGGCTATCTAAAGAGACGTGTCTATGCTAACAGGCCGATGAATCTTGACAACTTAAAACAAAATATTCGAGACGCTGTTAGAGGGATAACCCTGGAAGTGTGCGAAAATTTTAATGACAAACGCGATGAAAACAACTCGCATAATTGCTAGGCCTATAAAGTATGCGTGGAAAAATATCCGTAATTTTTGATTAGGTGTAAAAATTATTTTATTTTAAAGTTGGGTCGTTCTTATTTGCCTACCCTGTATAATAAATATCACACCAAATTTCACGCTTGTATGTATCACCGTTTTTACAATAGAGCAAACACAAAAAAAAAAAACGACGGGTTGCACTCCGGGAGTGCCGGCAGAAGTGAAAACTTGAATATTAACGTTGTGCATTTTTGATATTTTGGAATGGTTAGGGAATAATTTTGCACGAATTGCTTTGATTATCAGTATTAAAGTACTATCATTTATGTGGTAGAATACAATATTTATTTATTGCGCTATCGTACACAAACATGACAATTTATATTACATTAAAAAGTTTATATCTCAGAAAAATCAACAAAAAATCAACTCCATCCGTCTTACGAATTTTCGATCAGGTCACGTGTCCTGACGCGAGTTTAACATTTTTTACCCTTTACAAAACAAGTGCACAACGCCGCTAAAGAAGTTTTCACTACTCCATCCGTCTTACGAATTTTCGATCAGGTCACGTGTCCTGACGCGAGTTTAACATTTTTTTATCCATTACAAAAAAAGTGCACAACGCCGCTAAAGAAGTTTTCACTTCAAAAAATCCTAAAACTATACGTTTCTTGTACGGGTAGACCCCGTCTTAATTTTTAAAATCAGTCGGCTACCTATTACGGTTCAAAAGAAAAGATAGCCCTTTAACGCACTTTTTTTTAACAAAATTTGTATTTGAAACGTATATGCTAATAAAATATAATAACAATAAAAAAAATGTAATGAAAAATTTTTTTGTTCGAAAAAATGTTGTTTTAAAAGATAGTAGTTAAAAGAGGGTTACAGATCGGATGGCGTAGGCTTAGTATAGGGACCCGTTACCTGATATGGTACCTTAAAGTATATAACCATTGAGATCATTCTTCGACGCCTATGCCAATACCTACGGACGGACCGTTAGAAATGGTCTATAATTATTTCCGTCTACCCCTTTCGGCCCCTACTTTATCTTCATTTCACCACGTGCTATGCAGAAGTAAATGGGGGTAGTTTTAGGCCCCTTCACAAAAGTGTTTTCATGTTTCATTAAAAAAGGCTGCTTTTAGAGCCTCTCGACACATGTTTTCTAATTTTACGCTGGTTTCACAGTTCCGCGCTCGACACGAGCTGGGTACGCGTCGCCGCTTGCCGGCAGCATAAGGTAGAAGGCTAATAGGCTAGTAGTTGCTTTTCACAATCGCGCGTATTTTAACATCGCTGTCGACTGTGAAATCCAAGTACCTCTACTAGCGCATGATGTCAGTGCGGGGACTATGAAACCATCCTTACCCACCGTTTTTTTTTCTAAATTTGGTACTTTCGACAGATTGCTGCTGGCGCTGCCGGTATGCACGCAGAAGCTGCTGGTGCTGCTTTTCGGTACTTTCCGCGTGATGGCCTCTAACGCAGACAAAGCCGGTGAGTTCACTTGTATTTAGATGGATGAAAGCAGACGTAGTGTTACACGTCCCAGTAGAACTGCTGATCTAGTGAAGCTTGCAGGAAGTCGCTGCATGTATGGGACTGCGCCAGTCTAAAGAATCTATACAGTCTTCCAAAGAAGACGACTATATATACAGGGTAATAGTGTGGGGTAGAAGGTTGAGCCCTAATTGCCCCGGTCACGGTTTGGGACAACTAATTCACTTCAGGCGGCGGCGCGGCAGAAGAAGTTACCAATGACTAGTGATGTCGGCATTGACGCTAACATCAAAGGACCACTCTGTATGGATTCTTACACTGTGACTGCGCTAAGTGGAGGTCAATGAGGCAGGTCTAACAGTAATCAAAATCTGGCTGAAATTATGAAGATAAGACTGACGGTCAAGATGCATACATACTGTAGGCAGCCTCGCGGTGAGCAGCCGCGCCACGCACGGCTCGCGTCGAGTGTGATTCAGACGTACCGGAAGCAACGCTGCTTAACTTGCCTCTCGCTTAAGGCGAGGCACCGGTGGAGAAGCGGAGAAACCCTTTTGCTAGATATTTTTTTTTGGGTAATCACTACTAAATATCGGTCGTGCAAAAAGGATTGGACATACTTAAGGGTATTGTCTGAGGAATGTGCTAATATGTTACACGATAGTTTGTACTTTACTCGATCATAAAAAATCCCAAAAACAGGTCTAAAACGTCTATAAAAAAGTTTAAAACGAATTGTTTATTAATAAAATTTCTAAATTTGCACATAGTTTTTATATGGAGATATTTCTTTTTAAGTAGGTACTACAGAGAACCTGCTAAATTTTAGTTTTAAATTGAAGTCGAGAAATAACACCGTAAAACATTGAAAAAGTGGAAAAGTGTGGTTATTGTCTTGACTATTTACACGTAAAGGAAAAAACCGAGACAACTGTTTTACAAATGCCTCGCTTTAACGCCGCTCGAGCGATTTGGTACGGAACACTCGGAGTACGAGTCCGACTCGCATTTGGCCAGTGTTTTTTTCATCATCATCATCACATCAGCTCATATATACGTCCCCACCTAGGGGTTCGAGCCTTGCCATGTACCAAATTAGTACCCAATTAGGGCGATCGGGCCTTAGTCGACCACGCGGGCCCAGTGCGGGTTGGTCAACTTCACACATAACCTTTGAGTTTCTTCGCAGATATGTGCAGGTTTCCTCACGATGTTTTCCTTCACCGTAAGAGCGTCGGATAAACGTACATATGAGATCGAAATTCGAAAACACATTGGTACATGGCAAGGCTCGAACCACGACCTCCCGGACAGGAGGCAGCGGCCCTTGCCATTGCGCCACCGACGACAGTGTTTTTTTATTACTACATAATATTGAGTCTTCTTTTTTCAAGCACACACACACATACACACATCTAAAAAGTCTAAGTAATTGATTTTATAGTAGTTTCTTTGATGATTTCTTCACGTCAAAATGCAGAAAATAGTTTACCAACACTTTACAATATTAAGAGGGCAACGAACGATGCAGTTGTTCCTATTCAAATGAAAATAATTAGTCTAATTTCGCCAATTACGGAGCGAGTGGTGAAGGCGTTACATGTATGTACATTCTTCCACTGAACCATGCGTTAAGCTTGGAAACGCTTAGCAGTAATATTTAGAGTCTTGCTGCACTTTGCAATGTCCATATTGTTAGAAGTAGGACAAAATGTAAGATGCCAGCCAGATAAGTGAAACTACCTTCACCAATCCCTTTAAGTAATAGTGTATGACATGCCACGAGTAATCCAACACTATGCTGCATGTCATTTGTACATTTTAAGTTCTGCCTTTTGATTGCAAGTAACTAATAGTAAAACATCGTGAGGAAACCTGCACACGCCTGCGAAGAAACTCGAAGGTTGTGTGTGAAGTCGACCAACCCGCACTGGGCCCGCGTGGTCGACTAAGGCCTAATCGCCCTGATTCAGGGTAGGCTCGAGCCCCTCGGTGGGGACGTATATGAGCTGTAATGATGTAATGATGAACTAATAGTCAGCAATGTTAAGATTTCGAATATTTACCCCGACCGCGCCGCTTCTATTTGTTCTATCGTTGTCGGCGAAATTGACCGGTCCGCCCCGCCCCGTCGTGTGCAAAGCGCCTAATAGGCAGACAGTACTTACTAATTCTGAAGTAAAACAACAAATAATTAAAACCGTTGTGAAAGGTACTCGTGCTAAGGATTACGATCGAACTGAATATAAAACATTTTGCTGTAGCTCGCGTTGATGTCTTTTGTTTGTTATAATTATCATAGTTTTCTAAAGAGGTACGGAATCCTCAGAGTGCGAGTTCGACTCGCACTTGGCCGGTTCTTTGATTGAAATCTGATTAGTACCGACTGTACATTGCTTTCTTTGACTGAAGTAGGAACCGGACCATGTAGCATGGTAGCCGAGCAGTGTTATTCTACTTGTCACTTGTCTTGCACTGTACTTATGCTGTGTAAATCGGACTCAATGGCACTAGGGAGTTAAACGGTTTCCACTACGTCGTCGATATATCAAATATTGTTGTAGGTAACTGTTACACCTTCAAAATTACAGGAGTCGTGTCTTACACCCATTTTCTAGGTTGATAAGATCTGACAGTTCGCTGCCGATCTCATCGATGCAGCCGTTGTCGCGTCATCGACATTTACGTACGTAACACATTCTTCTACTTAGGGTTACCCCGGTCTGGCCGGGGTCCGCTTTCGGCTCAATCGTCTTTACTTTAACTGATCACAAAATAAATATGAAAAGTATTCAAAAGAAATAAGGTTTTAATTATAGTTGCACATCTTAATCTACGTTTATAGAGTACTTTGTCTAGAAAAATCCTGTATCTTAGCAGTCAGCGGACAGCTACAAAAGGCACTATATTTAAGCGATGTCATTGTAAGTGGGTGTTTGAACGTCGTAACTCGAAACACTTTCTTAACCATTACGAGTACAACACGGGGTTAAGGTAAAATATTGTATAAGAGTTCTTAGGGGTGGCAAAAACCGATCAAGTGATTAGATCTAATTATGAAATCTCATTCTTTAAGCTAAATAGATAGTAATAATATTCCTAACTAGACATCTGCTGCCGAAAATATGTATGGGAGCTGTAAATTAATATGGGTATTCTTCCGTGTTTTAGTGGTTGTGTTCGTGGTCGGGCATTTTTTAGGAATAGATAGGGTGAGTACATTTAGGCTTCTCCGTCCCTAAAATTAGCAACTCGATTCACGATGTTTCAAATATCGGGCGTAATAGCTTGGAAATAAAGTTCTTGTCAGCTCGTACTGCAACGTGGCAGTTACGTCAATCGCTGCGGACGAATCGTGCGAATGTTAAGATTTTCAATTAATTATAAATAAAATAAGATGAATTTACAAAAAGTAAGCAAAAAACATTTTATATTGTTTTGTTAAGAAGTTCATAAATTATCATAATGTTTCGATTAAAATTGCAGCAGTTCTATGGTTACAACTAAATAAAAAATGGTGCATTAGGTTTTTTTTTCTTTAGTTCTGTGTATAAAATAAAATTCGAGGAAATCTGCATCACTCCTCTTATCCTATAAATTAGAAAACACTTTTTTTCGATAAAAAATCCTTAATCGAAGTAAAAGTGGTTACAAAATTGGTCGTTGGCGGCGCGGCGGTGTAAACCTTAAAGTTAACAGCATTAATGTAGTTTTGAATTATATGTAATATAGCCAGTTACCCATTACGTCGGGGAGTTTTGTTAATCTCGCCTCCTTATGCACTTATTACCAGGTTGTAAATGTAAAGGGTTTTTCCAAGAGTGAGTTGAAGAAAAACCTAAAATCTTTTAGGTACAAGCTTTTATTTGGATAGAGTTTTTATACTCAAAAGCCAAATGCTCACGGCACGTTTCCAAATATCAAAAAAAGGCGAGCACTGTGTTTCCTACGATTCAATTGAAAATTAAACACGATCCTTGGACCTTGATTCCACCTATCAGACTTCAAAATACCAAAAGGATCCATTGTCACCGGAAATACAGCTTCATACCAGATTTCAGCTCAATAGAAGCCCTGGAAGTCGCTCAAAAAGCGATTTCAAGATTTGTCCTAAACTAACGTACATACATACATTGTAAATTAAACGAAAGATTTATAAAAAAAAAATTCGAGCGAGACCTACAGTACTCGCATATGATGTGTAACATGTGACAAAATACTTTAGGTTAGTTAGATTTGATGACGATATTGTACCTGGGTGGCGGATCTGACAGTAACGAAAAAAACCGACCAAGTGCGAGTCGGACTCTCGTAAAGTAGAATTCCGCGCTTTCGCGACTTCCTGTTACACATTTCCGTCCCATTTCACGAAATCACTCCCACAAATTGCAGGAAAGCGAGAGCAAAGATGTTACACATCAAAAACAAGTATATAAGGTGTAAAAAAATTAGCTGAAACTATTTTAAGTGGTGCTTCTACCCATGAAACTAAACAACTTTCCCCATGGAATCCATAGTCAAATCGCAAAAAAAAATTGTCTCTCCCATACTAACGCGATCAGCTGATCAGCCAACTTAGTATGGGAAGTTCATTTTTTTGTGATTTGACTATGGGTTTAATGGGGTAAGTTGTTCAGTTTCATGGGTAGAAGCACCACTTAAAATAGTTTCAGCTAATTTTGTTACACTTACATAATTGTTGTGAACTGATCATGATACGTTGATTGACAGCTACGCTACGGGCGAGAGACGGCCACCTTGATATTGCTCAATTGCGGCAGCGTAACGTCCGGTGGTTAGTTAGCCCGTGATTCGCAGAAGTGGTTAAACGGCATAATACAACTACTACTAGCGAATCACAAATAGACCACAACCACAAGGCATAAATAAATAAATCTATTAAATTAAATATTTGTCTATTTGCACACATTTAGCAGGCTCTTGAAATATTCATTTAAAAAATAAAAAATTCGAGCGAGACCTACAGTACTCGCATATGATGTGTAACATGTGACAAAATACTTTAGGTTAGTTAGATTTGATGACGATATTGTACCTGGGTGGCGGATCTGACAGTAACGAAAAAAACCGACCAAGTGCGAGTCGGACTCTCGTAAAATAGAATTCTGCGCTTTCGCGACTTCCTGTTACACATTTCCGTCCGATGTTACACATTTCCGTCCCATTTCACGAAATCACTCCCACAAATTGCAGGAAAGCGAGAGCAAAGATGTTACACATCAAAAAGGAATAGATTGATAATGTAATAGCATAAGGCAGACATTCTTATTTGATACTACAATAGGCCTGGTTTAGTTTTTACCCGACTGCATACAACAGCATAATACAACAATATAATATGTAGAATGGAATGAATGTAAATGGAATTGAATGCAGTTATATATATATACATCCAACCCGCACTGGGTCCGCGTGGTCGACTAAGGCCCGGTCGCTCTAAATCAGGGTAGGCTCGAGCCCCTCGGTGGGGATATGATGAATATCTATATTAATGTTTAGTTTAGTTTAGTTTGTAAATTTTTTTGCCATCAAAATATCTGCTTCACTCCGTTGTTGGTCGAAAGTAAAAGAATAAGCACCTTCCTGGTTAGACTTTCCTTCAAAGGGGAAGAGGCAGACTCGAGGTGATGACTGTTAAGGATTTGACGGCCACCAGTCTATCTAATATAGGTGGTGGTTAGGTTGATCTCATAAAAATGTGAGCCTAGGTTATTTGCTGAACGACATGACTCAAATTTGTATGTTTATAAATGTCCTAGCCGAAACGGGTGCTTATTTGGATATCAACATATCAGCTCATATACGTCCCCACCGAGGGGCTCGAGCCTACCCTGATTTAGGGCGATCGGGCCTTAGTCGACCACGCGGGCCCAGTGCGGGTTGGTCCACTTCACACACAACCTGCGAGTTTCTTCGCAGGCGTGCGCAGGTTTCCTCACGATGTTTTCCTTCACCGTTTTTTTTTATTTGGATATAAAACAACTATGTTCGTTGTTCTATCGAATATCTATGATCGCGCCTTCGCTTACTGCGTTAACGCGTATTACATGCGATTGTTACTTAATTTATGGCATCGCAACGCTGCCGCGGCGCAGCACCGCGTGCGCAGGCATTGTATGCATCTATCTGTCTACACGCCATTGTTACATCTACTTAGCAAGCGGCAGTGGACTCATATACTGGGTGACTTTTAATTAGTTCTTGATAACAAAAGATATGCATGTACTTGTGATTACAAACAACTTTCTTAATGAAACTATATGTCAAATTAGAAAAAAAATTTTGATCTTCGATAAATAGTGAATAAGTTATCAAATCGACAAAAATGAATAAGGACCAAAACTTTTTTTCATCTTTGATATATTGTTTCTTTGGGAAAGTTTTTTGTAATCACAAGTACATTCATATCCTTTGCTATCAAGAACTAATTAAAAGTCACCCTATATAACTTACTATCTAATTTTTATAATATATGTATTATATCTATAGCACTATCATATAGATACTTATATTGTTGAGCTGTTTCGGGTTTCGCTCCATTTTGTATTATATCTATAGCACTATCATATAGATACTTATATTGTTGAGCTGTTTCGGGTTTCGCTCCATTTTGAGTTCTTTCTTTTCCTATTTGTTTTATAATTTTTAACTGCATCTGTGAATCTATTTTGCGAAAACTTCATAATGGCTTTTTAGATACCTACCATTCTATTATATACTTATGTTGTTAAAGCTGTATGTTTTCCGAATTGAATAAAATAAATAAATAAATATTGATTGACGAATGGCACGGCCTGTATTGTATTATAATGATTCATAATCTATCAGGATCCCAGGTCTTAAACTAATTCAGCGACATTTTAAATAAAAGTTTTGTATAGCATAGCTTTTTCATTGCATGCCTGTAAATGCTTACGATTTATCCCGTGATGCGGAAATAGGAAAGGAAAATGGATTTGGCAGACATGCATTATTGTTATTCTGGTTTTATGTTTATGAAGTATGATAATACATAGTTTATGAATATGAATGGACGTTGAATGACCATGTCTCGTGTGAATTCAAGCGTAAGGCGACACTTCGCCCCTAGCGGATTTGTGACCAGTATGACGTATTTCATGTTCCCGGAGCTACGTACCATTAAATAGAATGGAACCAATGCGTTTTCTTAGTGGATAGATAGCGCAATTTTTTTGACTACCTACCTAGATAATTTTCTTGAATTTTCCTGAAAGTGACGAAATCTTATGCGAGGTATTCTTAAATATGACTAGTAACGAAGGAACTGCTGCGAAAATAAAAAAATGTATTTTTTACCTCAATAATAGGCGGCTTTTTCAGGTGTAAAAAAGCCACCGCGCTCTCAAAAAATCTAAACAATAGGCATATGTTTACCACCTTTAATTTCTAATAGTCTAATGATGTTTTGAGAAATATTTTTGATTTTAGAACTAATTTTTTAAATGCTAATTTTCTTTTTTAAACTTTTTCATCCAATCGGAAATTTCTTAAGTTAAGACCTATTATTATCATTATTGTATGTTCTTCTCCTTCATTCGTCATTTGAGTAATAAATAACTCAAGCGGTAGTACTAGTTCATTGTCAGAGTTTTACAAATAAGATCCTCTGTTTTCGTGGTGGCACAGCTAGGCTTCTCACCTGCTTCACTCAGAGTGTTCGTCAGTTCTACTCTCGGTGGGTTTTGTTTGACTTGTTAGTACCCGGTTTCGATTCATTAGTCAAAATCCCTATTAATTTGCGTTTAAATGACTTATTATACATTGTCGGGTTAACAATGTGGTTCAAATCGTGAGCGTTTCGACAAGGGTAGCATACCTTATACTCAGAATCACCAAACGGTATTCGATGAAGGTCATACAGGTATACGCGCCGACTACGGAACACTCCGACGACGAGGTAGAGACTATGTATGAGGACATCTTTACAGCCTTACATAGCACCAGGACCCATTATACCGTTGTTATGGGGGACTTTAACGCGAAACTGGGCAAACGAAGCGATGGTGAGCTGAGAGTGGGGCAATTTGGATATGGAATAAGAAATGCACGTGGCCAGATGCTGACTGACTTTATGGAGAAGGAGAGCCTCTTTATGATAAACTCCTTCTTTAAAAAGTCAAAACAGCGGAAGTGGACATGGTTGCATCCCAATGGCATAACAAAAAACGAGATAGACTTCATCTTGTCGACAAGGAGGCAAAAATTCAATGATGTCTCCGTGATCAATTCAGTCAAAACAGGAAGCGATCACCGAATGGTAAGAGGCACATTGAATCTAAAGACCAAGCTAGAAAGATGTCGACTGATGAAGTCCACACTCCGACCAGCGCCCATCCAGCTCCAAAACCCCGAAAACTTTCAGCTCGAGTTGCACAATCGCTTCGAATGCCTAGGAGACTGCGAGAATGTGGACTATTATAATGACAGGTTCGTGGAAATTGTTCAAACGGTCGGGTCTAAGATTTTTAAAACTCGCCGTTCAAACAGAACCAAAAAAATCTCCGACTTCACCAGCAACCTCATGGAAGAAAGACGCAGGTTGGTTTTGCGGTCCTCTGAAGACGCTACTCAGTATCGGCAACTAAACAGGCAGATCTCTAAGTCCCTAACTCGCGATTTACGCCAATATAATACAAATTGTATTAAAGAGGCGATTGAGCACAACAAAGGCTCAAAAGTGTTCGCGAGAGATCTGTCTGTTGGACAAAGCCAACTGACCAAGCTGAAGACTGAGGATGGCAGGACCATATCGTCTAAGACTGAGTTGCTGGAAGAAGTTGAGAAGTTCTATGGACAATTGTACAAGACCACACGTTTGCCTGTCAGCGATCTGGCTGAAGACCCAAGAGCCAGACTAACCCGACACTATACCGAAGATATCCCGGACGTCAGCCTGTACGAGATTAGAATGGCTCTCAAACAGCTCAAGAACAACAAGGCACCGGGTGATGATGGAATTACGGCTGAACTTCTGAAAGCAGGTGGATCACCGGTTACTAAAAGCTCTTCAGAAGTGATTTAATTCCGTTATACTCGAGGGACAAACGCCTAAGGCATGGCACAGAAGTGTGGTCGTTATTATAACAGCTCATATACGTCCCCACCGAGGGGCTCGAGCCTACCCTGAATCAGGGCGATTAGGCCTTAGTCGACCACGCGGGCCCAGTGCGGGTTGGTCGACTTCACACACAACCTTCGAGTTTCTTCGCAGGCGTGTGCAGGTTTCCTCACGATGTTTTCCTTCACCGTTAAAGCAATCGGTAAGTATATGTACGTAAGTTTTTTTTTTAAAAACTCATTGGTGACTCTGAGCCATGTCTACAAGCTGTTTTCGAGAGTCATTACGAATCGTCTCGCACGCAAGTTTGACGACTTCCAGCCTCCCGAATAAGCCGGTTTCCGAAAAGGCTTTAGTACCATAGACCACATACATACGCTGCTGCAGATTATACAGAAGACCGAAGAGTACAATCAGCCACTATGCTTGGCGTTTGTGGACTATGAGAAGGCCTTTGATTCAGTCGAAACCTGGGCTGTGCTACAGTCTCTCCAGCGGTGCCAAATTGACCATCGATACATCGAGGTGTTGAACTGTTTGTATGAAAACGCCACCATGTCGGTTCGCCTCCAGGACCAGAACTCGAAACCTATCCAGTTGCAGCGAGGGGTGAGACAGGGAGACGTTATATATCCGAAACTGTTCACCGCCGCCCTGAAAGATGTTTTTAAGCTTCTGGACTGGGGTGGACTCGGCATCAATATCAACGGCGAGTTCATATCCCACCTCCGATTGGCTGACGATATCGTGGTCATGGCTGAGACTATGGAAGACCTAAGCACAATGCTCGATGGCCTCAGTAAGGTCTCTCAAAAAGTGGGTCTTAAAATGAACATGGACAAGACGAAAATAATGTTAAATGTCCGTGTCGCACCCACTCCTCTAAAGGTTGGAGACTCTACACTGGAAGTTGTTGACGAATATGTATACCTGGGACAAACAGTCCAGCTAGGTAGTTGCAACTTCAAGAAAGAGATCAATCGACGAATCCAACTCGGCTGGGCAGCGTTCGGGTAGCTTCGCCATATCTTCACGTCCCAAATACCGCAGTGTCTCAAGACTAAGGCTTTTGACCAGTGTGTGTTGCCAGTGATGACTTACGGAACTGAGACATGGTCGCTTACTATGGGCCTCATAAGAAGGCTCAAGGTCACCCAAAGGGCAATGGAGCGTGCTATGCTCGGAGTTTCTCTGCGTGATCGAATCAGAAACGAGGAGATCCGCAGGAGAAATAAAGTAACCGACATAGCTCACAGAATCGCTAAACTGAAGTGGCAGTGGGCAGGGCACATAGCTCGAAGAACAGATGGCCGATGGGGCAGTAAAGTTCTCAAGTGGCGACCGTGCACCGGAAAACGTAGTGTAGGCAGGCCTCCCACGCGGTGGACCGATGACCTGGTGAAGGTCGCGGGAAGCCGATAGATGCGGGCAGCGCAGGACCGGTCGTCGTGGAAATCCTTGGGGGAGGCCTTTGTCCAGCAGTGGACGATTTGTGGCTGATATGATGATGACATTGAAGGTCAGAAATTACATGACAGACTCGTTTTTGTGTAAAAAAAAAATATGTAAAAAGGTAGTTAAATACAGATTATTATATTCATTACACGACTTCCACTTCCATGTCAATAACAGCGAGCCGCTGTTATGTTTTAATGAGGGATGCCTTGTGACTCCAAATTCAAATTCTACATACTGCCACATTTTGTAATCCAGCGGAAACATGTTTGGGCTGGAGGGGGGGGCTCTTGTGCTTAAAGTCGATATCACGAGCAGCTAGTCAGTTTTGAGTACTTTTTGCATTTTGAGCTGGGGCGGAATCTTGAAAACCTTTAAAATCCGACTTCCATCGCAACACCTATGTACAGTATTGCATTATTATTTTAGTTTTTGTTTGTTTTCTAAAAAAGTACTACACCGATTTGGATAAAATTTGTATGGGATCAACCTGCCAGCATTTTTTTTTCACAATTGGTAAACCCTTGACAACATCTCACCTGGTGGTAAGTGAAGATGTTGCCGAAGATGGAAGCGGGCTTACCAAGATTCCCCAACGCAATGGGGAAACTGTCTATCTTATCTTCATGCCGGAACACACCAATGATATCAACATTTATATTTGGCGGCAATACTTAGATAAGATGGTGGTAGCTAGCCAGGCGTGCTTAGAAAATGCCCTACCACCAACCAAACCGAGTCTTACAATTGACTTCGCCGGGAATCGAACCCGCTACCTCCTGTGTAAAGCCAGTGAACTTTGCCTCTGAGCTACGGAGGCGGTTAAAAAGCATTTACCCTATCGAATAAAAAAGAATCATGAAAATCGGTTCACAATCTGTGAAGATATTGCGTAACATACAAAAATATATTGTCGAATTGAGAACTTCCTCCTTTTTGGAAGGCGGTTGAAAATAAGTAGGGAAATGAATGACGCTGAAAAACTATGAGTCACATCAAAATGACGTTTTTGACAGGCGATAAAAAGTAACTCAAATTACTAGCAGTCATCATCCCTATAATAAAGTCGCGTTGCACACGTCTGTGGCTGTAAATCTAAATGCTCTACTCCTAACCGCGGGTGATGCTAAGTGCAACACCACAAAACTGCCGTCTATCTCTCGGGAAGCACGGTTAATTGGAAATCTTTAATGAAGTGTATATTGAGCGGCCCATTTTCAGGTACCGGCATGACATCGGAGGCGCTGGGCGTGTCGGTGGCGCCTTCGTTCTTCCACTCGTGCGTGTCGGACGGGAAGACCGCCACCATGCAGGACGTACAGCGGTTTAAGGTTAGTCTGATGATGTACAAACATATTCAGAGACAAATAACTCACAGTCATCTCCGTATACCGGTGACTTATACTATTAAAATCGTTTAAATACTTACAGACACAGAGCAAACAAACCTGTTTATCACACGAATGTTTGCCTTGGGTGGGGGTCGAACCTACGACCTTTGGTGCAGCAAACAGTGGCGCTGACCACCGGACCACCAAATTAGTCGAACATTTATCATCATAATATGTCAACCAGGATATTTAGGGCGTGGCGACTCGTCAGGCAAAGGACCTTGAGGCAAGATGACAGATAGAAGGAGAGGGTAGGTTCAGAAAAAAGCAAGCGAATCGAGCGCGAAATTTTTAAATTCTATAGAAATTAGTAATAAAATGTTTACACTTTACTTCGCATTTCCGAAACCGATTAAATATAAAGGTATCTCAGTGAAATGTTGAAGCGAGCGCGAAATTTTATAAAACGACTTTAATTCAGGTGCAACTTAAAAAAAATAATGTAGTTAAATTGTCATTCATTGTCAATTTCCCGCCTTTTTATAGTTCCGTAGTCAACAAGGAACCCTTGTACTTTTGCCATGTCTGTCTGTCCGCGGCTTAGCTCAAAGACTATTAGTACTAGAAAGCTGTATTCTATACATATATACATACATATAGTATACATATTAATCACGCCGACCAAGTGGTACAATAAATAAAAGAATAATTAAGTGTACCTCCTCTACATGTAAAGAGGGGGTGAATTATTTTTCGTAGACGTACCCCATCGTGTGAGGTATCATTGAATAGCTCTTTTAAAACTACTGAAAGTTTGCTGATACCATTTTTCGGTTCAGATCCGTTTGCGAAACTAAGCTTTATAGTGCTAACAGATTAAGGTATATAATGAGAATAAATGCTTTTTTAACTGGAAATCAATTCCGCAATCTTATCTCATCTTATCTTACTCTTTTCCTACCCATGACGGTCTGTTTAGTTAAATAATTACAAATTCCTCGTAGGATCTTATCTGCGCGTTTTTGCGACTTGCGTTGTTGCGTATTTGATGAAGTTAATTTGTTAAAATCAATCAATTTCAAACTTTTATACTTCTAAATTATAGTATCGTTACGTAAGTAAGAGGAAAATGATTTAAAGTTGGATATTGACTGTATGTACACTAAATGGTTGATTGGTCTTATGATTAGCTAAATTGAGGTGCCGACTTCCGCTACCATCTACCGAATAGGAAAATCAATATACAAATTATTTATTGAAAGCTGATTTATGGTCCTTACCTAAAGGTTTTCTGGTAGAGTAGCTGGCTCTTCATCCTACCCACGCCTTCCTGGTCTAAAGTCACGCTACTAGGTACCTAAAAGTTAATATTTAAATGATTTTGTTTACTCGTAACAAAGTTTTTAATAGAGTGTCAGAACTGACTGATTCATAACATGTTTTATCTAGCTAAGTTCGAACCTGCGAATCTCAATTTTTTTAGCGCTATCATATCAACCTAGTATCAACCATTTTCGCTATGAGCCAAAAAGTATTGCTCAAAACCAGTTAAACAACAACATAATTTTGTAAAAATTACTTCGTCATCACTTTTAATAATATGTTTTGTGTTTTTAATAGTATTTTTCTTGCTTATGTTATTTTGAAACCGGACTCCTAAGACTTTTCATTCCCAGTAGTCCGGTTGATTTTTACAATCGGACGACTAACAGGAAAAAAGTCTTAGTAGTGAACTACGAACCACACAGGTAAAAACACACGGTTTCACCGTGATGTAATTCAAACATGTTATACTGATCCGATAAACAAAAGATTAGATTACCACAACCAAAAATCATTCAAAAATAACATTCACACACATCTCATATTCATTAAAAAAATCCATTGTAGGTGGTATAATCTTATTACCCTACACAGTCGTCATGATAAGGCAATAAACGATTTTTTATCAGTTAACTAGTTTAATGTCAATAGCATGGCCTTATCAGATAAAGCAGTTGAAGCCTAAGTTATATATCTAGCTAGACACACGGCAGTTTGTCAGCCAAGTTCAAAAGGAAAAAGGTGACACCAGCCGGCCGTGGGCCATATTACACGGACTATTTCGGGCCACTTTGACATTCCCGAAACATAAAATCTGTTTGACCTACATACTTGCGATTTTGTGTGTCTAGTACCGGATCACCTAGAACCCAGTTGCTATTAATATTTTTTATTACTGTTTGAGGTATTGACGTTTAAAAAAAGCTCTATCTTTATGACTGACGCATTCACTCACTCAAATATAGACCACATCCAGGTGAATTGGACGATCCATCTTGTGACGTTATTGAGAGTTTTCGTTATACAAAGAGAAATTAGCGTCATCAGAGTAAACCAACTGGAGCCAGAAAATTTTGGCGTTTCAAAGGGTGAATCGTTATATCGAGTGAAGTTTTACAGAGTTTGCACTGTATGTATATGTCTATTATTTGAATAATGAGAATAGGTAATACTTTACTCTAATTATATTACACCAAAAACATGAACATGTGAAAAGGGGCTAAGATCTACACACAAAATGTGCAAGATAATCGGCTAACTGCTTCCCCAATAAAAGAAGTGAAATCTGAATGGGTACCAAGTTCTGTAGTAGTTTCTTTAAAAAAGCTACGGGAATTTAAACTGAAATATTCATTTCATATTTTATTAGAATAATGGAGAACCATGTAGGACAATGGTTTTCAGTTGCTTAATATCTTATGTTCTATGCTACTAAATTGTGTAACTTAGCAAGTTTATATAGTCAACCCTCTAACCAAGCCAAGCTTACATAATTTTTTAAATTAGTTACTGAAAACTTGCCAATTTACACCTACAATTTGTACTATAGTGCGGCCGTCCAGAGAATGCTGATTTGACATTTCAAGCTGGCGATAGAATGTAACTTTCGATGAATCTTCGAAATTGTAAACAAATCAATCTTTAGTTTCTAAGCTTGAAAAACATGATAAAAACATATTTTTTTACATAATAATAGTAACAGAACACATATTTAGTTTTGTATTTACATTAAGGACAACAGAACGTGTATTTTATAATTATATGAAACGTTAGTGAAAAGTTTACATTCTATGGTCATTTCTTCTGAATAATAGTGATGTTACCACAAGTAACTATTGATAACGTATTTGTAACCTATTAATTTGGTAAAATATTATGAATTAATTACCAAACAAACAATTAATTCTTGATGCGTCAATCAACAAACCATAAAAGTTGCAGGTATAAAAGTGATATGTATGACTTACGTACATATCATTACCGATTGCTTTAACGGTGAAGGAAAACATCGTGAGGAAACCTGCACACGCCTGCGAAGAAACTCGAAGGTTGTGTGTGAAGTCGACTAACCCGCACTGGGCCCGCGTGGTCGACTAAGGCCTAATCGCCCTGATTCAGGGTAGGCTCGAGCCCCTCGGTGGGGACGTATATGAGCTGTAATGATGATGATGATGACGCCGTGCCGTCGCCGTTGCTGGCCAGTGGAAAACATCCAATACATTTTCATACATTTTTGCTTCTCCGGCAACCGGTGACGGTGCGTGCAGGCTATAGTGCGGCTGTCCAGAGAATGCTGATTTGACACTTCAAGACAGCGATAGAATGTAACATTCGATGAATCTCCGAAATTGTAAACAAATCAATCCTAGTTTCTAAGCTTAAAAAAACATTAAGAAAAACATTAAAAAAAACATTTTTTTTACTAAATAATAGCAACGGAGCACATATATAGTTTTATGTTTATGTATCAAGACAGCATAATGTGTATTTTGTAATTGCATGAAACGATAGTACAACGTTTACGTTCTATGGTCATTTCTTCTTAATAATAGTGATGTCACCACATGTAACCATTTATAACGTACTTGTAACTGTTCTGAATATATTATGAATAATTCATTACCACACAAACAATTATTTCTTGTTGCGTCAATCAACCAAACATAAAAGTTTCAGGCATAAAAGTGATATGTTTAAGTAATAACAATAGTATATTGCACAACAAGAGCATAAAACAAGCCATTTTACCCGAGATCATTTAGCAAACCGAGCCGGTACGGCGAGGGTGGATAGTCACGTCGAGGGTAAAATGAGTTTCATGCTCGAGTTTTACACTCTGCTTTTCACTTCGATTGCAAGGAAATAATAAATATTCAACCGCAATACAACAAATTTGGCAAATTTTGACGAATAATTAGTTTCCCGCCACACAATTTTTCCTATTTTCCACCCCCTTCACCCATTACCAACGCTAAAATATACGGTCCACAAATTTGGAAATATTATTCCACGATTTTGGAAATGGCTATTTTATTTCGTTATATGTTACATCTACATGATATGATAGGTACATAGTATTTATTTACTATGGATGTCTCTGGGCACATAACTACTTACGTCAAACTAGTATATGTTAAATCAGCATTCTCTGGACGGCCGCAGTATAATATATATATACTTTGATTATAGCCTAATCAGACGTAACTACACCACATTGCAATGACAGAAGGTGGCTACGTGTGAATAGTGTCGCTGCAACATCTTGTAGTTGCGTTGTAGCAAATACAAATACGTGTCTTTGTCATGTAGTTGCGATTCAGTTGCGTTAGTGTTTGCAGGGAACTGGGAGGAGGACTTATGCTTCGTCGAGGCTACGTAGTTGCGATTTGGCCGACTGCTCTTGCGCCCCGTGTCGCCGATGGTTGCGATGTGACTGCGATGTGGCCGGTATCGTCCACACAGTTGATTTGGACGGCAAAATGTGGTTCTAGTGAATAAAACTGCGTTTTCATACAAATCTGCCCCCACCCACGTGGTTGCGTTGTTGCTGTGGTGTGATTGTGGTTGCATCTGAATAGTCCCTTAGTAGCACATAACATTTTTTTCTTTTAAGCAATTGAAAACCGTTGTACGTTCTCTATGATTTGGAGAAGTCTGTATTAGATCTTTCAGTTTGAATTCCCGTAGCTATTATTTAAGAAATCACTATAGAACGTGGCATCCATTTAGATTTCACTTCTTTTATTTGCGAAGCCGTTGGCCGACTACTTATCTTTCACATTTATGTTTTTGGTGGGATAATACTAAACAGTTACTCAGTACTATATGACAAATAATACTAGGTAATTCACCTACTGATAGGGTGCAAGAACTTTATCTAAGAGCAGATAAAAACTAATATTAACTAGTATAAAGAATAGGTGTATGTGCTATTTAATTTTTGATGACCAACTTCTAAAATGTAGGGCCATTAACGCGACTTAGATTTTTCGCTATAATATTATTTATTTTAAGTGACGATGATGCCAAAGATGGAAGCGGACTTACCAATAAAGAAATAATCGAAAATTGCTTATTCTCTAACGGTATGTTTAGGTTACATATTATTTCTGTTTGGAAATCCTTTTAAGTAAAAAATACTTTTGATGGGAAATTATATTTAACTACCTACTTACATATTATTTGTGTTTGGACATCCTTTTAAGTAAAAAATACTTTTGATGGGAAATTATATTTAACTACCTACCTACATATTATTTGTGTTCGGACATTCTATTGAGTAAAAAAAAATACTTGTGACAGGAAATTTCATTTAACTGTAACCTAAGCCCGGTCTCCTGTGTCCTCAAGTCCCGTTTGTCTATCAGGAGTACATCTCTGCCGCAGCCCCGATCTTCATTATACGGAAATCGATGTTGGGTTCTTCTGGAGTTGCAGAGTTGGCATCGAGCTAAATAGTTAACGTTTCTTTCTTTTCAAAAGTCATTTCTGTCGGTATGGGAAGTAGCAAATGCAAGGGTCGCCTCGAAATTGAGTCACGATGAGTTTGCGCGTCAATTTCATTAATTTTCAATGCAGTTTTGTAAATAAGTGTATCGGCTTGAATATCGGCGATACCGATATCGCGTATCGGTAACGGTTGCAACTCTAGTTATTACTTTTTGTGGCAGTACTATAAAATTGTGTAAGGCGAAACTGTTTGTTTTACATAAAAATATACTGTATGCTATTGGTGTACTAATGCGATTTACTTTGACAAATTTGTAAAATAAAGTAAATTCACATCGAGCAGGCCACGCCGTAGCGCGTCGAAGCGCATCGGAACGGGTGCGCGGGTATGCTGCGGCAGCCAACCACATCCGCCCGATGGAAAAATGTGCTGGATACCTCGCGCATGCGCGTGCATATTGCGCGCCCTCGACCAAGATCTGTCTTAAATACGACTTAAATGAGCAATGAGCAGCCGCCCGGAATCCAAGTGCACGTGGTGGCATCCGACCCGAGCCGAAAACGGATACGGCGGCAGCCGAGCGCAAGTAATGACGACCAGCCGGAGCTGAATTTTAAGTAGTACATAAGAAAATTCAATTTCCATCACCTTATTAAAAATGCTCTCCGACGCGCTCCGGAACGGCCCCTTCGTTGTGAACCGTACATAACCTCTATACTTAATATAAACAAAACATTGTAAATAGCTTAAAGTATATCTAAACTTGTCTACACCATGCGGCTGCAGGCTGAAGTATGCGTGAGTAAATTCACAAAGAATTATCCTACCACAACTTAGAATTTTACCGAACATATGTGTCGTAGCCATACTGTATAAAACGCAGTATTACAAAACGGCTAGCCGGTTTACATAACAGCGCCGTTTTCTAATACTTCGTCTTGTGTTCACCCGGATTGTGGATGCGATAAGTTCTATAAAGCGGTGCGGGCGGCAAATGTTTAGCCGCGTTAAGGAAAAAATGTAGGGTGACTATAAATTATGAAAACGGATACAAATCAAACATTATTTGTTTTTAAAAATTACAGAAGTCATAAACATATCTTAAAATCTTTTGAAAAATCTTACAAACAGGTACGAATATATTATAAGAAGAATATAAATTATCCAGTTTTGGGACATTTTGGGGACGCAGTTATTGTTTACGACGCCATTTTTGTTTTCGACGACATTTTTGTTGTTATGCCAATGTAGGTGGTGTTACATGGAACTAAAAATCTCAAAGCAGCGTACCCATGTCACGCTAATTGTAAACCGGCGGCACGTTAGTCAGATGCTTTTATAATACGCAACGTGCTATTACAATGCGGTTTACTTTATTTCAGGCGAATCGCAATCCACTTGAACATAAGACAGCTGCATTAGAAAACGGCACTGTTTTGTGAACCGGCTGGCCGGTTTGTAATAAGGCGTATTATACAATATGGCTAAGACATATATACAGCTTTATAACACCTTAAGGACTCGATTTGTGCTATAAAAGAAAACTGGTAAAGCAAAGTTATACAGATTTTCTGTTTTGATTAAAACATATAATTAAAAATCTAAACGATATTTTAAGTAAAACAAATGAGTGTATTTGTTTTTTCGGCGCTCCTTTATTTAGCAAACGTGGAAACCATTTTTTTTTATCAAAAACAACATAATAAATTAGTGTTTTACCTCGAATACCGATGTTTTCCATAATTCTTTCATGGTGCATTTCGAGTAAGTAATAGCGGCAGTATTACTCCACAATTGGCTTTGCATCGCAGAATTGGAATTATATTAGTGGTTGTGATCGTTTCCAAATCGAACAAGTAATAAATAATTTATGGTTTAACGTAAATATTGGATGCAATTTTACAAACATCACATGCGATTCGGATTGTTGCACATAATGAGATTCACAAGTAATTTTGACCACCAACGTGACCAAATCACAATTTTATTGTTATTACACCCTGAGTCTGTAGTTGTTGTGTCGACCTTAAGTGTTATAGTAGTGTTATAGTGCATCGACTCGCTTCTTATATTATTTGCACATTATTTGCACAGCTAGGGCTGTCATTCGTCCAGACTGGGGATGTCCAGATAACATACGGACAGGTTTTTTGAAGGCCGTGATGTGGGTGCTTATACCCTCCTGCATGTAAAATTTCATAGTCATGCTTGGGTGACTTGATAAAAACGTACGTAACATAAAAATCTATATATTAAAAAGATCTGTCTTGTTTAATATGCTTTCATCTTTAAAAAAAAAAGAAAATGTGAACCTGCTAAAATACCTCTTAAAAATCTGGTGTTTTTGATGTTCTTGTTCGGGTTAAACGATACTCGATGGCAGTCCTACCTCTGTACTAGCATACCACCGATAACAGCTTGAATCATCGTTATTCATATCCTCATTTCAGTTGACGCAAAACCAGTAAAGTTAAACGGAGGTAATTCAACCAGTAAACGCATCACTCAACACACATTTTCCACAACTATCGGTTTCACGCTAGTGTTGACATTAGTCGAACATTATATTTTGTACTTCAAGGTAAAATTGAAATCAATGGGCAAATTTTGAACTTAACATCTGCTCATGAAACTGAACAACTTTCCTCAAGGAACCTAGCAATTGGATCAATTTTTTTACATTGACCAATCAGCTCCTATTATATTGGTTCCCCGGGGAAAGTTGTTCGGTTTCATGACTTGATCCGAATTTAACATTTGACCAATCATTTCAGTTCCACCTTGTATATTTAGATTTATATTTGTAGATTCTGTATTTGTAGATATTTTCAATTTCAATATAAGTAGTTACTTTTTAATATTCCAGTATTATTTGCAGTGTTCATAATATACGCATAATTTATTAATCTTCAGCTATCCGAATTGAAAGATTGCGACCACTTTGTGTGACGGTAAATATGCAATATCACAGTGTCATAAGTGCCGTGCATTTTAATCAAACTCCGCTATTACAACCGACTTCGAATTATCTCGTAGTTATTGAATCGGGGGTTTTTATTTCATCGCATTTACGCCCAGTTAAAAAGTTTTGCTATGTTGTGCATTCACGATTTTGTTTGCAATAAAAATTATATTTACGTCCCTACAAACGAGAGCAAACGCTGTTTGATTTAGGCTTACAAACTTTTTACTTTATAATTATCATTAACTTATTATTTATCTATGTTATTATTTTTCGATATTATTACTGTATTGATTATTAGCGTCGGTACGATGCGTTGGGCTGCAGGCTGTAGTTGGCAACTAACGTTTCAGTATCAAATTGTACCAATAATGGTCACGAATACAATAGAGACCACACAATGGAAAATTGTCTGCCATGATTCCGTCCGACCGACCTTGTCGGATATGGACGATGCGTTGTAATATGCAGTCTACAGACAGTAATGTCATATCTGTAGGATAAATTATTAAATTGTAACTGTAGTCTCCTTCACTATACCTATAGAGCTGTAACATGCGCGACGTAACTAATTTTTTTAAGTCGTATTTAATCATCCAACCTCTTATGAATAAGATAAGATTTTTACTGGAAAAGCAAGAACAAAATTAAGTCGTGGAGCGCTTCTTAGCTGTGCTCCTTATAGCTTGAATTTCTATTTGTAACTTCAAATATCCGTGGAACAGGTGGCGACTCGCGTTATGCGTCAGCTGATTGAGCAATTCAGCGCTGGGGACCTGTTCGGGCGCGAGAACTATGAGTACTACGCGCGCGTCACCGGCCGCATCCTTCGCGTCAAGGAAGAGTGGATTTGCTCGTTCCGCGACCCGCCACCGCCGCGCACGCATCGCGACCAGGAGGCCTATGCCAGTGAGTTGTCCAGGGTACAATCCCCTAGTTATAAGTTCAGCACAGATCTGAAGTCGCAGCACGCTGTTGCAGAACCGGTAACCGACGGACAAAGCGAGTTCTGGAGTGGAGACCACATTTAGGAAAACTTAGAGCGGAGCGGTTAGGTGGAGTGATAATTTGTGCAAGGTTGCTAGCGACTACTAGACGCGCAGGGCCATAGATCGTTATAATTGGCGAGGCTTGGAGGAGGTCTATGTCCAGCAGTGGACTAAAATACGGGCTGATGATGATAACAGATCCGAAGTCAAATGTATTGCGTGGAAGGTCTACAGGGTCTAACAATATTGGTGCGTAACCTGGTAACTTGGGCTTTTGCTGATCATACTAAACAGCTTTTTCCAAGGAGGTCGATACTTTAAAAATTAATAAAGTAAATAAATCATGTCAATCGGCTACTGATTAGAAATCCAAACTTTTTTGTGAATCGACTATAGATTCCTTGAGGAAAATTGTTCAGTATGATGAGTAGTACCCCCAGTTAATGACTCCTACACCAATTTGGTACCCTTTATAGCAAGATGCGTGAGCAAGTGAGAGACTTTCAGCAATCCACCATCGTACACAGCCCGTTATCACAAGACCTATACTAGTAATTCAGGATGTTTAACAAGTCCTTTTTGCAAAGAACAGGCCACCGTACTCAGGCATGATTAGTAAGATGCCCTTCAAGAACTACTGTAGTTCATTTAGACACTATCGACTCTGTCAAATATGGTTCGTTGAAGGTACAGATTGCAATAGTGTCAAAAATGGCCTCTTTTAGCACTTATACTATCTGTAACTACAGCGAACACAATTTCACAGAGGTCATAGTTTCTAATTAAATTATAGTACCTATTCTTAATATTCGTCTTTTACTCGTAATGTTATTACTTATTTACTGATGGCGGCGATGGTTAGGTAGGGGGGATGCCCTTAAGTGTATTATTTAAAAGACGCGGTAATATCCTCTCACAGCATGACATCACTTGTAGTAAACAAATTAGAGTATGTGCACAATTCTTCCACTTATCTCTGAGACTTTCAGCCGGAATGTAAACATTACAAGAGCATTCAGAGGCCTTTGCTTAAATGGGTGTGAACATTTGAGTTCAAATACGAAGCTGCGATGAAACATGCAATTAGAAGAAAATCACTTACTTCCTGCGTTTTACGTGGCGGTGACCAAGCTGTGTGTGTTTTTGGCTACATGAATCACACAGTTAAAGTTTGGATGTTTTAACTTTTCAGAAACATCCGCAAAACTCGTCAAATGTCAAAGGTCAAATGACAATATTCGATTCAAATTATTGAAAGACTGAGTAAAGCTATCACTATGGAAATAATATACTTAGAGTAATAAAAAATCTATTTAATTATTTACAATTTTTAAAATATTACCACTTGATGTAAAAAAAAATGTTACTGTAGACCCTGTTTTTAGCATTAATTATAAAATTTCTCAAAAAAAAAAGTTAATGTTGAATGAAACCAATACACAAAAATCGGTGACTAACACCTTTCATTTTAATTGATAACATTTTTGAAAGTGAAGAAATAGTCATTTTCTTTTACACCCATGTTTCATACAATACAGTGAAAAACATTGTTTGTGAGAAAGCCGGTAAAATAAAAAACGACCGTGACAGAAAAATAAAATACATGGGTACATAATAAATACCTATTAAAGGTTTCGGCAACCAAAGTTCATTTTACGCGACTTGTGGCTCATTTTAAATGTCCGGGGAGTAATCTCACTCATACATCGCACTTATACATACACATAAGTATATTTTTTACTACACATATCACTGTTCATATTTTATTCGTGTTCACAAATAAAACATCTCAATTCAGTTTTACGAAAATTGCGCCACATTTTACCTAGCACACGTCGTACGCGTGCGTAAGTTTAAAAAAAAATATTTTCATAAATAGATTACAACAATGCTTGGAATGATGTTATTTTAAGCATTAAAACCTCCTTGGAAAAGATGACCTATACCTATGCGCTTCATTCATATTCTATTCTCTTTTCTTCACTAAGATGTAACCCCAAGAGAATCTAATCAGCTAGCGTTATGTAATAACCTCACGGAGGAACAATCTATCTCTTTAAAATTCTCCTATCAAAAATCTAAAAGAAGATTCTGTATAGACGTATTAGGTTATTATATTTTTATTAGCTAGAAATGTCTTGTTCCTCCGAGCTAGAAATTAAAAAGAAAGTGGTAAAGTAAAAGCACGTGTGCGGTAAAATCTATTTTGCGCGCACTTGACTGGCATGTTAAATACCACTTTTCGAGCAACTGTATTGAAAAGTAATTAAACATGTAAAAATCGAGAATTGGGAATTGGGCGTTCGGTTTCAACGTAACAGCCACGTTGAAGCCCGCATTAATTTAAACTTAAAATAAATAGGACTTACGAGCTAGAAATTTTTTTACACGTATCAACCTGCTCGAATTAAGTCATCCTAAAGCCTAAAGAATAACACTAGTGTAATATAAGAACTTATTGTGTTGTCGGTGTCCTCGTAATAAACTACGAGTACCTGTATTTGTACTACTATTTACCTTCGTCGGAGGAGGGAGCAAATAGAAGATTATGTAATCGTGCGCAAAACCGACTTTGAGATTTTGATGAAAATGTAATTTAATATACTACCCAATCCTAATATTCATAACAGACACCAAAAAAGTGGTGGAGAAAAATTAATGTTTGTTATATATATATGCCAGTGTATCTTTATTAATTTTAGGGTTACGTGCCTTAAAAGGAAAAAAGGAACCCTTATAGGCATCATGTTCGCCCGTTTGTCTGTCTGTCAAGACCCTTTATCTCAGGTACGCGTGGATGTATCCAGTTAAAATTAATATCAAATATTTAGATCTATGGTCCTCAATACACAATTATTTGTCTTCCATTAAAGCTGTGAAAAAATCAAGCTTCTAAGTCAAAGCAATAAAAAATTCATTTTACGTCTATTTATGTCACTTATTTTGATCTCACAAGTAAAGTTTCAGATCATATTACACTCAGCGGCACAATTAACCGCCACTTGAGCTTTCTCAGTACATTTTCATACAGAGAGGTGTTCCAAGCAGCCACTTAAAAAAAATATCAAGAAAAGTAAGGAAACTACGAAGTGCAGTCATTAGGTTGGCTACCTGGCTGTGCAGTCATTAGGTTGGTTCCCTGGCTACAAATATGTCGGAGAGCACAAATCCTCGGGAACTCAGTGCAAACAAAGTTCATGACGGCCATTTATTGGTCATTTATATTGATACTCACAAGTAAAGTTTTGGATAATTGTACAAGAAAACTATGTCCCACGTTTTATACTAAACAAACTTCAAAAAATACGTGTATGACAGAAGAAATATGTTATGTAAAATAGCTATGTTAGGCAAAGAAGGAGAACCCGCACTACGTCGCATTATCGCTCCCCGCAGCTTTCGCCTTTCGCTAGATTTCGTGAAATTTGTCTCTAGTATTTATTTGGGCCGTCGTCGGTAGCGTGACGGCTAGGGCCGCCGCCTCCTGTCCGGGAGGTCGTGGTTCGAATCCTGCCACGTACCAATGTGATTTCGAATATAGATTTCATATGTACGTTTATCCGACGCTCTTACGGTGAAGGAAAAATATCGTGACGAAATACTCGCAGGTTGTGTGTAAAGTCGACCAACCCGCACTGGGCCCGCGTGGTCCGACCACGGCCCGATTGCCCGAATTCAGGGTAGGCTCGAGCCCCTCGGTGGGGACGTATATGAGCTGATATTATGATGATTTATTTGGGAGTGATAATACCAAGGGCTTCCCAAGGGTTTATCATAAATATTGTTTCAATATTTGTTCTTCTTTCAGAGCAATTATCACTGGAAGCCGAGAAAACTTGGCTGCAGTGTGAATGCGATCGCTGGGGCAACAAATTTAATTTAGAAGGTATGTTTTCTTTCAATGCTTGGATACAATAATACTATTATTTTCATTTTAATTAATAAAACATTATGATCTAATTATACAAATAATACTTTATTAGGTAGTATTAAACATTCACTGGCCGCGGGGTCTTAAATCATCGGTATGCTAGGGTTCGGCGCTTGCAAATTGCCGCTTATCGATTGTCGGCAGAAAGCAGCAGGGTGCGCACAGGTACTTACAATGCCAAGGATCGCCTTGTTACCTGCTCTGGGACATCGATACGAGTGTGTAGCATCACTTTTCATAAAGCCCGTAAGTGCGACAGGGCGCAACATACGGGACATCCTGATCTCACATTTTATTGCTCCCCTCCGCGGGCAGCGAGTGTTTAACACCACTTTAGTAGGTATCAGATATTTTAAGCATGGCTTGTACGCGTCATTTTGAACAACTTTTTCCAAGTAACCTATTATAATATGGTCTATTCTATTCTCTTATCGTGTGGCAAAATTAACCGTGCTATCCAGGTGATAGACGGCGGTTGCCTGGTGTTGCAATTAGCATCACCCGCGATTACGTGTAGGGCATTTAGATTTACACCTACGGACGTGTGCAACGCGACCTTCATACACATCTGGAATCGATGCGCAGGCTTCCTCACGATGTTTTCCTTCACCGTTAAAGCAATCGGCGAGTACGTAAGTCTGGATTTAAACCCGCGACCTCTAGTTAGGAGGACCGAGTCGTTAACGTTGAGCCACCGACGCTTTAAATAGCAAAACAATAAGTTCCCATACAAAGTTGACCGATTAGTTGATCTGTTTGCTCGAGAAGACCAACATATTTTTGCGAATTGATCATAAGTTCATTAGAGAGTTGACCAAAATCACGAGTAGAAGCCGTTTTCAAAATATTGCGTAAAATATAAAAATATTAACAATGAAGAGTCGAGGGGAAAAACGATATCGAGTCCATTTTACTACATTCGGTGAGAAAAAAATATTTTTTTACAATGAAAGACCTATTTTAGATTTCGAAAACCGAAATGAATCCCTGATACATGTTCTTAAAAATTATCGTTTATGTACCGTAGTTAATTTAATATAATTATATGAATAAAAAGTGACCCGAAACGATGGGATAAATATGATGAACGTCCATTGTGAAACTGAAAAAAATAAAGTGTACAGCCACGCTGTGTATCATAGTTTTTAAAATAAAAAAAATGGGGAAAAAAGTTAATATTAGCCTATTTCCTAAATAAAAGGCGTAGTACTTTACAAGAACTTTCCAATAACAAAAATTTGGAAAAAATAGACTAATCGTTTTTTTCTTGACTCTTCTCAGTCTGTTTATGAAAACATTTAAAGTATCTGTTTGTACCTATTCTAAATTATTAAGCCTACTCCGCGCCGCCGCAGCACGCCGTCCGTCTGTCGTCTGTATGTCTGACCATTAAAGATCTGTACCTTTTGAAACGTAACAGTTTGAAATTTTCACTCAGTATTATTATGGCGGGTTTCCAAACAGGTTATAAATCTAGAAAATAAAAAATGTGCCCATACAAGAAACGAGCTTTCGTAAAGGTTTTTTTTGTTTATCTCTCGTAAAAAAGATTACACTGCACAACAACATGTCTGATGATTGGATTATGTTGCAATTTCCGATGACGATTGCAAATCTGTGTCGGAAATTTCTGTATTAGCTTAGTTTCAGAAATATGACGCATGGGTATTTTTATTTAAAAAACACTGTGTATAAGAAGAATATCTCATTTTATTAATGTATTAAATTGAAAAAAAAAAACTTACTTTCGTGTCTAAATGTATTCATTATTGTATTTGTCCACAAACGTAGAAACTCGACGCACGTTTTGCATACCTTTTGTGGAATCCAAGGCTTATCTTGTATTTCCAACGGGTGACCAAAGTAATTTTTGTAAGCCTCAATTGCGAACGCTGTCACATTTAAACGGTTTTCTTTGAACATAAACTCTCTACAAATGTAACAAAAATGATTCGAGTTATTCGCACAAACTGTACTTGACAACGCCACATCAAGTTGTATATAGAAAACTTAATATTTTATTAATTATTCGGAAATTTAGACCGTATCACAACAATTTTTAGCGAAAGCTATAACACATATAAAAGGGCTGTCACAAATAAAATGAGTATACAATATAGAATCAGCGACGTAAAATTAGTCAACATCACGTGACAAAACTTAAAAAAGTTGCTATTTTGTTGTGCAGTGTAATACTTAAAAGCGTCAAACGTGGTGTGATTATAGTGGAAACCATGAAGTAAATTAACAAATAATAAAATCTTGCCCACTGCGAGTCGTGCTTCGTGCTAAGGGCCCCGAGCCAAATAAAACAAAAACATATTTTTTTGGTAAAAATAACACATAAATATATTGTGTGGTGGCACGGACCCTCAGTGCGCGAGACTGACTCGCAATTGGCTGTTTTGTTTAACAAGTACTTTAGTATTAATATTTTATGAACTTAGTATTTGTTTGGCGTACTTAATTCTACATATACATGTTCACCTAGTAGCATTTACAATAGGATCATTTTCCACAGGTCCTCTGAAAGAAAATCGTTTAAGTTATTAAAATACTCAAGTTAAGGTTACCTCTAGTCAATATTGTGTATAATAAATAGGTGAGTGACAGTTCCAATATCGGTATAACATCACGTAATGCGATCATTTCATGTAATATGGTATTGTTTACATTCATATGGGATCGGTACTGGTGGCACCTAATTATAAACATACGTGAAAACGTAGAGTATCTACTAATATTAGGTTGTAAAAATACACCATTCTTTTGAATTTATTGTTTTCAGTAGGTACATTTTATTTAATCTATTATCTGGTTACCTATTAGTTGCTTTAGCAAACTATAATTTTGTGTTTGGTTTACCCGATACCATTGCACAATGCTTTTTTATGATTTCAATCTAGTATTTCGTTGTTTTCGTTTTTAAATTCTTTACAATGTGGGTTGTGTATTAATGTAAAGACTTGACTATGTGTTGTGTGACATTAATTATATTTATCCATGCCGTGTCTTAATACGTGTAAGTGCGCGCTCTCACCAATCCACGAAATTATGTTTCACACAGCGCAGCGCCACCACATCTAACAAATTACGTCCGACTGAGTTACAGCGCAAACAATTAATATGATTGTGTTCTATCCTTTTAGTAGTTCTCAAACTTTTTTTGCGACGGTATCGTAGAATTAACTGCGTAAACCGATGATAACATTCAGTTCATTCCTTAGATCACATATAATAGAACGAGATTCACGGTCATGTGGTGAAAGGTGCCCCTAAAGTCACCCTTTTTTAACAAGCTCTTATTTAACTTGCAATTTATGTATGTTTGTTCGGGTGGAATCTTGCAAGTTAATATTGACCCACTTTCCGGTTTCCTATTGAGCTGAAATTTTGCATGCATATGTGTATCGCGTGATAATGCAATAATAAAAGCTTGTACCTACAAGTTTTTAGGGAAAATATTGGAAATAGTAGGACATATAATCAATTTAAATGCAAAATTATAACGGCCAAGTAGGCTTTCTTAGTTTGGGACTAATTATACATATTCTTTGGTTTGATAGTGTTATTCGACCAACTTTAAAAGTTGTCAAGGGTTTACCAATTGTGAATAAAAAAAAAAGTTCATACAAAATGCATAAATAACTTTTTTTAAATATTACACTTATTTGTTGAAAAGACCACGGAATTCTACTTTGCGCGTGGTCAGACAGCACTAAGCCACATTTTTTAATCAGTCCTATTCCATGAGTCGTCAGCTTTTGTACAAGAGTTCCAAACTAGTAGGCCACTGTTATAAATGTCCGATAGACACGCTGCATGGTTCCGTCCGTTTACTTAATAAATAATTTTCCCCATATTTGCAGTATTACATTGGTGCTGGGTCTTAATTGGTTCATGAGTCTCTTGTTGACACAGAATGTTTATTGGAGTTGTTCAGCCATTTATGCTCGTTTACATAGTGGGTATGATACATTGCCTTCAGCAAGGCAAAGGATTTAGTATGTATGTATTAAATTGCCAGTCACAGTTTAGGCACTTGTCACAAAATGAATTCGTCAGATAGTACAAAAAATAAATTATTATTATAGGATTTATCCTGGTGTTAAACTGAGGCTTTGCTGAAATATTTTTTCGATAAATGATTCGTTTACTGAATATAAAGCTTGAAAGTGGTGATTTTTGTCAGAGATGCATACCCCACCCTACTACCAGCTAAGCCGCTTTTTCAGTTAATCTGAAATGTATTGGAAATAGTAGGGCATAATATAATCAATGTAAAATACACGGGTCCAAATTCAAAGAAGGTGAGCACAGTAAACTTTAGTTGTTTGGCAATGGTCAAATGTGTACAATAGTTATTTATGATACAGGGGTGGTAAAATGATCAATAACAAACGGGTGACATTTGTGAGCCCGAGCCGCAGGCGAGGGTTTATCATCTTCACGAGTTTGTTATTTTCTTTTGCACCCATGTAAAGTTTTTCAATACAGTTGTGAAAAAACAGGTAAAATAAAAAACGACCGTGACAGAAAAACAAAATACAACCTATCAAGGTTTCGGCAACCAGAGTTCATTTAACACGACTTGTGGGTCAATTTAAATGTGCGGGGAATAATCTCACTTTGTTTTTTCTTATACATACACATAAGTATATTTTTTTATTACACATATATGAACTATTCATACTTTTATTCGTTTTTACAACTTAAACATCTCAATTCAGTTTTACGAAAATAGCGCCATGTTTTAGCTAGCACACGTACGCATGCTTAAGTTTTTTAAAATATCATAAGTAAACTACAATAAGGCTTGGGATAATATTATTATAAGCATTTAAACCTCTTTGGAAAAGATGACCTATTCCTTGGAACCTATGCGCTTCATTCATATATATTTCCTTTCTTCACTAAGATATAACCCAAAGAGAAACTAATCAGTTAGCGTTATGTACTAACCTCACGGAGGAACAACCAATCTCTTTTTAAATTCTCCTATCAAAAGTCTTAAAGAAGGTTCTGTATCTTTGGTTATTATAAATTTTCGTTTGCTAGAAATGTCGTGTTCCTCCGAGCTAGAATAAAAAAAATGGTAAAGTAAAAGCTGGTGTGCAATACAATCAATTTTGCGCACACTTGACTGGCACATAAAGGACCACTTTTCGAGCAACTGTATTGAAAAACATTTTATAATTAATTACATTTTATCTTACTCACATTACATTTTGGACAGCCAGCATGTTTTTACGAGCATTTTATTTGTCTAATCACCGTGTGTAATTCATTTAATACCTTAATACCAACGGAAAATGGTTTTTAGTGTTAAGTACCTCAAAAGGTAAAAACGGAACTATTATAGGATCACTCATGTGTCTGTCTGTCCTTCCGTCTGTCACGGCCAATTTGATCTTAACCTACTAGACCGAGTGAGTTGAAATTTAGTACACATTATGTAAGTCGGTGACCCAAAGACGGACATGTAACGTAAATAAATAAATTTGAAACATCATGGGCCACTTTTAGGGGGTAAAAAGTTTTTCAAAATAGGTTGTGTGTCATATACATATTTTTTTAAATAATTTTAATATAAATAGATTTGAAGATAAATAGTTTTGAATTTATTTAAGAAAATAGGCGAAAATTGACCATCCCTCCCTTTTCTCCGAAACTACTGTACCTAAAATCTATAAAAAAATCACAGTAAATAGATCACATGAAAATCTATGAGAAAATCATTTCCACAGGAAAAATGAAACTTCTACGTCCAGAATGAGCAGACCCCTACTTGCCTATGTTCTGTTGGTAGTTAAAAGTTAAGTTTTAGTGTGACCCCGAGTCGCACTTGGCTGGTTTTTTTTGTTAAGAAAACACTACGATTTGCTTACATATTTGGCCATTTCTAAACAACTAGACTATATTTCTTGCGATTCTATTGAAAATAAAAGAAGATTCTGGGACCTTGATTCCACCTCCAAATTTCATCATCAGATCAACTTCAAAATACCAAAAGGATCTATTTCACCGGGAATACTGCTTCATTCCAAGTTTCAGCTCAATCGGACCCCTGGAGGTCGCTCTAAAATCGATTGCAAGATTCGAACTAAAACATACCTACATTGCAAGTTAAATAAAAGCATTTAAAAAGCACACGTTTTAAGAACCAAAGACAATACAATAATTTTATATATATCTTCAAAATATTGAGTTTTAAGTTTTGTGACCGAATATGTGTGGCAACCTCGCCTACGAGATTGAGACGTTGCCGCTCCGACTTAGAAATATTCAACCAGAGCCAAGAAATTACGGTTTAAAGGTGGAGTAAGAAATGTTCGGGGCTACGGCTGGATCAGCTATGTGCCCAAAGTGGTGTTTATATATATATATTTTAAGTTGAATTGAAACTAAATTAAAATTAAATTAAGAAATGTAAACAAATGTTGAGAAACGTTTTTATTGAACCTTAAAGAACCACCTAGGTTAGAAGGACTCTGTTATTTATAATATAGGTCTTCATCTAAGAAATGCAGATTCAGTTTTTAAAGTTCAATGCCAATTTTTATTGTTTTTTTTTTCTTTGTAATGTTTGTTTTACTTTTTAAAACTAATTTTCTTCTTTGAACTTTTTCATCCATTTGGCAATTTCATAGGTAAAGACATTATTATAGTCTCAAAAACGATATTAAGTTTTAGAACACATACATTTTCCATAAAATTGTTTTCTATTTAACCTAAGTATCTTCAACTTTAATTATCTTTTTAATGTTCTCATTTTAAACTGTGGCAAAACCACTTTCAGCAGCGCTATCGAAGTCCGAGGAGTGCCAGTCGATGCCGGCGTTGATGGGCGTATCCGGGGGCGGGACGCCAGCTGTGCTCGGGCTAGGCATCATCCCCGAGCACAGCCTGCTCGACTCGTGCACGCGACTGTCCATCTCACTAGAGGAGAGCGTCTTCAAGGTACTTGCCTAGTGCGCTGCTGTGCCCAATAGATGCCGCTGGCATTATCCCCGAGCATAACCCTCTAAAACTTCCTATTTTCAATATTTAAATTACTTTTCCTTCATGTTCCGTATCACTTGGACAACCTTTTTAAATATTGAATAGAATCACGTTCTTAAATATATTGCAGATATCGGTGAGCTCATCATCGCAATCCTCGCGCAGCAACTCTAGCCCGCACATGACGCTGGACGAGCTTCGCGCCATAAACAAGTACGCTGAGAGCACCAAGAGCCTTACCTACCTGCCTCAGGTACAAACAAGATTATATACACTATTGAGGGTCATGAAAATAAGCTTTTTCATGTATTCGTACTGAAATGATCAGATGATAGCGGCAAATAATTTTTTTTACGAGCATTGTATTTTTGATCACTAAATTGTAGAGATGAATTGATTTAATGAAGGATATTAAATCAATTCATCTCTATTAAATACATTCGTTCTCAAATTGATAGATCTGCCACTAAGTAAAATTTGGGTCAAGCTGTATTTCTAAAAACATGGCCGTATGGTTCCAGGCTTAGAACAGAGCCATCCAATCCTTTTCCCGTGGGTATCGTAAGACATTTAAGACATAAACATTTTGCAAAAAGCGCGGACGCGCGCGAGTTAGGTTCGTGAAAATTATCCAAACTGTTGGCTCGAAGACTTTTAAAACTTGCCGTTAAAACGGAACCAACAAAATCTCGGACTTCAGCAACAAACTCATAAACGAAAGACGTAGTTTGGTCTTACAGTCCTTGGCAGATGCTACCCAGTATCAGCGATTAAACAGACAGATCTCCCAAGTCTCTGATTCGCAACTTACTCTAATTTAATACGAATCGCATTAAAGAGGTAATTAAGCGCAACAAAAGCTTTAAGGTATGGGATCTGTTGGATAGAGCCAATTGACCAAACTGGAGACTAAGGATGACAAGATCATATCGTCTAAGTCTTAGTTATTGGAAGAAAAGTTCTACCCATAATAAAATTATACACGATCACATAACTACCTGTCAACGATCAGGCTAAGGATCCGAAAACAAGATGAACCCGACACCGCCTAAAAACTTTTTGTATAACAAGAAACCTTTTGGACGCATACTTTTTAGAAAGAAATAAATTAATAATTTTTTTGTATGGAGTAAAACCTTTTTTTTCTCAAGTTTGTTCAAATTGCGCTGGGTTAGGTAAGTATTTTATAGAAGGGCATAGTATAGTGCGGTACTCAGAGAAATTAAATTAAAAAACGTCTGGCACTCGGGGACTGCCTCGGTAAAGCTATTGCATAGCATTTTTTATCAACTTATGCAATTATAATTATTTATTTATTTTTTATATATGCAGTATTTATTCACTATTTTTTGATGTTTTACTGTTTTCGTGTGCTCCTTTTGATTAAAGGACTATATAGTCCTCGGGGCGCGGGATGTTTGTAATAAATTAAGTATTAACACTAAGAAAGTTACACCAGTAAAATTTACTGTTCTTTTAGTACCGCAAATCGCTAATAGATGGCACTGAGAGTTTTTAGAACGCGGTAACGTTACGAGTGGGGGGTGTTAGATTTTATTTTCGTTACGGAATTTCTTGATTCGGTCGCCGCGCTCAAAGCCCGCGATAAAAGCTATGCAATAGCTTAAAAGAACCACTTGTAGCCGCGTGCGGATATGGTCTACAAAAATTTCTTTTTTTGTTTATTATTTGCTAGTATTGCGTACTTTATATCAATTACGGCTTTTTTGTGATCCTGATTAATCTAAATTAATTTTAGGAGTAATATAAAATACTAATAATTTATTGCGTAATGTTTAATGATATTTCATAGAAATATAGTTTACGAATACTAATCGAACAATAACATATTATGTTGCTCTAAAAAGGTCATTTTTAAGTAGTAGTCCTTAAAAAGACTCAGTCCTGAAAAGGACTGTTTTAGGTTGATAACAATGGATCCTAATTAATTTATATTCTATTAACTTATTATTCTCTTCTTCTTCAAAGTCCGTTTTCACCAAGTCTTTCTGAGGGGGAGACAAATCTTGATGAAATGTCTGACAATTTTGGCCTGATCGAGGAGATATAAAGGGTCGGAACCGATTGAAAGACCACGAAAAATAGCCACATTTGTGCATCATATCAGCCGAAAGACGTCCACTGCTGGACATAAGCCTCCCCCAAAAACCTCCACGACGACCGGTTCTAAGCTACTCGCATCCAGCGGCTTCCCGCGACCTTCACCAGGTCATTGGTCCACTCGAGAACTTTACACATTTGTGACTTTCTTGCAGTCATTTCCGCGACCACGCTGTAAATGCTATTATTCATTCAGAGTACATCGAGTTTCTACAACTTTTTTCCAAACTGCGAAGATTTCATCGCAAAAGCGTTTGTTTAATGAGTACTTGAAATTGATCTTGCGATCAAAGATTCCTTCATTAATAAAATTGATATTACTTCGATAGTATGGTGAAATTTTTGACACCCCGTGAATCCACACAACAATGACCTGTATCGAAAAAGGAGAACATAATAACCAAATTATAATATTAAAAACTAGGGAGTGCTTCCGCTGCCGGCGCCGGCACCCAAAAATATCGCATTAGGGAACCGGCGGTAGATACACTGGCGGCAGCTTAAAAAATCAAAATAAAACCGATAATTTCCTCTTCTGCGAAGCATTCTGCTACCCAAGAGGGGGCGCGAGGCTCTTTGACGGTATAATCAATCAAACCGGACCGATCCTAATATCGCTCGCTTCGCTCGCTCATTTATATTTTTTTTCTCAGTAGTTTTTTACACAAAGCAGAATCCTTTTTAACCGACTTCAAAAAAGGAGGAGATTCTATGTTTACTTTCTTAATATTGTAGTAACTCACTCAGTATTTGGCACGCTAGAACCTAAATTTTGGACAGCTCCGGCAACTTCCAAAAACTATGTTTCGATGTAAAAATTAAAATAAATTGGAAAACATAAAATAGAAGTGGTTAACGCCTGTCGGCTACTTGCATGATAGGTCGAAGTTGTGATGTTTTTAGAGTTTTTATTGCTGTTGGTATCTTTCATTCACTGAAATTCTAATTGTTGGGAACGTCAACACACTAAAGCTTCAAGCGACACGTTGTATGATTTAGGAGAATATATTTGCAAAAAGCGCGGACGTCCGCGAGTTTTCATGACGAAAGGGTGCATTTCAACCAAAGTGAAGCAAGAAAAAGCCACCACAAAACAAGATTACAACGCAAACATATGTTGCCGATATATTGTAAAGATTGATATACAGATAATTACTTATATATATATAGATATATTGATAAATACTTTGTACGCGTTAAATTAAATAGCTTATAACTAGGTGAATTGCATGATGATTAGAATGACAGCTGTCAAACCTATAGATCTGGTTTTCACCTGATTCCTATGGGAAGATTTTAATAAAATGAATATTGCCTGTTTACTTAAACATTGACGACTTTTTTTGGTTAAAAGCAATATATTGGGTGTTTCATTTTTTTGTTTTGAGGTAGGTATCTTATACCCAACTTTAAACTTTTTACTATCAATTATATTTCATTTTGATTTTTACAACTTAAATTTAATTATCATAAAATGCAAAGTATATTAAGGTAGATCGATTTCATTTTGATAATTAGCCGCGCCTATCTACGTTTTTTTGGTGATTTTTCCTTGCGTCGCTAAAGCTTAACTAAAGTTGATAGGCAGCCTAAATGAACTTAAAACAGAAGATAGAAAACAACTTATTTTATTTTCTTATTTTAAATTTGTTTTCACTTCTACATCTATTACTTTAGAATTCGAGGGACTCGTGCGTGTTCATACTTTATCCTATTTAATAATTGGACATGCGTCCATTTACGGCCAGCCGTCCATCCGTATTAAATGTTTAATTTGTGACTCACATTCATACATTATAATGAGCGTTTTTTTAAGATACATTTTTTAATTTTATTTCGCTTGATATTTAAAAGAGGGCAGTGTTACTTACGTTAGCCCCACAAACCTGACAAATATTTATTAGGTTTGTGTACATTACATTTTAACATCAAATTAAATATTCAATAATAATAATAATTAATTTACTTAGTTAATTATTGAATTACCTTAGTTACTTAAGTACCTTACTTACTTAATCACCTTACTTACTGAAAATGAATATGAGATGGCATACCATTAAATGCAATAAATACACCTCAAAAACTTTCGCCTTAAGGTGGTTCAATTAGCACACTAGCGCTGCCAATAGAAATCAATAATTTACTTATTCTTATGGATTTTATTTGAAATCATTGAGTATTTTGCGAAAATATGGAGGCAATTGTTTAATTGTTATCTTGTAACTGTAAATATTAGCAACAAGTTTTTTTTTTGCAAAACTGTTATAAAGTGTATTTGTTAACTCCCTATTTGCGCAAAATACTCAATAATTTCGATTAAAATTCGCAAGAATGAGTAATAGTATTAGTCACATGGAAATACTCGAGCGCGTCAGACATTCAGTGTATACGCGCAATGTCTTTCTAATAACCGAGAGATGTTAATCTGACGACTGGCCGTAAAAAGGGGTAGAAATAAAAAGTTATTCGGGCGTGTCAGATATTAAGTGACCTCAAAAAATTATCCTAACCAAATGACTGGGACCAAAACTCATGACCGATTTTAGAAAATGAAAAAAAAAAATAAGACTTTGAAATACTCGAACGCGTCAGATTTTTATACAGACGGTGCAACTTGATGTCCTAGTCGTCCTCAATGATAATCTGACAATTATATATATTATAAAAAAATGTTTTTTCTAAATTACCGGATGTAATCTTATCTTAATATATATAAATCTCGTGTCACAATGTTTGTCCCCAATGGACTACTAAACCACTTAACCGATTATAATAAAATTCGCACACCATGTGCAGTTCGATCCAACTTGAGAGATAGGATAGGGTAGGGTAGGGTAGTGTAGGGTAGGGTAGTGTAGGGTAGGCTAGGGTAGTGTAGTGTAGGGTAGTGTAGAGTAGTGTAGGGTAGGGTATTGTAGTGTAGTGTATGTAGGGTAGGGTAGGGTAGTGTAGGGTAGGGTAGTGTAGTGTAGTGTAGGGTAGTGTAGGGCAGGGCAGGGCAGTGTAATGTAATGTAAGGCGGTACGAAGTTCGCCGGGACAGCTAGTTCTTAATATATATAAATCTCGTGTCACAATGTTTGTCCTCAATGGACTCCTAAAACACTTAACCGATTATAATAAAATTCGCACACCATGTGCAGTTCGATCCAACTTGAGAGATAGGATAGGGTAGGGTAGGGTAGGGTAGGGTAGTGTAGGGTAGGGTAGTGTAGGGTAGGGTAGGGTAGTGTAGTGTAGGGTAGTGTAGAGTAGTGTAGGGTAGGGTAGTGTAGTGTAGTGTATGTAGGGTAGGGTAGGGTAGTGTAGGGTAGGGTAGTGTAGGGTAGGGTAGTGTAGTGTAGTGTAGGGTAGTGTAGGGTAGGGCAGGGCAGTGTAATGTAATGTAAGGCGGTACGAAGTTCGCCGGGACAGCTAGTAGTATATATATTGTTAGTTTTTGTTGTTGGTTTTTTTTAGTAGTGGGGACGGTGCGAGAGAGTGAAAGATAGAGAAAGAGTGAGAAGGAAAGACAGGCGCTGAGTGGGAAATACACAGTTATCAGCAGCTGTACGCTCCACACTTTGTTGATGGTTTTAGCTACATCGCCCCATGAAAAACGTCAGATTATATTTTTTCCGTAATCCTTAAACGATTTCCTTAAAAAAAAAATTTAATCGCGCTCGAGTATTTCGAGATGAGGGAGAAAGAGATCAATCGACGAATCCAACTGGGCTGGGCAGCGTACGAGAAGCTCCGCAATATCTCCACGTCCCAAATACCGCAGTGTCTCAAGACTAAGATCTTTGACCAGTGTGTGTTGCCTGTGATGACTTACGGAACTGAGACATGGTCGCTTACTATGGGCCTCATAAGAAGGCTCAAGGTCACCCAAAGGGCAATGGAGCGTGCTATGCTCGGAGTTTCTCTGCGTGATCGAATCAGAAACGAGGAGATCCGCTCACGGAATCGCTAAACTAAAGTGGCAGTGTGCAGGGCACATAGCTCGTAGAACAGATGGCCGTTGGGGGTCAGTTCTCGAGTGGCGACCGCGCACCGGAAAACGTAGCGTAGGCAGGGCTCCCACGCGGTGGACTGACGACTTGGTGAAGATCGCGGGAAGCTGATGGAATTGGGCAGCGCAGGACCTGTTGTCGTGGAAATTCTTGGGGGAGGCCTTTGTCCAGCAGTGGACGTTTTTCGGCTGATATGATGATGATTTCGAGGCGACGTTTTTTTACAACTTTGTGACTCGCCCATTTCCTTATGTCACGCTCAATCTGATTGGCTGCCCTCAACGCACGGCCCTATATTAAGCTTTCATATATTACAGGGCTTAAGGTTTCTCCTTATATTATTTTCTGACGCGCTCGAGTAACGCGCAAAATCCCCGCCTGGGCTCCCCTACTATAAATTATTTATTCCTATTGGCTGCGCTAGTGTGCTAATCGAACCGCACTAACTTATCAAATGTAAATCTGCCTACGTTCACCAGGAGTACTGTTGTTTCATTATTTTGAATCAAAGAATTCAATAAATTTCACCCAAGTCCCAGTAAAAATAATGATTCCGGACGGTAGTGTTCAAACATGTTTAGAATTACTGCCATCTCGGACCGGAAAAAATGGTCCGCGATGAATGGCGTAATAACGTGTGATATGAAATGTCTATCTGTAAAATTACGGATAGTGCACAAACATTGTAGTTGGCCTGCAACATCGGACCATTAAAAAAACTTGTAGCACTCGGGGACTGCCGCGGTAAAGCTATTGCATACCATTTTTTATCAACTTATGCAATTATAATTATTTATTTATGCAGTATTTACCAGTACAATATAGTCCTTGGGGCGTGGGATATTTACGTAATAAATTAACACTAAGAAAGTTACACCAGTAAAATTGACTAAGTCCTTTTAGTACCGCAAATCGCTAATAGATGGCACTGTAAGTTTTTAGAACTCAACCGAGCGTGGGGTGTTAGGTTTTATTTTCGTTACGGAATTTCTTGAGTCGATCGCGGCGCTCAAAGCCCGCGATAAAAGCTATGCAATAGCTTAAAAAAATAAAAAAAGCTGTGTAGTGCACAAGCAGCCATAAGCTATAGTAAAATTTATACATAAAACCCGCTGCGCCGTTCCGTGATTCTGAAGAGAAAGTACTGAAAAAACGCTCATTACTTGGTGTCAATGAGACGTACATAGGTAGATGCAGATTGATAGCCGGTCTTCAGTGGACCCCTACTGCTGTTGTGTATTTGTGTTGTTTCCAAATGTGCGATGTGAAAACATATAGTTTGCACAATCCATACTGTAGGTTAGTCAAGTGTAAAATGTTCAGGCCCAATGCATGTTGTATCAAATTGGTGTAACATAATTAAATTTCTGTAACAATTATATGTTTAGGGTTTGCTTCCCCTCGTGTTTGTTTGAACTTAAAATTATACTAACATTCTTGTTCCATATAACCAATATTCCTATAACGATTTAATAAAAAAAATAACATTTTCTACATGTGGGTGGGTGATTTACCTATCATCATTCAGCCTTTAACTAAAACATTCATGAATAATTATTATTCATTCTTCCATTAGACTAATATTCTTTTCGTTTTCAATACAAATAAATACATAACCAGATTTTGTAACTCCCTTTTCTGATTATCTTTTGATGGCAAGTCGATGAGGCTGTAGGTAGTATCGTGTAGCAATAGTCTATGATCCATAGTCGCCGTGCCTTAGGGCGGCCTCACACAAACCTGAATTCAGGCAGCTCGTCTGCCTGACAAAAGGGGATGGGATAGGTTAAACAAGTGATGTTGTAGTTATCTTTGTCCAACCTAGCTACTATAGGGAATTACAAAATGACACCCCAAAATATGGATAATAAGTAAAAATATTAAAACTCATTACATATTTTGTTAAAACCAATTATATATTAATTTTCATAAACCTATTACATTAGTCGTTAACGACTCATTAACGTCTCCGCACTGCTGAGGCATGGGTCTCTTTCCAAACTCGGGAAGGTCGGGTCATGCTCCACACACATGGGACAATTCCTGGTCGGGCTAGTGGCGAACCCCATTGTCACAAGTTTTTCAAACCGCCTCTATTAAGCATCGGCTTAAAGACTGCCATCTAGTGATAGCAACCGGCACCAACGGCTTAACGTGCCTTATGAAGCACGGAAACGGTCGAGACAACGCCACTAACAGTCAAACCACCCAGGTCAGGTAACCTACTTGATCGACCCGATCACGCAAGTCACACTGAACTTCACCTAGTGATATTAATTTAACAATATGTCCTGTGTTTGATTTCAGTTAGCCATTGTTATAGGAAAACAAAATTATGTTTTCAGATGAGTAATCCGTTACCATAACCATGGCTTATTGAAAAATCAATCTTGACACGAATATTATGGACCATCAGTACTTACATCAACACATCATTTATCTGTTTTAACAAAATACGCGATGATTTTGAATGTTACAACTTATTATCTACATTTTTAAACGCCATTTTCTATTTGACTATGAGCAGCACATTAGAAAGGTATTCAGGATGTTTGAGGCCGGCCACACCGCAGTAACGCGCTAGTGACGTTCGGGTGGTGCGTAGGTGCACGAGCGGCAACGCGCGAGGATGCGCACGCGGTCGGAGTGGTTCCTGCAGCCTGTGGCGTCCGTGGACGTGCCGCGCGCCCGCGCCGGTACGCCGCCGCGGCCCCTCTGTCCGCCGCCCGCGCCGCCCGCGAGCGCCTGGGCGGACGGGGCACGCCAAGAGAGCACCGCTCTCTATGTGCTTGTCGCCTGCCTAGAGTTTTTGTTTTAAACCCTCGCGCACCGGTACTGTGTCACTGTGTTCGTTCGCTTTGGTGCGGAGGACTAACCCGCCGGTCGATGTCGATATTGGTTTGGTTCTCCATTCATTAATTACTTAAGCTTTTCAGAATTTTGACGGACGATGACGTGCATAAGCCCAGCCTTATGCAGCTCATTTATTTATGATCTCCAATGTAAATGCATTATCACAACTTTGCATTCTTTGGTATTTTGGAAACGTAAGGTTAAAATTAGCGCATATTAACGAGTTATGGAGTGGAGAACGAATCCTATAGCTTTACTTACAACAGGCAGTTGGTACGGGGCCCGCTTAGCCAGCTTAAGTGCGCATGAGTTCGCCACTTGTAGCACAATCACTTCCTTTCGCATCATAGTTGTCACATCACTCGCATGACCGACTGAATGAATGTTCGTTATGTACTTGAAAAAAGTTGTTTTTCTAAATACTTTTATTTCTTTACTCTGTTAGTGTAGAGACCAGATCTCATATTTCTTATTATCATTCTATTTTAACTTAGTTTTTCGGTATATTAATTATGTACTTATAATTAATAATTTTGTAGATTGAATTGTACATTGTAGAATACAGCTCTTTAATTTTATTTTAGATTAAGAATTTTCTTTATATTTCAGTACATAAGTTTCTTCTTTTTAAATTGTTATACGCAATAATAAAACCTTTTTATTTGTATGTTTGAGTAGTATTTAACTATTCTTAAATGCATTCCATGCGTTAAATCGCATGCCAATGTCTGTGTTTATTTTAGCATGTTGGATACAGATAGGCAAGTTGTGTAAAATTGTGTCACGTTTGCTTCACTCACTAATTTACAATATATGTGCAAAATAAAAAATAATAATATTCACCTTGCAATAGCATCGACATTTTCTCACTTTATATTGTTCGGTCGTAAATTCACGAAATCACAACATTGCAATAAACACCGACACGACATATTAATTAAAAAAATAAAAATCAATAGTTTTAGATCAATTTTGTTTCTTTTTTCTTATAAGTCATTCATAGTGCGATACCTTCGAACACAGATGGAAGAGCAGATCCCCGGTTTCAAACAAAACGAACTTAAAAACCGTCACGCCCTTACACCTGCAGTTGTTTGACGTGAAACAAGGATGGAATATACAAATATATATGTTAGTCAGAAGGGCATAACCTCTTCCTGAGCGAAAAGGCTTACGTTCAGATACTTTTGAACACGTGACCGTGAATTTAGTTCTTTTATGTGTGATCGAAGTGCAATGTCCAAGGTTTTGATCTTTTGGCTTGCATAAGTTGGCTTTAATTGGAATTGAATGCATTTATGTATGTTACTTTTTACAATTTACACCATCGTGGCATTGTAATGTGCGTTTTCGTGACATTGTGATGTTTTAATTCCTTTTAAACAATACGGTATTTGACTTTTTATCAACTATCAAAAACGACATTTCGTTTAGAAATTGTTCGGCATGTGTCATTCACAAACTAATTTAGTGATTTTAATAAATATGAAATTAAAATATCATAATTTAGTTTTTGTTGGAGAAATGCTGTTTAGTGAATAATATGTTATAATTTGTTTTTGATATTGTCAAATACCCTATTTAAGAAAACGTATATACAGAAGCAACCCCCGGCGAAGTATACGCAGTTTTGGAACTTAAAGATTTTATTTCTTGATTACATTTAGATCAACTACAAAATATAACCCTACCCGTAGGTATGCGAAAATAAATTTTCGATGTAATATGACACAGTCAACAGAAATTATCTAGTCAGGTCTAGCCTCCTGATTCAGGAGAATCTCGGAGTCGGACATTCGATTTCTGTTCGCTACAAGAGATCTGCAAAATAGTCGAAGTGATTTGTCAAGGGCAATCTCCTAAATGCAAAACAGTTGAAACCGTTAGACTATTTTTCCTATTCATATTTTTGATGGGATTGAAATCAAATGCGTGATTTTTGTGTGTGTGGGGTGGGGGGATTTTTTTGTTTATAAAAGATCTGTGGAAGATCATATACAGGCATGTAAATAAAATGAACTCCCAGAATTTATCTTATATGGGAAGTTCACATGATTTGAGCCTTTTCTTAAGGGTCCCACGTGGACTCGAGGTTCCATACAAACGTAGTTCCGTTTTAATAGAAAAACTACATGCCGGATCATTTTTTTAATTAGTACATGGAAAACTAATTATAAACAGATATGTGTCTACTCAATATATTCGCAAAGTTTGGATTTAATCCGGCATGTAATTTTTGTATTAAAGCGGAACTACGTTTGTATGGAAACTCGAGCCTCCTGGGGACCCTAAAGTTTCTCGAGTAATGATATGATATACCCATTGTATCAATTTTTTATGTCTATTAAATCTTGTTTTTGTACACAGTAAACTGTTCAACAAATAAATACCTACTTTAAATCATTACTAAACCTTTTTGCTACAGCGCGATAAAAAATGATTTTTAAACCACCTTGCTTAAATTCACAAAAATAATATGCATTTTAAGTAAAAACTGATTGGCTGTCTTTATATTTATCCGTCAAGCTACGAGGGCGATTAACTAAGTGTTTGAAAGGATTACTAATGATGGTTCTCTCAACTGTAGGTGGGGAGCGTGTCAGCTCGCGGCGCAGGGCGCGGCGCGCTCGCGTGTGCGGCGGCGGCGCCGCGTGTCGCAGCGTCGCGCACTCCGACACTGAAATCCCGCTCGCTCTCCAGCCTCGTAAAGTGACCGCCTGACAGGTGGCCGGCGACCCCCCACCCGGCGGTGAGTGCTCGTGCGGGCCGGTCGAGTTGTCGCCTGCCGCCAGCGAGACTAGCCTGTACGCCGTAGTCGCGCCGCAAGTCTCCATCTTAAACTGAACACCATCCGCATCGCAATCGCAATCTACACTAGTCAATTCCAATCAAAATCAATTGTACAGTAATGCTGTGCATACTTTTTCGTGTAGCCTTCACCATCTAGCATACAGAAGTGAAAATTAAAATATAGGCACGCTAACCTAATAGCAAAGAAAAGAGGTGTTATAGAGTAGATGAAACATTTACAAATAATCTGGGTTTATATAGAAGATGCCTTTTTACATATTTTTTTTCTGGAATAATGAACTACCCAGTGTATCTTAGCAGGCCTTACTAAGTCCTAGTAACTTAGTTTCAATAAAATCGTTACAGTAATTTTTGAGAAAAGATTTGTACAGGAAGTACCTGAAATTTATAGTCGTAGACTGTATAAAGTTGTAGTAACGTAAAACATTAAAATTGTAAGAGCCATTATCTAGACAATAATTAAGTGTTTTTTTTAATATGGCGACAACACTTAAAATGATGACCAGGAGAAATTTTAAAAACACGGCTAGAGATAAAATTAATATAGCAACAACCTAAATTTTATACATATCCGTTCAGTAGTTGAGGTGCTAGAGCACCGGACGCACGCACAGATACACACGTTTTTATTTTTACAATTAGTGTACGACAATGCCGTTCGCTGCTCAGTCAGCTCGAAATTAAAAAGCAGTGTAAACCATTTATAAATTTTCGCTGTGTAAATTTTTCATCAAGCTCGGCAAGCGAATCATATATTGTACGCGATATCTGTATGCTAGACGGTGATTGCTACGCGAAAAAGTATGCACAGCGTGGCTATACAATTTATTTTTATTGGATTGAACTTTTCGCTAGTAGTATGTACTGTCATTCACGTTACGTTCGGAACACGGAGCGAGAGGGAGATAGCCATATGTTAAGGATGTAATCAATATTCTGTATATGGTTGTAAGTATATCCTTGTCTAACCTATAGCTACGAGTATGTTCCCTCAGTCCGTGCGAAGATATTTAAAATACTATTAAATTACGAGGGGTGTTTAATGTATTGTCGGTAAAGTATTTACGAAAAGGTGGATAATTATGATTTTTTTTTAGTCTCCCATAAATTCAGTTAGTACATTTATTAGATCGATTAACTCTAAAAAATATGCATACTCCATTTCTAAAAAATGCGCATTAACAAGCTCTTCATCTTCGAAAAATCGCTTTTTAATTAAGATCTTTTTTAAATTACAATACCCAGAATACATTGAACGCGCTTCGTACGATACGAATGAATTTTGCAATTATGTATATGGGAATATTTTGAAGTCTCCGTGGAAATTTTGTATTCGACCTGATTCATCCGAAATTTCGATGAGTAAGTATTTATTGTTTATAAATGTGATGTCCAGTTATACAGTTACACTGACCACTGGTTTCTACTTATTACACTGACCAACTTTTTGACTGACTCATTGGCCTAGTGGTCAGCGATCCTGCCTGCTGAACTGAGAGTCGTGGGTTCGATCCGCACCCGAGGCAGATTCGTGTAATAATAATGACCCATGGTCAATTCTCAGAAAAGAAAGACTTTATACTGGGGGTTTTTTTTTTAGTATGATGAGTAGAAGCATTAGTTAACAGCTCCTGTAACGACTCCTGCACGCTTAAATGGATTTGTATGATTTGTTATATTTCACGGTGTTTTGTATAAATTACTAGCTTTTGCCCGCGTGTACGTCCTTTCTACTCGTATGACTGTCTGAGGGTGTGTGAAGCGGCTCGTGAGTGTGGAAATGAGTTCTGCTGACCCCTGGGGAACTAGGACGGGCTGTGCTAATTTGTACCTAGTATATGTAATTTCATTTCCCACCCCCTCATCTAATATGTGTTCAAAAATCACGTCAATCCCTTGCTGCGTTGCAACGTGCGCGAGCGTTGAAAAAAGTTATCTCCAGATCCCTCGGGAAACTATGTAGAGTTATGCTAATTAGTAGTCTTTTGTCACTTCCCACCTCCTCAACTATCTCGGTGCAAGAAATCACGTATATCTGTAGCACCGATGCGGCGTGGAAGAAATTACAGAGTTTTTAGTTCCCCTTTGGAACTGTGGCGGAATATGCTATTTTCACAAGACAAAAAGTAGCCTATGTCACTTCCTGCCTCATCAACTATCGCTGTGCGACATTCGTTGTTTGATCGAGACCCTCTATAGATGTTGGGAGTTTCTGAAATGTTTTGATATGAAACCAAAAACAATAAGTCTGAATCAAATTCTGAATGTACATTCTAAATTCCAAAGATATGCTCTCTATTATATGGTAAGCGAGGGTTACGTGCGATTCGTGCAGGCCGCGGCCGGCCTCCTAGGTGTAATCAAGGATAATCAATAATAAATCGATTGTGCAATTATATTACTGATTAATGTTAAAGTAGGACAGAAAATAACAATAAGTTAATTATTAAGGGTTTAACGAAGATGCCACATCGTCTATGTTCTAAAGTTGTTTTTAAGATATCCAAGGCAAAGTTGTAAATCTTTCTGTTTTGACTGAATTTTATCTATTGATTCTGATTCGTTGGCTGAATAGGTATTCCATAGTTTTTGCAATCTATATACACCTTAAAATAAAACAGGGATAATGTAGACTAATTTGGTGTTAATTCGTGGCACCTCCACTAAACTATTTCTAAACCATTCTCTCGCACATCTTTATGAAGTAGATCTAATTAATAATAATGTGTGGGTGACCACACTGAACGTCAGCCAATTCGAGATAATAATTTTCTATTAGAAGCGTTAATAGGTAATGTTAACAAATTTGACATTCGTGCCATTTTGTTAAAATTATTGTGTGTTAATTAGAAGATAAAACGATGCATAACTCGACACAAATCTCTATAGGACAATACCTTCTAAAACTGGGAGATATTTGACATGAAGTAACAGGGACTTAGTAGGGGAAAAATAAGAAAAAGAAAGAAATAGAAATATAATGGCGTAAATACAGTGTAACCGCTTCAGTGGCGTAATGGTTAGTCCATTCGCTTCATACCAGGAGGTCGCGGTTTCGATTCCCGGCGGGGTCAACTTGTAAGACTCGGTTTGGTTGGTAGTACGACATTTTCATAGCCCGTCTGGCTAGCTACCACCGTCTTATCTAAGTCTTGCCGCCAAACATCAGTGTTATCAGCATCGATGTGTTCCGGTTTGAAGATAAGATAGGCAGACAGATCTCCATTGCGTTGGGGAATCTTGGTAAGCCCGCTTCCATCTTCGGCATCATCGTCACTTACCATTAGGTGAGATGATGCCAAGGGCTTAGCAATTGTGAATAAAAAAAACTAATTTGAATTATGTATTCAACTTAGATTAAAAAAAACAAATAAAAAGATAATTGATAAATAAAAACAGATTGTCACTTAAATTCAAAGAACTTAAAAATAAAAATGACATTACGACCACCATCACGACTATCTATCCATTTACTTAAGACTTTTATCTCCATTTCAAATATTTCACAACATGACACCAAGATATCAATAAAATTAATTTGACAAAAAATGGACAATTTACTTGTTTTAAAATAGTATTTACTCATCATTTTATATAACTTCATAATGTGTAATAGTTTGCGGACGTAACAGTTTTACTATGGCAAAGTTCTATCCTAAAGAGATTTGTGTCTGATCTTAATACGGTCCTTTCAGCATAGCGTGTCCGAGCGCGAAAGTGTAATTATGTGTTTAGTATATGTAAATGAAACGTCTTATTAATTATAAAACTAAATTTTTTGCGACAGTTAAGATACATTCCTGAAATTTCCTATAAAATAATTATAATTCGTATGATATACATATAATTTTTACTATGATTGGTGCAAATTAATCGTGTATGTATAAAAATATACATTATACGAGTCCATTTTCTAGAATGAATATAAAAAAAAATATATTTTTGAGAGAACTGAATTATTTATGACCATATTATCCTGACATATTAATTTCATTTCATTTAGAAGAAAAATGAAGTCAATATGTCATAAAACTCATAAAAAATAGGATATTTACCCCCGCATGTAAGAGGTTGATATACATGTTTTTTAGTTTACCCCCTCGTGTGGAGATCGTTAAATGACCACATAATATGAACTGAACGCTTTGTATACTTTTTCAAATTAAAGTAGCATTTACGAAAAGCTCCAAAGTGACGCTATTCTTGTCCGGGAGGAACACTATCCGACAAAAGCCAGATGAGTTTGGTCATGATATATTTTCTTTTACATTACAAGTAAAAGTTGGCTTGACTGCACCCTCTCGTCAATCGGATCTATCTAATATTTTTTTATAGGTACTTGTTAACTAATGACGCAAAAGTGGAGTTCTTTTATCTAACAAAAAAAAATTAGGGGTTCCTTCTATGCAAGTAAAACAGACATGAAAATTTCTTTTATGCACCTCCTCGTAAGAGGTAAATCGTTTTTTTATAAAAAATGTTTTTTAACTCTTATTTTATCAGTTGTTCCGTTCCCAACGTTCGTTAAACATATGTATTTCTGAAGTTTCTGAACTGTTGTACTGATACGAAATCGCTCATATAAGTATAGCCCCCTTAATCCTCAAGGCTCCTTAATTCACATGGTCTGTGAATTAATACTTGTCCTTACAAAACATGAAATCGTAACAATATAAAATTCCATATCACCATCATGTGTCAATTTTTTTTACTAAATATTGACTTAAAATTTAACATTGTTCCTATCCTGTATCTCATGATATGTTAATTTTTTGAAGTTCTTTATGACTTGGTAGGGGTGATCTTTTCTTCTTTTAATTGAACATATTGCTTTTGTCTGTAGAGTAATCGCCAATTCTTCCTATCCACAGCCATATGAGTTTCAGCCATCAGCTTAAGGTCTTGTACGACACGACAGCAGCCTTTTCCTTTATTTGCTCTATGTAGTTTTGCCTTGGTCTTTCTCTGTCTATTCTTAGCTCTAACTTAATCTTAAGGGTGACCATATAACATGAATAGAATGAGGACAAAACATGCAGGGTTATAAAATTTTAAGTGAAATCAAATTGGATATATAAGTACATATTATCTATACCAAACAACAAAAACATTATAAATAATACGTAAAACATGATTTATTTTAAACCTATATATTCTTTCACCTTGGACTAGGACATATGTTCTTGCTGGGATTCGGGACACAGTATATTTTCTTTTTTTTATATCCTGGTTTCTTTTACATTTGCATACTTTTATTTACTTTTAGTTAATTCATAAGGAATTTTTAAAAGTTACACATTAGGGTAAGGCCATAGCTTTTGCCACATGCTATATAGGACTACAGTGTTAAATTGGACACAAAATTAAGTAAACGACGACGCCCAAATTTTTTATAACATGTTGGTGTAATTGGATTTTGATATTGTTACGATCTCATATATGTACGGACAAATATTTATTTACAGAACCACATAACTTTTGTAATATCAACAAACTCGCTCAGTTTTAATTATCTCATACTACAAAATCGAACATACCCATTACTAAATGAGTACAAGGAGATATTATTTTCACGGAAAATAATTCTATTTTACCCATATTATGTGTGGTCCTCGGCATACATGTATCCCGGTTAGAACGTCAGACACAAAAAATCATCATATTGAAAAATTCAAATATGACAACGACAGTTGACTGTAATTTTTGACGACGAAGATTAATGTTGCCTTTTAGTTAAAAACCGCTGTGACCAAGAACATGTTTTGGGTTTGACATCTCCCTAGGACACCGTATAGTTGTCGAATTTAATCACAAATTTGATAAGTGCTTATATTAGTATTATCAAAATTTGAGTGTATGTACGAGTATATATTAGAAAAACACAAATCGTATGATTAATGACGTTAAGTTGGATCCTTAGTATTGCTTTACTAGAGGTGGGTGCTGTCAAAACATTTTGGTTAGTTGAATAATTAAGATAGGCACTTTTATTGTTGTAAATACATTATAGTAACTGAATCATAGAACATACATTAATATTAATTAAATGGTTATGTTTTATTTTTGCGGAAGAATGACTGACCTAAAAGTAGGAATATTAATAATTTGCACGAATTAGCTTTTCAACTTAGACGTTTTTGTTACTTTCAATCAATAGGATTTACAAAAAAACCCCTATTGATTAAAGTAGTTCGTATTTGGAAATGGAATTGAGTCTGTTGACCGAGTAGCCTTGTCGTCTGCACTGTGCGGTAAATCCGGTAGTTCTGAATTTTTGCTGTGTTGTTTAATATGAATGAAAAAATATTTTTTTTCAAATTAGGTAATTTTAAGGGTTCCGTGTGTGGAAGAACCTTTGTAAAATCGTTCTGTCCGTCCTTCCGGCAAACAGTCATAGCGTCCTAACTTTTATATTTTTGAACCGAATGACACCAAGTTTGGCACATAAAATAGGATACCTATAGGTTATCATTTTGAGTTATAAAAAAAAACTATTTTTTTAAGGGTAAGTAAAGTACCTTCCATGCATGTGAAAGGGATTTTTGTTTTTCGATTTCCCCCCTGTTAGGTGGGGTAAAGTTGAATAGGTCTTAAGTAGTTTATAAGATTAATTTTTATCAGATATGTTGTTGGTATTAATTATCAAGAGGAAGTTATTGTCTAAAATATTCGAAAATATATATTTTGTGTAACCGACTTTTTGCCAGTTTCCCATTAGTTTTAGAAAAAATAAATAAACGCAGTGAAAAGTAATATAATGAACAATAGTTTAAAAACATAATCGTTCTTTTCCGTGTTCGGTTTGTATTCCGCCTAATGACCTTTAGTCTACTTTTAAAATAACCTACTTAGTTGTTTTTACTTTCGAGCGACGAAGAAGTGAAATAGGTATTGTGATGGTAAAATATTTCCACCCGTTTTTTTTTTCGAATTTCTCCTATCTTGACTTTTAGGGTTGCCACCATAGCTATAGTAAGAATAACTAGAACTTAATAAGGCCTACTTGCACTGGGTAGTTTATTATTCCGACGTACCTCCTATAATATATAGTTTAAACCTTACTGTATTATTTGCTACTAAGTCAGTGTAATGCTTATAGTTGATTTGTGTATGTCGATTAGGACAGACGATGAAGGCTTCGCGAGAAAGTACACACAGCGTGGCTGTACAATTTATTATCATTAAGTAGTTTTCAAGATTATGTTTCCAAAATTAAAAGATAAAAAGATTAAGTAATTTCAAGATGAAAAAAGAAGGCTTTTGTTTTTAATTTTTGACGAGGTTGCGTTTGGCGCTCGGGCGAAGTAACTAGTATCTCACCTATGGCTCGGGGTCAAAAATTTCCATTATTCACCAAGCCCACATCATAAATAACTCAGCCAAAAATCAAAACTACCGCATTTTTAAGGTTACTGTGCTAAGTAAAAGTAACTAACATTGTTACTTCTGCACATCGGTTCACATACTATTATTTTGTTATTAATCACATAATAATTTTATAGTAATGATATCATATGTTTAAGACTGTTTAGATTAATTATTTTAGTTCAATGCAAGTTAAAAGGCATGTTTTAGTTTATTTAATGTAATTTTATGTTTTGTATATATTATTGGCAGCTCAAATGGGTATAGTTTTATTGTCATAACATTGCGACGAATATTGTTTGGGTACCATTACAAATTACAATTTATGTTTAAACATTTTGCTCCGACGGTAAAACAACAATTTTGCTCCAACAGCGCAAAGCGTATTTAAGCGGGCGCCGACCGTCCACTGGCGTCACCATCGCATTTTAAATTATTTCTTTAATTTAAAAATCAAAAAGTTCGCCGGACTGATTGTGGTCCATATGGTAAAGGATTTTTTAAAACAACAAGCCTACAAGCTTTTAGCCACCTTTCAGGGAGCCACGAGTTATCGGGTTGTACATTCACAGATCGTGCATTATCGGGTCGCGCATTATCGAAATGTCCAGAGTACTTGTCAAGAATCAAACTTACCCAAACTTGATAGGGTTGCGTCATTTTATTAAAGAGTTCCCATGGCCCCTTCCGGTTCTATCATCAGATCAGCTCCATGTCATAATAATATTGCATTGTCTTTCGATTTATATGTGCGTGCGAAGTTTCAGCTCAATCGGAAACCGGGAAGTGGGTCAATTCAACTTGAAAGATTTGATGCCATACATGATTACAGACACTGGCACAGGTAAAAATAAATAAAAGCTTGTAAAAACATACATTCGTTGACCACTTTAGTTACTAAAAAGAGCCATCAAGGTAAGTTAAATACACAACAACCTGAGTGTTCTTGTCTGAAATCTTTGTTGTGTTCCCATTATTTGCCTTCGTTTGCGTATAAAAAATTATATAACATAGGTATTTGATTATTTTTATTGTTTTGTTGTTTCGTTATCGATATAGATACTCGTATATACTGCGTTGACGACACTTTTAGTTGGTGGTACAGTCTTATGTGAAAATACCCTCTGTACCACCAGGGGTACAGTGTTTCCACAGTGTTTGTTTTTATGTTAAAATATCCTTCACAGTACCATAGTAATAATTCTAGCGTACTTTATATAAAAATACAAATATAAAAGTTGATGGTGACGGTGATGGTGGCGCTTAATACCTATTGGACTTTTGATTTTGTAACGGAAAACAAGTAATAAAAGTTTTATTTCGGATATTTGACATTAATGTTTGCAATTTCATAACTAGTTAAAGGGATATAAATAAAAGTTTTGACCTTGTATTGATGTAAATAAAGTTATACAAATAGGTAGTGAAATTATATTGATGTGGCTTGCATTACGGGTGTGCAAGCATCTGCGTTTGTGTTCACTGATTATTATAATTAGCGGTAGAATAAATTAAATAGCTAATAGATTATTGTACAAAGGAAAAGAGTTGTCGTCGCTTGTCATGTCTCGGATAGCCTCAGCAACAATCTTTTTACTACAAAAGCTTGTATAATAACAGTTTTGTTATATTTTTTTGCCTTAAATTGAATTTTCATAAGGACCTTATTTATTTGCTGTCATAATTTTAACCAGGGGTTCTACTCGTGATTTTAATAACTTCCCAATTCACAAAAAGAATACCAAACAAATCCGTCAGCCAAAACTTTGTAAAGTACTTTTTGGCGAATTTACTATAAATTGGTTGGTCGAAGTTGTTATGAATCACGGATAGAGCCCTTGATTAAAATAAAAGGATGCCATTTATAAAATTAGGGCTGTAAGACTGTATGTTAATTTTGACTCTCGAATACATTAACAATATCATTCCACCGACTTATAAGTATTTAACCATACCAGTTATATTTGAGTATTATTTTTTATAATAAAATATTAATTTTGTAGATCTCAAAGCTTTAACAAAATTCAGTTATTATTGCTAGCAAAATAATTATTGTAACATTTGGATAATAGATAAACCTACTCGTTTTCATTTTGTAAACGTTACTAGTATTTGTTGTAATTTGACGTCAAAATTATTATTTAACGAATTACAACCTAGTTAGTATTATTTTTAATACTGTATTCACATTTAAAGATGTGAATTTTAGTTGATTTATATTTGCACCCTTTTTTAAAGAAATTTAAAATACTTCACAGTAATAAGTATACATATTAAAAGTATTTTCGGTGTTTTATTTAAGCTAGAATACCCAACATTACCCGAAAATGACAACAACAAGCATGCAAGAATAACATACGTATATTTAATAGTCTTCACAATATTTGGCTTAAAAAATATATTATCTAAAATGTATCTCCATTATATTTAAGGTACAGACACTATTAAAACTTTGGCTTTTTTCGACTAAAGTATACAGTGCTCTACATTGCCAAAGGATATTTTAAAAATGTTCATGCAAAACATGGTTTCTTGAAAAGCTTTTAAAATTACTTAGGATATGTGCAGTACAGGATATTAAAACTTTTAAAAAGGGCAAGTGCTATATTTACGGGTACCTTCTCAGTTCTTATAAACATGGGTTTTACTAATTTCATACAATCTGTGCCATCCTTCTACTCGTATGACAATATAAAAAACACAATTTTCATTTCCCGCACGTTTTTATAAAAATCCACTTAAAAATCAATTAATTTATAAGAACTGAGAGGGTAAAATAGCACTTGCTCATCTCGAAAGTTTCTACCCTACACATGTCCTAAGTATTTTTATAGTTCTTAAAAAAAAACATGTTTTGTATGAACAGTCTAACAATATCTTTAGGCAAAGTTGATTTGTGTATACGTACAAGGTGTATAAGATGTTTAAAAAATATCTACTGAACTCGGGTTCCTCGCTTCTTGGGAAAGTTGTTCAGTTTCACGGGTAGAAACACCCCTTGCAGCGTCGGCAGTTATTTGAGAATACCTTATTTAAAATCACTTGACTCTGATCCCTTTGACATAGACCCGGACGATGTTGCGATCATCGCCGAGGTAGAGGAACTGTTGCACCAGGCTGGTCGGGTCCCCTGAGCCCGCACACTGCTCGTACCGGTCTATAGGGCTGTTAGATGCGAACACGTCCACCACGAGCGCGTCCAACTCCTTGCCTGCTTCCAGGCTGCCGATCTTATCTTCTAAGTTTAGCGCTGGAAATGATTTATTCATTGTAATTTGATTAACAAAAGAAATCATCAACAAAGATCAGTCATAAAAGAAAATTAAGCCAATTAAATGACTTGGGATGTTGCAAGCCTTGTTGCTGCTATTGCGTACCTTGAGGATCGCCTAGGATGGCAAGGTGGAGAGACCCGTTCTGAGAACGCAATGCTGGAGTTTTAGGACGATAACGTATTTAAAGCAGATAAGTGCGACTTTTGTGGTCTCGTTGCTAACGCATATGAACTGATCATAATCACGGTCATTACTTAGTGGCGTAGTCTCGATAGTTTCCCTTCCAAGGCACGTTGAACCTGCAGGTGGCTACCACTTCTGACGCAGAGGTTAACTACAAGCCTTAACAACCATCACCAATCCCGACTCAGCCCCCTTTGTGGAGTATTGCCTAACCTTCCCGAAATATGGGAAGACCCGTGCTCCAGCAGTGGTAGGGATAATCCTTTGTGTCCCGGTGGAAAGGCTTGTCCACTCTGTCACAGAGCTCGCTCAACATTCTCGACACTCCAGATAGCGATGCACGCCTAAATGGAATTGTAGGTATTACCTTGAGAAACGCCAAGTGTGACCGGGTCTAATTCAACTCAGTCCCACAGAGAGCAGACCTTCACCATACCTACCGGAGATAGTGGATCCATGACTGAATAGGAGAAAGTTACCTTGAGCGCCGCCTAGTGTGGAACGTCTCATTCACTCAGTCCAAGAGAGCGCAGAAGCTTCAACTTTCACATACCGGAGATCGTGAATACATGACCGAATAGTATAAATTCACCTTAAACGCCGCTTAGTCTGGAAGGTCTCATTAAACTTAGTCCCGAGCGCTGGAGTTTCGACCTTCAAATACCGGAGATAGTGGATCCAAGGCTGAATAGTACAGTTAGGTACCTTTAGCGCCGCCCAGTGTGGCCAGGTGGAAGGTTTCGTGCCACTCGAGCGCGGCACCACCGGCACCCATCGCTTGTAGATGCGTCGAAACGTCCATGCAGCGGCGCATCGCGTCTAGTATGCTGGCGCTGTCCCCACCCGACACATCTGCCGAGAACCAACGAACGAACGTACACTGAGTCCACAGTTATTATTGTGGCATAGTTTAAGATTCGCCAGGAGACTTAAGTTACCATACAATCTTACTTCCTGTTTAAAACGACGAAAACGACAGGCCGGCTCGAATCCAATTTTTTCCAATAGTATATTGAAAAAGACACACATAGATGTCTGTAATTTGTTTTCATGGATACTTGGAAGACAACACGGAAACAATGTTTTGAGTCATCGATTCACATTTTAAGATCTTATCAGCTCTCACATTTTAAGATAATGCGATTTTAATGCTTACGGCCTTAGATTTTCGTTCTTCGTTCTTTAAAATTATAATTTAAATTCATTAAATATTACTAAACTTGTAACGGATAAACCCTTAGGAGTGCTAGTAAAGTTAAGTTTAAAGGTACCATTATTGATGAGAAGCTTGACTGGAAAGAACAGGTTGAAAAAGTATGTGCAAAAGTCAATAGTTTCAGTTTTGCCATTTTAAAAACTGACTAAGGTAGCGAGCAGTCACAGCATATTTTGCTTACTTAGAATCGGTCCTCAGATACGGTCTCATGATATCGGGGAACAGTACTAATGTCAAAAAGGTTTTCATCGCTCAAAAAAAGTGTGTCCGAGCAATATTCAATGTTTTACAAGATGTTTCATGTAGGCCCCTATTTAGAAACTTAAACATACTGCCACTACCTTGTCTTTACTGCACAAGAAATGGCAAAATTAGTAAAACAAAATCAAAAAGTATTGTACAGAAAAGTTAGAGACATATCAGTCCGCAATAGGAATCCTGACAGGTAATTTTAGTAACTGTACTTTTAATAGTGCTCTTTTAATAAAACCCTTACTATTCATATCTAAACTGAACTGGTTTTTTTTTTTTAAATTACTTGCATTTTTGAGTAAAGCTCTATCCGTAATGACTACAATGCTGGCCCCAGTATGATGGCCTCGAGCTTAACTTAGCTACGCTCTCGGCCTTCAATCTTGGTCAGCAATGCAGCCCTTGCAGTCCGCGGTATAATGTAGTAATAAATTACTTATGAAACCATTGGATAACTAATAATAAGTTTTCGCAGTTAGAAAACATAATATATTAATATTGTACTGAGATGTGATGACCTAAGTCAGCAACAAAGGAAATAATGTATACGTATATTAGGCTATAACGAAAAAATGGAGACCCGATTTTTCCCATAGAAAATTGTTGAAAAATTCTATAGCAACTTCTTAAAATAAATCATTGTTTTTATCCAATTATTTTTTAAATCTTGTACCCTGTCTCAGTCTGAAATCTTGTTAAAATATTGTACACTGCCTAGTCTCAAATCTTGTAAAATGATGTTGTAAGTAAAAGCTGATCAAATTGCGCGTATTCTGCACGCTTTAAGTATAACATTTTTACAAAATCACGACGAATTCAATCAATGTGTTTTTATACAAAATTTCAAAATCAATTTGGCTGTAACTCGTAAACCGTTGATTTTTAACCTCTAGTTTATATGACTAATTTGTTGCAAATGAGATGTTCTTAAAATGAATACAAGTCACAGTCACAGTTCCCAGTTGTCCTTTATAACAAAGATAGGTATTTTACGGTTTTTTAGTCGTAGCTGTCAGCACCCTTCGGGGTCCGGGGCGGAACAAACTCATTGCCCCCCATTACACCACAGGCACAAACTAGAATGTTGGAGCTAGGGTCGTGTATGACCGAGACTAGGACAGACGAACTTTATATATTATTCCAGGTACGCACAGGTGCCCAAACCGACTACGATGTTGCTATTGAGCAGAGCACGCACTGGGTATAAACTGGAGTGTTAGAGTGTTATAGCCTAGGAAGTACTTACACTCGGTGGACCGACTAACTGATGAAGGAACAGAACAGAACCAGAGTCGGGCCAGTATGCTACCGAGGCGAACCTAACGTTATGACAGGTAGCACCAGTATCTAAGCGGACTGCGATGTTGCTATGGTGCAGAGCACGCACTCATCACAAACTATAGTATTGGAGCCGGTGCCATATACGCTATACGCTCTTTGCGGGCAGTAACGACAACTAGCACCTAGACGAACCTAACATATGGCAGGTAGCACCGGTGGTGCTCAAGACGACTACGACGTTGTTATTGTGCCGAGCCCGTACGCAAACTAGAGTGTTGGAAGCCGGGACCGTATGCGACGGACACGCTCCTAGTGGACAGTAGCGACAATTGATAACCTTATGGTACAATATGAAAGGTACGCACCAGTGCCCAAGCCGACTACGATGTTGCTATCGAGCAGAGCGCGCACGGGGCACAGACCGGAGCGTAGGCGCGTGTTGGAGGCGGGGCAATGCGCGACCGATACACCCCTAGCGGCCAGTAGCGACATCTCCGCCGGGGACAGGTAAATGGCATGCGCCAGTATGCACTGTGGACCATAGAGTAATGAAGTAAGTACAATTTTTTTTAGTTCCGTTCCCCAAGGGCGCTAACACAAAGATACTTAGTTTGAATACCTTTTTTTAAAATTAAGGGGTAATTTTTTTAGAATCAGATTTTTATCAGGTGCATCGTGTTTGGTTTGTAAGATATAGACCGTCAAAGTAGTTAGCAAATAGCTTTACCCCCGCCCGCGTGGTTATCATATCAGCCGCTGGATGTCCACTGCTGGACATAGGCCTCTCCCAAGGATTTCCACGACGACCGGTTCTGCGCTGCCCGCATCCAGTGGCTTCCTGCGATCTTCACCAGGTCATCGGTCACTGAGAGAACAACAAAAATCATTTACAGCGCCATCTATAAATATAAAAGGGAAGTAATTGCAGTTGTATTACTACGTAAATCATCTACGTAGAAGTTACTACTAGATGTCGCTAAGTTCTTTTTTAAAAAATATGTTTCATGTAAGGGGCCCCTTTCTTTTTATCATTTGTTGTTATAGCGGCAATAGAAATACACACTGTAAAAACCAAATGTCTACCTATTACGGTTCATGAAATAGCCCGCTGACAGACAGACGAACAGTGGAGGCTAAGTAAGTTGGTAGGATAACCGATCTTAAAGTTACATGGTGTTGCTTATAGGTGGTGTCAGGAGGATATCCGCTTTTTTGCTACATTTTACATTAAACAAATAAAAATATAATTAAAAATATCATCATCGTCATAATTATCAACCGAAAGATGTCCGCTACTGAACATATTGCCCGCATCCAGCGGCTTCCCGCGAGCTTCACCAGGTCGTGGTCTACCGAGTGGGGGATCTGCCCACGCTACATCTTCCAGTGGGCGGTCGTCACTCGTGAACTTTACTACTTTAACGGCCGTCTGTTCTACGAGCTATGTGCTCCGTTCACTGCCACTTCCGTTCAGCGATTCTATGAGCTATGGCGGTTCTCCTACGGATGGAAGATCTTCCTGCGCTACTGGAAAAATAGCATAAAATAGCAATTACCTTTTTATTCAAGATTTGGCATTTATCGTAGACTTCGCTGTAACTTTTGCACTCTGGATATGTACCCAACACATACTCAATTTCATCATGGTTTTCCGAAATATGGCTCTGAAAAAAGTTAAAATGTTTAAGTAGCTATGAGTAGATTTGTTACAAGAATACTTGGTCTGGGTGGGAATCGAACCTACTGATGCTGCAGTACTCATGTCATAGCTGCTTAAGTACTTATGTGACTGTTGTGTTCTTGAATAAAATAAAATAAAATACATACCTACTTACAAACTTTTACCTTTTTATAATAATAATATAATAGATGGCCGTTGGGGCGATAAAGTTCTCGAGTGGCGACCGCGCACCAGAAAACGTAGCGTAGTCAGGGCTCTCACTCGGTGGACCGATGACCTGGTGATAGTCGCGGGAAGCCGCTGGATGCGGGGAGCGCAGAACCGGTCGTCGTGGAAATCCTTAGGGGAGGCCTTTGTCCAGCAGTGGACGTCCTTCAGCTGATATTAATATAAGAAATTACACGAGGCTGACATACCTGTAATCGGCACTGGTATTCGTTAGCTATGCGCGATAGCCCCGCCATAAGCTCCATGTCGCAGCTAACCGCGAATCTTGGCGTAACGACAGGCATAACCAAATCGCTCTGCAATGTTAACAGAGATACAGATACAGTAGTGGGGGAAGATTGCTGCATTCTTAAAGCCTTGTACATTGCGCGAGACTCACGACCAGCGCTCTTTTAACGTGACGTTATTACAGGTGTTGTGTACGTATCTATACAATCGTGACACACTTCTGACAAGTAAAAAGTTTATTGAAGAGATGTCAGTAATTTTCTTCTGGTGCCATGCTTTTAATCAGATGTAGAGATCCATACTATGTTGGTATTTTATAGAAAAAAGTAAGGTACTTTTGACACAATTCTAAAATTCTTATCTGATATTACCTTGTACTCCAGCACTTTTTGGACAAACTTCTCAACATCCACCAGTTCTTGACTAGTCTCGGTGTAGTATCCAGCATCGTTCTTCACGTTCATGCTCACTTTGCCGATCAGGGCCCTTTGGTGATGCTTTATTGTGCTTTTAACTAGCTCAAGGGTGCCTTCCAAGTGGATGGAGCCAAAATAACAGGCTGTTGTCGTGCCGTTGGTTAGTAGGCGCCTCTGCGAGTGGGAAGTCATAATGAATATTTTTATAGGTGATAGATGTTTTATGGTGCTTAAACTAGCTTCGCCCGCGTGGAAAGGCGCTTTGCACACGACGGAGCGGGAAAGTCTTTGACCGCGAAGCAATAAAGACCGCGTCTGCCCGTCGATGCCCGCGGCTCCCCTCGCCGCGTACACAAAGCACACGAGGGACAGAGGCGGTCAGTTCAGTACGTTAGTTCTAGTGAAGCGTAGCACGGACTGAGCTAGACGCCCCGCGCCGCCGTCTGCGTTACTGCATACATACTGGTTTGTGTGATCTATGGCGGGCAGCCACGGACATGCTACGCCACCAGTGCCCGCCGGGCACCTGCGGGGCGGTCTTTTTGATTCCCTTTGTGCTATCGTTGGCGGCGAAATCGCCCCATAGTGAGCAAAGCGCCTTTATGACGACTTTATTCGAAGTTGCACAGTGCCGCGAATCTAGAATATTTTTTTTTCCATAGTGCATTTGTCCGGTATAAAAAGTTGCCTATGTAGTTCTCCGTTTTTACTTTAGCCAATACCTACTACGTATTATACAGAATAGTAGGTGTTGCTATAACTCTATGCCTGATTACAGCGAAATAGGTTCATTAGATTTAGCTTGAAAGAGTAACAAACAGACAGAGAGTCACACTTTCAGATTCATAATATTATTTTAGTCAGGATAAGGATGTTGAGATAAACATGTTAGAGAAAAAATAGTGGCTTCAGGTCGAACGGTCACCAAGGTTAGAGGAGGGTCGTCATTAGATTGTGGTCATGGTCATGTATAATATTATGGACACCCCCTATCGAAATCATCACTTCTTCTGCTATAAAACGAAAAGTAACACGCAATCCGCCAAGACAATGTTTTTAACTTTTTTTATTATTTGTTCTGTCACTGCCAATGTAGGGCGTCTCGTGCGCGGGTTGTCGTTAGTGGAAGTTGTTCCTTGCTTGAATTCAGCACACCAACGTGCAATCGTAGAAACCGTAGAAACGTGAACCCCTAATGTTGCTTCTAAGTCTTGACTATTGTTCCTTACTCAGTGGTCTTGACTTACGAGTACATACTCTGTAGTAGAATTATTCAAGCAGAGACATTTTATTACCGCGCGAACTTCAATTTTATCTATTTTTAAGAACAGATTCTGACATGACGCATACAAATGACTTCCATTTTTAAAAAACATAGGTGAATTAATAGTTTTGTGACGTGATAAATTGATGAACCGGGGTGCATTCACGAAAAAGTGTGACGTCATTATCACGTTACACCAGTGTGACTTCATTGTCGCGTTACGCCAGTGTGACGTCATTGTCACGTTACGCCTGAGCCGAGCGTGCAAGCGAGAGTTGTACTTGTAAAAGTACACAAGAGGTGTTCCAACTGTGAGATATGTTGTAGTTGTAAAAAGTACCAGGAGCACATAAGTGCCAAGGAGTTAATTCACCCGACTATGGGCAATATTTTACATCTCCTTAAAGATGGAGATGAAGCAGTTTTACTTCAGTTGTGTGGTCTAAAGCACACAAGTCAGTTTGGTTGGTGGTAGGGCATTTTCTAAGCCCGCCTGGCTAGCTACCACCATCTTATCTAAGTCTTGCCGCCAAATATCAATGTTGATATCATTGGTGTGTTCCGGCATGAAGATAAGATAGCCAGTTCCCCATTGCGTTGGGGAATCTTGGTAAGCCCGCTTCCATCTTCGGCAGCATCGTCACTTACCACCAGGTGAGATGTTGTCAAGGGTTTACCAATTGTGAATAAAAAAAAAACAAGTGTTTGACTTGTGACATGTTATCACCTAAAAATATCGTCCGTAAACCAACTGTACTTACTTTTACTTTTTTTTTATTATCTGGGCTATGCCTGCCAGTATTCATTATTTTTAATTCCAAAGAGAATGTATCGCATTATCACTATTTATTGAACACCCCTCGTAAATGAATTTGGGTCACCAATTTACATATTATGTGTACCAAATTTGAACCCAATCGGTCTAGTAGTATGGTAGCAAATTTGCTGTGACAGACAGACGGACAAATATACAGACATGCTAGTGATCCTAAAATGGTTCTGTTTTTTCCTTTTGAGGTAAGGAACTCTAAAAATATAACATAAAACTCTGTGTTTTGTCCTTTGCTACCTCTTATCACCTTTATCTGCACTATCAATAGATGCTACTTTATCTTTATTGCCTAGTGAAAAACAGATGTTTAACTAGCTGTTACATCAATATAAATAAAAATGTAAATGCTTGTTTGTTCATAATCCTAAATCTCCAAACTTTCTTCATGGTTTAAGATAAAACTTTGTACAGTTGGACATGCCAATTAAGGTTTCTGAAATCAACACACAGGCAGAGCAGCAGTGCGAAAGTAAAAAAAATAAGTGGACACTGATGGTTCCATATTTAACATTTTCATAAATTAACTATACAGAAGATATTAATAGATCCTACTAGATATTGCTAGTTTCTTCAAGTAGCAAAAAATTACATTTTGAGCCCATTGTAATATTTTTATTTGTAGTTATAGTGGCAATAGAAATACACTATCTATAAAAATTTCAACTGTACCTATTACGCGTGATGTAATTCATCACACCGACAGACATTTGTCACCCTTTGGGAGTACGGAACCCTAAATTATATTAAACTTTTTTAAAATTTATAAACAAAAACTTATTAAATATTAATCAATTGAAGTACACTTACAACAACTTGGTTGTACACTCTGGCAGCAAAATTTACATCACTGTACTGACTCTCAAGTGGGAATGTGTACTTGTCGAGCCATTCAAGTAGGGGGCAGTCCAACCCCAGCCCAATGTTAGGGAATTGCGGGGCATGTGTGTGGCAATCTACAAGACCAGGCATCAAGAATTGGCTTTTAGATAGTTTGATCACTGTGAAATCTTTGAATTCTCCAGCACGTTCCAGATTTGAAAACTCTTCCATAGATCCAAGTCGGGTAATCTGAAAATAAATGTCATTAGCGAAAACCGGTTTAAATGTAACCGCGAATACGCGAAGCAGTCTAATCGATAATATTTGGTATCATACTTTTTTGATCTATACTAATGTAAAGTTCAGAATAGCACAGGTTTCTCCCCATAGCTGTATGGCAAAATTGCATAAATTTAACGTACAAAAGGATGCACAAAAATCTAGTTAAAGACTAGATTATCATAGTAGCAAAGTTATCTTACCTTTCCATTTTCAGCCACCAGAAATCTTGAACTTATGCACATAACTTTAGAACAATTGGACGTGGCTATGGTGCCTACAAAGACTAAGTTTTTTTCAGTCATTTTTGCTACGCACGTTTCCTGAACCTTTGGTAAGGAAGCGAAGTCTGAAAAGACAGTCCACGAGCAATAAGCACCACGCTATTTTTAGAGAATTGTATTGATTAGATATCATTTATCAAACACTGGATAGCATAGGTCATCTAGTACATATGTAGTGGGAGAATTGTATATACGATTTATCAAGTTGCTGGTACTGGAAAATTAAGTTTTAGCTATTTATTCATTCAGCTATAATTTGTCCTCTAAACTTTAGAAAACATTTTCAAGTTTTGTTCGAGTCCTTTGAACTTCACTGAAGTTCACTGATATCAACTGAACCACAACATATCTATACTGCACTGATAAGGACTTTTTTTTAAGAATATCGTCTCTGGGTACAAAAGCTCCTTTAGTTAATCATTAATTTGTATTTTGCTAAGCAACACTTAATACTAGTGCCGGTGCATTACAAATCTTCACATTTGCAGCAGCCTCATTTTAAGGTGGAACACTCGGTTGCAGTAGGGCTACTAGGTAGGTTGCACTAGGTCTATTAAACTGCACCCAGTGCTAATTATTGGGTTTTCACGTCCTCCTTCATTTTATTTTTTTGTTCTTCACATTGCTCGCGTGTATCAGACGATTTTTTCCAAAACGCACCAACTTTTTAAAGAAAATTCCAGCAGCAAACGACGCAAATACTATAAAATAAAATTACCGATGCGTTCACCACAAATCCCGCCAAATTAACTCCTCCGATAACGACTTAGTGAGGTTCTTTTATGACATGTGACATACCGTTGGAAAGAGAATATACTAGAGAACTTTTGAGGCAGTTGGAAAATTCCGATCGCTTTTATTTTTATAATCATGTAAAATTTACTTTTAAGTTCATCTTTACCTCTACCGAAAACTTTGTGAGTTAATAAAAAAACACTAAATGGTAACTGACAGTAATTTTAAGTTAAGTAGCACCATACTAGAGTGCACTTCATTCAAAATAAAATTTTAACTTTGAGGCTACCCCCTTTTTTAATTTAAGTTAGGGATGCCTCGATACGCCTTTTTGTAGATACGATACCGATACCAATACTCTTATAAAAATATCGGCGATACTGATACCGATACCGATACGCTTATTGATTTCAAAAAGGAAGGTAGAATAAATAAAACACAATTAATTAATAGTTTTAGTAATCAAAATGAAAATTTATAAGATTTTTATTTAAAAAACAAAGCATTCTGAAGTTTGGCGGGCAAAGGCGATTTCGCAAGTCTGTTTGAATAAGACCTGCGGTGGAAAATAGTCTCTTAGATGCGACAGATGCCTCGTTTGCAACGAAGTAGATGGGACAACACGCGCGTTTACATTACATTTTTAAAGCGCGAAATTTGAAAGGTATCGTTGAATTTGCCATAAATATATCGCCGATACAGATATATCGGCAAACCCGTAGTATCACCAATATATCGGTTTCGGTATCGGTATCGGATGCATCACAAAACACCGCCCTTTTACAATCCGGCGTTATTCAGCGCGCTGTTTTGCATAACGGCGGATTTTACAATTCGGCTTTCACGTCAACATTGCCTAGAACATTAGTGTCGTTCTATACAGGATGTTTTTTTAAGGGTGAGCTCTATTCATGAAACTGAACAACTTTCCCCAAGAAACCCATACTAAATTCGCAATTTTGTTTAGACTATTCATAGTAATCGATCATTTCGATTAGCCAACCTTGTATGGAGTCAACTTTTTTTGCGATTTCAGTATGGGTTTCTTTGGGAAAGTTGTTCAGTTTCATGAGTAAAGCCCACCCTTAACGGCTTGCTCGGTGTTAAAAAAACATCCTGTATAGAGTTGTGAAATATGTCTCTTAATATTGTGTGTCCTTGATTTGTACTATTTTCCTTCGAAGCTGTGCCTGTCATGTGAGTTTATATTTTGCAATAGGCTGCCACAAGGTAAAGGCGACTTTGTCTACTATACATAGGTCGAGATATAAACTAAATGTTACCAGAAATAATATATTGTTTGATACCTCACAACAAACATAATAATTTAACATAAAATTGAGATGCTGTTTAAAAAAAATGTTACCTCCTTTGTTGAAAATGAAGTTCTAATCAAGCTAGTTACTTAATCAGTTGGCATGAAATTAGGCAAAGTTGCCGGCTTTTACGATACCTATCAAAGAATATAATTACAACGTAAGGTAAACGCACATTAGGGCGCACCGCACGCCCCGCCGCGCCGCAGTTATCGCTTTTAATAATGGATTCACAAATCTTCACTTTACAGACGCAGTCGCCGTAGTTGTCTCTGTCTGACTTTATTTCATTCAGGTAGATGCTGGTGACGTCATTAGCTGCGGCTTGGGGAATTCAGACGCTACAGTTGCATAGAAATTCATTTATCGGATTCGAATACGGCGACTGTGGCGCGTTTCAATGTGCGTTCACCTTTAAAGTATGTAGTATTATTCCTCAGAGATTGTATGAAAAACAGACACTGCGGCCACCACAGATGAGCGAATTCAGCATCCACCTAAGCAGACAAATCACAAGGAAAAGCCAAGTTGAATTCGCAACAAAATAAACTCACCGGCAAATTTAGGGGAACATAAAAAAAGATCAAAAAAATAAAGGAAACCATTTTATTTTACCAAACTAACAATACAATATTTTTGTACACTTAATTACTGACCTTTTAATTGGAAATAAATTTTCAGAGTTAATAAAAAAAAACAAAAAAATTAAATTAAAAGAAAAAGCACATTTTTAAACGGTTGCTGCACCTTATGAAACCTTATGTTGTGTTAAATAATAAAAATCAGCCAAAGCAAATGGACAAATTAATAACGTGTGTTTCCTCCACCAGCTCTTATCAAAGTTTCCAACCGTCTAGGCATGCTAAGAATGATATTGTCTATCGTTTCCTGGGGAAGTCTCTGCCATTCTTCCGTTACGGCTCTTCGCAGTTTATTCAAATTGTCAGGAGTTGGTATTCTCGATCTTACCCCACGTTTCAGTAAGTCCCATACATTTTATATCGGGTTCATGTCTGGCGATCTCGCTGGCCAGTCCATTACGTGAATATTCACGTCGTTCTGATAGGCTTGAGACCGTCGAGCAGTATGCGGCCGAGCATTGTCTTGCATTAAGACGAATCCTTCACCAATATACGGGGCAAATGGCACCACATTTTCTTCTAAGACTTCCATTATGTACCGATCTGCCGTCAGACTGCCACCATCGATTACCACCAAGTCCATGTGAGCTCCCAAACAAATTCCACCCCAAACCATTATTGACCCTCCACCTTAGGCTACAGTTGTTTCAAAATTGGCTTGGTTATATCGCTCTCCTTTGCGTCGTCATATATTCTTTGCTTTCCATCAACTTGATTTAGGAGAATTCTGCACTCATCGCTAAACAAAACTTTACTCCATTGACCCCTTGCCCAGTTGTAGAAATTTCGAGCAAATGCTAGCCTGTTTCTCCGATGATGTACCTCGAGTTTGGAGCCTTAGCAGGTACGAATAAACCAAGTGCAGCTTCCTTAAATCATCTCCGCACTGTGCGCTCAGTTACAGCTACTCCCCGAACTTCTTGAAGTTGATTTCGAGCTTCAACCGCCGTCAAACGAGGGTTTCTACGCACACGAAGTTGAACAAATCGGTCATCCCTCCTTGATGTACACATTTTCCTTCCTTGTCCTGCTCTTCTAGCGTAAGAGTTAGTCGCCATGTACCGTTTTATACTGCGATGTATGGTTGATAAATGTCTACCAACCAAGTATGCCGGAGATCATTCGGTAGGTGTGATTATTTCTTCTCATTTCAAGTGCCCTGATAATCTCAGCCTGTGGTAAATCTGGCATAATGCGTTCCTTAATTTCAAAGGCGTCCTAATTTATTGCAAAAGTTACAAAAATCCCGTTTGCTTTATAAAAACAACACAATTTCAATGAATCGCCTTCAACCGTAATGAGTAAAATGTTCGTAACAGTCAATAAACGGAATATAATTGAAAGAATTGCAAAAAAGTGACGATCAACATTTTTCTTAATTTAAAATTATTCGTTCTAAAATATATGTCTAGTATAACCAGCCAGTAATCTCAAATAAAAAAGTTTCGTACATATTTTTTATGTTCCGCTAAATTTGCCGGTGAGTGTATTTACTTGTTCGCTTTTAAAGGATTACCCTTATATCAGCCAATAGACGTCGAATGCTGGACATAGGACTACATAGGATTTCCACGACGACCGGTTCTGCGCTATCCGCATCCAGCGGCTTCTCGCGACCTTTACCAGGTTATCGGTCCACCGATTGGGAGGCCTACGCCACGTTTTCCGGTGCGCGGTCGCCACTCGATAACTTTACTACCCCAACGGCCATCTGTTCTACGAGCTAAGTGCCCCGCCCAATGCCACTTACGTTTAGCAATTCTGAGAACTATGTCGGTTATTTTGTTTCTCCTACGGATCTCCTCGTTTCTCGTAGAGAAACTCCGAGCATAGCACGCTATATATGTCTTTCTTAAAGTTGGACCTACTTACTAGATTGTTTGTCCCAGGTACACATATTCGGCAACCCTAATAAAACAAAATTAATCTACATAAGTACGCACTGAGTTATGTAACTTTTATAGCATTCTTTTATACTTAATGGTAAGTAAAATTAGATAACTAGGTATACTGATACGGTAGGTGCTATGAGGCAAGATGCAAAAGGCACCATTTACTTCCGTTGCAATCTAGACGTAAAATAGCTGATATTGTTTGTCTGGCCAAAATTGCTCAAAATAGAATAGACTCGCCGTATTTACTTTCACTAATTAATATAAAAGCTCCATATCGGATTCCTGTCCGTCATTTTGGTAACTTCTTGCATGCTCCAGTTACTTTTACAAACTATAGAGATAATACATTTTTTATTCGTGCTCCTTCTCAGTTTAACAAGCTTGTGGAAATCCCTCAACTCGATCTTTTTAATACAAAAATTAATAGTTTTAAAACTATCTTAGCGAAAAGCTGGTTTGACGGGGTTCCTTGACTTGCGTGTTTGTTTTTTCATATCAGTATTTTTCTCCACTGTTTATTTGTAAGGCAAGTAAGACTTTTGTTTCTACATGCGAAAACATATAAGTGGTATATATTAATTACACTTAGCTATTGTTTAGTCATAGAAATACCGTTTGTTTTCCGAATAAACTAAAATAAAATAAAATAAAATAAAATACGTAATTCACTGAGACACATTTCTGTTCAATTACTTAGCTCCCACTAATTAAGTTGATATTTGCTATTAAGCATCTAAAGCAATTCTATCTTATTCCTGTTTCACTGGAGTTCACTGCCGGGCGGTGGTGATCTTGTACAGCAGGTGGTGCCAAGATCCGCGCGCCTGCATGGCGCCAGCTCGCCAGTCCATGAACTGGCCATTTCTTGCGTGCTGCACCCAAAAGCGTGAGTTTGAAAGAGCAGCCCTCGCCAGAGCTTGCTCCAGGTGGCTGCGCATGCGCCTAGCTTCCTCCATTGCCTGGGGAGTTCATCGTGTTTTTAATATTATTCGTTTTTTGACAGACAAAATACTTATAGCCACGAGACTAAAAGCACAAAATGCGCCGCTATCACGAAAAGCCTCAGATAGATGAGGATACCCTTTACCTGAGTAAACATTGTTATAGCGGTGTTAGTGCGACCAGAAAGAAGGTGTGAATAGGCCTTGAGTAGTAGCCAGCGAGGGTGCAGCGCGCGTGCCACACGGCAGTCCTTCTCCAGTTTGATTAGTTCGCGGTCCGCGACTGAGCGCAGCTCCATCAAGTCTACCACCTGATGAAACAATCACAGTAGGTATGTAAGCTGATTAGCTGCAAAATTAAAACTGAATGAACAGCAAGATTGGATTCTTTAGATTGTGACGATAGTTACCTTTCGCAAATCGTCGACTTTTCGTGCCAAACTTTCAAGCATCCCCTCAGCCAGTCTCAGTGAACTAAGGAGATAGGTTATGGAACCATCATTCTCGTTTCGCCCAAGCCAGCTTAGCGCTTCGTCCTCGTAGCGCTTTGCTTTCTTGTCGGAGTCGCAGCGCAGCCAGTACGTCCAGAGGTTCACCACCAGCCGCCGTCGCGCTGGGTCTTGAGGGGTGGTCCTGTATAACGCGTGCTCAGCAAATCGGTTGATCTCAGATGGGACTTCCAGTTGAAAACCGCCGTCAAGAATTAGGTCCATACAAAGTGCGTAATACCAGGAATCATATGTGTAGCTTTCTTGATTCCGTCCCAGAAGTAGTGGCAATCGAATCATATCTATCGCTTCCTCAATACGTCTTCGAGCGAATAAAACATAGAAGAGTTCGGGAATAATCGTCAGTGATACATGGTTTGCGTGCAAGAAATGGCTAATGGAGACAGCTCGGAAGCCAGCGTGGACGGCTTTGGACAGAGCGGCGCGGGCGAAACGAGCGCGAAAAAGTGACATGAACAGCTTGCCAGCTGCGTAAAGCTCATTTGACCTCACTGGGGTCTGCAACCGCCTCAGAACATGCTTGATCACTCGTTCGATTTCAACTGTGTTTTCAGGACTGCCTCGATCTATCTCTATTTGCAAAATATTAGTTAAAGTATCAAGTACATCTATATTTGTACAATAAACCGTCTGAACTAGTTGTAAAGCTCGCAGAGCAGCGCACCTGGAGAGTTTTTCTTCTCCGTATGTACTGTACAGCAATGCAGCGGTGTTGAGACAAAATACAGCGTCTGTTTTCAGTAACTCTTCATTTTGGCGATATTTACGACCTTTTACATTTAACGCTTTAAGCAAACGTTTGGCTTTTAAGAAATCAGATACTTTGTGCAGATTGAAATCGTAAATCTGCAATGCGCGGTCCATCTCCATCTTTGCGGCTAACAGTCTACCGCTCATCAAATAAGCAGAAGATCTAATAGAATATATTTTGCCCATGAACCTCTTTTTTTCATAATGCGTTAGTGGGTCATCGGTGTTGTTATAGTGTAAGACACTTATTTCGGCTTCTTCTAGCTTCAATACCGATACTTCGTAGTTGCTTGCCAAAAAATTTAAGTAACTATAATGAATAAGAAATTTAATGGATTTTTTAAATAGTTCTGCCTGTTGGGCGTGATGTATTAGCTGTTCGAATATCACAATGTTTAAGTCAGCACAGGTACATTTATGAAAATCTGTTTTAGAAACACCTTTTTCAATTGGAACTACGAATGACCTGCCATGTGGTTCATTTTCTTCTAGTTCTACCTCATCTTCACTGTCTATCAACCCTAGATTATGCCATTCTGATAGTCTACCAGCTTCTAAAATAGATCTGAAATTTTCATTTATTTTAAGTACTTGTGTTTCTTGTGTGTTAACGTCTTTAAACAGTAAATTAGTCATTGTGACTCGTTTAGTGGAACGCCGGCTTGATCTGTTGAGGTCTTCTGTTCGATCTTCATCGTCAGTAATTCTTTTAAGGATAGTTTTATTGCTTTGAACTGAATTTTTACTTCTATTATACCTTGCGAGTATATCACTTGCTGTCTTCAAAAGTTCACTGTAGGACTCTCTTTTATTCAAATTGTCTGATTTTGATTTATTTACACTTTCAGATGCTTGCTCCGCATCAATCGACTCACTTTCGATCTCGTCTCGCGAATTAAATTCTGAAGAAATAACTTTCTCCGCATATGGTGAAGCCGATTCCTCAAAATGCGCTAAGTCCGAATCGGACTGTACTATCATGATAGATCCGCCACATTCCGGACATTTTTGCTTATTGTTTTCCAAGTAATTCACAATACGCGAGTGAAACTCTTTCTTCTGGTTCATGGGCAGCAGCTCGTAGCATGTTTTTCTAGAATTTTTATTGCGAAATTTCATGACCTTACAGAAAGCATACTTTGGAAGACCCTCATGTTCTTCTGGATCGTGCTCAAACAAGCAATCACAGACTAGGCTGCTGACACCGTCACTGTTGATCTTGGATGTGGATAAGGAGGTGTTGCGGCGCTTCGTGCTGCACCGGTTGCTATGCGTCGCGCATGTTAGGATTCGCATTGCGAAAAGCCGCTTTACAGCTTTTGCCGTTATCATAGGATTATTTTCATACATTATATTTTCTAGCAGATCTCTGCATATAAGATTGCCTATCACGGAAGCTATTTTCAAAAGCAGCTGCTGATAAGGAGTGAGTACGTCGATCAGTACCATTATCAGTGCGTCCACGTTTTGTACGTTCAAATTTGTTTTCAGTTCTTCTTTTTGAATGACTATTGATATTCTTATTTCGCCGTTGGTCTCACTGTCTAGAAACTCGTCGAGTGCGGGCTGGTCATGTGCGTCAATAGCCTGCACGCGTAGAAGTACTGGATCCGGCAGCTGCAGCTCCTCCGACTTGTATTCTTCTAATTCACTGTCAGTGACCCTCTTCACTTCTAGTGCCCCAGTCGAGAAGAGATGAACTATGAAACTCTCTACTTGTCCCGGCATCCCGTGACACTTCGTTCTGAGTGCATTGCATAGGTCGTTGGGAACGGCATCTACGTCCAGAATCTGGCACGCCAGGGGAGCAATGTATTTCGAGCCTAAAGGGCCCAGAACTATTTTTCTCACGTTGCCATTTATAAACACCGAGTACAGCCACTTGTGCACGTTGCTAAATTTTCCGCGAGTACAAGTGAGAACGACGAAAAATTTCATCGATTGCAACATGATCGATATGAATTCCCAGGAAGAGGCATCTAAATTTTGCAAGTCATCTAAAAATATCACATAGGTTTCTGTTATCGCATTAATTACTTTAGTAAACACGCCTTTTGCTTTTTCTTTTCGCTTTTCTTCGTCTTGTAAGTAAATTCCTTCATGGTACGCGAATCGCACTTTAATTATATTATTTAGATAAGACAAGTCCTCATTGTACTTAAGTAAATTGATGATTTTTTCTTCTTTTTCAAACCCTCGAATCGGGTCTCTCACATCCAAGATCTGATTCATAATTTGACTGAGGGCTAGGTACTGATTGGCGCTGTGTATGGAGGTGAGGTTGATGTAGCAAACGCGGAAGTTCAGGTTGCGGGCGTGGCGCGCCATCCACTCCAGTAGGCGGCTCTTACCGATCCGCGACTCGCCGATCATCAGTAGTGCATCAAAGTCCCGAAACGAGCAGTGCGACTCATCCAACCAGTTCTTGAAGTAATTCATCTCGTCGTGCCGGTTCAGCAGGGGTGGGATAGTCTGTATGTTATTCAACTGCTTCACTCTTATCTCTTCGGTGTATTCGAATATCTTGCCGGCATCTTTTATGCCTTTTAGTTGAATTTTTGGTTGCAGAGTAAAACCGTTGGACGACATTTTGCTTTTCACGTACGTTGTTTCATCGCACGATATTTTGTTTCGGAAGTAACACATAAGCCGTGCGGCCTTGTTGACGATGGCGCCGATTACGGTGAACTCGCGCCGTAGCGGGTGCCCGATCACGCCACAGTAGACCTGGCCCGTTGTCACTCCAATTGACACCTCGCACACCCCGTCCAGGGCGGACACTGACTTCTTTATACTGTAAGCACACTTTAAGGCTGCTTGAGCCTCTGATTCATGTTTAAAACCTCTTAGACCGAAAACTACTAAGATCATTACGTCTTTGTCGAAAAGAATAATTTTGTTGACACATCCCATACTCTTGAAAACTATGTCACATGTTATTTGATAAGAATTGTTTACGATAGTTATCAGTTGTGCAGGTGGACATTCCCTTGGCTTGAGAGTTATGAACAAAATTGATACTTGACGCATTTCAGTCAAGTACTCCAACGGTTGATGAGCGTCGATTTGTGTGAGGACTGGGCGTATCATAAACTTACGAATATCTGATCCAATGTTCCTTTCTTCACAAACCAAAATTGTCTTGCGAAGGCTTAAGGCTTCACTCTTTCTAAGAAGTTCTGAAGATTCTGAAGTCGAGTCCCATATAGTGTCAGGAAGGCTTTCAATAGCCGTAAATTGTTTCCTCACTGGCTTCATTATAGAGCCGAAACCTAGAAAAGGTCTAGACACTGCACTATCGCGAGGGTCGTAAAGAATCGTCCTTATCGTGACATGGCCATCTTCGTGAAGCACGTAATCATAATTTCTAGAGTAACAGTGTGCCCAAGCCGTAGGAGTTAGCTTCACTTCACCCGATGCACAAACACTCTCTGCAAGTTTTGCTTCAATTACAGGTAGTCCGAAGATGACATAGTTCATATCTATCCCCGTGCCGATGGGGGAAAACATGAGGTTGCCGGCTGAGATGGCGAGCTTGACCCTGAGGTTGACCTTAACATCGGTTTCATAGCGCGCATAGCAGTGCTGGATCACGAGCGCGCAGGTGATCACCGCGTGTATCGTGTGGCAGAGGTAGGTCTTCTTGTCAGTTTTCCAGAGAGCAAGGAAGGCGTCGCCAGCGAACTTCAGTACGTCTCCTCCGTGGCTGTAGATGAGCTCTGTGAGAGCGCCGAGGTACGTATTGAGGGTTACAGTAAGTCGGTACGTGCCTCCCTTGCCTGTGTTGTTGTAACGTTCCGAAAGGGCAGTGTAACCTGACACGTCAGCCATCATTAGGACACCAACAAATCTTTTTGGCTCTTTGATATCATATCTGCAACAAAGTCCTCATGCTTTAATTAACAAATAAACAAAACCAATACACAGAGTTGTACATATATTACGAATCGTGGATTGTACCTGTCCATAAGTAAAATTTCATCTGGCAGCAGTGTGGCAAGTATGAAGGTTTGCTTTTTGGTGAGCTGCACTTCCACGTCCTGGTCGATGGAATCGGTGCCCACGTTACGGTTGCCAAACTGCTCCTCCACCCAGTCTTGCATCTCAGAGTTGTGCTTGGGGTTGTCCTCATCCGAGCTGTCAGAGAACTCGTCGTCCCGCCGGGATGACTTCTTGGTGTAAGGCCGCCACTTCTCTATGTCCAGCATCATGTTTACTGAGTTTCGTCGAGACCGCGCCCGCGATTTACGGAAGCTCATCATTTTTATGTTTATTTTCTTAACGGTCACATGAATTTTGTTTACTGTGTGATGTCCTAATGGTTGGTTGTCTGTCACTTCTAACTTAACTTACTGTTGTCAAAAACTATTTGGCTATGCTTGCACCTTCGCATATTTTTCTGGTGTATATCTTAAATTCGCTGAATAATAGATATTATCATGGTGTTGAATTAAACCCTACTTACTCATTCGGGGAAATGTAGTAGGTAAATTCTACAATCTACTTACTAAAATAATTTCTGCCTATTTATTATTTATTTTAAGATTCTGACAAATTGTGTTAATCTGTGCACTATGGCACAGACTACTAAGAAGATACTACGCTTCACTATTGATCTCGCACATTTAGGTAATATATGTAATACCCACAGACTTATATTTGCATATAAGTATGTGGTAATACCACAGATTACTAAATAGTTACTTCGTAGTAATACCCGAATTACAAATAACCAGAACCCGCGTACCTACCGTGAGAATAGTACGACTGACGCGCGCGCGCGCCAGATACTCCGCGCCTACTCTCCTTCCCTTGGCTGTAAGATTGCTATTTTAGGTTAGATTTAAAACTTTTTGAGTAAGGTATATTTCGTTCGCTAATTTAACGTCATCTTTGATGAATGCCGCGAGTCGGCAGCGGCGATAGTCAAACACTCCGACAAAGGGGCCGCTCTGAGTACAATCGCCACCGACGATGTCGGCGCAGCGGGCGCACGATTGAACTCGGGGCGGCACGTTTGACGGAGGACGGACAACAAAATGTGGCAGTATTTAGAGGAAACGATTTGGGCTAAATCCCATGTTTATTAAGAATTAGTATTCCCGGCACCTTACACTACACTACCCTACCCTACACTACCCTACCCTACACTACCCTACCCTACACTACCCTACCCTACACTACACTAGTTACCCTACCCTTTCCTACCCTACACTACACTACCTTACACTACACTACCCTACCCTACCCTAATCAACCCTACACTACACTACACTACACTACACTAAACTATACTACCCTACCCTACACTACCCTACCCTACCCTACATAAGAATCTTCTCCTGACAATAACGAACTCGACAAAAAAAGAATTAGCGAAATCGGTCCAGCCGTTCACGCGTGATGCCGTGACTAAGGAAAATAGGGATTCATTTTTAAATATAATAATATATATAGATTACTGAAGGCATCCCTCATTAAAGCAGCCGCTGTTATTGACATGGAAGTCGTGCGTGCTGCTATTGACTAACTTTAATAGTGGGCCGCCTTCGCTCGACCCACTTAAAAAGCCGGGAGAGCAGTGGAGTGTTTTAAAGAGGAGACGGCCAACCTGCCCTATGACTACTTAAGGTCCTTTATACAACCTTCGGAGCTTATACGTTTTTCCCGTTAATCTTCTATGAGTATACACATACGGACTTACCATAGTGGACGACCGTACTCTACTATTATAGGCGTGAACTACCAACGGCAAATACAAACCAGTCCCGCTGATCTAAAGTAACATCATTGACAACATTTCCACTAAACTCATATTAAAACGCTCTATCAGACCATTTGACTGAGGATGGATCATCCGACCGTAAAATCAAAAGGCTTCATCTACCGCGAAAACAGTAGTGTCGGCTAAATATTTAGATTAAGAACTGGCCACGGAAAGTGCAATCACTTTCGGCACAAGTGGGGATGGAGGGACTCTGCCTGCTGCGACTGCGGTGTGGAAGACTAAACGATGGAACATATCGTCGAGCGTCGCCCACTGCGGAGATACCACGGCTCCGCTAAAGACCTCTTCGACCTCAGTCCTGATGCATATACATGGATGTGTGGCCTGAACATTGACATTTGAGAATTACCTGCTCGACAAATCGCAATACGATTTAATAAATCCTAGTCCCAAAATACTCTATCACATCCTTCTATATAGGCGCTGTAAAGACTGTACCCCGATCTGCAACAATCTGGTTAACCAAACTGAATCTACACAACACCTCGTTCACCAGAAAATCAATAATCAACTCGGCATTCACCCTAGCTACCGCTTTACAAATAGCAAACCTGGATACATATTCTACACACACGATTACAAATTTATTCCCATTTCTAGACCTACGAAATGGCCCTAAGATATCTTTCCCTGTCTTCTACAAGAGTTCCCCCATGGCAATCGGCTGCAACACAACACTAGCCTCCCTGAGAAATAAGAAATAAGCTAAAATAGGAGGACTACACATGGCTTCCTTAATTTTTACAAACGCCTCCTGTTGGGACTGCTCCCATACGAATTTCGTATTTTTAGGGTTCCATACAAAAAAAACAGAACCCTTATAGGATCCCTCGTGCGTCTGTCTGTCTGTCCGTCCGTCTGTCCAAGCCAATTTGCTCCGAATATACTGGACCAAATCAGGTGAAATTTGGTAGGATAGTGTAATCCTATGACCCAAACACAGATGTGCAGAGTAAATAAATATTTTTTTATAAATAAGGGTAATTTTCGGGGGACAAATTAGGAAATTAAAAAAAAAGTTTTGGAAACCTTATTGTGTCATATATCAAATGTAAGGGCTGGTTATCATTACCTTGAATATATTTTTGTTTTTTTAAAATATAAATACTTTTGATTTTATTCGAAGACGCCCCCCCCCCTCTCCCTCTGTTCTCCGACACTACTGAGCCTAAAATTTTGAAAAAAATATAAAATATAGTTCATTGCTTGTAGATTACAGGAAAACCTATAAGAATTCTATCAATTTTAAAAAGTAGTAAACTCAATATAATACGTTCACCTACGGAAAATATTTCTAGTCATACTAGAAATTAGTCTATCGGTGTTCTACAGGGTTCATTTCGAAAGATGTGTCCTGGAGTTTCACTACCTCATTCTCCCTCTTCATTTCATCATCGAACGATCAGGTGCGGAGGGCGATTCAACCCCTTTGTCGTTGATATTCCACCTTTACGCACGAAGTGTTTTTCTTCTTCGTTCAATAAGCGAACGGGCAAGGAGTGGAATTCCCTGCCGGCGTCTGTATTCCTCTATTCGTATAATTTAAGAATCTTCAAGACGAGAGTGAATAGTCACTTTTTGAGCTTGCTGCATCCTCGGCTGCATCGGCACTTACCATCAAGTGAGGTGCAGCCAAACGCACTAAAATATAAAAAAAAAAAAAGAAATTCACTAAAACACCATTAGATTGCGCTAGTAGTAGTTAACTGTATGGAGTACTGCTCTCCTTGTAGGACGGATCGGCTCGTTACTAGCTATATGCCTTGGATTCTATCGACCGACGCACTAGGAGACTCATTGGCGACGAGAAAGTTGTATCACACAGGCTCCAAAGCCTCGCAAATCACCACAAATCAAATTTTTAATAAAAAAAAATAACTCGCATCTTACTGTGAGGATTTCAAATGTGATATTTTGTATTTGACTTTGGCATTGTACGGAACCCACTCCACGCGAGTTCAACTCGCACTTGGCCGGTTTTATTCTTTAGCAATCTAGACAAAGGTAATGAAATTTCAGCAAAAATAGATACAAATTTCCTATAATATGAAAACAACCCCAATGACCTTTTTACCTCTTTAGCGGACTTAGGGGCTTCCACCTTCTGCATCGTTTGAATCTTCCTTTCGTCTGGCTGGATTCCTTTACCCGAAATTCGATATCCTTAAACCGTGAAAAATAACCGTATTATTTTTTATCATCATCATCCCAGTCAGAAGATCTGTAATAGGTGAAAAATAACCGTATTAATTTTTATAATCATCATCTCAGCCACAAGATATGTAAGACGTGAAAAATAACCGTATTATTTTTATCATCATCATCTCAGCCAGAAGACGTGTAAGTCGTGAAAAATAAGCGTATTATTTTTTATCATCATCATCTCAGCCAGAAGATGTGTAAGACGTTAAAAATAACTGTATTATTTTCTTATAGTCTTCATCCCAGCCGGAAGATTTGAAAGATGTGTACAAATAACCGTGTCATGTTCTTATCATCATCATTATCTCAGCTGGAAGATTTGTAAGAGGTGGAAAAAAAATCCGCATTATTGACGTTATAACGTCTTATAAATTGATGACACGGGCTGCATTCACGAAAAAGTGTGACGTCATTATCCCGTTGCGTGGCGTCATTGTCCCGTTATGCCCATTATCGCGTTACGCCAGTGTGACGTCATTGTCACGTTAGGCCTGAGCCAAACGTGCAAGCGAGAGTTGCACTTGTAATTGCTTGGGGCTTGGAGCCTGGGGCCAGGGGCCTGGAGCCTGGGGCCAGGGGCCTGGAGCCTGGGGCCAGGGGCCTGGAGCCTGGGCCTTGGGGCCTCGGGCCTCGGGCTTTGGGCCTGTTAAGTTCAAGGTCAAGGTCAGTTAAGTTAAGTCAAGTTGGTCCACCGCGTGGTAGGCCTGCCTACCCTATGTTTTCCGGTGCGCGGTCGCCACTCGAGAACTTTACTACCCCATCCGCCATACGTTCTACGAGCTATGTGCCCTGCCGATGGATGCGGGCAGCGCAGGAGCGGTCGTCGTAGAAATCCTTGTGGAGAGGCCTTTGTCCAGCAGTGGACGATTTTCGGCTGATATGATAAAGTTAAGTTGAGTCAAGTCGAGTCGAGTTGAGTTGAGTTAAGAAGTACTAATATATATACTGTGGTTAAGATAAGTTTCAACAAGTTAAAAGGATTAAAAGTACTAGGCGTCCAGGATCTTACAAGAGGTGTTCCAATGCGGTCGATACTCTGTGAGGAAATGTCAGAGTTAACTCAACCGACTTTGGGCGCTATTTACATCTCCTTAAAGATGGAGCTAAATAAGTTTTACTTCAGTCGTGTGGTCTAAAGCACACAAGCGTTCGGCTGGTGACATGTTATCACGTAAAATTATCGTCCGTAAACCGACTTTACAGACAACATCGTTTTTTTTCTTATGTCTTCATCATCTCAGCCGGAAGATGTGTACGACGTGTAAAAATAACCGTTTTATTTTCTTTTCATCTATATCGCAGCCGGAAGATTGTAAGTTTGTAAGACGTGTAAAACTAACCGTATTTATCATCATCATCTCACCCGAAAGATTCCACTGTTGAACATTTTTAAACGACTTCAAAAAAGGAGGAGGTTTCTCAATTCGAGCGTATATATATTTTTTTCATGTGTGTTCGCGGATAGCTTCTTCGTTTATGTACTTACCGATTTTCATGATTCTTTTTTTGTTGGAAAGGAGATATCCTGGGTGGTATCATGATAAGGAAACCAGGATCTGATGATGGCATCCCATAGAAATCGAGGAGAACCTTCAAAAACCGTAGTGGCGACTAGTGCATTAAATTTTTTTTTGTATTTTCTAAAGGTATTTAAGTATTTGCGTCTGGTATAGTACTTTTGAGCATTTTCTTTTTGAAGTCGGTTTTAAGTTTTTAAACTTTTATTATGAACCTATCGATGTAAAATCTCTTGTCACTGACTTTTAACCAAAACGTTAAATTGATGGTAACCATCTCATACGGTAGGTACGTGACATTACCACAGCTCATACCTGCGGCGCCATTCAGTGGTATTCACTATCCATACACATTGGATTGGAATACTGGATAGATACTGTAATGTCCTGATTGTAAACAATATAGAACATAAGTACTACGGAATGTTGGCCACGCACCGCAGTCGCCGCCTACACTCAGGGTCGTTAACACCTTTCATCAGTTCTGTTACCCTACTTTGTTGTTTGTTTAGTATAAATTTCAGTTAGAATGGAAACCAACGGTCTTTCCTTTTTGGACAAAGTGTTACTAATGGTCAGGGACGAAAGGAGCCCTAGTGTGCCGTTGATCCAGTTCAAACATCCTAAGGAATTGGAGGCAAGTATATACGGTGACTTTTTAACTCATGAAACTGGACAATTATCCAGTCACCTGAATAGGTCGGGAAAATGTTTTTTCGTATTTTGTTAGTGTAAATTTGTAATCAAATACGAATTAAATGCTTGTATTTTTGTACCCGGCTAAAAAGGTGAACATTACAAACTTTATAAAAATAAAAATTCCCGCCATTTTCAATTGTTTTTTCTGTCTACGAAAATGAGTGAAAGCAACTATCTAAAATTTTGTTATAGTGAAAGTAACAAAAACATTCGCTACATTTTGAGGATTATGTTTTTGACAGTATGTATGTTTGTATGAATGTGTGTATGTTCATGTTTCCTCGTATCTCCTAAAAACACTTGTCCGATTTAGACAAACGTGGTGTCTTTGGATTCAAGGGCACTTCGCGTATCATAGGAATAACAAAACTCAAAAAAGTTTTTTTTGAGAAAATAATATCATGTTTGTTATTAAAAGAATAGTCTCAATAAGCACATTCATTTAAAATGTGCTCATTGAGACCTTTCTTTTAACAAAAAACAAAAAAATTCGCTACTTACATTTTGAAATTTAATTTAAAAAAGGCAAAAAAGCAACTCAGACCGCAAAATTAAAATTTGTGCTGTTTATGGACCTAATACAATCAGTAGCACAAACTCGGTTCAAGCGTTTCCAGTTTGAAAAAAAATTAACGTTTAAGATGCAGCTCGCTCTTGTCGCACTCTTTAAATTTGCATACAAATATAATACGATTAAACTTTTTCCCGAACTACTATGTAACAGTGTCTCACACTGCTCTGTCACATTGATGTGTTAGTTAAGAAAAAAAAATTCGTCTCCGTCACATCAGTCTTAAAGATAGGAAGTACACTTCCTCACATTACCAATATTTTAATTTTATAAGGATTTTAATTTTTAACTGAGAACTTTCTTCTTTGCCTTTGGTGTTGCTTATCATCATCATGCATCAATTGTGTCTGCTGATTGTTAAATACATATTATCACTCAAGGAAAGAAACCTTCAAAGCGAATGGGACTTATAAATTGATCGGCTGCGAATTGTTGTTTAATAATATTCACTCTATATACTGTTGAGGCCAGCTACAATAATACACTGGAGGTATAATAGGTGCTTTGAATTCAGCTGCTTCTGGAATAAAATCAATTCATGTACCTATACAAATAATTTTGTTAATATGCTGTAATAAAGTTCTATGTCGTTGTTCTATGGCGTCCTTTGGCTGGCATGGTGATGTAATATGCATTTATTCACTACAGCATAGAGCATTTTACCTCGGCCGTGGTCGATGCCATTGCACTCTAAGCGTACTTACTTAGGTATTGTACTAATTATTAGCAATAAAAGTATCTCCAAACGCATTTTTGATATAGCATTGAAGTCATAAAATAAAAGTTGAAAAAACTAAATTCCGACTTTCCCGCCTGAAATCATAGCCTTTATTTTTCCATCTGCGGTATCGCCATGGTCGCAAGCCATAGTGATTAGGTACATGTTATAAGATTTAATAACCATAGGGCTTACGTTACGACCACGGCTATTAAGATTTCAGGCGGGAATATCTTGTTATACAATTCAGTAAAGCTTTTCCGTAGTGGGATTTTAATTTATTCCCTCGACGACCGTTCCTTCGCTGCCCGCATCCAGCGGCTTCTCGTGACTTTACCAGGTCATCGGTCCACCGTGTGGGAGGCCTACCTACGCTACGTCTCCCGATGCCCGGTCGCCACTCAGGAACTTTACTGACAAAATGGCCATCTGTTCTACGAGCTATGTGCCCTGCCCACTGCTACTTAAGTTTAGCGATTCTGTGAGCTATGTCGGCTACCTTGGTACTCCTACGGAACTCTGATTCGATCGCGTAGGAAAACTCTGAGCATAGAGCTCGCCTATATTTTACTTATATATTATATTTAGAATGTGCTCATCAAGAACTTTTTTTTTGATACCAAACATTATATGATTATTGATTATCTAAAAAATATTTTTTGAGTTGTGTAATTCACCTATAAAATCCGCCATTTTTTTAAAATGCTATATTTATCCTTTGATACGCGGAGTGATGAGATAAAGACATCAAATAATATGTCAAAATTGGTTAAGTGGTTTAGGAAATACGAGGGAACAGATGGACATACACACATACATAGCTGCGTAAAATATAACCCTCCTTTTTCCGTTGTCTGGCAATAAATTAATAGTAATCCAAGCGAGCGAAAGTTGGAGAGTTTTAGCATTTGTTGGTATGTATGTATATATGTCTATGTTTTTAGAGGTGCTAAATAATAACTAATAACTAAAGAATGTATATGACTGAATCTAAATATCATTACTCATTAGTTTCTGCGCGTAAGGTCCAGGGCAAACTATTAATAGGACTACCTACTTATAGCTGATATTGTAGCGGAGTTTATCGATATTGTAAAACCTAAATAGGCATTAGATCTTTACCGAAGAGCTGAAGCTAAGAAAATCGAACTGTAAGAAAATTACACTATATCTTTCTCACTCTCACACTACAGCAAGCTATGACAGGAGTAGTACGGCAGCGTTTCCTAACGTTTTTCAGCCACGGATCCCTAGCAAATCAGACAGAATTTTCAAGGACCGCTTAAAAAAAACAATCATGAATTTCGGACCATTTATTGGAATACCACAAATACAAAAACCAATACTTTTTTATAAATAAGTAAATGTAAAGATTAGTGTTGTGTTTTTGCAACTAAATTAGTGACGGGTTAACGTAACGTAACGTAATCTCAAATCGGATTCCAAAGTAAGTAAGCGTAGCGATTACGAGACTTTTGATGCCATTTTTTTCGAATAAGACTCTGGACAACCCATGATATATACTCGCAGACCCCCAGGGGGCCGCAGACCACATGTTAGGAAACACTGCCGTGGGGCCATTTACATGATATAGTTTTTCCCTATGTAGATATTATAAAACTTGTAGCCTACGAGTACTTAGATTTATAATGCCCAAAACCGATAAAAGCCCGCTGGAGTTCATAAATCCCATACAAACGTAGAGTTTGATTAATTTGTTAACCGAATAACTGATTTTAAAATAATTTTATATCGATAATCGGATGACGTATATCTTTGTCGGTGTTGCATTACTTTTTTAAAAAACGTACCAGGAATCCATTTAATACCAACTTGTTTTCCGCCTTTTACTTTAAAAACAAGTTCATTGATTAATAATGGATTCCTGGTTCGTTTTTCAAAAAAGTAATGCGATACCGACACAGATATACGTCATCCGATTATCGATATACAATTATTTCAAAATCGGTTCTTTGGTTAACAAATAAATCAAATACTACGTTTGTATGGGATTTACGAACTCCAGTGGGCTCTTAAGTACTGCCGTTTACGATATCCCGATAACATACTTACAAATACAATGATTGCTCGAAGAAATCTGTGAGCGTAGGTAATACGTACGCAATAAACATGCTACCTTTCTTAGGTACTTAAATGCCATTTTTGCCCTTTTTTGTTCCTATCAGGCGATTCTAGACCTGGACGTATCGAAACCGTGCTCGGACAGAGAGCTGGAGCGCTGCGTGCGGCAGGTGTTGCAGTACAGTGTGAAGACAGACAAGCCAACGTTTCGCAACCAGCTGTACGGTGGCACGGATCCCTACGGGTTAGCGGGCGCATGGCTGGCAGAGGCCTTCAACACCAGCCAGTAAGTGATCTTTTTACTACCCGCGACGGTACGGAGACGGTATATGCGTTCAGGGAGAGAGGTTGTTTGTTTGTGTGTGCAAACGAATGTTGCCATTTAACTCAAAAACTACTAGTCCGATTTTGATGCGGTAGTCAGTGATGGGTTTGGATTTGATTGGTGCATGTTCTTAGATAGGTGTTACGGTGACAACTCACCAGGGGGCGCTGCAGTAAACATTTGTTTGTGCAAAACCAAAAGTTTTAGTCCGATTTTGATGAGGTTTTCAATAATGGGTTAGTGGTTGATTTTGTATAATGTATGTACCTATGCCTCAGAGTAAGAATGTAGGTATACTTACTCTAAGACCTATGCTCTTTAAAAAGTTTGAAAAAAAAGCAAAATTAAAATTTTGAAAAAACCAACGACGGTTAAAATGTAATTGAAAAGGATAAAATAATAAAAAAAACCCGACTTAAAGATTTTATGTAACTAGAGCTAATAAACGTAAAAAGCTTTTATAAGTAGAATAAAATACGTCGGGGGCTTTTATCCTTTTTCAATTACATTTTAACCGTCGTGGGATTTTCAATTTTTTTTTATTTGCTTTTTATTTCATATGTATAGAGTACTGACTATTGAAGACTCACCGGCCAACTTTTCTCAACCCTGTTGGCCGAGCTTTGCTAAAAAAGATAATTCTCATTGTGAACATCTGGGCGATGCGATGGAAAGTTTCGATTATCGGTATTTTCCTTTGTGTACAGTCATACATGTTTACAATAAATTATATTGACAGTTTACGAGTAAATAAACCACTGTGACCCATTGTTGTTATTCTTCCGCGCTTATCGCTACTACGACGTTTATTCTTTCGGTGACCATTTAGAACTAAGATATTTCTAATAAATACCTACTTAAATATCAAATGTTTGTCCAAATATGGATACAGTGTCCACTTTTAAACAAATAGTGCTGTTTGCCTTCCCACACCTTCGCTGTTCCGTTCACTTGGAAATATTGCTAAAGCTACGGAAATGAATTGAAGTCAAGGCTTGAAACCAACATACATGTCCTAATGTGCTTAAAGTGGTTTTGCGAAAGATATTAAGTTGGATATTTAGGGCAATACACTTTTAACCACTTTCCGTATATGTTAACTGATATTTTATCAATAGCAGGCAGATGTGTGTCTACTTTTCGATTGTTACAATAAAGAAAAAATATGGTGAGGAAACTTGCACTCCTAGTTAATGTATAGTTATATAAAGGTCAAAATCAAACAGATTTTATTAAATGTAGATATTTTCATGCACTTACGAGGGGGTTTTCGAAAGTTCTCGGAATGAAGCAGAAGGAGGTAAAGTGTTACCGAACCTTTTTGCTTATTGTGTATGAGAACTCTTTAGAAAAAAGTAAGTAAAATGTCAAGCCAAAACCGTCATTTGTTTTTAAAATATTGCCTTTTAAACGAATTATTTTGGAATAAACGTGCGACTATGGATGCGAGTAAATGCGTCGACGCTTTTTTTATAAACTTATGCGGTGACCACCTTGCCCACATATTGGAACGAATTGTGTCTGAAGATGAAACTTGGGTTCATCACTTTGAACCTGAGTCGAAACAAGAGTCTTTGCAGTGGCATAAGAAGGGTGCACCTCCTCCAAAGAAGTTCAGGGTATCAGAATCGGCAAGAAAGCTGATTTTTGGGATTGAACAGGGATTCTCATGATCGACTACAAAGATAAGGGTGTCACCATAACTGGGACATATTACGCAACGCCATTAGAAAGACTACGAGAAGTCATTAAAGAAAAAAGGCGGGGAAATCTGTCGAAGGGTATGTTGCTATTGCATGACAATGCACCGATTCACAAGAGCCATGTTGCGACTGCTGCTCTATTTGTTTCCAAATCTAAAAAAATAACTACGAGGAAAAAAAATCATATTATGGAGAAGTGAAGAAGGCAATTTCGGCCCATTTTGAGGGCAAAGACAAAAAATATTTTTTGATGGTACTTATAAACAAATTAATTGGTCGAACAGAAAAGTGCATTAAACTCGAGCGTAATTAATATTAAAAAAGAAAAATACTTCTATTGTTTCATTTAAATTGCAATCATTTCATTCCGCGAATTTTTGAACCCTCTTACGGTTATTTTTTTTTAATCTGATGAGTAGTTTCGAAGATTAGCTCCTATACATACTAATATATAAATTTATTAGCATAGATTCCTATGAATTTTAAAATACTCCATTTTAGATACACTTTCGAAGTGGCGCCGGCTTTCACCTTGATCGAGATGAAGCTTCTAGCGCATATTCTGCAGCTGTTTGGCATCCCACAAGGAGATGGCATCTTCTGCCCCGGAGGCAGCACGTCAATGCTTTATGCTGTGGTGGCTGCTCGCTTTAGCGCCTTCCCTGAAGTCAAGCGGAAGGGCGTCCGGACTCTGCCAGAATTAGTGCTGTTTACTTCTGAGGATGTAAGGTTTTAATTTAACAAAATGCTCTTGACATTATTACAGAAAATACGAAGCCCCCAACAATGAAAAACTTAAACAATCCTGCACATAAAATAAAATACATATCCCAAAATAGTTACCTATTTGTGTAACAAGGGGACAAAGTTATATTTTGTTCCGAGGGCGTTAGTTTGAATCCTGAGCTTAGCGAGGAATTCATTAAACGTCGCACGAAATTAAAATATTTTGGCACCGAGTGACACACACAATTTTTCATCACAACGTATGAGAAAAAGAAATTAAAACAAAGAAGAATGCACATGACCGTTAGATTTTTTCAGCGCGCTTTACCGCTAAAACCTAACCTACTAGTAACTTCTTTATATTATGTGTTAGACCTCTTTGGTTAACTTCACATACTAACCAACAAAGAGTTATAATTTAATATAAACTCCTTGCTAACCAATCGCAAAAGTTAGTTTATCACCATAAATAATTTAATGTTAGTTTGTGATATATCCTTTTTTAGTATTTCGTACCTCATCTTATGGTAAAAACGGAACCATTATAATGGTAATCCTATAATTATAGAATCACTCGTGTGTCTGTCACAGCCAATTTGCTCGGAAACTACAGGACAGATTGAGTTGGAAATACAAATACAATACAAATACATTGCGTAACATATCAAATGAAAGAACTGATGTAAGAATCTTCAAAATATTTTTTAATAATTTTAATATAAATAACTTTGAATTTATTTAAGAAAATAGGCAAAATTTACCTTCTCTTATCTCCGAAACTAATGGGCCTAAAATCTTGAAAAAAATTACAGTAAGTATATGAGGTTGAATGCAAGGATTACAGGAAAACCTATGAGAAAATCTAAAATCCTTCTGTTCCCACAGTAAAAATGTAATTAATAAAGTCCAGAATCAATAGACACCTTTTTACCTAGAGCAAAGTATGTACTGAGAGTTCTTGTTCTGTTAGTAGTTAAAGTTTTGGTGCAGAACCCAGTTTCTGTGACCCATAGTCGCACTTGGTCTCTTTTTACATACAGCCTCATTAACGCGGACCAATTAGAAGAGAGAAACAAAACTTCCTACAGGAAGCAAAGTAGAATTTTGTTCGCACATTGAGGAACTAATCATTGTTTTTCGAACAGGTGTGATGAACAAAATTTTATAAATTAAAACACGAATACAATTAAGCTTAATAAAAAAGTCTTACATCGAAGTCCTCATCATCATATCATCTCAAAAACGTCCACTGCTGGACAAAGGCCTCCCCCAAGGATTTCTACGACGGCTGGTCCTACGCTTCCCGCGATCTTCATCAGGTCGTCGGTCCAGCTCGTGGGAGGCCCGCCTACGCTACTCCAACACGTCTGGCCAGCGTTCGGGAAGCTTCGCAATACCTTCACGTCCCAAATACCGCAGTGTCTCAAGAAGACTAAGGTCTTTGAACAGAGCGTGTTGCCAGTGATGACATACAGAACTGAGACATGGTCGCTTTTTATGGGCCTCAGAAATGGCAATGGAGCGAGCTATGCTCGAACCAAAGTAACTGACATAGCTCACAGAATCGCTAAACTGAAGTGGCAGTGGGCAGGGCACATAGCTCGTAGAACAGATGGCCGTTGGGGTAGTAAAGTTCTCGAGTGGCGACCGCGCACCGGAAAACGTAGCGAAGTCCTCACAGTGCCACTTAATTGCTCTTTCCAATAGCAACCAACTGTCCGCGAATACATACCTAGGCGTCTTGGAGGAGTTTTCTATGAACTTCTAATATGAAAATAAGACAGTAAAAATTTGCGAATAGTCCAAGTTATTTATGTGTTATGTAAGTGGAAATTTAAAAAAAATGCGCCCTGTACTACTTTTGTTTCAATCTGTATAGGTACTGTAGCAAAAAATACAGTGCGGGTAGGTATGCCTCCACGTTGAGTGCTGCAACTCGGAAACCAATGCTCGTAGATAATGTATAGGGTTAAATATATTATTACACTAGCTGTTTTCCCCGGCTTCACCCGCGTGGACAAAGTTTCTATCACTTTTCAAGGGTGTGCGCAGTGCGCGAGCTGCAGTGTAGAAAAAAGTAGCCTATGTGTTAATCCAGGTCCTAATCTGTCTACTTGCCAAATTTCAGCCAGATGCGTTGACTTGTTTTTGCGTGTAAGAGTAACAAACATACATCCATACCTTCTTACAAACTTTAGCTTTTATAATATAATTAGGATTAGTAGTAAGATCGCAGCTGCCGTCATTTTTGTAGAAATTTAAGCGATAGGGAACAATTAAAAATAATTCTCAATATAATCTGAAAATAATAATGAAGGAAAAATATTATTATCATTGTGAAAAATGAGTGGGGCGCTTTGTGCCTTATTTTTCGTATATCGAGCAACCAATTGTTACCCAATTTTTAGCCATAGCCAACCAATTTTTAGTTTGATGTGCATTTAATCAGAGTGATCCTGATCAGGATAATGAGATAAACTTATAAAATTATTTTATTGTCACTGGTTCTTGATAAATGTACAAAGTTTGAATTAAATTTGTCCGTTAAAGTGTGTCAAAATCGAGTGCAAAGGAGTCGGTTATAAACGAACAAACATACATACATACAGGTGAAGCCAGTAAAAGCGTGATAATAAACAAAAGTTTTTATAAAATGTACATCTACAAAAAATCTTCTGGGTATAAATTTGTTTGGATCATCAGATTTTTTCCCATTTCAACAAAGTTTCGAACCTCAAAATTTTGTTTGTACTCTTATACAAACTAATCATCTGATTATTTCCCATTTCAACAAAGTTTCGAACCTCAAAATTTTGTTTGGAATCTTATACAAACCAATCATCTGATTTTTTCCCATTTCAACAAAGTTTGGAACCTCAAAATTTTGTTTGGACTCTTATACAAACTATCACTTGTTTTTTCCCATTTCAACAAAGTTGTAGAACAAAAGTTGTACAGTTTCGTCACTAAAGTGACTACCTAAAAAGTTTCAGTTTAATCAATAACCTCGTGTGTACTATCACATTCCAGAGCCACTACTCCATTAAAAAGGCAGCCCATTGGCTCGGCCTCGGAACCGACAGCATCAGGGTGATCGACACCAATGACCGTGGGCAAATGCTGACTCAAGACCTCGAGGCGGCCATCCAGAGGGAGAGAGAGGAGGGCAGGTGCCCTCTACTGGTGAATGCGACAGCAGGGACCACGGTCCTGGGCGCTATTGATGACTTGGAAGCCGTGGCCGACGTGTGTAAGAAGCACGGTGTCTGGATGCACGTTGATGTAAGTAGGTTAGGGTAATAATATTGTTTTTATGGAATCATCATATCAGCTCATATGGATACGTCCCCACCGAGGGCCTCGAGCCTACCCTGAATTAGGGCGATCAGGCCTTAGTCGACCACGCGGACCCAATGCGGGGGTGCGACTTCACACACAATCTGCGAGTTTCTTCGCAGGCGTGTGCATATTTCCTCACGATGTTTTCCTTCATAGTTAAAGCAATCGGTAATTATATGTACGTAAGGTTTAAAACTCATTAGTACATTGGCTGTCCAGATTTGAACCCGATACCTCTGGTTCTTTTACCTACCAACTCCTACCGGTTACCTTAAGGTTGCCTGGAAGAATTCGCTAAAAGCGATAAGGCCGCCTTTGCACTGTACATTTTTAAATAAAGTTTCTGTAAAGTTTTTTGGTATGCAATAAAGAATATTTATGTTATGTTATGTTAGAAGGAACGAGTTGTTACCGGTTGAACCACCAACGCTTTTTACCGGTTGAGCCAACGACTTTTTATGGAATACAGATACTTTTCATCACACCTATTCGAAAAACGACGATTGGTTCCTCAATAAGTGCGAACAAATTTCTAATTTGTTCTCTAGGGAGTTTTGAATTCTGTCTTCTGATTGGTCCGCGTTCGTGCTTGGAGTTGGAGCTTTCTCTTCTGATTGGTCTGTTGAATTCTATTCATACGAGTTTCATTTTCCGTTTCGCATAGGTTGGGATGAAAAATTGTATGTATCACTCGGAGTATATTTTGTTCTCGGGTGGCGTCTATTGAGTTCCTTGCGAAACTCAGGATTCTACTATAGAATCCTTCGCTTTGCTCAGAATTCAAACTAACGCCCTCAAGGACCAAAATATTACATTGGCCCCTTGTAACACAAATAACTATTTCATCACACCTTTTCGAAAAACAATAAGTGGCTTTAGAGGATAGTGGGATCAAAATTCATGTTTGTTCCCTAGGGACACGATGATTTTGATTAGTCTAATGCGTTTGTGCTTGGAGGTAGAGCTGTATCTTATGATTCGTCCGTTGAACGTCTATACATACGAGTATCTTTTTATTTTTCTCATAGGCTGTTATGAAAAATTGTGTGTATCACTTGGGGCTAACATATTCTATTCTAACATGTTCTTTTGCGGCTTAAAGGTATTGCATTCCTTGCAAAGCTCAAGATTCTACTATATGATCCTTCGCTTCGCTCAGAATTTTATTAAGCTATTGCCCTCGAGGAACAAAATATTACTTTACCCCTTTTACCACAAATATTTCACTTATTGACTACAGAATACAAAGCATCAAAGACATTAGATTTCATCGATTGAGGGGAGCGAATTCTTTATAACTCTGTTCAAAGCATAATGTAGTTAGGTCTTAAATGTAGGAACATATAGTTACAACAATTATGTATAAGAGACACAAAACTCACATAGCTATTATTACATACGTACATAATGTTACGATAGTGTGCTAAAGGCCCTATAGGTATATTCCGTTCAATGGCCGATTAATTTATCGGAGAAGGCCAAGTTATCTACTCGCGCGTTTACTATTTTACTTATCATAGTTTTCCGCTCCAATTAGTAGTCAAGATTATAGGTAATTGATTATTATTGGTTCACGTGAGGTTAAGTAACCAACTTCAATTTTAAGGGAGAGATGTCCTATCAACAAACTATCTCTATTCAATTGACTTATCATATAAATAAACAAATCTCCCAAAAAGGGAAAAAAAACACCGCTTCCCTTTTTCTCTCTTTATTAATTTACTTAATTTATATGGCAAACTTTGAACATGTGACAAAATTGACATTAGATAGAGAAGTTCCAGTAGTTAAACCTGCTATGTTTTGCTAACTACTGCTCGGCGCATTGCAGGCATGTTGGGGAGGAAGCCTAATGCTATCGCCGAAGTACAGAAGTGAACTGAAGGGCATAGAAAAGTAAGTAAAGAGTTTCATTATTAATAACTAATATCTACTACCTGCCTACCTTTTACACACTAAGATAAATACTTCCATCATAGGCAAGCATACCCAACCTTTATCATACCTAGAGTAGAATACAGTGCATCAAACTAATTAACGCGTATATTATTTATGCGCTATTACGGACTAGTTAATTACCTCGAACTTTGAGCTTCATCTTATTAAATGTAAGAAGCGATAGCGAGGCGGTAACATTACCCATAGTTACCATCTGCAGGGGCACAGGTCTCTTACAAATTATCTCGGGTAGATTATGCCAGAGTTCACCCATGGGTTTTAACTCCGGATTGGTGAAGGTACAGATAGAAGCGAACTCTTGCAACATCAGAAACTTTCAAGCCGCCTCTCAGTCCTCTAATATGAAATAACGCCTGCCACCTGGTGTTAGCAACCGGCACCAACGGTTTAACGTACCTTGCGAAGCATGGAAACGGTCTAGCGAATGCCGTAGCAGTCAAATCCATCAAGGTTACGAACGTCTTGTCCTTGCGGCCAGTTAATATGCGGGATCGACGCAAACACGCAAAGTTGTACTGAGCTATGCCCACAATACTACTGTTTGTTACTAAATCTTAATCTTTTTAGCTTTTTCTTCTGTTTATGATTCCATCACCTAGTCCATCCAACCTCCGATCTAGCAAGTCGTGTGTCTCTATTATACTTTTACTTAATCCTGCTTAAGTTTAAGTTTAGTTAAGTTTCTGTATTCAGGTTGTCATTTACAGTGCGGATTCGATTGCGTGGAACCCGCACAAAATGGCGGGCGCGCCTTTACAGTGCAGCGCGTTTCTCGTGCGCACGCGCGGTTTACTGCATGAGGCCAACTCCTCGGCGGCGCAATACCTCTTCCAGCAGGACAAATTCTATGACGTCAGCTACGACACTGGCGACAAGAGCGTGCAGTGCGGACGGAAGGTGGGTAGCCCTCATTAGAGCTTCGACACTGCACTAGCAGTGCTGAAGTCACTAAGCACATTATTTTGTAAGAAACATGACGTGAAACGTCTTGTCATGGATAGATAAGTAGTCAATAAAATAAGATCGATAATGCCACGACAAGGCTACATAGTTACTTGTCAAGCGCGTCGCAGGCGTAACGTCTAGTTCATAGATTTTCAATGCAAAATGAGTTTATCAACTGTAAATATAATTTATGTATTTTATTTTTTTAAAAGACTTCGGAACATTAATTTGCGTGAGTCCGACTCTCACTTGGCTGGTTTTTTATTTTAATTTTTAGGCCAAGTGTTTGCCGAAATTTAATGAAAAAAAATACTGTTGGTCTAGTTAATTTACTTGTTGATTTAAAATAAATTGTTGATGTTGAAACGTGTGGTGTTACGTTAGGTGGTACGGAACTCTCGGTGTGCGAGTACGACTCATAATTAGCCAGTTTTTTACAAGCTTAATATTAGCTGAATACAAAAAAAGTTTGTAGGTTTGTACCTAAGTTTTCAGGTTTTTCGAAAATTATTAAATCCTCACCTGGTCTTTGGTCCACCGGATGCGGGCAGGGCAGAACCGGTCGTCGTGAAAATCCTTGGGGGTGGCCTTAGTCCAGCAGTTAACGTTCTGATATGATGATGATGATATTAAATCCTTATCCTTAATCCGTATAACGAAGTAGGTACCTTTATGTGCCTTTTTATATCTTGACTTTGATTAAACTTGACCATTTTTACTTGGCAGATCGATGCCTTCAAGCTGTGGTTGATGTGGAAGGCGCGTGGCGACGTTGGCTTGGCACATCTGACTGACCGCGTGATGCAAATCGCTGAATTCTGCGTGGAGGCTGTGGCTGGCAGGCCAGGGTTCAGGCTGGTAGTGGCGCCGACGCAGTGCCCGAACGTCTGCTTCTGGTACATACCACGCTTCATGCGGGAGAAGACAGAAGATGAGCAATGGTGGCAACTTATGCATAAGGTGAGTCAAGATAATATTTTTTATTTGAGAATGTGAGACTCAAACGTGAAGGCTGTGCCTCAGCGACCAGGGTTCGGACTTGATGGCTGCATCGATACAGTCCCCCAACGTCAGTTTATGCATCTGTAAAAAGGTGAAGGTAGTAGACACGAGAAATAAAGCATTCGATCCGTGGTATTTATATAGATTATTTATATAATATAGACTATACTTTGCAAGTAAAGTTAAGCCATTGGTGCCGGCTGCTATAACTAGGTGGCACCGGGTTTACGGGGCGAGACCAGTGTCCAGCAGTGAGGATGAGATTACGACTGAATGCTCGGACGGCTCGCAAATCGAACCCAATCGTTTATTTTCAAGCGACTTCCAAAAACGAGGAGGTTCTCAATTCGTCTGTATGTTTTTTTTTATGTATGTTACCTCATAACTTTGGACTGGGTGAACCGATTTTTATGATTCTTTTTTACTTGAAACCTAGTGTTTCCCGTGTGGTCCCATATAAATTTTATCAAAATCGCTGTAGTACTTTATTAGAAAATTAACAAAAACCAAAAATAATAATGCAAAAATGTACTAAGTTGTTGCGATGGAAGTCGGTTTTTTAACGTGTTTAGTGTTTTCAATATTTTTTGTTAATTATTATGAAATAGTGAACTTTGGATTATCTATTACAAGCTTTTTACCGCCCGCGTGGACATAGTTTTTATGATTGTCTTTATTATTTATATATATAGATTAGTAAATTATGTCGTTTCCCACCTCCTCAACCATCTCTGTGCCAAAAATTACAACAATCCTTTGTTCCGTTGCGATGTAAAAGAAATTAATCAAAAAAAGAGTATTTTTTTAGTTCCCTCAGGAACTGCATCGGATTATGCTATTTTTCCGGGATAAAAAGTAGCCTTTGACCTTCCCCGTGATACAGGCTACTTGCATGCCAAATTTTGTCAAGATTGATTGAGGTGTAGAAGCGTGAAAAGGTAACAAACAAATAAACAAACACATTTTCACATTTATAATATTTGTAAGGATTCTAATACCTATAAACGAGAAATTCTTGTATATATACAAGAATACGACTCCAACGAATTGCTTGAAAATTGGTATACAGGGGTTTTTGTTGGGCGAAAATCGATCTAAATAGGTCTCATCTCTGTGAAAACGCGTATTTCCGAGCAAAGATCGGTCGCCCAGGTACTTACTTTTATTTTAGAATCGGGGTTCAGTAAGATTTATTCCTTACTACGAGCCACGCTATTAATTGCCACAATAAAACAAAAATCACTAACAACAACCGGTTTTAATTTTCGGCCAACTTAGTTACAACTTCGCGAGTTTTTTTAAAGAAACATTTCAATGCAGTTTCTCTAATATAGATGACGTGTTTCCATTTACAAATTTTTCTACTGCCGATAGTTTTTGATTTTCATACTGACCCATTTTTATTTTGCACCTGTATATGGTAGGGCTGCGGGTCGCGGCCGGGCCTTTAAGACTTGGGTTTTCGTGTTGACCATGGTTCACTCGGTAACAATTTCACGGTTACCTTTTTATTAGGGGTCCGAAGTCAACAAGGAACGCTTATAGTTACACCATGTCTGTCTATCTGTTCGTATGTCCGCAGCTTAACTCAGAGGCTGCTAGTACTAGAAAGCTCTAATTTGGAAGGGGTATACATATTAGTTACGCCAACAAAGTGGTACAATAATAATTTTCGAAAAACCTAAAAACTTTTCGTTACAAGCTTGATATACCTACCTACATATGCATTCAAAATTTCAGCTCAACCGGAAACCGGGAAGTGGGTCAAATTTAACTTGCAAGATTTCACCCGAACAAACTTAAACATACATTGCAAGTTAAAAAAGTTTTTTTAGGGTACCTCCCCTGGGAGTGAATTTTTTCTCGTTGACGTACACTATCGTGTGGGGTATCGTTGAATAGATCTTTCAAAACTAATGAAGGTTTGCTAAACCTATTTTCGATTCAGAAATCGGTTTGCGAAATATTAACCAAGAGAGCTCGGCGAACACTGAGTTGACAAGCGACGACATGACAATCGGCGTACGCGTCGAAAAGATACAGCGATATTTGTGCAGCGTACTCGTCGGATCCGCGAAGGTTAGGTGTCTAGGGTTAAGCTTTAAAGTGCAAATTCTTGTTAGAGTCGCGCCCCCCCCCCCCTCACTACCAGCGAAACCGCTATTTCAGGACATCTGCAAAAACTGTAAATAGTAGGGCATATTATCAATTTAAAAGGAAAACTATCACGGCTAAGTAGGCTTTCTTAGTTTAGTAGTAATAGTCGACCAACTTTAGGTGTGCAGTTGGATTTGTAAAAAAATTCCATACAAAATTTTATATTACCAACTGCAAATATTATTTTGTTTTTTAAATATACATTATTTTTTGAAAAGACTACGGAACCCTACATTGCGCGAGTCCGACTTGCACTTGGCCGGTTTTATTATTTGTTTAGCTTATACACTCGTATATGTTTCACTTCCTGCAACAGGTTTTTCAACTACTTCTGCTAAACCGATTATTATGAAACTTTGCACACATGGAGGAACAGACAACCAGGGCCGTGCACCCTTTCTTAAAGCACCTCAACGCATTTGCAAGCTCTTAATATCTTTGTTATGGACTGAACAGACTGCCTGAATTTTATATTGCTTTATTACGTAATGTCATCATCATCATATCAGCCGACGGACGTCCACTGCTGGACATAGGCCTTCCCCAAGGATTTGTATGATGACCGGTTCTGTGCTGCCCGCATCCAGCGGCTTCTCGCAGCCTTAAGCAGGTCATCGGTCCACCGAGTGGGAGGCCTACCTACGCTACGTTTTCCGGTACGCGGTCGCCAATCGAGAAATTTACTGCCCCAACGTCCATCTGTTCTACGAGCTATGTGCCCCGCCCACTAAACTGCCGCACACCTTCGAGAAAGAGATTAATCGTCGAATCCAACTCGGCTGGGCAGCGTTCGGGAAGCTTCGCAATATCTTTACGTCCCAGATACCGCAGTGACCAAGGTCTTCGACCAGTGTGTGTTGCCAGTGATGACTTACTATGGGCCTCAAAAAAGGCTCAAGGTCACCCAAAGAACGTGCTATGCTCGGAGTATCTCTGCATGATCGAATAAGAAACGAGGAGATCCGTAGGAGAACCAAAGTAACCGACATAGCTCTCAGAATTGCTAAACTTACGTAATGCAGACAATGAATATTCCAAATTATAATTTCTCTCTAAAGCGGTTTTTAAAATATCGTTTATTGAAGTTATGACATCATTCACTGACTCGCTCACTGATCATCAAAAAGATAAGACCACTTCCAGATGACTTAGAAAGTTGAAATTTGGCATGGAGATAGCTAATTGAATTAAAAAGTTTATAAAGGAAAAAGTCTGAAAACAGCAAACATCCACCAATTTTCATGATTATTTTTTATTCTATATAGTATGCCGCCGAGTTGGTACCAATATAAATTTTATCAAAATCAGTGTAGTATTTTATTAGAAAATTAACAATAACCAAAAATGTTAATGCAATACTATTGTAAATCGCGATAAAAGTCGGTTTTTAACGCGTTTAGCGTTTTAAAAAGAGATTGAAATAAAGTAAGATTTGCAGACTCGCTAGTTGTTAAGAACCGAAACAGAACTGGCCATATAAATGATTTGTTTTCTATCATTCTATCACAGATTTATAATAAATATAGTATGCATTCTATCATAATGGCGACACGACGACGGGCCATTTTTCACAAAGTTGGTATAAAACTATTTTTTTCAACAGATCACACCTAAAATAAAGGAGCTGCTCACTCTGTCCTCGCGACTGATGGTCGCTTATTCGCCGTTGCGTCATTACAAGAACTTCTTCCGCATGGCCTTCACATTCCACCCTCAGGTGGAAGAGGAGCAGGTCCTGGAAATGCTGCAGAGCATCGAGGATTGCGGGGAGGCTGTTACTTTGGCTATGCTCTGATGTAATTACATAGACTAGGTGCAAACTTATCTGAAAAATAGATTCATCTCTATCATTAGGAGTTATTCATATCAGCTCATATATGCCCCACTCAGGGGCACGAGCCTACCCTGAATTAGGGCAATATCGGGCCTTAGTCGATCACGCGGGCCCAGTGCGAAGTGGTCGACTTTCCTTCACCGTTAGAAGGTCGAATAAACTTACATAATATGAAATTTAAATTCGAAAACACATTGGAACGTGGCAGGATTCGAACCAAGACCTCCCGGACAAGAGGTAGCGGCCCTAGCCGTTACGCCACCGACGCTCTGGATTTATTAGTTTTTCTGAAAGTTTGGATGTGATTTTATTTTACAGAACTGAATTTTCAGTAAAGTTTGTATATAGATGGTCGGAAATATATGACCGTGAAGAGAGATTTTTAAGTGAATTTTATATTGTAAATGAAAATGTTTTTGAACTGTGATCAATGTGTTAACACGTCATGTGTCGAAATGTAGATATAGATTTACGTACATATATGTGTTAAAAATTAAGTAATTTATGCGTTAAGATCTATGTTTGTTTTATTACTACTAATCCCGACACCTAATGCACATAGAATTATTCCTACAATGTAAACTACTCTAGGGCCTATGTCTTCCCATGGTCTTCCTAAAGATATTGAAATTGGAACCTCTGAATCTAAAAGTGTTATTAAATATTGGTCACGCACATCTATTAGGTAAGTACCTCGTATGTCTGCCAAGTGTGCCCTAAACCGAAATTAGTTATTTTCAATACAGTTGCTCGAAAAGTGGTACTTTTTTTGCTGGTTTTTATTTATTTTAAACTTAATTGTTTACGGCACGTGCTTTTTACTTGGCCACTTTTTTAATTTATAGCTCGGAAGAACAATACATTTCTAGCAAGTAAAAAAATATAATTACCAGAGATACAGAACCTTCTTTAAGACTTTTATAAGAAGAATTTTAAAAGAGATAGGTTGTTTTTCCGAGACGTTAGTACATAATGCTAGCTGATTATATGGATTATTCATAGACTTAGAATATACTAGCGTATTTGTTAAGAAAGGAGAATAATTAAGAATGAAGCGCATAGGTTACACTAAGGAATAGGTCATCTTTTCCAAGGAGGTAATAATACTTACAATAAAATTCTATCCAAAGCCTTATTGTAATCTATTTATGGTAAAATAAAAATAAAAACTACGCATGCGTACGTGAGCCTAGCTAACATGGCGCAATTTTCGTGAAACTGAATTGAGTTATATGCGAATACGAATAAAATTAAATGTATGTGTAATAAAAAATATAATTATGTGCATCTGTATATGAAAAATAGCTATTTATGCAACTGTTGCATAATGAGGGGTATTTAACACGAGTGTGGTTTATGAAACGAGCGCAGCGAGTTTCATAAAAGTATACACGAGTGTTATATACTAATTATGTACAGTTGCATACAATAGTTTATCTACACTCATACAACAAATTTAAATTAAAGACAAAATAAAGTAATCATTGTTTATTGTAATAATTATTGACATTTTGTATGGTACAATTATTAAAGGTTATTTTAGTTGCTGTTTCAAGAATATCCGGGGGTGTCAAATTTTCGTCTATATCACTATCAGTTTCAGACATTTTACTGGGTTTTTAGTAAAAAAACTTGTAATAACGACTTACTTATTACAACGAATAACGAATTACATATTATACAAACTGCATAAGGAAAAATACAAACGTTAATGGCGCGAAAATAAATTTGCAGTAATATCGCACCGCGCATGCGCGCCGCCAAGGTTGCGTTCCGAAACACGCTAGTGTGCTCAAATAGCAAGCATCTGCGTAAAAATTAAAAAAAAAACTTCATTTTGTTACAACTTTGCGATAACGAAATGAAATTTGTATGGATCCTTAGTCACGGCTCCATCGAAAGGTATATCATTTGCTTAGCGTTTCTGATAAGTAAATGAAGGATTTACGACATGAGTGTAGATAAACAAAGTTAGATTACCGGAGATTCAAAGGTCTGATGTAAAAAATTTGGTCCAGATTTTTTCAATTAGCCTGCGAGGTTATTCGATTATGTTAGGTGTTCACAGATGTCTGCTTGTTTTTGTTCAAAATTTGAGTGCGGTTGACTACATCTCATCTGATAGAAAGTGACGATGCAGTCGAGGATGGTGGACGCAAAATAAAAAAAAAATCATTCACTCTCGCCTTGTAGATCCCCAAATTGTAAAAGTAGGGAAATACAGACTATGTCTGCTCTAGGAGTTCCACTCCATAGCTGTCCGCAATAAATCAGAAAGCATAACGAGTATGGGTATAGGCAGAATATCCATAACAAAGGGGTGGAACCCCTCACTACGTCTCGTTGACTGAAGGTAAAATGGAGCTAGGGGAATGAGCTCATTTGATTCTTGCGCACACTCTCCGAAATCAATTCGATAGAATACCGAAAACTGGCAACTTTGCGGCAATGCTCAAGGCGTTAGAGCTTGTTTTTAACAAGCTCACCGTCGCTTATGAGTCTACTGGCGAGTCTGTCGATGGCGTCCTTGGTATTAAGCTGGTACATGGTATTAGACCCCGATCCATCCAGTAAGTGGGATCAGTACCCCATGCAAGATCGGACCTGTGTTTCATATAAGGTTAGAATCTGTCCAGGTGTGAAGTACCATCTCACCTTCGAGAGAATGGCTCGCTGCATTACAGCAACTTTTTTCTTGGACCCAATGTCTCGACCGAAATTGAGATTAGGTGTTAACTCCACGCGAAGGAGGTCAGAGTAATCGGATATCTCTTCGAATTCATTCCGGAAAGTTGGAGTCAAGTGTTTGTGTCTTAGAGGCATATAAACCTTACGAGGTTAACATTACCCCAATCGGACACTGCCTGAAGCGATATGTACATACGCCCTATCAGACTTCTCTCATAGCGCTGCTAGCTTGTGTACTGGATAGACTTTGCAAAACTGTGCTATCGTCTGCATTCCTAATAATACCTGGTGTCAGCAGATCGTTTATATGTATCAAGAATAAAGTAGCGGAAAGAACAGACCGCTGAGGAAACTCAAAAGCGATAGCCAATAGGTCAGAGGAGCAGCCATCAGTGGCTGGTCGTATTGACATTTCCTTCAGGAAATCAGATAGGTACCCAGTTACGTGCCAGACCCGTTGAAAGGCTTTCGAGATGTCAAAAGACATAGAGAGAGTTTTTCCGTGTTTCTCGATGGCCTCACCCAATATATAATGGCATGCATTAGAAGATCTCTAGTGGATCGACCTAGGCAAAACCAGTATTGTCGATCACTAAGGAGATCATGGTCTTCTAGGTAGTAGGTATGTCACAATGCGGATGTTCAATACACGCTCTATATAATCTTACAGATTACGCAGATGATTGCTATAGGGCGGTAATTTTCTGGGTCTGCACGACTGCCTTTTTTAGGCACAGGCTGCTCGTTGGCGAGCTTCTAAGACTAATACCTACTTGTTATATGAGAGAGAACATATAGACGCTTCAGACCAGGACAAAACTCAGGAGCGCAGTTCTATAGCTCTTAAGCTCTGCTGATATACCGTTAGGTCCTTTGGCTTTGCAAGTGTTTATCTTCTCCTTGAGCCGGATGTGAATAGGGGGTATAGTAGTTCCGTAAGGAGATAACTGTGGTGGTATACTATTCGCTGTATCTAGACGTGAGTTTTCGGCAAACATAGAGACAAACAGGCTTGCCTTATCAGTTGCAAGCACCCAAGCCCCAACTTAGAGATGCTCGGCCCTGTAAGCTGCCACTTCCTTGCAATCCAGAAGTATGTGGGCAGCTGTCTCTTAGTCCTCCATGCAAGCGCAGATTAGCGGGCTGTCTGTATCCCCAGGGTAAAAATAAAGTAACCGTTGCCAGTGATTACAGATGTTACCTTGCGAAGCTGGAGGCTACGGAGTTTCAGGAGCTTCCTGGCCAGGCCAGGTTTTGACAAAGGTAGTGCCTGTCAGGTCTGTGACAGACTTGTCCAACCCTGTCCAATATTAGTTATGTATCTGATCTTTTGCGCAGGCGCAGTGAGTTGTTGTCAAATTCAGTGTGTTTTAAGTAGGTGATTTTTTTATTTAGATTTTTGAATTAAGAACTAGGTATTTATTTTTAGGTAAAGGAGTTTAACTTGGTATCATCAGCAGTCAGTTTTCTTAGTAAATCTTGTCCCAAACAAGAAAAAGCAGAATTTCAATAAACCAGACTATTTTACGTTTTGTTTCTAAGTTTTCTGTTGTATGGCTGTAACTATTTAGTCCCGGTTGTAGTGGTTTGTCTGAATGGAGTCAAAGAGAGCTATAAATAGCTAACTGCTAAAACGGCAACAGTGACAAGAACAAGCAACACCCTTTTTGGGAGAAATAAAAGTAGTTTTTGTTGGCTCACCTGTCATAAATGCATAGAAAAATAGAACATGTATGCTGACAATTTAGCCAACATGACGTCATAGTACTACAGAAAAAATACACTGGTCTTTGGGGCTTTTTTAACTGATTCCAAAAATCTAGGAAATAGGCACGAAATAGGTACATTGGATGAGGAGCAATAAACAATTTTTGTCTCTGCAACAGGTAAATGACTTTCGCATCGAGTCTATGGGTATACTTTACACATGATTTCTTTCGCACACGTGTTTCTTTACAACGCAAATTTTTTTTCTTGTCTGTGTTTACAACAGAGCATGAGTTTCCATAGCACCTTTTGGTGCAGTCAATCTGAGCTTTTTTAGTAATTTTTCATACCACCTGCAAATACGATAGGTATTCTGTAACTAACTGACGAACGCTGATAGACTGAAAATGTTCATATTTTTTATTTTTAGGGACTTCAAAAACTTTGATGTTAATTTACCCATTTTAATTAAGTACATAATTACTTAATTTATTTTCACAGAATCTTTCACTTTAAGTACTTGCTCTCTTTTTGAAATGCTTATTGTTTTAACAAACTGTAGTGTCCCCCACTTTTAGGTCACGGGTCTCTTCGACTCTTCCCATATATCTCGCTCAGGAAAATTTTTGTGTACTTACTCCACACTCCACACTCCACATACAGGGGCCAAGTCGGATTGGTGGAAGTTGTAGGGCTAGTGGCAAATAAAACATTATTATATATCATTAAATTATTTTAAAGTTCACAAAAACTACTAAGTATATTGAACAGATCAAATTTTTCAATGCATAATACTACAACCAACAAAACTTACTCTTCAGTAATAAATAACCAATATGTAAGGACTTCTTTTAACTAAACTTAAACTTACACATCACTTTGTGTTACAAGTCACAAAAAAGACTTTTCATAAAATGTAAAACAAAAAAATTTCTCTTATAGAGACTTCTGTAATCTAAACAAAACCTAAAATTACACTTTACCTTGTGGTCACTAAGGCTGTAGGCTAACACAATTCATATTTCTCAATACATTCTATCAGCCAGCTAATTGGCAATGCCTTTAAATGCTGCATGTTGTACATTGGCTCATAGAAATCTTTGAAGATAATGTAATGTGAACATTTCACCAACTTGTCACCTTCCTTAGCATGATAAGGCACTAATTTCTCTGCTTCTGGAATGGATTCAGGATTTGGGGCTCTCTTTAAGACTACCCCTCCTGCATCAGTTATTAGTTTGTTCAAAACTGGTTTTGTTAAAACTAGTTTCTCAGAAATCTCATATTTCCCAGTGAAATTATGAAGGTAGAAATGACAACCATCAAATATACCAGGCAATTGGTTATATTTATTGTGACGGGAATTTCTAGGACCATTGCAAGTGTTTGCACCAACTCCAGTGACTTCAAAGTTGCCAAATGGTTGCAATATTTCTTCAGATGACTTCAGTATCCATTTGGTGCTCAGTATCCAGACGCTGGCGACTATCCCTTGAAGAACCTGCAGACTTGGCTGGCAAACACCATCTTTGTTAGTATGAACTATCAAATGAGAGACTCTTTTAGTAAATTTTTCTTCAAGATGCATGTTACTATGGTGCTTCAGTAATAATTTCAGTTTATTTTGCACAGTGCGGCTTTCAGTAATGCAAAACAGTCTTATATCGTGGTAATCTAACTCAGAATTGATTTCTGATATACGTGTGATATTGATACTCTGCGTCTGGACAATATTTTTTGAGGCTGTCTCCAAAATTGCTTTCATGTCATCAGAAGCTAATTGAATAGGGGTCTCTCCTTTGCAGTTGCGTGCATATAAATCAGCTGCATGTGTTATCAATTCCTCAGCAATCTGTCCGAAATTGTACCTCACTGCTTCATGTAGCGGAGTTTCATTGTTCAGGCCTGGGACATTTACTAATGCATTATGTTGTAACAACAGCCTCACTAAATGCAAATTACCGTTTTGCACCACTACATGTAGGGGTGTCCAGCCTGCATTGTCCTTAGTGTTGACATTCGCACCTTGGTCGAGTAGTTCAGTGACCTTATCTACGTTATCCAAGCGGCAAGCAATATGAAGCAACGTTTCACCATGAATGTTCCTTTTCTCAAACACTTTCTTTAATTTCGAACTCCTTATAGGATATTCGGACGGGTTGATATTTTCACCGCAACTTTTGCTATCTGTTTTCTTTGGAACTTTTTTATTATACTCCTTTTCTTCAACAGTTATTTTCGATATGGCTTGCTTACTTTGCTTTTTACCACCCTTTTTACGTTGTTCACCTTTCAAAACATTTTTTTTTTCAACTTGTTCACTACTGGTTTTTTCAGCCTTTACGTGCTTTTCATTCGTATGATAACTTGACTGGTCAGATTTTGAACTTCCATTATCTTTATCTCTGTACTTTTCAAACATCTGATCAAGCTCCTTCGCTGAATCAATGCAAGATCCTAATTTGTCGTCCACAAAAGTAGTGCATCCCACTAGAGAGACTCCACACTTATGACAAGTCTCCAAACCTTCGAAATGCTCAGAGCAAATCATATGTAAACATTCACTCAAAGTAACTGGATCCCTACACATTTCGTGACATACAGTACAAGTATAGTCCTGTTTCACTGCGTCTAATGCTTTCAAGAAATTATTCAAATTATGCTTCTCCATTGTCTGAAAAACACACAACTGTCAAACGAAATACAAAAATATGCAAAGCGATGAACAAAAGAAAAGCGTAGCTAACCAACCACAGAATGCATGCATAGTACAGAGTACCTTTGTACAAAAAAAAACTCGGAGGAAAAAAGACTGAAGTAGGCATAACGTGAAGAATCGTACCTAGTACCTAGTACATATTTTTCTGTCGATATTAGCGTGCGAGGGGTGATGGATGTTACTATTACACAGACCGCGCACACACAGATGCAAAAATATTTTGCGTATTTACGTAAGCACAGTCGTTGTGGAAATCCTGGGGAATACTTTGTCCAGCATTGGATGTCTTTTGAACTCTTTTGGCTGATATGATGATGTATTAAAATTTAGAAAATAATGGTATCACACACTTGAGGTCACAAACCTACAGCTCTCTTGTTTTTGAGCGGAACAACATATTTTAAACCAATATTTAACTTTTTAGTAAATATCAAATTGATTTCATTTCGTTTGAGAATGGGTACTTGACTTTTGGGTTTGCGTTGTTTCTTAAGCGTTGCTATTCACTAACTATCAAATTGTGGCTTTACCCCTAAACATACTTTCCACAGGAATTTAGTTTGCGTTGCTTTTTCTACCCGACTACGAAAAAAGGAGGGTTATCTGTATTCATCTGTTCCCTCGTATTTTCAAAACCACTTAACTGATCTTGACAAATGTGGTGCCTTCGGATTCGTGCCATCACTTCTCGTGTCATCGGATATACAGCATTTAAAAAATCAACATGGCGGATTTTATAGGTGAATTAAACATTTTAAAAAAAATCGATATTAATATCATGTTTGGTATCAAAAGAAAGGTCTTGATGAGCATATTTTAAGTATTAATATGCAAATATTTATAATTTCTTAGCAAATGGTCTCAGAAGCGATATTTTGAAACAGCTCAATGTAAGCGCGCTAACACACGCTATTAACGCAAGCCCTAACGTAATCAATTTTTTTTATCATAATGTAAGTTTCATCATTATGGGTTACGACCACGGCTATTACCCCAGACACAGTATATATATTAGTACTAACGCCCCAGATGAAGTGTAAAATAAAGGTTATGATTTCAGGCGGGAAACTCTTGTTTTCATAGTTTTCCGTAGTCGGGTTTTAGTTTTTTAACTTTTATTTTTTTAACTATTATTACAGTACGATGGAACAGTTCAGTGGGTATTTCAGTTTGACTCACAATTGTCAATATAGTAACAGTATTTTTTGTTAATATCGTTTTAGGGTTACATACTCAAACGAAACAAACGAAAACTTAATTCCAAGCCTAGGCCTATTGCCCATACAATATGGCTTCATGAAAATTTGTATTTTATGTCTATAACCAAAAATAACATAAAGTAGGCCAGCAGGGCGGGAACTGGTCTACGCGCGGCACGCGTGTTCATAGTTCTGTTCGCAACATTGGGTGGTGGAACTCTGCCAAAGGAATCCGGCGCAGGGTCCACCCACGGATACTATAGTAAAGTTATTAAAATATATGAAGTTGGTATGGAAAAACGGTTGCCATTGTACCTACTTTACACTATCAGTGTGCACTCCACATATTATATGCAATAAGTATGTCAGTGTGATTTTATTGTACATATACTGTACTAGGTGTTCATTAAACAAAATATAAGGTCATGAATTTTAGGTATGTGTCGCAGGCGTAAATATATATTTTCAAGTCTCACCTAACAGATGGTCAACTAAGAAGAAAGAGAAAAAGGAATAAATACTTTTTTATGCTATGTACCGCAAGCAGAGTCAGCGTTCTACTTATGTATTAATCAGTAATATAAGATCAGCTACTGTAGACTTGCTGACCATAGACTACGACAAGGTAAAAAACCAAGTGGGGCTGTGTCGGGGCACACGGCTGTTGGTTCTACGTGAAAAGTCTATGTCATCTAGTTGATTTTATTAGCGTTAAGAAGATTGGATAAGATATGTTTACGATGAACGGTAACATAACCTAAGCAAATTTTTCTTATCTGTGACCTAAGCACACCTAAGCATCCAACCAATTATACGTATTTGATCCACCAAGCGCCTAGATATGGTCGAGATAATTCATATGAGTGCAAACATTAGGAGTCTACCTATTAGTTATAGATATATTGGCATGTAAAGTTTTGACGTGAGTGATCTTGCAAGAGGGACGCCCGGGTTTCGCCCTACGCGGAGCTCGGACTCTGGCCTCGCAGGTTTTTTTTTATTTCTTTGTTGTTATTTGTCTTTTTTTACCTATAAATATTGTCATAATTGATGTAAAGTCCACCAATAGGGATGACGAATGCTAGTCATCTGATTTAGTTTTTATCATCTGTCAAAACCGACATTTAGTTTTAAAAATGTTTAAAATATCTAGGCGTGACGTCATAGTTTTGCAGCGTCATTTAAGTACTCAATTTGTGATTTTGGTGAATTCAAAATCGAAGACTTGATGGAAAACAAAACGAGTAAGGTTTTCCGAAGTTTAAGTAGGAGGGCAATTTAGTGATTCATAATTTATTTCTGATGATGTCATCCCTTGTTGTCGACCAACCCGCACTGGGCCCACGTGGTCGACTAAGGCCCGATCGCACTAATTTAGGGTTGGCTTGAGCCCCTCGGTGGGGACGTTTATGAGCTGATATGATGGGGATTTTCCAAATTACACTTTTTTATTTCAATTGATCGTTCTAAATAAACTTACAAATACACGAAATAATCACTGCTCTATCACGTGTGGGTCGCGCCTTGGCAGTTTCGAGACGCTCCCGAAACCACTTCGCTCGCTCGGCACCGGACTATAGGGTATTCATGCGTAGCCCATAACTCCCTTTTTCCAACGATAGCCGTGATTTGTATTTTTGGTTGGCTTTTTCACGGGCTGAGGCTGAAATATTGAATTATTTTTTTATTTTCTTGCTAATTTTGTACTATACAAATTGTCTCAATATTTTTTATTTATTTAAATCGATTGTTCTTAATAATCTCTATAAATAAACACACGAAAGAATTACCGCGATATCACATGTGAGTCGGAAGTTATACTGAAAAGAAAGGAGCAACTGCGATGGTTCACAACAGCCAACTCTAGGTCACTATTATAAGCTAAATAATGAATCACACTAGATTCATGTTTCTACGACTAATAGTTTTGTGATTATAAAGTTAAGACGGTATAATGTACCATTTCGTAACGTCTACTTTTCTGACTGCTACCCGTATGTATCGGTGTGGTTTAAAAAACGTTTTAGGTACGTCAAAAGATATGGATAGCGGTACGAATAAAAGAGGCAAAGATGGCGCCCATCGTATGTATGGTTCGATCGTTTCCGTGTGAATGAGTATATATAGCCGATAGAACTGTTTAATTCCGGCCTTAAAAGCCGTTTGAAAACGGCCTTAAGGTGTTGAAAATTTGAAGTAGGAATTTCTGAAACTGAACCGGTTTAATCAAATATCAATCAATTGGTGAAGCACATTGTATAGGGTCGTTAGTATGTACCTATTTTGTCTGCCATGCATGCTCGATAACAGAAAAATCTAAAATTACAAAACCTTTATTTAATTTGGCACCATGCATCTTACATAAGATTTGTTACAGATTTTCACAATCTCTTTGGTATGTAAACTTGACGTTTATTTGTTTTAATTTCTAACGCCAGCATATTTGTCTCTGGCGTCGTAAGTCAAAAGCGTGCATTCTCGACGATCCACGGCAGATATTGCTCGACGCGCGCGTAGAGACCGGGGTGGTTTGGCTCGCCGCAGCGGATGCCCCAGGAAACCACGCCGATCACCACCCAGCGACCGCTGTTCATCTGGTACATGAGTGGCCCGCCGCTGTCGCCCTGAAAGCATTTGAACTGATTATTTGCGTCACACGCCAGATGGGGAATTAACAAATCGCCTAGTCCTGCGCCTAACTAGTTAAAACTGGCAGGTAACATTGTGGAGTAGGCATAACCCTGACAACCCACTAGTTTTGATTTTTTTAGCGTACCTTTGATATTATAAGCTAGAAACCCTGCCACGATGTCAACTGATAGTAAAGTCACAGTCTAAGGAATTCATACAGCGCCGTCCAACCGAGAGGTCTAGACAGGGCAATCGTGAGGGGTCCGAAAGGCGAGACGGCGGAGACCAAGCCCCAGATTTCATGTAAAAAAAATCTCAGGACGCTTCATTCATACATTCAGGCGTAGTGCCGAGGAGCACCTGCCCAGTGCTAAATCTCACACCTTAAAAATTAAGAATTAGGTACTAAATGCTGACATCTTTGACATCTTGACCTACTGGTGATGTCGGCTTTGCCGCAATTTTCACGTTGGACCACTTTGTATGGGTCCTAACACTGTAGTAAAGTATTTTTAGTAAGTATTATTTGATACTAGCTGTTTCCCGCGGCTTCACCCGCGTGGACAATGTCTCTATGACTTTTGGAGGTCCCGCAGTGCAAGAGCCGCGCGCGGCTCGCGGAGGGTGGAAAAAAGTAGCATGTGTCCTAATCTGTCTACCTACCAAATTTCAGCTCCGTTCAGTAGTTTTTGCGTGAAAGAGTAACAAACATACATCCATACATTCTTACAAACTTTCGCGTTTATAATAATAGTAGGAAGCTAGGAAGTAGTATAAAAGAAGGGGAATGAAAGTTGGGCATTAAGTTAGGTATATCTTTCGTAAGGTACTCTACCATAGATGTGCAAATAAAAAACTGGCCAAGTGGGAGTCCTTGCTCACCGAGGGTCCCGTACCACCACACCTCTCCACGCGAGTACAACAATGATGTCTATTTATTTCAATCAAAAGACATCAACGAGAGCAGCAGAACTCAGCGCGAGTACGTAAGCCTCACAATTGGCCGGTTTTTATTATTTGTTGTTTTGCTTTTAGGGTTTGTACTACTATCACACCAAGATTGATTATTATTATTATTATTGGGTAAGAGGGGAATAGGACGAAAAGAGGGTCCTAATGGATCACCGCGACCTACAAGATCTATTGTGATCACTGCCCCTGTTATATAATTTCCTCAAGGCCAATAGTTCTGATGAACTGGACGATGCACTTGGGATCGAGCTCCCTGATGTCCTCTGGTGCTATCATTGGCCCACCCAGGGAGCGACTTCTGGCTTGGACGAGTGCCTCGCACTCACAGAGTAAGTGAAGAGGTGTCTCCTCTTCTTCGAGGCAAAATCGGCACTCGTCTGAGACTGCAAGCTTCATTTGATTTAGGTGTTTATTAAGCTTGCAGTGGCCAGTCAGAGTTCTGACGAGAGCTCGAAGTCCAGGCTTTTGCAATTGCAGTGCTCTAGACGTATACCCCCGAGAGAAACCAGAAATGAGCATTTTTGAATGCTTTTGGCCTGGAGAATTTATTGATGCTTGTATGTATTACTATTATTAATTTATTTATATTTACAAAATTTTTCTGTTACTAATGTAATATGTATTTTGGTGTGGTGTTACTGGTAAATAAAGGTATTTCTTTTTTTCTTACTAGCTGTTGCCCGCGGCTTAGCCCACGCGGTACCCGTTTTTTGCCACTTTCTTATTTTTTTTCTTTCATAAGAACCTTCTCGTGACAATATTAAACACAACAAAAAAAGAATAAGTGAAATCGGTCCAGCTGATCATGCGTGATCCGATGACCAAGGGAAATAGAGATTCATTTTTATATATTACTAGCCACCCGCCCAGGCTTCGCACGGGTGCAATAAAGATACCATATGGGGCAGTGTGGAGTGATTAATAATTTTATCATTAGTCTATACTACCAGGATATCTTTGTATACAATATTACCGCCGACCGCTGCCAACCGGGGCGAAACGTACGGCCCGCCAGCCGCTGCGCCTCCGCATTTTTAAATCTCTGATAAGTTAACTATCTATTTAATTTTTAATGAACTGCTGTTATGGACAGTTTTGATCTGCATTAAATGTACAGGGTATGTAATGTATTTAATTGGATTAAGAATACTGTATTGTATAAAATATATCGATAAATAACACATTTTTTTTAACTTTAAAGATAACAATGGTTACTGTAGGTTATCCTTAGGAGATAAATATATGCCATTGCGAACTTTTTTATCGATCTTTTTAAGATATACAATTCCATAGTACATTAATTTGATCCATCTCGTAAAGTTGAGCCAGCGTTTGCGATTTAAGCGCAAAAAAATAACAAATATCAACAAATCTTTAAATTTTTCGGCTTTTCTGTACTTATAATATGTATGTATTATACATATAAACCTTCCTCTTGGATCACTCTATCTATTGCTGAAAACTGCATTTAAATCTGTTGAGTAGTTTAAAATATCTAAGCGAACAGACAGCGGAAGCGCCTTCATTTTATATCATGTAAAGAAAAGAAGAAGAAAATATCACAAATCTTTGATTTTTTCAGTTTTTCTGTACTGTGATATGTACGTATTACTTATACATATAAAACTTCCTCTTTAATCACTCTATCTATTGCTGAAAACTGAATTATAATCCGTTAAAAGATCTAAGCGAACAGACAGCGAAAGCAACTTCATTTTATACTATGTAAAGAAGATAAAGAAGAAGATTATTATTAAGTACTAGCTTTTGCACGCTGTAATACCTAATAGTTTTTAATTACCTACTGTATTAGAGGGAGCTCTGTGCGCAAGCTGCAAGAGACTCACGAGCGTGCTTCATTTTGACATATTTTGTTCACAGGTTAATGGGGTAATTCATCATCATCATCATATCAGCCGAAGGACGTCCACTGCTTGACAAGGATTTGATGGGGTGATTGTCTTGGAAATAATTTATTCAGAATTAAGAGAGGAAAGCTGTTCAAAACTTTTATGGAAAGTTGTTCAGAGTTGTTCAGTTTTAGAATTCAAAACGTTAGTTGTTCAGATTTCAAATGTGTGTCTTTCAAGGGGTGATTTGAACGGAGAATAGATCTATATGGGAAGTTAGTTACAGATTTTATATGAATTTTGTCATAGATTAATTAATTAATAAGATTTTATACGGTTAAGAAACCATTTTAAATCAAGAAAAATACTACGAGTATCGTATTTACACTCTAGGTCTATGGTACCAATAAATCGGACCCCCCCGGCGTAAGAGCCTGCGATCTTAGCTGTGAAGTTGGGGTAACACTTACCTGACAAGCGTCTTTCCCGCCCTCCCGACCACCCGCGCACACTGTCTCCTTGAACACGGAGTCGGTAAAGGAGTCCACACACTCCTGGTGAGGCCACACTGGCACCCCCACCTCCATCAGCACGTCACTGTTGGGTCCTCCGTAGAACTGGGTGCCCCAACCTTGAAGATGATGAATATTGTTGCGTGAATGGGCAAGATGGTTTTTGTAGTGAGACAGGCAGGCATATACTCTTAAGTAGTAGGTACCTACAATATATACTCGAACGTACACTTTTTCGAAACCTATTAATCTTTTTTGACTTAAAGCCTCAAGTTACGTTTTGCGTTAGGTTTTAAAGCCCTTATTTATATATCTAAGCTATCTCTCAAAATATCTGTAACGTTCTATTCAGTAGGTAGTCAATCATTGACCTTCAGGAAGTAAGTCTAGGATCAAAAGCTCTCAGATATACCTGTTTTAAGAGTGACAGCTGTCATCCAAAAATAAAGGCAGGAGTGCTGACCACTGGACCACCTAGAACTCTATCTGCGGGCAACCTTGGACTAGCGAACGACACATTGGGCATGGCCAATTGTCGAAGCACCACAAGCACATGTTTTAGCGTATGTACCGCGTTTCGTTACGATGAAAGTCCAAAATTCAACTCAGCATACCTTGTCACATCGATGTTAGACATTTGATTCCATGTCAGAATGGAAACAATTTTTTGAGGGTATTTTTTCTTTTTACCATTTTTTAAACTAAACAACTTCGTTCTACAAATCTGATAAAATTGCAAAAAAAATTACGACTCATACAATTTGATCAGATGATTTGCTCACTTGTATGGTCCATTTTTTTCAGCAAGGTGAAAAGCGAAAGTTGATCAGTTTCATGAATAGGAGTTTCACTGAAAAAAATGTTTTATTTTTTAAATTAAATATTTGAATGCGTTTGGCTGCACCTCACCTGATTGGTAAGTGCCGATGCAGCCGAGAATATAACACGCAATCTCAAATACTGCCTATTAACTCTCGTCTTGAAGATTCCTAAATTATACGAATCGGGCAATACGGACGCCGGCAGTTCCACTCCTTGGCCGTTCGCATAATGAACTAAGAAGCAAAACGCTTGGTGCGTTAAAGTGGAAAAGGGATAGAATCGCTCTCCGCACCTGGTCGTCCGATTATGAAATGGAGAGGGCGGAAGGAGGTCGTGAAGCTCCAGGGCACACTCTCCGAAATGAATCCTGTAGGACACCGATATACAGGCGATTTTACCTTACACCTGTATAATCATATTTAATATTTCTATTAGAATTTTATATTTTATCTAATGGGTTTTAAACGACGTTAAATGGTAATGAAAACACCAGGCAAGTGTAAGTCGGTTCTGCAGTCATATCATAACTCAAAAGGGGGCGTCCATAAATTACGTGAGGCATTTTCAGGATTTTTTTGACCCCCTCACCCCCTGTGGTGAGATTTCGTGAGATTTTCCTCAACTCCCTCCCCCCTCCCCAAATCTCACGTGAGATTTTTTAAAATTTGTGTTTTGGCTGGAAACGCGTTGGATTATAAAAAGTCAAATTAAAGTTTAATGAAACACGAATTTTTTAATTCTTCAAACTGCTATAACTTTTAAATGAATCAACCAATTTTCACGGGGTGTGCGGCGATTGATGTAGTTTTTTAAGCTTAATAAAAAATTTGATCTGATGAACAAAATTTGATTTTTGAATAAAAAAGATAAATTTATCTGATAACATTACAAAAAAAACACAATCGAAGAGCTACTGTGCTGCTCTGCGGGGTTCGGACAAATATGACAAACACTGTTGTGTGAAATTTCGCCATATTTTCATTTATTTTTTTTACTTTGATTTAACTTTACTTTTACACAATTTTACACCCTTTTCTACTAAAAAAAAATAACGTGATATTTGCTAAAACCCCTCTCTCCCCCAAGTGAGATTTGGAAAGATTTAGCTTGACTCCCTCTCCCCCTTAAACACCTCACGTAATTAATGGACGCCCCCTAATTTGAAAACTGTTTCGCTCAGGATACCTGAAATGATTTTCGTTGTGAGAGTCTGTACTAAAAGACCTTTTACTTTTGTACAAATTTCTAGATCAAACGACTACTTCAGCAGCCTATATCTTATAAACAGAACATCTGATAAAAATATTTTGAACACGTTTTTTTATTCATTTGGTAAGCCCTCGGCACCATCTCACCTGATAGAAACGGCCCGGCTTACCAAGATTCCCCAACACAATGGGGAAATGGCTCTCTTATCTTCAAGTCGGAATACATAAATATTATTAGCATTGATGTTTGACGGCAAGACTTAGACAAGGTGGTGGTAGCTAGTCAGGCGGGCTTAGAAAATGCCCTTCCACCAACCAAACCAAATCTTACAAAGTTAGACTCCGCCAAGAATCGAACCTCAATTCGTCTATGTTTTTTGTAAGTTACTGATTTTCATATTTTTTTTTATTCGATAGGTTATGCGGTTATGCATTCAGGATGCTCCTGTATAAATTTTATCAAAATAGATTATGTACCTTTTTTAGAAAATGATAATAAAAAAATTTGGGGTATTATACTAATTGCGACTTTAGTCTGTTTTTAATGTGTTTGGCGTTGTCAATTATTTATTGCAGATAAAAACGCGTTGAATAAATGTTTCGGTCTACAATAAAGGAAATTCATACCGATGACGTAAGCAGTTTTATTCGTGAGATCTATCCCAAGTGGAGGCAAGCAGATAGGCCACACGTATGTGTTGAACACAGCAGGACGGTGCAGCTTCAGAATCGAGATATCGTGGTGGTAGTTGGAGTGATCAAAGCCCTCGTGCTGTCTCTTTTCAATCACTTTAAAGTTGTATGTTCGGGAGTCGTTCGTCCGTTTCAGGTCATATTCACCGAGGCGGACAAACAGCTCTTCGGCTTTCCAACTGAAATATCAGGGTAAACGTTTAAAAGTATGTAGTGTTGGATAGGTAATTGTGGCTAGAATAGAAGACCTCGTTACAGAGGCACAGAAGTCAACCACTGGTGAATTGAAATGGCCAGCAACTACCAAGAAGATCGTATCGGCGGCCATCACTATAATACACAAATGGCTAGGTATTCTAGTATAAAATCTCCAGTGAATGGATTACCGTGAGGCTATGGATAAGAGCGTCGGTGGCGTAACGGTTAAGGCTGGGAGGTCGTGGTTCGAATACTGCCATGTACCAATGTGATTTCGAATTTAGATTTCATATGTACGTGTGTCCGACGCTCTTACGGTGAAGGAAAAACATTGTGAGGAAACCTGCACACGCCTGCGAAGAAACTCGAAGGTTGTGTGTGAAGTCGACCAACCCGCACTGGGCCCGCGTGGTCGACCATGGCCCGATCGCTCTAACTCAGGGTAGGCTCGAGCCCCTCGGTGGGTACGTATCTGAGCTGATATGATGATATGATGAAGGCTATGGATACCACACAAATGTTCCAAAAACCGTTGTGCAAGTCGAACTCGCGCTCCGAGGGTTCCGTACGGCACACCTCCTCACACAACTATGACAATGATTCCTATTTACATTACAACCAAAAGAGATATATACGAGCGACAACAATACACTTTTTTTATTCAGTTCGAATACCACTAACACTTAGCTCGTTTTTGTTATTTGCTGTTTTACTTCAGGACTAGTCTATATATTCTATAATCACACTCATATATATTACCGCTTTTACGATAGAGCTTTATCAAAATACCTACAAAATTCTTATAAAAAACACGTTTTTGTAAATACGCTCCACTTTTAAAATTTTTATTCGTTGTCGTTTTAGCGGCAACAGAAATTAATATTCTGTGAAAATTTCAAATGTCTACCATTACGGTTCATAAAAAACAACCCGAGACATACGGACAGACAGCGGAGGTTTAGTAATAAGGTGTTCTTCCCTTTGGGTGTTCCGTACCCTAAAAAGAAGCCATCTTAATCTATCAGAATTACCGAGAGAGTACACCATAAATGTTACTACTACCTCTGAAGATAAAATTATGGTATTTTCGCATAGTATCCCGGCACTACGATACTACATACATACTACATACCAAATACTACACATATTTTCATTAAAAATGGTACAAATAGTATAATTTTACAATGAAATCCAACTTGTTTGTGTTGCCTAGCAAACTGCGTCTGCGCCTGCGCACTCGCCGCCCGCGTACCTTACCTAATTCTTGTTGCATACTAAGTATATTACGTAAAAATCCCAGAAAAATCCTTATTTAATTCAGTTTGAACTCCTTAACGCGAGTACAACTCACACTTGTCCAATTTTCATTATTAGTTGTTTTACTTCAGTCTTATTAACTGTAAGCGCACCAAGTTTCACGCTTGTAATGTAAGTATTACAGTTTTTGCGATAGAGCTAAATCAAAAATACCTCTAAAACACACATAGGGTTCCGTACCATTATACTAGATGGCGCTAGTTTCTTCGTGTTTAAGAAAACACGTTTTTTTGTATAAAGTCCCCCTTATTTTTTCACTCTTTCTAATTTTTAGTATTTGTTGTTATAGCGGCAACAGAAGTACATCATTGTAAACATTTCAGCTGCCTAGCTGTCACAGTTCATGAAATACAGCCTGGTGACTGACGGACGGACGGACAGCGGAGGCTTAGTAATAGGGTCCTGTTTTTATCCTTTGGGTAAGGAACCCTAAAAGTCAGATTTATTTTATAATAAACTAGCTTTTATAATTTATAATAGACAAGTTAAACGATAAACGCTGTTAACATGCCATCTGTCCAAAAAGAGTTAAAGGAGACGATTTTGTTAAACAAAAATTATCTTTGTTGGCAACTTAAAAATTCTGAATCCTCATTTGTACAATCAGCTCGACATGACATTTACAAACGAACATTCCTGTAATTTGATGTTAACTCTTTTTGGACATGATCGTGAAATTCCGGCGGATTGCGATCTGCCCCGATATTATGTTTTTTTTGCTTGTGTGGGCTCTAAATAAATGCTTATATTATCTTTTATTCCCAGGCAGATCGTGAAATGGCAGGGCGGATCTAAGTTTTAGCGAGCGAACGTTTGATGATTATATTGTTGAAGCGCTTGATGTGCCTAATTCTACGATATGGCCACGACATATACATGTTGCTGGTATTCTTGCTTAAACAACAGAAAAAATAAAAGTACTTTTATACTCCTCACCGTCTCGTGCAATGAGCTGCCGTTAGAACGTGTCGGTCAGTTATGAGGGCCCCTCCGCAGTACTGCTCAAAGCCTTCCGGCGTGACCGACGCCATCCAGGGCCAGTCGCGCGGGTTGGCGGGCCGCGACCCCACCAGTCGGCCCTGGGGGCGCGTACTCAGTCCACACCCTGCAACAAACTCCCCCCTATTCTATCGGAACTACTGCCGGCACTTCTAAGTGTACAGTTTTGTTTTATATTGCAGTCCTCGAATAGAGATAAAATTACTTATTTGCATGCAATAGAAGGCCCGATCGCCGTAACTTAGGGTAGGCTCGAGCCTCTAGGTGGGGACGTATATGAGCTGATATGATGATGCAATAGCTGCATTACTGGGAAAGTGGCACGTGGAGTTACGAATTGAACAAATGTATTTTATAGCGGATCAAAGCAATCCCTGTGACAAACTTTAACGCAGTGTCTATTATCTTGACTCGGTATTTATTTGATAGCAGATTTCCTTGTTGAAAGGCAATTAAATGAAACACAGTCTGAAATGTAAAAGCATTTATTAACCTCTGTTCTCGGCGCGGCGTATCTTGAGGACGAGCTCGTTGGGCTCCTCGCGAGGAGCAGTGGCCGGGAGGTCGCCGGCCAGCCCATCCGCGCGTGCAGCTGCTGTCTCGCCAGTGGCCTGGTCGTCTGGACAGCACGCCCCTACCGCCCTGATACGAGAATGGAGGAAAGATTTGTTGCTAAGATTGATATTGAACAGTTACATAACATAAAATTCAAGAAAAGCCAAAGAAACCTAGAAAGTAGATAACTTTATAGTGAAAAAAATACTTTCTCTGTATATGTAAAACAGTTTTTAGATGATTTTGAATGGTCGCTAACTAGCTAACCTAGTTATTAAGAGAACAACTTAGTTTTTTAAAACACAAAAGTGCTACTTATTAATTAAAAGATGGTAGGTTAATAAGCACCCATTAAGTAGTTCATAAAATATCTGGGTTAGGTAGGTACGTATTATTTTGATAGGATTGATCAAACCCCGAAAGTTCTTCATTTCCTTAAATAAATCTAGTGATTCAAAAAACTCCTAAACATCCGTAAAATAATATTTATTGAAATATACTTCAAAACTTTTAGGTACAAGCTTTAATTAGAAAATAATTTTAATTATTTCGTATTCTTGTTAGCAAAGCGTTTATTTTAATACCCATATCATGGGAGTCCATAAAAAAAAACTGATCCGCCATCTTTGGAAGACCGCCATATTGGATTTAGAATGACGTCACTTAACTAACCATGCATTGTTCTCCAAAATTAACGTGTGTGCAAAATTTCAGTTCAATGGGAAACCGGAAAGTAGATTTAATTTAGTTTCCAAGATTTGTCCCAAACGAACTAACAGACAGACTAACTAACACGGCCATCTAATATTGTAGAATTTTGATAACATACGAGGAGGATAGTATTTTATATTTTTTATTATGGACATAAAGGTGCGCGATGGGCGAGCCGCGATCGAAGGTGCGCGGTGAGCGAGGGCTACTTACTCGCAAGTGGCTCGCCATCGTTGTTGCGCGGTGTGCGAGAATGCACCTAGCTTCCCTCCAACTTAACCATTTAAAGTAGGCACTAGCCCAAATGAAAGAGCTCATTTCAGCGAATGTTTTTAGACCAAAACGTACCGCGTACTTTAATTAGAACCGGAAATTTTGAAAAAGAAAACTATAAAAATCGCGTTTGGGTATAATTTGAGAAGAGCGAAAGTTAGGTGATCTTCAATGCTTGATGACAAATCTGTGCATCAATACCTTTCATTTAAAAAAAAAGCAAATCGATTGGATAGAACGCCGGACGGACTCGAAATACGAGTAGATGTCATAATATATTATTTTTTTGAACTATTTGAGAAGGGCGAAAGTTAGGTGATTTTCAATACTTGATGACAAATATGTCCCAACAAAACATAAATGTGAAAGGAAGCCAATTTTTATACAAAAAAAATACAAAGATCTAAAGGGTAGGTACCAAGTTCTATAGTAGGTTCCTTAAATCATAGCTACGGTATTTCAGATTTAAATATTTATCTAAGACTCCTCCAAATATTAGAAAATGTACAACGGTTTCAGTTATTTAAAAGAAAATTTGTTAAGTTCTGTGCCACTAATTGTGTAACTTGGCAAGTTAACACTATCCAATTATATTTCATGGTTTATATTAAAAATTAAGTTTTGCTTGCTTGGTGGCTTGACGATTTGAACTCGCCAAGTTACACCATTAAGTAGCACAGAACATAACTAGTTTTCTTTCAAACTTTCAAATAAATATTTCAATTTGAAGTAGCGTAGTTTTGATCAAGAAACCACTATAGAAGTTGGTTCCTACCCATTTTGATCTATGTATTTTTTTTGTATCGAACTTGGCTCCTATTCAAATTTATGTTTTGTTGGGATATCATTAATTTTTGTAAAGTTATCATATTTATTTCCTCTACCCAAGTAATAGACATATTATATAGTATTTTTTGGTTCAAAACCCTCGGTGCGCGAGTACGACTCACACTTGACTGTCGTGCGAATTTTCCCTTTATATACGTTCAATCACCTACGTCGATGCCAAATTTCAAGTTTCTAAGTCACCTAGAAGTGGTCTATATATTTTGAAGAGTAGTGGTGATACGTAACCCTTGGTGCGCGAGTACGACTCACACTTGGCCATTATTCGATTTTTTTCTTTGTATACGTCCAATAATCTACCTTGATGCCAAATGACAAGTTTTAAGTGACCTGAAAGTGGTCTATAATTTTGATGAGTCAGTCAGTCAGTCATAAAAATAATTATTTTCGGACGTCGATATCTCAAAAATAGTAAAAAATGTATCTATGAAATTGAGATTCTAGGTGATCGAGGAGGTCTTACTTGACACACAAAATCGCAAAAGTGTGTAGTTCAAACAGATTTTGAGTTACGGGTAGGTCGAAAGTGGCCCGAAATGGTTCGTGTAATATAATCCACGGCCGGTGTCGCCCTTTTCTATTCGAACTTGGCTGACAGACTGCCGTGTGTCTCTGGTTGCATCACTACCTTTATTTAAAAAAAATTAAGCAAATCGGTTGGATAGAACCTCCGGATGGACTCATATTAGATTTCATATTTTTTAAAATATATTATGAAGGGCGAAGGGTAGGTGATTTACAATGCTTAATGATGACAAATCTGTGCATAAATACCGTTCATTTAAAAAAAAACGAATTAAATCGGTTAGATAGAACAGTCGGACGGACTCGCATTAGATTTCACAAGTTCTTTTAATGTAAAGATAATTATTAATTAATTTGAATTAAACAATAAGTGCTGAATAGAGTTGGAGGGCATTGGCGATGATGGTCATGAGTAAAAATCTATTTTTTTTGTCTCGGATAATCGAAGAGATGTAGAACAGATGGCCGATGGGGTAGTAAAGTTGTCGAGTGGTGACCGCGCACTGGAAAAACGTAGCGTAGGCAGACCTTCTACGCGGTGGACCGACGGCCTGGTGAAGATCGCGGGAAGCCGATGGATACGGGAAGCGCAGGACCGGTCTTCGTGGAAATCCTTGGGGGAGGCCTTTGTCCATCAGTGGACGATTTTCGACTGATATGATGATAAATCAAAGAGTTCCAACCAAAAGTGTATCTCTGGGTTGACTCTGTTAAGCGAAGGGTAATATTTATAATAATGTTAATGTAGATGAAATATTTACATAAATAAGGCATGTCGGATACGATGTGTTTTGATCCCGGATAATGAAAGGGTTCCCGCAGGAAATGAAGAGAATTGTATCTATGAAATGGTTTCGTGTATTGAGATGAAATTTTCACTCTTAGATGGTCGAATTTAATATGGTAACATGCTTCTTTTCATCCCGGAAAATCTAGCGGTTTACTAAAGAACTTTTTGTTTTCCCTGGTATCTCAGGATTCAGGAAGTCTATGTATAGTGGACATGCTAAAACTCTTTTGAAAAAATACCGTTCATAAACGTAGTAAATCTGAACGTCGTCGTCGGTTCCCTCCGTTCAGATAGTACCAGGGATAACTTACTACAGGGTATTAAAAGTTAAGTTTTAACCGAGTGAACCCAACCTCTAACTTAAAGTCAAAGTCTAAGCATTTATTTGCCAGAACATAGTTGAATACATAGTGTTCTCAAATTTAAGGTATCATATGTCTCACCATCAATGGCATGCAAATATACATATAACCTAGTTTTTACGAACATTCATAAATTTTTGTCGCTTAATATGAAGAAACCTGGTTCTTACCTGTTTAATATCAAGAAATGCGGCTATGTGCTTCTAAAAATATATTAATGTTCGGAAGTACACAAGTGCGAGCTCGTATTTTTCCTAATGAAAAAAATTCTCGAGATTGCGATCGCGATTGGCCGACGGACTCGTACATGCTGTTTTGAAGTTGAATTCCGCAGATGAAACTACCCCCAAAAAAATTAAAGACAAAAGATGACAAGTTTCTGAAAATTGTATTCGCTGGAAGCCGCTGGATGCGGGCAGAGCAAGACCGGTCGTCGTGGAAATCCTTAAAGGAGGCCTTTGTCCAGCAGTAGACGTATTTCGGTTGATACGATGATGATGTGATGAAACAAAACAATACAGTTACTAAGATCGATTCAGTAAGTTTTATTTCTACGAGTATAAGTGCTTTGCGGCCGGCCCACTGATTCCATGCTGATTCCACGATCTTTTGGCCATGCTAATGTAATGACTTTGAGTTTGACATGCCTGGGCATGGCCAAGAAACAGACATGCATACATACATACACCCGAAAAACATTACCCTCCTTATTTGGCAGTCGTGTAAAAAGGAGCCCCGAAGATTTGATCAAACGGCTTATAGTGTCTCGCAAAGGATGAAAACGCTCGAGAAAAATGCGACTAACAGTCAAACTCATCCAGGTAATGACCGTGTTTAGGTCAGTTGACCTGCGTGATTGATGCAACCACATAAGTCGTAGTAAGTTATGACCGCTTTTCCCTGTGACATATAGGTACGTTAATTATTTTATCTTACTTCCTCTGTCATTGGTGGTTCATCATCATCGTATCAGCCAAAAATCGTCCAATGCTGGACAAGGTCATTGGTGATTAATCAACTTTTATTTTTTTATGTACGAGTAATTATGTAGGTAGGTACTAATGGACTTGAAATACTATCAAATTAAGGTTATGTAGGTGAGTAATACTTTCATATTCTAGTAATTAAAACATCTACCACCCTTCTATAGATCGCGGCACCTAAGTTGAACAGTGCGTAGTGTCTTATTTTCAGGACTCAAACGAAGTCCTAGACGCCAAGGTCGGGCGCACCAAGGCATGCCAGGCTAACGCGCTACACCCGCGCGCTCCCTTATACCTGCTCGAATGACGGCCATTTGTGTTCTACTTATACGCCGCGAATTATACCAGCGGTGTGTCTGTACTTATGTTACTTTTGATCATTCTTTATGTTACGTTAACAACCGCTTAACGTTAACTTAACGGGTCTCTTTCCAAACTCGGGATAGCATCCTTTAGGTAGGTACTTAAAATAGGTAAGTATGTGTTTGTTAAAAAGAAGTTGAAAGAAAATACATGCGTTATGTGATGAGTTCATGTTGCAGATTATTTAAATAGATCTGACGCGGTAAGCCATTGTTTCGTACATAACTCAATATGATATTCATTTTGTCTGATTTGAGTTGTTTCACAGAGGTGCGCACATTTTACCTCTCTTCGCTGGTCTTGGCTGAAAAACAGCGTTGTGTATATATACTCTGCATGGTGAAGGTGATGAAAGAACACTTATGTGCGCTGTATTAAGCAGAGGTAATTCACAAAATTTACGAAGTGTTGTAAGTAGTTCGGAAAATCAGTGTTTTGGTCCATCCTATAGCTTATTTTGAGAAAATTTCATTGCGTCACAGTGATATTGAAGGAAAACAGTGCGTTGGATGATGCACAGGTAGTCCATGAACTTAATGAAGCCAATGAAATCTAACTATATGAAGCCGTGTTTGTAGTCGTCCTGCACGTAATGCCGCAGATAGTGGCAGTGGCCTTCGTCACTAGGATGATGATGAGGGGTTGACCTCACGTGCATTGGATGATGCACAGGTAGTCCATAAACTTAATGAAGCCAGTGAATACTAAATATATGAAGCCATATTTGTAGTCGTCCTGCACGCAGTGTCGCAGATGGTGGCAGTGACCTTCGTCACAAGGATGATGATGATGAGGGGTTGACAACAATCACGTGCATTGAATGATGCACAGATAGTCAATCAATTTGATAAAGTCGTGTTTGTAGTCGTCCTGCACGCAGTGCCGCAGGTTGTGGCAGTGGCCATCGTCACTAGGATAGTGATGATGAGAGGTTGACAGAACACTCACGTGCGTTGAATGATGCACAGGTAGTCCATGGACTTGATGAAGTAGTGTTTGTAGTCGTCTTGAACGCAGTGCCGCAGATGGTGGCAGTGGCCTTCGTTACGAGGATGATGATGATGAGGGGTTGACAGAACACTCACGTGCGTTGAATGATGCACAGGTAGTCCATGAACTTGATGAAGTCGTGTTTGTAGTCGTCCTGCACGCAGTGCCTCAGGTGGCGGCAGTGTCCCGGCTTCCCGTTAGGCAGCACGCAGGATTGGTATGGCACGTTGGCCTAAATGAAATATATGCGTTTGTGAAATGATCGTTTAATCACGTTTGACTACTGTCTATTAGTTTGAAGGGAGAGTTGGAATTTTTCGAGAGCTTACCAATTGTGGATACAAAAAAATAAAAACAAGTAAACATGTTAATCGAAAAATGTTCATACTTAGTGAAATTTCCATGAAGGTAATTTCTTTATATCAATTAGTTGAACTGGACATTAGTATAAGCTATATCGATACATATAAATACCTTTAAATAAAAATTAGGTGTTGTTCGTTGGTACGGTAAGCGCACTCTTGAAAGTTGAGAACGGCTAGACGATAATGTGTATATTTACCCAACAACTGCTCAAAAAGTTTAATATTTTGTTTGTATGTATGTATGTATGTATGTTTGTATGTAAGTGGGTATGTATGTCTGTTTGTTTGACTGAGTCAATTACTACAGCCTAAACGGCTTGATGGATTTTAAAGTGTGAGATGTTTTTAGATTCTTCTTGATCTCATGAGTGACATAGAATACCATTTTACCCGACTGCTTAAAAATTTAACTTTAAAGACTTCATTTTTAATTAAACGAATAAGGTATTTAAGAAAAGAAACATTTGAACAATTGCACGGAAAATTGGAAAATTCTGTGAAAACTAAAAGAAAACATTTTTATGGGATTTTTGTTTGAACTCAAGACCATTACTCACCATTCCAACGATGATGCGCCCTCGATTACAGTCATAAAAACGACAACCACGCGGGCGAATACCGCGAGCAAATTTTTGATATGTATTGGACATGTTCCATTTTTGGGAATTTACAGGGAATGTTTCCGGGAACACAGGTTTACTCTTAAAATTCATACTTTAATATAATTGATATTTCAGGTATGCATTCATGAAACTGAATATTTTTTCTTAGGAATCGAAACTTAACTATCTACCTACCACAACCTTATGTATATTTCCATGTTTGAGGTAATAAGGAGTCAAAAGACCTGATTTTCGCTAAGCTCCACGAAGCGCTTTACACGTCCGCCGCCGATGTGTATCCCACCCGCTTCCAGCACCTCATCCCACGAGGACCCCAGCTGGGCTGGGGAAAGAAATTGGTTATTTTGATTTTAATCAAGTAATGTGTTTTCGAATTTTGATTTCATATGTACGTTTTTTGACGCTCTTACGGTGAAGGAAAACATCCTGAGGAGGCCTACTCACGCCTGCGGAGAAACCTGGAGGTTATGTGTGATTTGGCCAACCCGCACTGGGCTCGCGTGGTCGTCTAAGGCGCAATCGCCCTAGTTCAGGGTAGGCTCGAACTCCTCGGTGGGACGCATATGATCTGATATGATGAATGTTCGATCCTATCCCCTTTTGTTCGTGTACGATCCCCCATGCCAGGCAAAGAGAATCAAAAATTAACGCAAATCATGTTTAATAGTAATAAAATGATGACCATGTAATTTAATCTAAGAATTGACGTGAAAGCAAATAGTCATGAGAGTTTACAATATAGTATATATGTATATATATATATATATATTTGATCTTAGCATGGACATGAGTGGTACATGCTCGCTTAAATGTTCGTGCGGATGGTGGCGCATCGGGAGCCGGCCGTCAAAGGCATTGATGAGAAATGCGGTATTACTTCTCGTGTCATATTATTTTTATGTCTTGGCATGTCAAAAGCGTCGGTGGCTCGACCGGTAACGACTCATTCCTCCTAACCTCCCGGGTTTAAATCCGGACGGCCAATGTACCAATGAGTTTTTCAACACTTACGCACATATACTTACCAATTGCTAACGGTGAAGGAAAGCATCATGAGGAAACCTGCACATCTGATTCCAGACGTGTATATGAAGGTCGCGTTGCACACGTAAATCTAATGCCCTACACGTGACCGCGAGTGTTGTTAAGTGCAACACCTGGCAACCGTCGTCTATCCCTTGGATTCTTGGTTAATTGTGCCACACGACAAGAGAAAGAGATGTCCTATTGACATTGTTTTATATCATTGATTTTATTTTGACTGATGACTATGTTTGTTTTTAATATTTTCACAAACTAATGTAATGTAATTACTATTTTATTACCATTTTATGTTGTGTAATATTTTGAAATTTGAAAATTATTCTTCTGACGCATAGTCTTTTTCAGAAAAATCTTTGTAGGCTTTGTTACGAACAAAGAATTAAAAAATAAACTAGTTGCAAAACTTAGTTGTCATGGCGGCCGGAAGAGGCCGGAAGGAATATTTGTGCATATTTGACTAACACGGTTTAGTTGAATTTTATTTCTTACTGTATGAGAATATTATCTGAATAAAAGGCATCAAAAAGGAAAGTTGCTACAATGGGCATGTACGCGTACTCAACATATTTTTCATGAAAAATATATTGTACTGTTAACAATTCTTGTCGTTATTCGTATAGGGATCTGCTTTGGGAATCTGATTGAAACTGAATTAGCAAAACTTTATCTCTGTATTTTTATATCCGTTCATCATGTCAGCTCATATACGTCCCCACCGAGGGGCTCGAGCCTACCCTGAATTAGGGCGATCGGGCCTTAGTCGACCACGCGGGCCCAGTGCGGGTTGGTCGACTTCACACACAACCTTCGAGTTTCTTCGCAGGTGTGTTGTGCAGGTTTCCTCACGATGTTTTTCTTCACCGTTAAAGCAATCGGTGAGTATATGTACGTAAGTTACGAAAAACTCATTGGTACATTGGCCGTCCGGATTTGAACCCGGCACCTCTAGTTAGGACGACCGAGTCGTTACCGGTTGAGCCACCGACGCTTTTATATATCCGTATGATGTATTAAAATTAAAATATGACTACGATGAAAACTAATTACAAACATCGATATGTATCTACTTAATATACTCGCAAAGTTTGAAGTCAATCCGGCATGTAATTTTTGTATTAAAGCGGAACTACGTTTGTATGGAAACCCGAGCCTTCAGAGGACCCTTAAGTGGCAGTGGGCGGGGCACATAACTCGTTTTGGGTAGTAAAGTTGAGTAGTCAAGTTTTCGAGTGGCGATCGCGCATCTGAATACGTATTCTAGGCAGGCCTTCCACTCGGTGGACCGATGACCTGGTGAAGGTGGTGGGAAGGCGCTGGATTTCGATATTCTAAGAGAATATCTTTTTTATATATAAAAGGAAAAGGTGACTGACTGGTTTATCAACGCACAGTCAAAACCACTGAACGGATTTCGCTGAAATTTGGAATAAAGATAGCAATTAACTTTAACCGCCTGCGTAGCTCAGAGGAAAAGTTCACTGGCTTTACACTGGAGGTCGCGGGTTCGATTCCAGGCGGGTTAACTGTAAGACTCGGTTTGGTTGGTGGTAGGGCATTTTCTAAGCCCACCTGGCTAGCTACCACCATCTTATCTAAGTCTTGCCGTCAAACATCAGTGTTAAAAAAAACATTGATGTATTGCGTCATTGCGTTGGGGAATCTTAGCAAGCCCGCTTCCATCTTCGGCATTATCGTCACTTACCATCTGGTGAGATGATGCCAAGGGCTTACCAATAAGTGAATAAAAAAAAATTATAACGTAGGCATCCGCTAAGAAAGGATTTCGGGAAATTCCCACGGGAACAGAAAAAAACAGGATCTGCGCGGGCGAAACCGTGGGCACCCACTAGTTTCATACATAACTTATGTGCTAATGTACCATATGTAAACTCAAATGAAAGGATTTGAGGCCCTGTTACACGAAAAATAAGTGTTTTTTTGCCAAAATTAATTCGCAATTAATTATTTGTCACAATTAATAAGTACAATCTTATAATAAATACTATTGCACTAGATGCTAACTCAAATGAAATATAATAAATAAATAAAAAATTCGCAATTTAATTTTGTCACAATTAAAAACTACAATAAGTACACTACAAAAGATTATTTTAAGTTCAAGTATAATAAAAGTTTATTGCAACGTGGTTTTTAGGAGTCACACGCAGTTGTTAGTATGTTATCAAATTACAAAATAATACCAAATAGGTAAATACTTACATCTGTAATAATCATTGTCGCACGCGGCAGAAACAGTTAACAGCAAAAGAAGCCACATCGCGAATACTTCCAATCACGCGCACGCGCAGAATACAGTGGCCAAACACAGACATTTGTGTCTGCCTGGGCCGGATGTTCCTGATAGATGGTTTGAATAATCCTGCGGATGCCCACTGATATGATAGCGAGAATGAAGCAAAAATCCATTAACATCAATTCCGTTCCAAAACACATTTAACTCGTTGAGAGTACCACAATCAGATGAAGGACAAACTTTGTAGTTGAAAAAAATGTGCGATCGATATACGCACAGAAATCATAATAATTAAAATAATTAAAAAAATAATATTAGATATACCTACAAATTTTTTGTTTTCAGAATTTTCCCTCTACTTGTACTGTGTGATTTTGCTTCTTGCCTAATTTTATGATTCTAGGTCAATTTCAAGTACCCTATGGGTGACAAAAATGGCCCTAAATTAGCCGAATCTTTTTACTGCTTTACTTTAGAAGCTATATTTTTCATAGCTTCAAAAGACCCATCATAGACACTTGATACTTCCACGCGTTCCTGAGAAAAAGGGCCAGGGTTGAAAGACAGACAGATCATCCTATAAGTGTTCCTTTTTTTCATTTTGTTTGACGTATAGAACCCTAAATTCCATACCACCACACCTTGTCATCACACGATGATTTTATCAAAAACATCAACGAGAGCGAAGGAAAATGTTTTTTTTATTCAGTTCAGGATGGTTAATGAAATTTCGACTCACACTCGGTCGGTTTTTATGATTTATGTAAGTATGTTGTTTTAGGAATAAGCACGCCAAATATAGAGCTAAAACAAAACAAAAACCGTTAATCAAGATGTCTCTTGTATGGGTGTTATTACAATTTTTTTAAATAATTTGTTAGAAAATACGCCACATATTCTGTCCAAATTTTAGCCAGTTACCTATTTACGTTTTCAAAAAATACAGCCTTTTTAAGGTTAGAGGGACGGACGGACAGACGGACAGCGTTTGCCTTACTTACTTACCTAGTACAGAACCCTAAAAGTATCATGGCCTATTATGCTTTCTTAGTAAAGGACTAAGGTACCTACTTAGTCTATACAGCATTTTCTAACTTTGTGACTTTTAATTAGTTCTTGATTGCAAAGGATATGAATATACTCGTGATTATAAACAACTTTCCCAAAGAAAGAAACTATATGTGATTTCAGAAAAAAAAATTGGTCTTCGATACTAATTAGATTAATAAGTTATCAAATCGGAAAAAATGTATGCGGGAAGCGCAGGACCGGTCGTCGTAGAAATCAAGCTTTCGTCCAGCAGTGGACGATTTCAGGCTGATATGATGATGATAATGATGAAAAATGTATAAAGGACCAACAATTTTTTTTCATATTTGACATATAGTTTCTTTGGGAAAGTTGTTTGTAATCACGAGTACATTCATATCCTATGCTATCAAGAACTAGGTAAAAGTCAATATAAAAATTCTCGTGTCACTCACAGTGTTAGTTGCCATACTCCTCTGAAACGGCTGGACGGATTTCCATGAAATCTGTGTATATTCGGTAGGTATAGAATATTTTTCACCGGGATCAAAGCGGGCGAAGCCGCGGAAAACAGTAGTAAAATATAAAATTATCACCCAAAATTAAGTCAATATGTCAAAAAATATTTGTAATGTTGCGTCCCCCACACACACGTATCTGGGGGATATATTTTTTGACTGTACCTCTCATTTGTGGTATCTTATTAAATAGGTCTTACAAAATTTCCTAAAATTTATTAATTTATTTATTTATTTATTTAGGTCTAATATTATAGTAGCAGAGAAAATTAAATCTTCTTCTTCTATCGTGTCGATGGTAATAGCGTTAGTTTAAGAATAAAATCAGAAAATTGTCAGTGACATAGGGACGCACGGATATGACGTAATTATAAGGGTTTCGTTTTTTTGTCACTTTGGCTCTGGCCGGCAAAATTTTTCAGAAACCTAGTTAACGGCTCCTATCCTACACATATTTTTTATCCCGTATACAAGATATTATTCAAATCGAGCTATAATGATTAATGGCTATATGATTTAAATGAGTGGTAAAAAGTGCTATTATGGGCAGTTTAAAAACAATTAAGTAGTAAAAAACATTATAATTTGCAGTCTGATATGATAACTGATTGGGTGAATAACATTAGGGCGATTGATTAACAGAACACAGGCGGTAAAAAAAAAATACTCCTTCGACAAAATAATAATTGGGCGTTTACACATAGACAGTTATAATAATTATATGAATATCAATGACATATATACAGGTTGTAACAAAATTGGTGTAGGTCCCGTTAACTGGGGCTTCTACTTATCATACTGAACAACTTTTGTTCTACGACTTTGCTGAAAACGTGAAATTTTTTTTTTACTCTTCATACAAATCGATCAGCTGATCGATCGATTTTGTGCATTTTAATATGGAGGGTCCAATTTTTTTTGGAGATTTGACTATGGGTTCCTTGGAGAAAGTTGTTTAGTATGACGAGTAGAACTCCCAGTTAAAGGGACCTACACCAATTTTGTTACACCCTGTATATTACTGGCGTAATGAATATATTATAGCGATTGCCCGCGACTTCGTAAGCGTGGATAATTAGGAAAATCGTGACAAATTAGAAAAATAATGAAAAAAAACCACATGAAAATGAATCATCTGAATCCAAAATCCTAAAACACGTCGTTGGTTGTCATTGCGAAACACAGTAAACTTTGCACGCCCTTAAATTGGAACGGTAAGTTTTTCGGGATGAAAGAGCGGCTTGGTATAAAAAAATTGGCCCAGTTCTAGTCACAGTATTTTTTTCAGTTGAGACAGAACATTTCGTATGAAAAATCTATGAACCTTCAACAAACTGCAAATTTTAGGTTAGTTGAGAAAGCCTATACTTAAGCCGTGACAATTTTCCTTTTAAATAGACAGACGGACGTTGCGAAACTATTAAAGACAACTATCTAGTTTGACTACGAAATTCTTAAACAATATGGTATGATCAAAAGACATCAACGAGTCCTACGCAGCTACGACACTATCAGTTCATGAACAAAAGACATCAACCGGTCCTATGCAGCTACGACACTATCAGTTCATGAACAAAAGACATCCACGAGTCCTATGCAGATACGACACTATCAGTTCATGAACAAAAGACATCAAAGAGTCCTACACAGTTACGCAGTATCAGTTTTTGAACAAATAAAATGTGTGCGTGTCAGCTCCGACGCTCGACAGGAATTTACTCATGAATCAATTTTGTTTTCGGCCTCCGGCCTCGCAAGAATCGCTCTGGGCTTCGCCCTACGTGGAGCTCCTGCACGGAGCTCGGCCTGCGGCCCCGCAGGGAGCGCGGCATAGCCATGTTTCCTTAGCCTTCATGACTGAAAAACGCAATGATACTCTAAGTTAGTATAACTTTTGATTCCCGCTAACAAAAATATAAAAAATACATGAGGAGTGAAATCAAGTGAAGATCGGTATCTTCACTTGATTTCACTCCTCATGTATTTTTTATATCAGGCTCTATACCTATATGAATCAATTCTAATGAAGTAAACTCTAAAAACAACATCGGAACAGGTTTTTGGCAGCGGGCGGGTTCTAAAATATCCCTGTATAAAACAAAAAGAATATGGTAGTAGCCAGCTAGTTAATTGAGTTACCTAAGTACTTTTTATCATCTGTCAAATATAATATTTAAAAACCGGCCAAGTGCGAGTCGGACTCGCGCACGAAGGGTTCCGTACCATTATCTATAAAAATCACGTTTGTTGTATGGGAGCCCCCCCCCCCCTTAAATATTCGTTTTATTTTAATTTAATTATTTATTTTTAAAGTGAATATGTAATTAAATGTTCGTTGAATATTTAAAGCGTTTACTGTTGCCGTTTCTCACAAAAAATCACGTTTGTTGTATGGGAGCCGCCTTAAACATTTATTTTATTCTGTTTTATAGTATTTGTTGTTATAGCGGCAACAGAAATACATCATCTGTGACAATTTCAACTGTCTAGCTATCACGGTTCATGAAATACAGCCTGGTGACAGACGGACGGACGGACAGACAGACAGACGCGCTGTCCCGTTTTTACTCTTTGAGCACGGACACCTAAAAAAAGCGTGACGTCATTGTTTTTACGAGTATGATAACCAAAAAAGTATATGTTTTTATTTTCTTGATGGAAAATAAAAAGGACCCAAGGCACAACCTGGACACTTCATACAACGGGCCCGTTGTAATGACATTAATGAAAAAAGGAAAGACGGAACAAACAAAATGGCGGCGTAATCCTATATTTTCGACAACCAAACTGTAACCAATCTGCATCAATCTGGGTGACGAGGGGGTGAGGTCGCGATCTAGAGAGCGGCAGGGAGTGTATATATATATAAGGTGTAACAAAATTAGCTGACACTATTTTAACTGGTGCTTCTACCCATGAAACTGAATAACTTTCCCCATGGAACCCATAGTCAAATCGCAAAAAAAAATTTGCTCTCCCATACTAACTCGATCAGCTGATCTGCCAACTTAGTATGGGAAGTTCAAATTTTGTTTTGAGATTTGACTATGGGTTCCATGGGGAAAGTTGTTCAGTTTCATGGGTAGAAGCACCAGTTAAAATAGTTTCAGCTAATTTTGTTACACCTTATATATACACTTTGCCCAAGGTTTTTTATTAAATAATCTGTATATTATATAAAAAGAAACCGTGACTGGCTGACTGATTAAACAACGCACAACTCAAACCACTGGACTGATCGGGTTAAAATTTGGCATAGAGATAGCTTATATTTGTACACGTCTTCTCTAATTTCTTTTTATTTAAATGTTTGTGTACAATAAACAATACAATAAAGGATAGGCAAGGCAACTGCAAGCAACAGCTAGTATTACATAGATCATTTTTGATACAGTTTAGTACTCTAAATTGGGTTAACCAAATCAATCAGAATCGACGTCTTAAAATACTGATTCATTACCTGTTTTATGAGTTGTTACACAAAGGAATATTACAGCCACTTTACCACAGATTACATACAAGTTGCTGGAATTACTCTAGCGGGATCCGAAACCACGACTTGCGGTTTTATCTCCACTGGACCAACAACGGTTCCTGTTATCCCATCAGCTAGATATTTACAACCCTGTTGGTACAAATTAGGTAAGAAATAAAATAAGAGTTAAAAAAACTCAAACCCGACTACGGAAAAGTATGAAAAAAACAGTTTTCCGCCTGAAATTATAGCCATTATTTTGCTCAACACTAAACTATTTTTTTAAAACATCGTGAGGAAACCTGCACACGCCTGCGAAGAAACTCGAAGGTTGTGTGTGAAGTCGACCAACCCGCACTGGGCCCGCGTGGTCGACTAAGGCCTAATCGCCCTGATTCAGGGTAGGCTCGAGCCCCTCGGTGGGGACGTATATGAGCTGTAATGATGATGATGATGATTTTTCCCTAGAGTTCCTAAGCAACGCACATATTAAAAGTCCTATCCAGCAAAAAATATTTACAGTGGTGCAAGTAAGAAGTCCGCAGACTGCGGTAAATATAAAATATTAATTTAATCACTGCCGTGGCGTAATGGTTAAGTCCATTAGCTTCATATCAGAAGGTCGCGGGTTCGATTCCCGGCGGAGTCTAACTTTGTAAGACTCTGTTTGGTTGGTGGAAGGACATGTTTAAGCCCGCCTGGCTAGATAGCACCATCTTATCTGTCTTGCCGCCAAACATCAATTCTAACAATATTGATGTGTTCTAGCTTGAAGATAAGATAGCCAGTTCCCTATCGCGTTGGGAAATCTTGGTAAGCCCGCTTCCATCTTCAGCATCATCCGTCATTTACCACAGGTGAGATGATGCCGAGGGCTTACCAATAGCAAAATAAACAGAAAACGATAAAATAACGGTAGCAAATTATTTCGTTTGTTTTTGTCATCATCATTATCATCATGTCAGCTCATATACGTCTCCACCGAGGGGCTCGAGCCTACCCTGAATTAGGGTGATCGGGCCTTAGTCGACCACGCCCAGTGCGGGTTAGTCGACTTTACACACAACCTGGGAGTTTCTTCGCAAGCGTGTGCAGATTTCCTCACGATGTTTTCCTTCACCGTAAGAGCGTCGGATAAACGTACAAAGTTTTTTTTGTAAATACTAACGTCGAATAACGTTGTTTTTGTATGTACTAAGTATTTATGTATAGTGTATACCCAAGCTCACCATGTAAATCGATTAGTCTTGATAAGGAAAATAAAATTTATGTTAAATATAATAAAATTAAAGCTATGAGAATGAAATTTTAAAAAACAACCTTATGTTAAATTGAACCTTATGTATGTTATAAGGTTTAAAGTCTATTTTTAGTTAATGATTTAATAGGTTTTTTTTGGGGGAGGTTACTTTATAAAAAAATTCGAATAGAATCAGCCCGTTAGTAGATCTGTGGTGCTGGTACTACAATATCATCTTCAGCGTTCTACAGAATTCTTCTATTTTGTGGTGACGGTACACACAATTTTTTGGTCACGGTTTTAAATATCGAGTATATTTAATTTAAGGTATATTAACTGTTGTTTTAATTTCCTTGCTTTGTTTGATTAAAACCCTATGCAGGCCTCGGCCGGAACGGCAATTGCTGGATTTGTATTATTAAGGCCTTAAGATAGGTCAAATGACAATATTAAATTCAAAATAATGAAAGACTGTGTAAATCTATCACTATGTAAAAAATATATAATATACTTAAAGTAATAAAAATTCGATTTAATTGAATACAATTTTAAAAATATTACCACTTTTGATGTAAAAAAATATACTGTAGACCCTGTTTTTGGCACTAATTGCAAAATTTCTCGAAAACAAATAGTTAATGTTGAATGAAACCAACATACAAAAAACCGGTCAAGTGCGTGTTGGGCCACGCGCAAGGTATGTTTCCGTAGTTGCCATTATCGCGTCCATATCTTATTTTCAAATACAGCGGTTTAGTTGTTAGGGGGTGGTATAATTTAGCCATTTCAAGCCTATTTTTTCAAAAACGGAACCCTACATTATAAAATGGTCTTAGAATACTCACAACTATTTTTAAGCTCTAAGCAAAGTATATATAAAAATACTACCGTACTCTAACTAACGATACCCCACAAGACTGGGTTTGACGAGAAAATAAAATCATCCCTACTTTACTTGTAGCGGAGGTACCCTTAAAAAGTATTTTTTCCAAAATTCTTTTAACAGTTCTTTCCGCGTCATTATTACATATATCTGCAAATTTTCAGCTTTTAACTACAAAAAGTCTAGTAGTTATTTGTAGCGGACAAACAGACGGACTACGGACCTTCCTTTTACGGAACCCTAAAAATCGGTGACTTTAAGACCTTTCATTTTAATTGAACACATTTTTTTAAAACTTATTTGAAAGTATAGAAAAGTAATAAAAACATGTAAAACTCGTGAATTGGGCTTTCAGTTTTAACGTAACAGCCGCGCTGGAGCCCGCATTAATTTGAACTTAAAATGAATAGAACGTTCGATATTATTTTAGCACGTTGCAACCTACTCGGATTGAGGAATCTTAAAGCCTTAAAGGGTACTCATCCAGCAATCGCTTACTTTCCCGGCTTCGTACTATTACTCAAACAAAGCAAGGAAAATAAAACATTAATTATTATAATTTTAAGTAAAATACACTCAATAAATACACCGTGCGTGACCACTTTTGCTTTTCCACCGATTTGCTTTTTTTTAATCACAGCGCCGCCGTACATTTAATGCTCGCTTATGCTTAATCCTAAAAAAATATTAAATTCAATTGTTAGGCCATCTCGTATTCTGGATGAAAATTTGAAAATTGCCACTGTTAAAGAATTTCCTGAAATCTCATCAAAAGAGGCCGAACTCAAAGTATAGGCATTTCCCACACTCAAATTTTGAAGATTTGGAAGGAATACGGCTACAAATCATCTACAAATGCTATTGGCAGGTAGGTGAAGTAATCTCTATGAATGTTTGGATGTAAGCAAAGTGCCTAAAGTACATCTACTTAAAAAAATATTTTTATAAACGGTTTAATAAGTGCAAGCAGTACAGGAGACAGCACTCGCCGAGTTACTTTGTGTAAGATGGCTAAGAGTAAAACAATAGTTTTAATAACAATTTGTAAAATTACCGTGACCATTTCAGATCAATCAAACAATCACACTCCGAGGTCCTGATCTTGCACTTGCGCGCGAGCCGCTTTGCTATTTGAATTTTGATATTTGATACTAAATTCACCTGCGAAAATCATTTCTTTTTCCAGATACCACGAAAACTATGCCTATTACCGGGATAAAAGTATACAATGTAGTTCTCCGCCCTTTATTTTACCTCTATGCCAAATTCATTACTTAAATGCCCTTAGTGCGCGAGGAGTTTCGCTGCGAAGATTGGCTACATAAACCATCTTCGAGCGCACGCGCGGCAAACCGACTAGGAGTCGAAGTGGTCGCCATGACCGAAATCGGTCGGATAGATCATCATCATCATCATGCCAAATTGCAAATTCGCTATAGTAGTTTAAGATCAGGCGAGTAACAAACAGAGATACTATACAGATAGACACAGTAAGGATTTTGTACGGTTCTAAGAGTAGGTATTAATGAAATCACTATCTACCTATACTTTTTAAGCTGCGCAGTTGCGCACGAGTGCTCTCACGTCTGAATTGATGGCTGCCGCGCACCATTAGAACTTCTTCGAACCGACTAACGAGCTGCCCAGCCTGCCTAGAGATCCCGTTTTTGTGCCGGTGTGCAGCAAAAACAATGGTCTGCTGCTTACGTAATTCAACTATAACTTGATAATCTACTCGTAAGAGAGACGCCACTCTCTTGTGGTGTGCGTTGCTAACGCATCGCATGATTGGCATCATCATAGTACATAGTAATTAAGAGATGGCATCATCATTGGTCTGTATCGTGTGTGCCCATATGGTTCAAACCCAGCGATTTTTTTATCTGTGAGTTAAACAGTGACATTGACACTTCATCACCAAGTACAAAAAAGAGCGGGATTGCCAATGGCTTATGTCGCCCTCTCTAGCTGAACCAGTGAACCTGCGGTAACGATGACGTGTCGATACGAGCAGGGCAAACGGGAGCATGGGGCTGACTCTCGCGTTATACTCGTGACCGGGTGCTGTCCGTGTGTAGGTTAGGTACTGACCGTCAGTCTGATTAGATTATTGTTTGCATGTCCTAATGACATTATTTGTTTTATGTTAATAATTTTATTTTGACTATTTTAAGTCAATGACATACAAGTTACTACGTAATCAATGATTTTGACATTGTTGTGGACGTCGTTTTTATGACTGTCTTTGAGGGTGAGTGGTGCGCGAGCGGCAAACGGCTCACGAACGTGGACATGAGTTTTCTTCAGATCCCTCAGGAACTATATTGGGCTATTCTGATTAGCAGTCTATGTCACTTCCCACCCCCTCAACCAATTATCTGTAAACTTTCTCTATGTACTTGGAATAGATGACCTCTTTATTCATATTTATTCTCCTTTCTTCACAAATATATCTAAAGAGAATCTAATCAGCTAGCGTTATGTACTATCTTCACAGAGGAATAAACTATCTCTTTTAAAATTCTCCTTTCAAAAGACTTAAAGAAGATTCTGTGTCTTTGGTTATTCTATTTTTTTATTTGCTAGAAATGTATTGTTTCTCAGAGCTACAACTAAAAAAAAGTGGAAAAGTAAAAAGCACGAGTGAAATCAATTTAGCGCACAGTAAACTAGCATATAAAGTACCACTTTTTGAGCAACTGTATTGAAATATAATAAGTAGTTTTGTCCCTTGTCGGAAACTTGCGATCCCGCGTTTTAACTTATACCCTGAATAGTTTTCAACTAATTTAATTTTGCTTAAAAAGACCAAAAACTACTATCTTAACTTGAACAAACAAACTGGTAACGATCTGTACTATGATTTGTTTTCTTACTACAGAAAACTTCTAAAAACGACATTAGAAGATATAGTTTATTTACCCTGCTTCTTTCTGGACCTATATAAAGCGCAATCGATTTGGGCATGAGCCAGAAACATTTACCGATATGACATATCAAGAAGTAGCTAATTATTCGTTTACCGATTGCTTCAAAAGTGTGTTCTTACCATCCGTACCTCTTCTGAATATCAGACAAGCTAACTCTGATACTGCCTCCCTGCTACATGCCATATCCCGTATTGTTACTCTGGACCCTGTTAGTGAAGAAGACGTCAGTAAAGCCTTAAAAAGATTAGGTTTTACTAAGTTTACCTAAGGTCCAGATGGTATACCTCAGTTTATTGTTCGAGATTGCTATGAAGTTTTTATATAAAACCGTTACACTACATGATTAATCTTGTAATAAAATCAAAATCTTACCCTTCTGTTTGGAAAACAACAAAAGTAATACCCATCAACAAAAACGGTTCTAAATCTGAAATCCAAAACTATAGACCCTTTGCTGTTCTATCTGCATTCACTAAAGTTGTTGAGTATAATTATTTTATATTCTTCTGCAGGCTTGCAGACCTAAAGTATTACAGTGCCTGTAGTAACAAAGGCGATCGCCCGATTTGGGTAAAGCGGACCTAAAAATGAGGAACTCGGAACCCATCGATGCTCTAACATTTTATTGCAAGATAGCCCAAGAGCCAGATTCAATACGCATCAACAAGTCGGGACAGAAATTGAACCTGCAGATTCCTTTAACCTCATCGGCGATACAGGACACGCCATGTAGCGCAGTTCCTTCGGTAAGTACTTTACATTCCCTATCCAGTCCAGTAATCATATCAGCCGAAAGACGTACACTGCTGGACAAAGGCCTCCCCCAATGATTTTCACGACGACCGGTCCTGCGATGCCCGCATCCAGCAGCTTCCGGCAGATGTGGGCTTTTAATTTATTACATACCTATTTAATCAAGTAAACGTTGTTCTTGGCAAGGGTTTTCCCATCTTTTCTCATTATGTTTCCATGTGTGGCCATAAAATATGTAAAAAAATATTTTTAAATTCCTCTTTCGTACGAGACAAAGAGACGTCTGATTGTACCTTTGTTTGCGCAAATTGATTTTGATCGTATGCGCTGAATAATAACCTCTTATAAATAAATTAACACGTAGGTACTATTTAGGAATTCACGGTTGGACTTTATAATTCAGAAATATTAACGAATTTTTTTCTTGTTTAAAATAAAAACTTCAGACGTTTTATAATAAGAAATGTAAGTGCTAGTTTAACCAAAATAGGTATTACCTTGTGCTGCCTTACTTTGTGCAACTTGTTCCAGGTGCTTAATTACTTTAAAGAGCCTGGCTTTAGGATAATTTTACGATAAATCTAGTATCAACCAACCGTTCGCTGCAAACCTAGTAAGGTAAACCTACGTTTTGACACATGTTTAATGTAAAATATGATACATGTCTGTTTTCACTGTAACCATTTATATAGGTATAATATACCAAAAGGAATTTACTAAAACATAGATTCTTGTGCTAATTAAATTTATTCAAAATAACCCCCATAGATTTCAAATTCAAGCCTTTAACCTGCGCAGCCAGTCGTCTACAGCAGCACGAACGAGGTCATATCAATGTCGGCGGCTGCTTTTATCAAGGACGCCTTAAGTGACACCAAATCAGGATGAGACTTTGAGTATGCATTTTCCTTCAAGTGTTGCCATATTTTATAATCAAACGGATTTAAGTCTGGATTGGAGGAGGGCTAGCCAATTTTACGCACCGCCAGCAAAGTATATAATATATTAGTACTATAATGTCCGCCAGCCAGTTTTGCGTGCTTTTCGCTCAATGAGCTGACGCAGAATTTTGCTGGAACACCCAGGAGCTGTTTTTGAACATGGAATGCGAAAGAGGTTCCACGAGGTTTGTGAAGATTGTATTTTGATACAGAACTGCATTCGTTTTTACACCTTTTTCACAAAAATATACTTACCTCAGTTAAGCCCGAATATGACACTCCCAGCCAAACCATGAGTGACGAGGGAAAATGACCTCACTGGACAATGAGAATGCGGCTGCTAGCTTCTTCACTGTTGTGGACGTACACCTTATCATTTCGTTTATTGTGGCTCTCCTTGGTAAAAAAAAATATTCGGAAAAAAATATTTCACGGTGCTTTTTTACCGCGTACCGCTTCAAAAAACGCGGGACCTCTTTAGTCTCAGGTCTGTTTTTCTTCGACGAGCTCGAAGCCCTAAGTCTTCATTTAACACCCTGAAAAACCAATCTGTAGGCCTAACAGTTTCTGCGTACCTACTCATGAGATTTCTTTGGATTCGCGCTTTCACAGCTTTTATAACTGCTGGAGTACTAACAGTGTGGGGGCGACCAATTCTTTTTCTGTCTTCTACACTTGAATCCTCATTACATCGATTGATGGAGCGATAAATCTTTTGGTTACATTCAAACTTTTCAGTAGGTTGAAAATCTGATTTGGCGCGTAACCACACCGATGTAACGCGTTAACCGCAACTCAGTCTTATCTAAGCGTCCACTCCATATTTAAAAATAAATGAAATTCGTAATAGTGCACTTTTTTATGTTAGTAAAAGATTCGAAATTCGAATTCAATAAATATTTGTGTGGCCAGCATTCGAAGTTCAAAAGTTTTAACTAAGTATGTGACAGTACTTATGACCTGACTAGGAGTACCTATGTGAATTGCCTCCCATTTTTAAAGTTCTCAGGGTTGTTCTTATTAATTTAAGTAAATTTTAAGGGTATCAGGTAAAAATGAGGAGGTTGTAATTCGACAATATGTTTTTATTTGTATCTACGTACCTATATTGCAATTGTTTATTATTACAACCGATTTTAATGATTTTTCTTGAGAGATTATGCCTTCAGATGTTCCCATAGTATAAATTGTATCAAAATCGGTACACAGAGTAATTTTTAACAAAGTAATGAAAATTATAGTTGTTGTGAAAAAAAAAAATATTAACGTATTTTGCATTGTCCATTTATTAGGTACTTGATGGTGCGAGGTGTGCAAGCTGCAAGTCTCGTGCGGCGTTTTTGTTATATTAAATCTTTATTAAACCTTGTCGTGACATTACAGACACAACAAAAAAAATATCAACACGGTCGAACCATTTTCGAGTTTTTGCGAGACTGGCGCACGGCAATTGATAACCGGTTTTATTTTAATGATCTAGTTTAATGTTGATTGATACTTTTTATAACTTTCATTTGTATTAATATAATTAACCGCCTCCGTGGCTTAATGGTTAGTCCACTGCTTTACACCTGGAGGTCGCGGGTTCAATTCCCGGCGGAGTCTAACTTTGTAAGACTCGCTTTAGTTAGTGGAAGGGCATTTTCTTAGTCTTCCTGGCTAGCTACCTCCATCTTATCTAAGTCTTGCCGCCAAACATAAAAATTAGGTAACAGAATTGTTGTATTCCGGCACGAAGGTAAGATAGGCAGTTCCCCATTGCGTTGGGGAATATTGGTAAACCCGGCTTCCATCTTAGGCATCATCGTCACTTACCATCAGGTGAGATGATGCCAAGGGCTTGTTTATTGTGGATAATAGTACATGACTGCAGTGGGTAGCAAAATAGGCATTGATGGACAAAATATATACTAGGAGGTCAATACAAATCTGGTAACGGTAACGGAAATGGATAACCTTAAGTTGACAGGATAAATTTCAACCCTCTGATGCTAATTATGTCGGTCTGCCTGCGCAAAGTGGTTGCGTTAATGTACTTATAGCGCCTGAAAAACTAGTTATCGTGGCCAAAAAAAACGATAAGGTAAATTGCTGAGTAAGATATTATAAAATGAAAGTACTAGTTGTACTCATGACAATTATGCAAAAACTGACCAAATATTTGGTTGCGTTATGGAGCAACGCCCGTTGCCGTTAGTAGTAGGAATTCTGGACCATGCCCCCACCCCCCTGCCGGAGCCCTAAAGTTGGAAACGGCGGACATAAATTCCTAAAAACAAAAGCAAAAATATGAATGGTTTCGCTCCGCATTTAAATCGTTTGCGCGTGGTCCCATTTCGCTATCTTTAAGCGTTTCCAGGTAAGAATAGGATTTTTTTGAAACGTGAAGAAACTAGCGCCATCTGTGTGCCTTATGTCACTCTAGGGATTAAGAATTTTATGGTTTCTTGTTCATACTATTAACATAAAGTTTATCAGTCGATTTAAAAACTTTTTATGGACTTACATTTTTATTGCGAATATATAAGTGCCTTGGGGAAAGTTGTTCAGTGTTATACATGAGTTTCAGACGATAGCATAATTCGTAAAAAACATATCCAGTGCACGCGCTAACAGAGCTGAGGCGCTGTCTATGAGCTAACAGCACAGATTACTAAATAGTTACTTGCTTAAATAGCCCTATTAGTTCGTGCACTGGATAGGTCAATGGATACATCTGAAACTCGTGACACTGAACAACTTTCCCCAAGGCACCTTTACTATCGGATATACCTGTTTTCTCACAACTGTATTGAAAAACGGCGTATAATACATGGGTGTAAAAGGTAAATAGCAAACTTGTGACGATGGTAAACCCTCGCCTGCGGCTCGAGCTTACAATTGTCACTCGTTTCTTATTTACCTTTTTACCACCCTTGTATCATAAACAACTATTTTACCTCACACGCTCTGAAAGGTTTTCTTTGTCATTCAATTTAGTGCGCAAATTTGCGTTTTATCCGCTAGCGTGGAAAGGGTTTTTATTAAATTAGAACTAAACAACTATTAGCAATTTTTCATTCACCTAAAAATTTTCTAGTTGTAGTGAAGTGAAATTATTTTGCGCCTGGTACCTTTGAAAACCTAGCGACGCTCGCTCAGGTTTCAAAACAGGTAACTTGCGCCGAAAAAAAACTTTGCTGCCTTGCATAACTAATAGATACCTATTGTTTATGCTAGTCGCACTATCATTGCCCTTCAATAGTAAGTGATCGTAGAATATTCGTAAACAGTGTGATAATAATGTGTCTTGTTTAGATTGTTGGAAAATTCCAAGGAAAAATACTTTTATTTATGGCCCCAGTATTCAATAAAACCGTTGCCTTAAGCTAACGGAAGCGAGGTAAAACTAGTCTTAACCGTCCCCAGGTGAGCTGTTATCGACGAAATGATGCTTCGAAGGTTCATAATGGACAGAAAATTCTTGGGGATCAGTACATGCTGGTGGTCGCGTATAGAAAGTGGTAGACTAACCATATTGAGCGGGCGAGCGACTTGTCCTGACCATGAATTCCCAGTCTTAATCATAACGTAAAGTTTGTCCCGATCATGAAAAAACTTGTCTTGTTTTCGTGGTGTTTTAGTGTTAATGGTTAATGTTTGAATGGTAATCATTTACATGTACTTAACACATCTTTAGATATAACACATTGCATCTTTGTAACACTTATCGGCACCATTACACACACTTTATATTAAACATTACAATTTAGTATGAAAACAATAAAATTGATTGGGGGATAGACGTTCTTCCTTGATTAGGACAAGGTACTTGCGTTAAGTGCAGTATAAAATTTCTTGAATTTTGAAAAATTAGATTTTTTTCATCCTTACCTAAGTACTTTACTTTTTATCTTCGAGGGAACAAATTTAAGGTTATTTGTTTGAAAAACCGACTGAAATTTTCACTCTGTGCATTTGCTGTACAGACATTAAAAACCGGCCATGTGCGTGTCGGACTCGCGCACCGCACCAGCATACAAAAATAACACGTTTATTGTTCACTAGTTGTTGCCCGCGTGTATAACTTTGTCCGCGTGGATAACTGAACACGACAAATTATGAAAATTATGAAAAAAACCACATAATAACAATTAATCATCTGAGACCTTAAATAAAAAAAAAAATTTGATTGTCATTGCGAAACAGACGCTCACAGGAAACGCTTAAGCACTTTTTGGGCTGAGGAGGATGCCAATCAAATCAACGAACAAAACCACCATACTAAATTTCAGCTTGATAGCTGTAATAGTAATTGAGTAAAACATCTATGACATACCGAATGTACAGACAGACGGACATGGCAAAACTAATAAGGTGCCTAGTTTGAATTAATTAATGTATTGCAAACTTGTGCCTTTCGATATCGCTAAGGAAGCGATCTTAAAAAAACATTTATTAGGCAAAACACTACAAATAACACAAAACAATATAACACGAGTAGACAAGAAACATATAAGTACACAAAGTAAAAGATAAAATTAAATAACAACAATCTACCTAACGTCGCCACAAAATATGGGAAGTAGATGCGCGTTGCGGTGTAGTGTGATGCCAGTTCCAATTTCAGTATATGCTGCAGCCAGAGCTACTGTACAGCGCTGGTTTTCGAATGCGGCCTAGTGAGCTTGCGTAAATTAAATCGGAACATGCTATAGGAATACGAGTATTAATAAGGAAATACGATATGGAATGAGGTTTGTAGATGGGAGACAGTAACAACCAGGCTATGTTATAAAACAAACAAATAAATATTAACATATTATACATTTAAGAACAGACTTTACGATATGCATATAGATATATATATATATACAGTAAAATCACTCAATGCCACTACCTAATGTATGTAGAAACAACTCGACCACGTACTGTTAAAAGTTTTTGTGTATTTAAAACAAACTCCTTTAGCTTATTTTTAAAGCGCTTGATGGAATTAATATCACCAAAGTATATATAAATTAGTACTAACATACAGTATGGACACTCCCTGCCGCTCTCTAGATTACGACTTCACCCCCTCGTCACCCAGATTGATACAGATTGGTCGAAAGTATAGGATTTCGCCGCCATTTTGTTTGTTCCGTTATTCCTTTTTTGTAATGTCATTTCTGGCCCTATAAGTGTCCAGGGTGTGATATCACGTTGATGGAAAGCAGCAGAGTGATGAGAAGGTGCACGCAGCTGCCAGCTCACTGCGCGTGCCGCCCGAGAGCCAGTCCCCGCACGCCACTCCAGCTTCTCGTGCAGATACCTAATATGACCGGTTTTAATAACTCCAAACAACAAAGTAGCTAGCTAAGTAAAGTTCTCTCCTAAGTGCCATGTTCAGAACGCCAGCGGTGTTAAGATAGGGTGTAACGTATGTACGATGGGGAATCTTAAAACAATAAAGCGCGCAGGTATTCTGGACTCGTAACGTAAGAGTTCTATCAATTGAAAATAAAGTGGTAAACTCTATATTATAATACGTTGAATTAAGGAAACTGTTTACGTTCACTAAAACACCGCTAGATAGCGCTTAGTAGTATTTTTCTGTTGAGCAACAGAGCACTCCCGTTTGTGTCTTTTGTTTAACATGTGAATAGTTATCATTGTCATGGTTGTGTGGAGAGGTGTGGTGGTACGAAATCCTCATACCGCGAGTCCAACTCTCACTTGGCCGGTTTTTTAACACACTTGCGAGGAAATATTTTGAACATAAATAATTCTTCATACACCATGACGTAAGGTACTTTTTCCTAAAATTCTACATATAAAAAAATCTGCTGCTCAGATATTTATGACAAATTAGATGTTCAGATATTAAAAGCAACTCCTAGTGTACATAATTTATTGAAATTCACTACCTACTGCTTAGATACATTTGAAATTTAAACATCTCGCCCGCTACGATATATCTGATGGCGACTGTACATACCTAATAATCACAAAACACACCATCATAAACAGAAAATATTGGGTGTAGGTAAGCGAAGTCAGAATAATGATTAGTGGTGACATTGAAATAAAAAAAAACTTTTATTTGCCATAAAAAGCCAGTCAAGAACGTGTCAGATTAGCACTCCGAAGGTTCCGTACCACGACATCTCTCCACAGTATAATGGCCGATTTTTAATATTTTTCGTTTACTATAATCACATTATCACACAGTATTAGCACTACAATCACACCAAATTACACACTTGTATGTGTTAACGATTTTACGATAGAGGTCATCATATCAGCCGGAGGACGTCCACTGCTGGACATAGGCCTCCCCCAAGGATTTCCACGACGACCGATTCTGCGCTGCCCGCATCCAGCGGCTTCCCGCGACCTTCACCAGGTCATCGAATGATTCGTAATTCGTCTGCCTGTCAGCGATCTGGCTAAAGACCCAAGAGCTAGACTTACCCGACACTATACCGAAGATATCCCGGACGTCAGCCTGTACGAGATTAGAATGGCTCTTAAACAGCTTAAAAACAATAAGGCACCGGGTGATGAAGGAATTACGGCTGAATTTCTGAAAGCAGGTGGAATACCGGTACTTAAAGCTCTTCAGAAATTATTTAATTCCGTTATACTTGAGGGACAAACGCCTAAGGCATGGCACAGAAGTGTGGTCGTGCTTTTCTTCAAAAAGGGCGACAATACCCTGCTGAAGAACTACAGACCCATCTCACTTCTGAGTCACGTCTACAAACTGTTTTCGAGAGTCATTACGATAGAGGTAATCAAAAATATTTCTAAAGACCTATGAAAAACCGGTTTTTTGGATGGAGACTATTCTAATTTTCTTATTATTATTTTTAGTATTTCTTGTTAAAAAGGCAATAGAATTAAAACACATTCTGTGAAAATTTCAACTGTCTATCTATCACGATTTATGAAATACACCCCGCTTACAGACGGATAGACGGACAGACAGCGGAGGCTTAGTAATAGGGTCGCGTTGGTCACCCGTTGGGTGTACGGAACCCTAAAAATGGGATGCGTGAGACAAAGAGGCTGCATGCTTAGGACTTTTCATTATAAACTAAATAGTGGCTTCGCGAAACCGTATTTCTCGAGAGTTATCAATATTTGCTATAAAACTTCGTAGGTATTACAATGTGTATATATGTCGCAGGATAATTTGATAATCCGTCGTTTCGCGAAAATCCTAGGAAAATTGGATACTATGGAGTAGAAAACTCCTAATAAAACCAAGTCGGACGGAGCCCCGCTATGCGGGGCTCCTTTTTACGGTAGAAAAAGACATGCTAACATAACCTAACCTATTTAACGAAGCGGGGCTCCGTCCGACTTGGTTTTATTAGGAGTTTTCTACTCCATAGTATCCAATTTTCCTAGGATTTTCGCGAAACGACGGATTATCAAATTATCCTGCGACATATACAAAATCATTTAGGTTTTAATTTGTTTGAAATACAATTTTGGCAAATTTCACCTTCGTAGTTTTGGTAGTTCTTGCGATAAACTAAGATTGATTTTTTTCGAAAATTCACCCAAATTTGGAGTTTGTCGATATTATATTTCACAAAATAAACGATTAATTTCGTTCAAGCAAGTTCGACATAAATTTTGCAGATGACTCAGAGCTTGAACTAGACACGACGACGTAAGGGGAGATCACATCAGGAAGCCAGAGCGTCATTTTACGAGTACATACCTACTACAGTAACCTTTCGTCTTGGTTCTTTAAAATATTTTACATACTACATTAACTTTTCGTCTTGATTCTTTAAAAATATTTTACTTAAGTACTACAGTAACCTTTCGTTTAGGTTCTTTAAAAATATTTTAAATACTGCATTAACTTTTCGTCTTGATTCTTTAAAAATATTTTACATACTAGAGTAACCTTTCGTCTTGGTTCTTTAAAAATATTTTACATACTACAGTAACCTTTCGTCTTGATTCTTTAAAAATATTTTACATACTACAGTAACCTTTCGTCTTGGTTCTTTAAAAATTTTTTACATACTACATTAACTTTTCGTCTTGATTCTTTAAAAATATTTTACATACTAGAGTAACCTTTCGTCTTGGTTCTTTAAAAATATTTTACATACTACAGTAACCTTTCGTCTTGATTCTTTAAAAATATTTTACATACTAGAGTAACCTTTCGTCTTGGTTCTTTAAAAATATTTTACATACTACAGTAACCTTTCGTCTTGATTCTTTAAACATATTTTACATACTAGAGTAACCTTTCGTCTTGGTTCTTTAAAACTATTTTACATACTAGAGCAACCTTTCGTCTTGGTTCTTTAAACATATTTTACATACTACAGTAACCTTTCGTCTTGATTCTTTAAAAATATTTTACATACTAGAGTAACCTTTCGTCTTGGTTCTTTAAAAATATTTTACATACTACAGTAACCTTTCGTCTTGATTCTTTAAAAATATTTTACTTATTACAGTAACCTTTCGCCTTGGGTTTTTCAAATGGTACCTTATCTTTATATACGTCGCAGTCATCTGGTTGAATCTGCTATTTGATTAAATGACTAGCGCGTTCATTGAATGACGAGATTCAATTGAATCACTAGGCCGAACGTTGATTGAACGTCACTCAACGTCCAACTAGTTAGTTGATTGTAACATAGCTCTTTGAACAGAGCGGACGTGAAATCAGTCAGGTGATTGAAATTTAGTTTATAGTTATCGTTTAGTTTATTTGTGAGAATTAGGGCTTTGTAACTTAGTATTCTTGTTCACATTGTGAACGTAAAATTCCATACAACGAAAAGGGAATTGGCAAAAATTAGATTTTTCTAAAAAAAACTGTAAATGAGCGAGCGAAGCGAGCTACAATAGGTTTGGTCAGGTTTGATTGATTATACAGTCAAAGAGCCTCGCGATGCGAGCCTCCCCCCCCATGGATAGCAGAATGCTTCGCAGAAGAAGAAATCGTCGGTTTTTATTCGGAATATCCCATTTAACAACTTCGCTAAATGACGTTCAGTCAAGACGTTGACGAGTTGTCCTTTAGTGATTCAATTGAATCTCGTCACTCAATGAACGCGCTGGTCATTCAATCAAATAGCAGATTTAACCAGATGACGGCGACATATATATAACTCTACTGTACATGTGTATGTCACTGAATTCCTCCTAAACGGCTGGACCGATTTGAAGGTTTTTTTGTATGCGTTTGGGTGGCGCCCTGGATGGTTTAGATTCACAAATCAGCCCGGCAGATGGCGCTGGTAGTGTAGTGTATGTAGTGTAAGGTGGAACGAAATTTACCGGGACAGCTATTTTATTTATAAAGTTTTTAAATGGTAGCAAGATGAAAAAAACAACTTTAGATTAAAAAAAATATAATAACGATTTAAGCGCAATTAATCCACTTCAAAAAAGGGCAGAGACAGAGAAAGAGAGAGATGTATTGTTCTCTTACCTATTTGAAAATAATATCCCGGATGCGAAGTACATTCTTGCTCCGTTTCTTGGCTGTTGAGCAAGCAAGGAAATTACAAAAATATAAACAGAGTTTTCATTACAGAGTTTGAGGCGCATCTAATTTTACCTACAAAATATCACGCTAATTTTGGAAGCCATGACATGTGTGTTTTGTTTAATGGCGGTGTAATGGCGGACGCTCATAAATGCAGTTTCACCACTGCACTGCACCGAGTAATAAAGTAATAGATAATAAAGATACATCTGATAATTTGGCACCTTTCTGAGGCACTGTGTTATGTAGGTACCATGCACAGATAAGAAAAAAAATTTGCCGGTACCCTTGCTAACTTTTGGTCTCGTTTCTTAAGCCAAGTGTGAGTTGGACCCACGCACTGAGGGTTCCGTACCAAAACACACATTTAGATTAGACACGAAACCCTACAAAAATCAATCGAAATGAAGGAGGAACTTAACTTTGTATATAGTTGAAAAAATGTTCTCCCATACGTCGATTTACGTCACGGTCAATTCTCCAACTGCTAATGTTACTTTGTTATGGAAAAATATTTTGAAAAAATATGTGATAAAACTACAAATAAAATTTACGTTACATATATGGCTGTATCTTTTTATATCTTTGACTCAGAAGCATGACTTTTTCTTAGCTTCAAGGGACCTAGACCTACTTATTTAATATAAACAACTTAACATCCCACGCGTTCCTAAAAAAAATGGTCTAGATAGACAGACAGGCGGACAACGAAGTGTAAGGGTTTCCTTTTTTTTTGAGGTACGGAACACTAAAAAAATAATAATTCAAATCGGCCCTGTGCGGGACGAACCACGCATAGGGTTCTGGAGCCATTACTTAAAAACTGTTTGTCTCAAGTTACTCTAATAAAATCGTTTCATAAAATATTAATATAGAATCTGGTGACACCTTCTTAACGAGCTTTATCATAGGAAGGAACAGCAAATCTGCCAAAAATATGTTACTAAAGAGCACTACTCCATTTAAAAAAAACAATTCAATGACACAAAAATGTTTAAGTTTGGACATCCTTTTAAGTTAATATTACTTGCTCAGTTCTTCCATATTAAAAAGTAAGTAGTCGTAAAAAGTGTAGTATAATTTTGGGAATCGCTCGAATTTATAAACCAAAGCATGCATAAACAAAAAACAAAAACAATAAATAGTACATCGTCGCTGTGCATACATTCTCGTGAAGTCTTTACCGTCTAGTAGTGTAGTCGGGAATACACAAAAGAACAATAAGCATTACGCTTGCCTTGTAGCAAGAAAAAGAGGTGTTTTAGATTTTATGAAAATTTTACAAATATTTTGGTTAGTATGGGTTTGCATAGTTTTTTTCTGAAATAATGAACTACCCAGTATACAGTTGCCCTTATAAAGTCTTTGTTGTTCACAAAGTATAATAAAAATCTTTGCAGTACATTTTGGGAAAAGTAATAAAGAACCTGGATTTGTATTTTTCTCGGAATAACGAACTACAGCGAAACTAGAAGGCCATAAAAAGTTATAATAACGTACAGATTTTCATCTAAATCGTTAGAGCCGATATTTTAAGAAAAAAAGGTTACAAGTATTTTTTACTATGCTGGCAATGGTAACCCTAAGAAAGTCAAGTCAGAGGAAATTAAAAAAAAATACTGGAGAAGTAAAAATATCATTACCCTAAACGTCCATTAGTTCGGGAATAATTAGAGCACCGGACGGATGCACAAACACACAAACATACACATATTTTTTATTTCTTTGTTTTTTAAACTCTATTAGTGTAAGACAATCGATCCTCATAAAAATCTCAACTTAGATTTTTTTGCTATCACAAGACACCTTCACTCGATCGTTTCGCTGCGCTCTCTATGTAGTTATAGGAATTTGATTTCAAAAAATTGATCCTCCCAGATTAGTATACACATGTCACCGGGATATTGTGAAAAGCGCGATATTACAATCTCACTAGTTAGATTATGATATAAAGGTAAATTTTGAATCGGATCACAATATCACGGCCTATTATTGTACCTCGGAATAAAACCAATGATTTCATCTGCTGCGAAGCGAGCTCATTATTTAGTGTTTTTGTAATGTCACTAGTGAGTTTACAAAGTCACTAGTGAAATTGTAAACATCATGTTACAGTTCACAATCTTTCGACAGTTCACAATCTAGCGAAATAAATCCAGTTAGATTATAATCTAATGGAATTTACAATATTACGGTGACATACATATTGCACGAGAGCACTGTTGTGGATTAATTCTTTCGAAGTGACATGTCTCAGCGTTGTAAATCCAAATGAGTTTTCTAGTTTTAGTAGTTAGTTACTTTAAGTTGTTTATGCCAGGATAATCAACAAAAGGACTCCTTTTTTTATTAACACGCTTATATTAGCTTTACCTGTATGTATGTATGTTTGTAACCGACTTCTTTGCACTCGATTTTGACCCACTTCAAACGGATATATTTAATTCAAACTTTGTACATTTATCAAGAATCAGTGACAATACAATAATTTCTTGAGTTTATCTCATTATCCTGAACTAAAAACTGAAAAATAAATATAGTTTAAAAAAACTAGAAAAAAACACGCTTTTAAAGCACATCAAACTAAAAAGGGAAAAATAATTCTTAATATAAGCTGAAAACAATAATGAACGAAAAATACTAGTATTATTGTGAAAAAAGCGTGGGGCGCATATCGAGCGTATATCGAGCAATCCATGCTTTTTTCACAAGAATACTAGTATTTTTGGTTCATTATTGTTTTCAGCTTGTACATATTAAGATATTTTTTTTACTTTTTAGTTTGATGTGCTTTAAAAGCGTGTTTTTATGGTTTTTTTTAAATTCATACAGAATTATATAACTGTAGATCTCATATGTAGATGAGGAGGTGCACTGGAAAATAACTTTTATTCAATTTTTATATAAATAAATAACAGCATTTGAAATTATAATGAACTTTTATTAAGTGGTAAATATAAAAATACTGTATAAAAAATAATCAGTCCTAAAATATTAACACACTAATTACAAATTATACCTAAAATAAAACACCTAAAATGGAACACCTAAAATAGTCAATATCACACCTAAAATACCTTAAATAAAACACCTAAAACAACTTAACCGCCACCGTAGCGTAATGATTAGTCCTTTCGCTTCACACCAGGAGGTCGCGTGTTCAATTCCCGGTCAACTTTTAAGACTCGGTTTGGTTGGTGGTAGAGCATTTTCTAAGATCACCTGGCTAGCAACCACCATCTTATCTAAGTCTTGCCGCCAAACATCAGTGTTAACAACATTGATGTGTTTCGGCTTGAAGATAAGATAGCCAGTTGCGTTGCGTTGGGGAATCTTGGTAAGCCCGCTTCCATCTTCGGCATCATGGTCACTTACCATCAGGTGAAATGATGCCAAGGGCAAAAATAATCCGTCCTACGTATGAACCACGTAGGTGACAAATCAACTTTTTTGGGATACTAAAGACATTGCTCAGAGAACGTTTTCCAGCTTCATCATGGGCTATGTCATGGGTCACTTTATATACGTCAGCACTGACGATAAATGTAAGTAGTAAAATAAGATGAGATCATTGTACTTTAGCCCTATGCAAATGTTGATTAGCGTTATCAGTAGGAGATTAGCCTGTTGCGTCGTGCTTCGTAATACGCCTGACTTAGCCAGCCATCCATCCATAGTGTACCATTTTGCCGTTTAGGTAGGTGGGGTGTCGGGTGTAGGACATACATAGGTTTGATAGTGTACGGAAGATTTTAAAAAAAAACCGTTCAAGTCATTAGTCACATGTCAGATGGTCTATCTAAGATGTACAGAGTGTCCTACCCAGCGTAACTGATGGGAAGTGGCCATAGACCGCCACCCTAGCAATGATAAAAAAAAACGCTAAACACGTTAAAAACCGACTTCCATCGCAACAACTTCGTACATCATCATTACAGCTCATATACGTCCCCACCGAGGGGCTCGAGCCTACCCTGAATCAGGGCGATTAGGCCTTAGTCGACCACGCGGGCCCAGTGCGGGTTGTACTTCGTACATTTTTGCATTATTATTTTTGGTTTTTGTTAATTTTCTAATAAAGTACTACACCGATTTTGATAAAATTTATATGAGACCACACGGGAAGAACTAGCTTACAAATAACAGAAGAATCATAAAAATCGGTTCACCCAGTCAAAAAGTTCTGAGGTAACACACATAAAAAAAACATGCAGTCGAATTGAGAACCTCCTCCTTTTTGGAAATCGCTTGAAAAATAAAGGATTTTCTAAAAAAAACGACCAGGTGCAAGTCGGACTCGCGCACCGAGGATGTCCGTCCACACTTAACAAGTGACACTTATTAATTTCAAACAAGATATCAACGGGAGCTACAGAAACATGCTTTTTTATTTACTTTTTTTTAACACTTGGCAGATTATTATTATTTGTTGTTTTATTTATTTATTTCATTTAGTAAGGACAATCACAAGCCCTTCTAATAATTTAATATTAAAAATAGCACAAATTATTACGATTCGTTCACAGATTTATGTTCAGACTAGCTTTTACCCGCGGCTTCGCTCGCGTGGAGCATCGTTTAGTTCCGAAGTCATCAAGGAACCCTTATAGTTTCGCCGTGTCTGTTCGTCAGTCTTTCCGTCTGTCCGTTTGTCCGTCTGTCCGTTTAAAAGGAAAGCTATCCCGACTAAGTAGGCTTTCTTAGTTTAAGAGTGATATTCGATTGGATTTGTCAAAAGTGCATACATTTTCAGTACAAAATGTTTTATTACCAACTGTAAATATAATTTTGTTTTTTAAAATAAACATTTATTTCTTGAAAAGACTTTGGAACCCTACTTTCCGCGAGACCGACTCGCACTTGGCCGGTTTTTTAACTGTCTTTGAGGGTGAGTGGTGCGCCATCTGCAAGCAGCTCGCGAGCGTAGACAGGAGTTTACTCCAGATTATATCGAGCTATTCTGATAAGCAGTTTATGTAATTTCCCAACTCCTTAATTATTTTTATGCAAAAAATCACGTCGAACCGTTGCTCCGTTGCGACGCCAACGTGCGCGAGGCTGGAAATGAGTTTACCCAGATCACACACACACACACACACATTTTTTATTTTTTTGTTTTTACACCATTAGTATAAGACAATCGATCGCATCAAAATCTCAACAATAAGATCGCTCGAAAGTAAAGAGAGTCTTTCTTCAAGTTCCCTCAGGAACTGTAACGCACTAAGCTATTTTCATGGGATAAAATCTAGCCTATGTCAATACCCATGACATAGGCTACCTGCATGCCTTTCGTCAAGATTGTTTGAGGTGTTGAAGCGTGAAAAGGTAACAAACAAACGCATTTTTACATGTATAATATTATTGAGCTAGGATAACGTCCCGTTATCTGCTACGGAACCCTAAAAAACCGGTTCTTGTCTGTAAAACCGGTTCTTGCCTATTTTAATAATCGGATTGAAGGACACACTTAAGTTGAAATAATTTTCGAAAAACCTAAAAACTTTTCGGTATAACACTTAAGTAACTATTTAGTAATCTGTGATAACACAAGCTTTAATTTAAAAAGAATTTTAATAACTTCGTATTATTTTCAGCGATTACGGCAACACCCCCTAATGATCGACCAATGACTTGGTGAAGTTCGCGGGAAGCCGCTGGATGCGGGCAGCGCAGAAATGGTCGTCGTGGAGATCCTTGGGGGAGGCCTATGTCCAGCAGTGGACATCCTTCGGCTGATATGATGATGTCTCTTTTCAGCAAACCCTTTCATTTGATGCCATTTATTATAGGGGTGCATAAAAAAACAACTGATCCGCCGGTTGTCCGTCATATTGGATTTAGAATGACGTCACTAAGCTAACCATGCATTGTTTTCCAAACTTAACGAGCATGCAAAATTTCAGCTCAATGGGAATCCGGAAAACGGTCCTAATTTAGTTTTTCTAATTTGTCCCAAACTAACAAATAGACTAACTACCTGACTAACACGGCCAGAATAATACATCAACATATATTACGGTAAATTTTCCGACTGCAAATATAAATTTGTAATCTAAAATTTTTTAAAGTAAGAAATATCCTACAATTTTTTTGTACTTTTTCTTTACTTGTGCAAATTCTCCTGCGCTAAAAAAAATTATTCCGGATGTCACGGAAAATACTGAACTGACAGATCGTTTGCCCTTACATAGAAGTATCCACTTCAAAATACATAGGTATAAAGAAATACCTATCAATATCACAGCAAGATATCGGCATATAATAAAATTGTTCATAATATGTGCGGTTGCAGTACAGACGTGGCTCGTAGGTAGAATTTTATTATCGGACCACACTGTGTAGGGTAGGTACAAAACGACGACGACATGGTTTCGATAAAGCGCCCATAAAAGGCTGTGTGTGACAGAAACGGGAACACCGCATGACACCGCGGTCAATGAGAGGACTGGTCCACTGTCCACTCACCAATGAACTTCAACATCTCATCTGTGGCACAAATGAAATACTACAGTTACTTTCTGTGGCTCAACAAGTAACTAGTATCTCATTTTACTTGTCTGAGACCAGAATTAAGATCAGAACACGCAAGTTTCTTGTGTGCTCTTATAAAAACTGTCTAGGTAGCAATATTCGCAATCTTTGGGAGTCACTTACCACCAGGTGAGATGTTGTCAAGGGTTTACCAATTGTGAATTAAAAAAAAAGTCCTGCTTAATGGATTTTAAAATGACGTCACTTAGCTAACCATGCATTGGTACTCAAAAATTAACGTGTTACAAAATTTCAGGTCAATCGGAAACCGGGAAGTGGTTCTAATTTAGCTTTCAAGATTTTATCCAAAACCATCACACAAACTAAACACGGAAAGCTAATATTATTAATTTTAAAGCTTCTAACAAAACTCATTTTCTCATAAAAGGTACAGACAGATACATTAGAACTGTTTAAAATTTTAAATCGTTACATTTAAAAACTATTTCATGTCCGATGATGCCATGTATAAAAAAGTGACATCTTGAATAATTCATCTATCAAGACTTAGAGAACTTATAAAAACTTAGAACTCATGCCAGTTACTTTGAATAATAATAATATTGTACTAAATAAGTACTAGCGACGCTATTCACGCTGTTCCAAATAAAATATGCGCAGAACATTATGATGGCGGGGCACGTGCGGTGTGAGCGGGGGGAGGTTTTGGTTACGTCGTAGGTAAGCAAAAATGCGAACTGACTATAACTGCTGCCTACTTCATATTTTAGCTACAAGGGAATAAATACATATAAAAATATTTCAATGGTAATTAAATGTTTTAATTTTCTTGGAATAATGTAAGTTTAATAATATACTTGGAGGTCGTGACAAATCTAGTAACGATATGAACCCTCTGATGCTAAATATGTCGGTCTGCCTGCGCAAAGTGGTTGCATTATGTAGGTACTTATAGCGTCTGAAAAACTAGATAATGTGACCAAAAAAACTATAAGGGAAATGAATGGCTGAGTAAGATATAAAATGAAAGTACTTACTAGGTTGTACTCATTAAAATTATGTAAAAACTGACCAAATATTCGGTTGCGTTATGTATGGAGCAACGCCCGTTAGTAGTAGGAATTCTGGCCCAGGCCCCCACCCCCCTGCCGGAGCTCCAAAGTTGGAAATGGCGGACATTAATTCCTAAAAAAAATCAAAAAAAATCGTGTTGCACCCCATTTAAATCGTTTGCGCGTGGTCCCATTTCGCTGTCTGAGTCTTTTTCCGAGATAGGAATTCCAGATAGGATCTAAAACAATGGACACAGTTCGAGGATCGATAATACTCTCTAAAAATAGAAAGGGTTCGGAGCGTACAACAAACGACAAGTGCGTTGTGTGTGCGGTGGGATCCATTGTTCAGAAAAGTGTGACGTCCGGTGACGTCTAGCCTGACTGCTCAAAAAGGAGGGTAATGTTTTACAAGTATATGTATGTATGTATGTTAATTTCTTTTAAGTAGCCTAAATGGTTTGATGGAATTTGGAGCGCGAGGTGTCGTTAGATTCATCTTGATCCCCTTTATGACATAGGTAATTATTTTTACCCGCCTGCTAAAAAAGAGGAGTATTTTTTTAATGCAGTCGGGTTTTTGTGAAATTGGTTAGATTATTTCTACATTCTTTTTTGTATTACGTTTATGCCAACACAGACCTGTTACTAAAGGATAATCTTACCATTCTTCATGATGCTCTTTGGCTGGCGTCTTTTATTTTTTATTACGTTCGTACCTGTAGAAACGTGTTGCTAAATCATATGCGTAATTCAATTCCTATCTCGGAAACGCTTGAAGTTAGCGAAATTGGACCAAGCGAAAACGATTTAAATGAGGGGCGACACCGTTTCCTTTTTTTTTTGCTTTTTTTAAGGATTTGATGTCCGCCATTCCCAACTTTGGGGCTGCGGCAGAAGGGGGAGGCCAGGTCCAGAATTCCTACAACTAACGAGCGTTGCTCCATAGCTTTGTTCTGAAAGTGTTCGTGTTACCACAGTATTACGGATATGGCTTACAGTAGCGCAACGGCTTTGATGTCGCACGATGCCGCCACAGCGTAGGTACTAGCAGTACTAGCCTGTAGCCAGCCTGGCAAACTCGCAGTGCCCCGGCGCCCGCTGCCCCACAAGTACCCTTCCGTTGCTCTGCGTAAGTACATTCGTTGCACTACTGTAAGCCGCTATATTGTAATACTGTGGTGTTACACTCAAATCAAAAATGTGTTACAGACATCTTTGGCAAACTAATTATTAAAATTGTAAATAGATTAAAATGTCAAATGAGTAAGCTTTTGTGCTTTTGTAAGAGAAATCTTATATTTTTACCCGAATACGAAAATAGGAGGGTTATGTTTTTACAGTCTATGTATGTATGGATGTTCATCTGTTCCCTCATTTTTCTTAAACCACTTATCCGATCTTGACAATGTGGTATCTTTGGATTTTTGCCATCGGTTTGCGTGTCATAGGATATATAGCATTAAAAAAATAAAAACGCGCGCTACTTACGAAGTAACTAATATCTCATCTGTGGCCCTACAATCAAGCGACTCGACACGCGGCCGCAAGTAGCGAGGTGGGGTGTCGTAAATACTCTGAACAACACAAAAAATATGGAAATAAAATAAAAGTCAAAAGAAAAGTGTGATAACAAAACCTGACCACGGAAAAGTATGAAAACAAGAGTTTCCCGCCTGAAATCATAGCCTATAATTTTCCCTTCATCTGGGGTAATGTAATAGCCGTAGTCGTAAGCCCTAATGATAATGATAACTTATGAAAGTCTTATTTGGTAACCAGTTGTAAACAAAGACATTTAATTCCTTTCCGACAACTGGTTGCGAAACTCCAATGTCATCTACGGTAGTTGTGGATCAGGAATAGAATTTCTTTTTGGGCAACTAGTTGCGTAACAAGATTATTTCTTATTTTTCAACAACTGGTTGCGAAACTTGGTTGCCAAAACGGCCGGAGGGTAAATTTGTATCTTAAGTATATATCATTATGGCTTGCGATCACGGCTATTAACCCAGATGCAGCAAAAATAAAGGCTTAGATTTCAGGTGGGAAACTGTTTTTTTCATACTTTTCCGTAGTCGGGATTTAGTTTTTTTTTTAACTGTTTTTTTTTAAATTCACAATTTTATTTGTGCTTACACCACCAGTGCTTATAATACAGAGTGTGTGACATCCTAAAGAAAAATTAAGACGCCCCATATCCAGGAGTATTCGAATCGTCGCCCCCCCCTCCCCCCCCCCTCTCAGAATTCCCATCACCCATATATTATGTCCTGCGATTTTAATTAGTTTAGGAGATTATAATAATTTATGCATTAAAAAAATTAAGCCTACACCTTAGTTTTGCTTTATTCTCACGCTTCCTGTTAAACGTTTGTTTTTAACCCCCGACGACGCAAAAAGAGGTATGCTGTAATTTTGACGCCAATGTCTGTATGTCTGTCTGTCTGTCTGTGGCATCAGCATCTCCTGGAATCTGTAGGATACCCAACTTCTTACCAACTTACAGCAGAGGAATCGAATTTGGGCTCATTGGAATATTTTTAATGTATAGGTGTTAGATAGAACATGGTTACCTTGACCTGATGCTGCAGCACCTCCTGGAATCTTCAGGACACCCAACTCCTCGCCAACTTACAGCAAAGTTATCGTGTTTGGGTTCAGTGAAATAGTCTTTATGAATAAAAGGTGTTAGAAAGAACATGGTAACCTTGACCTGACGCTGCAGCATCTCCTGGAATCTTCAGGATACCCAACTCCTCGCCAACTTACAGCAGAGGTATCGTGTTTGGGCTCATTGTAATAGTCTCAATAAATAGGTTTTAGATAAAACATGGTTACTTTGACGTGATGTTGCAGCATCTTCTGGAAAGTTGCAGCTGGATACCCAACTCCTCACCAACTTACAGCAGATGAATCGTATTTGGGATTTGAAATAGTCTCAATGAATAGATTTTAGACAGAACATGGTAAATTTGACCTGATGTTGCAGCATCTCCTGGTATCTACAGCATACCTAACTCCTTACCAATTTACAGCAAAGTTATCGTGTTTGGGATACGTAAAGTTTAAAAAGCATGAAATAAAACTTTAATTTAATATTTTGAAAAACCCCGACAAACCCCCGACAACCGCTAAAAAGTAGACATTAATATGTCTTGGCCCTTTAAGTTTAATATAAGTATGTAGTAATATTTTGGTCTAAGAGTCGTCGCGTAGGGGGACCGCTAAGTTGTGAAATTATTAGTAATTAGTTGTAGTAAGTAGTAATCAAGACGAACCTAACGATACTTTGCACTCAGTGGTAGTTTTAAAAGAGAGGTAATGTTTTAATCCAGTCGCGTTTTTATTAATTTAAAGTTTATATTGTTTGGTATAGGGTGCATGGTTTCGTGGTTTCGATTCCCACACACAACATTCTTACCTACATATTGTGGGCGCATGGGTTACAAACCAACTAGTATCTCATCTGTGACATGGGTGTAATGAATGAATGAGTCCATATACCCGACAGTACCTACTGCAGCATAATTTAATTAAAATGGGTTAAATAATATAACAGAGATGCTACATGATACGTAGAATTTTTACTCAGTGCCTAAATATGAGTTTCGGGAAGAAAATAAATTTTGGGGTAATATGGAATACTTTTAATTTATAATAGCTATAAAGGTAAACAATCTAAAAATTTTCACATGCTGAAAATTACTTAAATTTACAAATATTAAAAAAAAAAACAAATTACCCAATTTTAAATAGATAGCCGGTTTGGCAACGATCTTTGCTTCCCCTTAATTTAAATATTGCCTATAATATTCAAACGTTAAAAATTTTAAATTTATAAAATTTTCCTGAAATACCCTTACTTTGTTTATATTATTAAGTTACGTGATTTTTTAAGAAATAAAATTTGTGTCCACTTTTCTTTAGCTGAATGTTTGGAGAAAACAGTACCGCGTTGAGCCAGGTGGTGGATAGGAGAGCTCCCCCTCACTGTCTTTGGGCGTACTCTCGGTGGAGCAACGTAACTGATGGCCAGCTGGCGGAGGATACGGCTCTGTTCCCGGTGTAGCCAAGTAAAGTAGCTGGTTGGGTTTTAAAGCTCGAGGGCGGCGGGTAGGGCCCTACGAAAAAAAGTAAAACTTGTTCGCAGCAGAACCAAAAACATATACAAAGCGGAATTCTTAAACAAAACGCTTACCTCAGATAAAACTTGAGAGCCTCACTATGATACAAAATAATTTAAATATTTATAATACGAAAAAGTATAAAATACGACAACACATCGTCATCTATTTTTTTCTGTCTTGTCAAAAGCTCGCAATCATTTTCAAATTCTAATTTCATAGACGTACAAGATCAAAAGAGAATTTAATTATGAAACGCAAGAAAGAAGATCGGCTTGAATCGATACTTTGCGTTTCACTACCCAGTCCTACAAAATAATTTGAACTTATATTGCGATCTATTTTTTTAATGTATAATGATGAATAAACTTGGAAGTAGGGACCTACATGAACTTGCTATTGATTCCACCCACCGTGGTAAACAAATTGTACAGCCTCGCTGTGCATACTTTCTCTTGAACCTATATCGTCTAGCGTAGTCAGATCCTTACTAATATTATAAACTAGCCGTCCGCCCGCGGCTACGCCCGCGTTGTTTTCCGTTTTCCTGGGGTTAAATATAGCCTATGTCCTATTCTAGACCTAACCTACATGTGTGCCAAGTTTCATTGCGATCTGTCCAGTGGTTGAAACGTGAAAGAGTAACAAACATCCATACATACATAGAAACTTTCAAATTTATAATATTAGCAGAAAGTGAAAATGTGTTATTTCTTTGTCTGTTACCTTTTCACGCTTCAACGCCTCAACCAATCTTGACAAAATTTGGAGGTAGCCTGTGTCATGGGGGAAAGAACATAGGTTACTTTTTATCCCGAGAAAATAGTATAGTCCTATACTCTTTTTTTGGTTGATTTCCTCAACATCGCAACGGAGCACCGGATTGTTGATATTTTTTGCACAGAGATGTTTGAGGGGATGAGAAATAATATAGACTACTATGCATAGTAGAATACTAAGAATACATAGACTATCAAAAAGCATTCGACTCAAAATAGCTCATGGGAAACTGTAACAACACAGAAAGTATAGACAAAGAATATATACGAATAATCAGGAACATCTATAATAAAGCAGCAGAATAAAGCTAGAGTCTGTCGGCTCATGGTTTCCTGTCAAAAGAGGTGTCAGTCAATAAGACCCACTATCTTCATTCCTATTTATAGCTACATACTAGAATCAATAATAAGAAAACTGGACTTAACAAGAGACTGTATTAAAATCTAAAACGACTACCTAAGCCACCAACTATTTGCAGACGATTTGGTGCTATTATCGGAGAAAGGGTCAGATCTTCAGTATATGATAGAATCACGGTAAACTAATTGGCTTACAAATGAATCTCTCCAAAACAATGTTGATGCCCAACAGCACCAAAAGGAGGATATTTGTTGGAAGAGTACCTCTCAAGTATACAGAAAATACATATACCTAGGTAAACAAATAAGTTTTGACCCAAAAAGCAACGAACAGGTGGTATTCAGGAGGTAAACCATATTGTAGAAAACAGCTAACGTGAAACAAGTATTGGAGCTTAAAAGAAATATTTAAAAGCAACATGCCAACAAATATTAAAACAAAAGTGCTAAACTCCTTTTATAAAAAATGTTACATGTCAACGAGCAATGGAGCGCAGTATGTTGAACATCAAAAAAATACAAAAAATTCGACACACTAGAATAAGGCAATCGATGGTCTCACCTCACACAAGCTTTAAAGTTAAAATGAAAAGGGCTGGTCACGTAGCACGTCTTCAAGAAGAAGACCAGAAGGGTGACCACATGGAAAGGACCACAAGGTAAAAGAAAGAGTCCTTACGCTAGATGGGAAGACGAGATCAAAAATATGGCTGGACCAAACGAGACCCAAACAGCACAATCAAGAGAAGACGCCTTTACCCGCAGAGGGGTTCTTGCAGAATTAAACTGTTTAAAACAGTAAATAAAATATAAAATATCTCATACTAACATAGAAGAACCGCCTCCGTAGCTCAGAGGCAAAGTTCACTGACTTTACACAGGAGGTCGCGGGTTCGATCCCGGCGGGGTCAATTGTAAGACTCGGTTTGATTGGTGGTAGGGCATTTTCTAAGCCCGCCTGGCTAGCTACCACCATCTTATCTAAGTCTTGCCGCCAAATATCAATGTTGATATCATTGGTGTGTTCCGGCATGAAGATAAGATAGCCAGTTCCCCATTGCGTTGGGGAATCTTGGTAAGCCCGCTTCCATCTTCGGCAACATCGTTACTTACCACCAGGTGAGATGTTGTCAAGGGTTTATAATAAAAATAATAAAAAAAAAAGATACCAATAATTACTAACACATATTTTATGCATCCTATTTATGACTGTCTGTAGCGTTACTCTATTTTTATAGCCCGAGACAGTTCCCGAGGGATCTAGGGAAAAATCATTTCCAGCGGCTCGCGCGCTTCGGCGGCGTCGCAACGAGTACCGAATTATCGTGTAATTTACATAGAAATAGTAGAGGGGGTGGGAAATGACATAGACTGCTAATCAGAATAGATAGCCTGATAGTTCCTGAGGGATGTGAAGAAAACGCATGTTCACGCTTGCGAGCCGCTTGCATTTCGTGGATTTTTTTTTCTTACTCTTCTTGGTTTTTTATTTAGTAGGTTCAATCCCAATGTATGAGATTAGTTAAAAATAGTGTATGAAACTGCACATGAACTAGGTAATAAACACTCGTATGATACTATTAAAAGTCTCACCAAGGCTCGATTTTTAAACTCAACTCGTGTTTTAATTCCCCCATTATTCAATAGTTTCTTACCACCTCCCACTCGGTGGACCGATGACCTAGTGAAGGTCGCGGGAAGCCGCTGGATGCGGGCAGTGTAGATCCGGTTGTCGTGGAAATCCTTGGGGGAGGCCTATGTCCAGCAGTGGACGTCCTTCGGCTGATATGATGATGATCATGATGATGATTACAAAAACACAGTGCGACTTCATCATAAAAAAACATGTATTGTGGGGATCTCTGCATTGATCTTGGAAAAAGATACTAAAAGGGCCTTGCTGATATACGACTTCGCTCATGTCTAGATTAGTCCGCGCTACGCCACTGGTAAGTACTAAATACACATATTTACTAGTATGTACATGAACCACATGTTATAAACTGACCAAGTTTTGTTACAATAAAAATTGTATCGTTTTATAATCTCTTTCCTTTCAATGACCGTATTCAGCGGAAAAAAACTTGCTCCAAAGATCAGGCAGGCACCACAGGGCGTGAGCGGCAGGAAGAGGTTTAAAACTAATAATTTAAAGAAAGGTACAATGTGAGGACGGTAGGTAGCAGGTAGAGCTCGCACGCGGTCGGTGGCCGCAAGCACCCACAAGGACGTTGCTGCGCGGGCGGCGACGACGCCATGCAACTTTTTAAGCAATCATAGCACACTGTTTAAAGTGTGCGTGCGTCTCGTGAAAGATCGTTCCGTGTGTTCTACTACGAAGAACTTTCGGCCGGAGATTATTGACATTAGGTTGCAGTGTTGCTAGTTAACCGAATAATACTCTTGATTATGGGTAAAAAATAATAAAGACAAATTAGAGTTAATAAATTTTGTAACAAAGATTTATTATTGACAAAAATATCTCTTACTCCAAAGTCACACAGTCAGAATCAGTGGCATCAGATATATGTATGTAGTTCGTTTTAATTGGCTGTCCCTGTAGAAGAAGGTTTTACACCTCTCACATTGAAACTCTGTAACAACTTTTCTCATTGAGAAGAGTTTAAACCTGTGAGAGCTATGCCACAGCCTATGAATCCATACAGTCGTCCAACGGAGGGCGTTATACTATACAGCGCAATCGTGCGGGGGCTGCGGGGCGGGTAGGGCCCACTAGACCATTGTCATCGTTTGTATGGTGCGGTGGGCCCATTCATTGAGAGTCGTTACGTTGCATTTTTATCGTCAATCATTCATGCACGGCTAATTATTATCTTTTGATTTATTTTGGTTCATAATTTTTGAAAATTATTAAAAATAATTTAAATAAATATTAAAACATTTTGTTATAATTATTTTTTTAATAAATTAAATATGTATCTCTAATTTCGCTACATTTTTTTTTAAATAAATTTAAAATCATTAAAATAATAATTATAACAAAGTGTTGTAACAATAACTTATTATACAAATATAATACCAGTATAATATATTAATTTATCGATACTTTTTTAAAATTAAAAATTTTGTGAGATAGACGACATCTCACCTGATGGTAAGTGACGACGTAGTCGAGGATGGTATACGCAAACTTAAATAATGCCTAGTCACTCTCGCCTTGAAGATCCTGATATGTTTAATTTTATAGGTATCATTGGGGTGTTTTTTTTACGAATATGACAAACATAGTACAATCCATTGTTAAAAAAAGTGGCCGCCACTTTGAACTTTTTAGTTACTGGACCGATTGCTTCCAAAATCGATATGTGGGGGTTCCTGAGGTCCCCTTATCACGAATCCGTTGCCAAAATCAAAAAAGTGGCCGCCATTTTGATTTTTCAAGTTATAGGACCGATTGCTTTTAAAATATCCAGATAGCGATTTTGGAAGCAGGTGGTCCAAAGACTTAAAAGTTAAAAATGGCGGTGATTTTTCTCAATTCTGACAACGGATTCATGATAAGGGACTTCAGGGACTCTTAGATATCGATTTTGGAATCAATCAGTACAGTAACTAAAAAATTCAAAATGGCAGTCACTTTTTTCAAATTCTAGCAACGGGTTCGTGAAAAGGGACCTTAGGAACACTCAGATATCGATTTTAAAATCAATTATTCTAGTAACTAAAAAGTTAAAAATAGCGGCTACTTTTTCTAATTCTGACAACGGATTCGTGATAAGGGACTTCAGATATCGATTTTGGAAGCAATCAGTCCATTTATTATCAAAAATTATTATAACACAGCCAAAATATAAACCATTAAGCTTTTTTTTAATATAATCACTATTATTTCCGGGATACTTATTTGCCACAACCATTTTTTGATTCCAGGATCTGTTTGCGAAATATTTAGCCTTTAAGTGTTAATAAAAGTTAAACTCGCCGCAGCGCAACATTTTTTTTTCGTAACAAAAAAAATGTTGTAATTATACATAGAGTATATTTATACTCGTACTTTTAAAAAGACAATTAATTTAGCTATACAATTCAATTTTTCTGTTCTCTAAAATATTTACTTTAAAATTGGTTGCCCATTGAAGACGAAAATCTTGGGAACTTTGTATATTTTTATGCATAAATCTTAGTGTTTTATAAATATTTGTATGCTATTTCATTATGCTCATTAGATTTCTCATGTCTTGTTTAAACGAAAATAATGCCAATATTGTTCTATTAGCTAAAATGCATCCATATATTTTTTTTATTTCAGACGTGGCGGGGGCGGACTTTTACCCCTCACTACCCACATCAGAAGGTGGAACCACTGACAACCGGGCTTGATCTCTTTAGATTTATCCAAAGAACATTTGTACCAAATTTCATGCTTTTGTCACGATCCGAATAGTCAAAGCGTAAGGGACTCCACTAATCATCAATTTATCATTATCACGTCTACTTTAGGAAGATTATCCGAATGTACTTTGACCAAACCCGTTTTAGTCATTGCGTCAAATATTTCCTCACAAGGATTTAATACTTTAACACAGAAACTAATAACAAGCGAAACAACAGCGAGACTAAATAAATAATCACCAAAAACCATACAAACATGTTTGTTGACAGAAGACGTCGAGTATAAATTGACGTTACTTTTCGTTCCACCTATAGCGTTCGGTTTTGGAAATTTGCGAAAGAATTTAAAAACAGCCACTTCTTGATGATTAAATGTGACTATTAATAGTCCATTACTGCAGCGGACAGCAAAAGATCCCGCCTCTGCCTACGTTTACACGTTCGTCCATCAACGCCTAATTGTGGCCAGGGCTTGTACGAGTATAGTACTTTTCTCGATTAATGCGCAGAAATTAAAACTTCAATATAATTACTTTTCAAAATCAATGACGTTGACGAACAACATACAAAAATAATTTTTCACGCGCCAAAGTGTTCTTCTTTTTTTTTCAATAAACAGCGTTCTATTTGCTTGTCAGTTCGAAATTAAAAAAATAAGTTTTTAAGTTACCTATCTCCTTTGTTGCCATGTTGCGGAGTAAAATATAGTTCTGTTTTTAAATTACACGAAAGATATGAGTTTACATAGTAATTTATTTGGCCGCTAAACACGAAATGGATGGATGGATTTTCATACAACTTTTGCCGGCCGCTGCTTGCATGTATTTGGCCAGTACAGCAAACGCTCAAATTTCCAAGCATGTCTGAGAAAGTTATGATAATTTTAGAAGTAATTGTATAGTAAGTTTTTGTAGTAATAAAGGTAACAAAAATCCGTTTTTTGCCATTTTGGCTCAAAAACCCAAAAAAATCGTTAACTTTACCTACCCATGAAACTGAATAACTTTCCCTACGAAACCTATAGAATAATTCGCACAAAAATTTTTGAACTTCCTATACAACTGATCATCTGATTGCTTTGTATCAAAAGCCCAAAAACTTTGCGATTTGACTAAGATGTCCATGGGAAAGCTGTTCAGTTTCATGATTAGATGCCACAGTTATAGTGCATCGACATCGAATCTATCTCATCCATCACATTACTGTACCCACCGTTGTAACTTTTAGTTACTTAGGTATATACGTAAAAAGGTGCTTTTTTGTGTTATTTTATTATATAAAGTAGTACTCCTTTAGACAGAAAACATTCAAACAAATATTAATTGAAAATGAAGTAATTATTTATTAGTATCATTTTGAATAGTATTCACGGGTAACGACTTTCTCTATATGGAACTTCATAAAGGATTTATACTAGATTTTTTAGTAGTTGAGTAGATTTTTAGCTGTTGGTTCGGCTGTTTCCAAAATGGTAAGGGTAATATGTGGGTAAAATTACCTCTGACGCTGGCAATACGCATCAACGCGCTTGTTTCCTTCCATCCGTCAACCCGTCCATCCTATCACACACACTCACGGGCGTTACAGTTGGATCGGTGGTTTCTGTTTGGCAAGATTTGATTGGACTTTTTTTGTTTTTTTTTCTCATCTTGCCAGCACCAGCAACTCTAGCCAGCTAGTTTCAAGTTTGCTTCCTTGTCCTTTTTCTTCCATTTGCAATCACGGACTGTAATTTCGGTTTCTACTCTTTAACCTTGTGATTAGAAAAACGTGAAGTGAAACTTCCTAATCCAGATACTGGTACGAACGGCAACAACCTCGTTTTGTGTCAACAAATAAACATAAACAGTGATCGGGACAACAAGGGTATCAAAGTGATGAAGTAATAATGGTCTAGCTGAACTGGATCGGGACAAGAATGGGTTTCGTTCACTTTTATCGAAACGTGAACTCACTGGCGAACTCACCCACATATCTTTTATGGTAAGTAAAAAGTTTCGTGTTTTGTTTCGTAACTTGAAAGTTTTTCGGCGGGCGCCTGGTGTGGGGAAAAAATTACAAACAAGGAAATGAGTCTTCAATCTTTTTTTTATATGTCTATCAAGCCAAGTTCCATGATTTTGTTTTATGGAACTTGTTTGCACTTACTTGCGAAACTAAACTTACGGTTATTATGGTTTAGCTGAGGCCTGCTAGCGGCGTGTAGCCTACGCAAATTTATGAATTTCACTTCTACTGAGTATTTACTGTGTTTGGCTGTGAGATCAGGTGACTAGGCACTAAGTTAACTGCACCTGCTGTTCAACTTTTCATAATTATCACCTTTTCCATGGCACCAACATTTAAATTCATTTATTTTAAGACCAACTAACAATCACAAATTATTATTATAGTAAGGTCTTTAAAATCTGGAACTACAGTGTAATCTCACTAATCCGGCACTATTAAAAACCGGAGGGTGCCAGATTATTGGAATGTTCGGATTACTGGATTATACTGAAAAAGTCATAGGTAATGAATAAAATAAAGCATTTCATAGAGGGAATAAATGTATGTAATGTATTAAATTAACATGTAGGTACATATGTAATTAATTAGTTTTAAAATAATCCTTAATTGAGGTCTGCTTTTGTGGAACTTGTAGTCCTTGCTTAAAAACCTTATCTCGCATGGTGACGGATTATTGGATGTGCCGGATTAGTGAGACTATACTGTACTTGCTTACATAAGGTAGGTAGGAACAATTTTCCCTGTGGACAGGTTATGTTTGTTAATGCATTGATTCATGTAGCAGCAATCAAACTTGTTAAAGCAAAGATTCACTCATTCGTTGTGCTAGAAGAAAGTAGCCCTCATGATATCCTACCCTGCAGAATGTGTCAACAAGGTTGTGTCGTTTTTAAATGTTGGCGCCATTCTTGTAAAGTAATTTAAAACATGAAATAATTGGTCACCTGCATCTCTGCTAGGTACAGCCTGCGCCAAACTTTATTACTGACCTGAACTGTGATGCGAGTGCTTGCGTGCATCAGTACAGTAAAGTAGTACATACCTTTACACCCTGCTACTAACACTCAAAGTTTGCTACTGCGATGAGTTTTGAGACCAACTTCATAGCCGTAATAAAGTTTGGTACTACCTATACCTGTCTGTCTATCTAATTAGACCCACCCTGCAAACTTTCTAAGTGTGGATAAGGGGTCTGCTAACATAGGCATTAGGTAAATGAATGTACATTGTACCTAACTAAGGCATATGGCATGACATAGGAGTAGTTGTGTATTGTGTTTTCTTCCTTATGCCTACTGAAAATGATGTCTTAAATCTTATGTCCAATTATATAAAACTGTTCTATACCATGTGTTTGTTACTGAGATTGTAAGTGTGGGTAAGTAAAATGCCGCGGGGAAACATATTTTGTATGTAAAATAATATTGGCGGCATACTTGTGTTTTAGATTTAATTTCAGGGTTGAATAATTTCATTCCATCACAAAAAAAAAATAGACTGCAGTAAAATCATTATACTCGTACAATATAAAATATGTTTTATTCTATTTATTTATTGATTAACAAATCATATGTTAGACTAGATTAGTAAGACTTTGTCCACGTGGATAACTGAACATTACAAATTATGAAAAAAAAAATTAAAAACCATATGAAAATGAATCATTTGAGATCCTCTAAATAATGATAAAAAAAACAGTTCTTGCTTGTCATTGTGAAACAGAGATTCACAAGAAACTGCACATGCTTGAACTGGAATAGGAAGTTTTGATACCTGTGTGCCTATTGGCAAAGGCCTCCCCCAGTCCTTTCCATTCTCCTTCACACTCGGCCACCCTTGTCAAGGTTCTGCCAAAATTGTCATCCTCTTTTGCTTTGCCCACCTCTTGGATACAAATGGTTTCACTCCATTTGTGTAGACTTCTCAAGATTTGCCTACTTCCATTTTAAGTGTTTTATTTTAGACATAAACCTACCTGCACAAAATATTGAATAGGTACCTATGTACTAGGGTTCAGCAGTCTTTTCAAAAAATAATTCTATATTTTAAAAACCAAAATTATAAGATACCTACTTAGCCGTGATTCCGTTTAAATTGATTATCATCATTTCAGCTCATATATGTCCCCAACGAATGTCTCGAGCCTACCCTGAATTAGGGCGATCGGGCCTTAGTCTACCACGCGGGCCCAGTGCGGGTTGGTCGACTTCACACACAACCTTCGAGTTTCTTTGCAGGCGTGTGCAGGTGTCCTCACATTGATTATACGTCCTACTATTTAAATTTCTTTCAAATGTCCTGAAATACCAGTTTAACTGGTAGAGAAGGCGGGGGGGACCCTTGACTCTAACAAAAATTAGCACTTTAAAGCTTAAAGTTTTGGAAATGTAGCAAACCCTCAGTAGTTTTAAGGCCGTAAGATAGGTCTAATGACAATATTCAATTCAAATTATTGAAAGACTGTAAAGCTATCACTATGGAAAAAAAATATAATATACTGAAACGCCCTGATTCAGGGTAGGCTCGAGCCCCTCGGTGGGGACGTATATGAGCTGTAATGATGATACTAAAAGTAATAAAAATCGATTTAATTGAATACAATTTTTAAAATATTACCACTTTTGATGTAAGAGAATATACTATAGACCCTGATTTGGGCATTAATTGCAAAATTTCTCGAAAACAACTAGTTAATGTTGAATGAAACCAACACACAAAAATCGGTGACTTTAAGACCTTTCATTTAAATTGAACACGTTTTTTTAAAACTTATTTGAAAGTATAGAAAAGTAATTAAAACATGAAAAAAATCAAGGATTGGGCATTTGGTTTCAACGTAACAGCCGCATTGAAGCCCGCATTGATTTGAACTTAAAATGAATAGACTTATGTTTGATATTATTTCAACACGTATTGAGGCATCTTATAGCCTTAAAAGACCTATTCAACGATACCCCACACGATATAGGGCCTCACCGAAAAAACTTTTACCCCCTCTTTACATGTAGAGGGTAAGGTATGTATACCAAAAAAAAAAAATTTTTATCAAAATTTTATTGTACTACTTTTACCACTTTGTTGGCGTGATTAATGTGCATACCTACCTATTAGAGATTTCTTGTACTAATAACCTCTGAGCTAAGACACGGACAGACAGACAGTATGTATCCCAAAAAAAAAAAAAATATCAAAATTTTATTGTACTACTTTTACCACTTTGTTGGCGTGATTAATATGCATACCTACCTATGCCAATTAGAGATTTCTTGTACTAATAACCTCTGAGCTAAGACACGGACAGACAGACATGACGAAACTATAAGGGTTTCTTGTTGACTATGGAAACCTAAAAACCAGCTCACTCGAAGCTGCGGGCAACAGCTAGTAATTTAAGAATTTAGATACCTACTGGAAAATACTTTTTTGTGTAATGTAGTCAGAAGAACTATAATAAATAAATTTAAGTAGATACCTACTAGTTTTAAGGGGTCCTAACTTAAATCTGTTATCAAATATTGTTTTAAATGTTTTTGTTTATATTTTTATTTTAGTATGTAAGTTGATATAAAATTACCTCTTTTCACTCTGTGCTAGGCTCAGTGAAATAAAGCATTTATCTATATCTATCAATTATGAGGCCAATACAGATAATATACAGGGTGACAGGTAAGTAGTGCAAATCCTTTTAAGGGGATAAACTACATACATCTAATTTGCAACAAAAAAAGTCATATTATCTGGGGGACCAAAATCAGCGGTTTTCGATTTAAAGCCCATTTAATTTTCAAATTTTGTATGAAAAATGCATTGACTTATTTCGAAGTGATTTTGTAAAAAAAAGATGTTATGCTACACTAAGCATGCAAAATACGAGAAAAAGATCCTTATTTTATGAGCATTTCAAAGAAGTATAACATTTGCAAAACATCAATTTGTTATTTACAAAAAATAATTATTTCTGATAAGAACGTGCATCAAGTCCCATACAAATTTTCCAACAACTTACTATAGAAAAATGAGGTGGCGTGGTAGCATGGTAAAGGGGTCACCAATACCTAGTAATGTGAAATACATGGTAAAATTACAAATATAAAAAACTCATGTTAACAAATTTTTATGGATATTTTGTTTGGGATTTGATATACATACCTTCTTAACAGAATTTTTTTTTTCATCTCTCCTGTTCGGAAAGTTTAATTTTCATGAGTAGATAGCCGGGCGGAACATTGCTTTTCCATCCCTAGGGAGGAAAGTATTGTCATCCCTAGGGTGGAAAGTATTGTCATCCCTAGGGTGGAAAGTATTTTTTTTTACTGCCAGCCACGGAGTCGAAGATAATTGAGTTACATCATATTATTAAATTACATTAAAATAAGAGGTTTTCATATATCTAAACTTAACTAAACATTAAACGACGTGTTTTTTTAGATCTATAGGTTGATATTAAATCATTCTGCTGCGCGCCATATTGCAATGATAAAATGACACTTTTTTTTCAATTTTCGCCATGGCCCCCTAGATGCACGTCGTGACCATCTCGATTAGGTACAATCTAGTTGGCCGTGGCTAGCGGCCATTGCGAAAAGGTTGGAGGCTGGGTATAGGTAAGCTTAAATTATTGATATCTAATTAATACTTTATATCATACTAGCTTTTGCCCGCGGCTTCGCCCACGTGAACATAGCTTTTATGACTCTTTTTGAGGGTGAGTGGTGCGCGAGCCGCAATCAGCTCGCAAGCGTGGACATGAGTTTTCTCCAGGTACCTCAGGAACTGTATCGGGCTATTCAGTTTAGCAGTCTTTGTCACTTCCCACCCCCTCAACTAATTCTATACAAAAAATCACTTTAATCCGTTGCTCCGTTGCGACGCCACCGACGTGCGCGAGCGTAGAAAACAAATGTCCCCAGATCCCTCGGGAACTATGTCAGGATATACTTTATTAGTAAATTATATCATTTTCCACCTCATCTCTGTGCTAAAAATCACACCAATCTATTTTTTCGTTACGATTTTATATAAAACGAACAAAGAGTATTGTTTTAGTTTCCTCAGGAACTGCATCGGGCTATGATAATTTCCACAGATAAAAGGTTGACTATTTCATTCCCAGTGATACAGGCTACCTGCATGCCAAATTTCATCAAGATTGATAGAGGTGTTGAAGTGTGAATAGGTAACAAACAAACAAACACATTTTGACATTTATAATATTAAGTAAGGATTTCTAAATCTTAAATAAAATATAGAGCGTCAGTGGCAAAACGGTTAGGGCCACTACCTCCTGTCCGGAAGGCCGTGGTTCGAATCCTGCCACTTATCAATATCTATACGAATATCGATTTCATACTGGTATGTACGTTTATCCGACGCTCTTACGGTGAGAAAAACATCGTGAGGAAACCTGCACACGCCTTCGAAGAAATTCGAAGCTTATGTGTGAAGTCAATCAACCCGCAATGGGCCCGCGTGATCGTCTAAGGCCAGATCGCCCTAACTCAGAGCAGGTTGAGCCCCTTGGTGGGGACGTATATAAACTGATATGATGAAATAACATATATACCTATATTATCAAAAAACTAATTCAAATCATTATAGGTATCAATCTAGTAATAAAATTTCCTAACAATATTAATATAGGTCAAATACTCGAGTCGTATCAGCTCCAAAGGAGCCCAAGACGCACTTCTCGTTGCCGCGCTGGATGGCAATAGACAACCTTAGCAGCAGGTAGGACCTCACGTCACATCTCCTCTCTCGAAGGCGAAGGCCAATCTCCTTTGTGAAGGCAAAGGCCTCTGAGGGTTCAGCAGCCGGTTGTCTCGCAGACCAGCGGCACAAAGCAGTTATTTGCCTCCAAGACCGAGTACTTATTATGCTTCTTTCTCGCCGAAAATTGAGCAGCAGTACCGTACAGTGAGGCAGAAAAAGTGGCTTCCCAAAGCAGACACGTTCCTCTCTGCCATAGCACCTGTTTAAACCCTCCAGCCTTTTGCCATCAGATCGACTAAAGCCCGGCCGGCGGCTGCATCAAAGATGGAATATTCCATCTGGCCGAGACCAGTGCCCTCCGAATGAGGTCATTAAGGAATTAGTGACGTGTGAATCTTCACAAACACGACTGCAAATCAGTGAGTGATGGCCAATTGCCTCCACCGTGGACCCGCAAATACATTGATGAGGTTCACAGATATTGATATTGCAGGCGGAGAGCAACTGCCACATGCAAATAGTCGCCATCAGAAGAGTTCCCATATCTGTGCCTCCTGTTAAAAGATTCTAAACTCGATTTATGTGTTTTTATTTTTTTACACGATTGGAATCTGTAAAAATATACCTCTCTGTTCGTCTATGAAACACATCACTACGTAGGTACCATAGTTCTAGAGTTTAATTAAAGTAGCGTATGCTGAAAAATACATAAAAGAAATCCACTCAAAAGTATGAAATAATATTTTAATGTTTTAATACAACTTAAGCGCGTTTTATTATCCCTGCAGTGCCATCTATTGACATTCTGCTGCTATGATTATAATGTGTGGTATGTGTAGCTAATATGGGGAAAAAAGCACTTTATTGTCATTATTGTAAGTATCAATAGATCTACTTTCCCACGGGACCTCTTTAGTTTTCCGGGATAAAGAATACCCGACTATACAATGATGGTCAAAACTCCCCATCCCAATGTAAAGGTTTCATATTGATACGTCGAGCCATTCTAAAGATATTTTTTTTTTGCATTCCTGCAGGAACCCTTAATTTTTTTGGGAGTCACAATGTCCCAGTTTTAGTTCGCGATCAAAGATCAACGTGTAAAATTTGATTGTAATAGGTCAAGCCACATTTGCGTCGTGAGCCATTCTATAAATGAATACTTTTGATTTTCCCACGGGAACTCTTGAATTTTCCGGGATAAAAAGTATCCTATATGTTAACCCGGGCTATAAGGAACCACCATACAAAATTTCATCAAAATCGGCCTGGTAGTTTTTGCGTGATGCGCGAACATACAGACAGACAGACAGACAGACAGACAAACATTCCAAAAGTTGTTGTTTTAGCCTCTGTATCGTTAGTAATGTCCACCACAGTTATTATTTTCCAAAAATATTTCATGTACAGACACGGCCCCGTTACAGTTTTATTATATTATAGATAAATAATTCATTTCCTCACAGTCGAAATGAAAAGTAGAGTGTTTAACTCGGGTGAAATGTCCCATTCCACCCTCGAACTATTGGCGCTCTCACTTCGTTCGAGCGCCAGAAATATCTCAAGTGAAATGGGTCACTTTCTTCCCTTGATTAACAATCTACTATTTGTTGTTACTAAATTGGATGTTTTGCAACTTTTATACCTTTTTGGAAAGCTGATATATTATGGAACATTTTTTGTATTTCGCATGCTTAGTAGTGTTTCAGAACATTTTTTTTTACAAAATCATGAAAAATTCAATCAATGCGTTCTTTATACAAAACTTGAAAATTAAATAAGCTTTAACTCAAAAGAAAAAAACTAAAAAGTTTAACTAAAAAGAAAAAAACGCGGGTAGGCGTCAAAGAAAACGCACGCAAATTTTTGCTGCTCTTGTTTTTAATAATTAAAATATAGTAAAAACAGTGATTTAACTTACTATATGTGCTAGTTAACGTCGGTTCCCCGCCAGCAACCATTTTCACTAACAATCACAACACAATTCCTGCTTAAACATATATTGGTGCACTAACACATCAGCTGACATGGACAACATCACGCAGCTGAAAAATTCTATGGATGAAATGACTGCACTTTTCTCCACTAAGATGGCAGCCTTTGAGGAGTCGCTTTCAACTCCACAACAGGAGGTGGACACTACAGTTCTGGCAAGTGATTTCTACACATTCAAAAGCTTCATCTGGAAGGCTGTCTCTAGTCTCAAAGCACAGATGGATTTAGTCCTAAAAACTCTTGATGGGTTTGAAATGAAGTCGCGTGCTAATGTACTGCTTCTTCATGGAGTTCCAGAGAAGGAGGGTGAAAATGTCACAAACATTGTTACCAAGCTGTGCGCTGAGAAACTTGCATTGTCTGATGTGACCCATCAAATATTTGATTCTTGCTTACGTTTAGGTAGGTCCAGCAACCTACAAAAGCCTAGGCCTATTCTGCTTCGTTTCTGCAGCTTATACTATCGAAACCAAGTCTGGGCTTCCAAGAAAAATCTTAAGGGCACGGGCTATACCATGTCTGAATTTCTGACAAGCAGCCGTCACGCTGTTTTTACTGAGGCGCGTAAGGCTTTAGGCGTGAACCGTAGCTGGACCAGTGGCGGAAGGATAGTCATTGTTGATGCTAATGGCTCGAGGAAGCACATAACCACGATGACCGAGCTCGATGCAGTCTTGGTCTCTGGCAACAAATCAGTCGCTAATGGAGCAGCTGCCAAGCCTGCGGATGCGCAGCCCCCGCGGCCACCGAACAAGCCGCGAAGTGCTAAAAACGTGCCTAAAAAGTGAAAAACGTACAATTCATTCGCACGAATTACAACTCTATGTTTTAAAAGGACATACTCGTAGCTGCAATTGTGTATATACCTACCCAATACCGCTCTGTAGCATATTAAACCTGTGTTTAAACGACACACCTCGGTTTATCTATCTTTACCCACAAATCTCAATCAAATATTTATTTAAACTCTCAATATTTTAAACTGCAGGTACATCAAAATTTCAAAGAAAAGATTTGACTTTGTTTGTTTACTTCAAAACGTCATAATTTATCTAATCCTAATGTCATGTGTGTGTCTTGTGTCAGCGACAAACATTTTTATGGCCGTGGATTCAAGTTTATTTCACTGTTCCCGATGCAGGGATAGGTCATCTTTGTGCATTATTCCTTTTTTTTATTATTATTATTATTGGTGTGTTTGTTCACCTTAGTATGTAACTAAAAATATCTCTGTTAAAAGCGTTAAAAGCAATATAGTAGTGATCTGTGGTTAAAAGTTATCTGTCTCGTTTACCTTTTTAAGTTGGTTTGTTCATAAAACTACGCAGTTTAGTGTTGTGTATATACTCGTATATTATTATTTTTTTCTTCCTGGCTGCTGGCGGGTAAAACTGATGGAATTGGATTGCATCATCGTCGTAGTTGATAGGTACCTATTTAGTAAGTTTATGTTTATATAACATATTTATTTATATTTAATATATACATATATATATAATGAACAGCAGTAGTGATGTAGACCTTAATAATTCATCTTTTTTCTCTTTGTCTAGTAACTCGGATAACGATAGTTTCCACAGTGCTTATATACCCTTATCTGATGCCTTAAACTCTTGTTTTCTTGTTCACCCAAAAAACCTTAATGTCGTCCATATTAACGCGCAAAGCGTTCCCTGTCATTATGCTGATATGTTAGCAGCTTTTGATCTAAAGAACCTTCATGCCATCCTCATTTCGGAAACCTTCTTAAAACCCTGCCTAGCTTCGACATTGTACCCATTGCCTGGATTTCAACTCATAAGAAATGACAGAGTTGGCATTGGTGGGGGTGGTGTGGCTATTTATTTAAGGGAAGAAATTCCATTTACTATATTAAGTCAATCTCCTTCTGATTACACCGGCTCTTCTGAACACTTATTCTTAGATATCACACTTTCACATGCGAAAGTCTTGCTTGGTGTAGTCTATTCACCCAATAAAACGGTTAATTATTTCGCAAGTTTTGAGAATCTCCTTGAAAGTCTCCTCCCTCAGTATTCACATACAATTATTCTAGGAGATTTCAATACATGCTTGCTGAAAAATGATTACCGTTCACAAAAGCTAACATCTATCGTAAATAATTGTAATCTTCATATCTTACCATCTGGCCCCACCCATCACTTCCCTAACTGTCAACCTTCTTTATTGGACTTAATAATAGTCTCCTCTCAGGATCATGCGGTAGCTCATGGTCAATTAGCTGCAGATGCATTTTCATACCATGACCTCATTTATCTTTCATATAAAATACGTCCTCCCAAGCCCAAACACAAAATTGTAATGCAGCGTAATTTCAAGGATATGGACTTGGACAATCTTATGGTAGATGCTGGCAAAATAGACTGGAACCTGGTGTATGATTCGGACTCAATTGACTCCAAAGTTGAAATTTTTAACAGCCTTCTCACCCAAATTTATGATTTACATGCTCCTATCCGAGCTATCCGACTCAAACACCTTCCTGCTCCGTGGCTTACTACCGAGATTCGTACGTTGATGGCCAAGAAAGATGCCGCCAAAACTAAATTTAAAATGTCTCCCACTGATAAAAACCGCGAGAAGTATAAAACAGCACGAAACCGCTGCAATCTCGTTTGTCGTGATGCTCAACGCCGTCACATACATAAATCTGTTGAGAATGGCGATCCAGCTAAGGTTTGGAGATTTCTAAGAAGCATCGGCATCGGAAAACAGAAACAAAATGCTCCCGGTGATATCGACATTAACTTGCTTAACAAACACTTCTCGTCTGCTGCTACTCCTTCTACGGCCAACTCCCCTAAAGCTGAGACCTTATTGCGAATTAAAGAGCTTCCGTTGCCAAATCATTCCCCTCTTAACTTTGACCCAGTTGGACCTGAACAAGTTAAAAAACAAATTATTTCTATTTCATCCAATGCTGTTGGTTGCGATGATATAAGCCGCAACATGATTCTTCCGATCCTGGATGTGATTCTGCCGGTCATCACTCACATTATGAACTTCTCCTTGTTCTCCAATACTTTTCCCTCAGTTTGGAAGCAAGCAGTTGTGGTCCCCTTACCCAAAATCCGCAATCCCACAACTTTCTCCCACTTTAGACCTATATCCATTCTTCCTTTTCTATCTAAAGTTCTAGAACGCCTTGTCCATAATCAACTTTTTTCGTTCCTCACTGCCAACCACCTGCTCAACCCATATCAATCTGGTTTTCGACCCGGGCATAGCACTGTCACGGCGCTTGTCAAAGTGTCAGATGATATCCGTTCTGGTATGGAACATCAGAAAGTTACGCTATTAACACTACTGGATTTTAGCAATGCTTTCAACACAGTAGATTTTGACATATTGCTGGCGTTAATGAGCTCACTTAATATTTCCCCTGCTGTTATCGCGTGGTTTCAAAGTTATCTTGGTAATCGTCGGCAACGCATTAAGATTGATAACCAGTGCTCGGACTGGTGCAACATCAATCTCGGTGTTCCTCAGGGCGGCGTCCTATCTCCTCTTCTCTTTTCCCTTTTTATTGATACTATAACCAATTCCCTTTTGTCCTCTTTCCATCTGTATGCTGACGACTTGCAGATTTACATTCAGGAATTCCCTGACAACATTGTTCAAGCCATAGACTTTATGAATAAAGAGCTCGATAAAATATCGACTTGGTCCCACAGGCATGGTCTTCTTATTAACCCAAGCAAGTCTCAGTCTATAATCATAGGAAGCTCCCGCCAGCTGGCCAAGATTGATACATCATCATTGCCACCAGTACTCCTTAACAACGTTTCTATACCATTCTGTAAAAAAGTTAAAAACTTGGGTGTGATTTTTGACGCAAATCTTTCTTGGAGTAGTCAAATTGGTGAAGTAAGCAGAAAAATTTTTGCTTCCTTGGCCTCACTTAGGCGCCTTAAAAATGTTCTGCCCGTGTCGACCAGAACTCAACTGGCTCAGTCCCTTCTACTCCCACTGCTTGACTACGCTGATGTTTGTTACCTTGATGTTACCGAGGAGCTGCTGAACAAACTGGAACGCTTGCAGAACGTGTGCATAAGATTCGTATTCGGTTTGAGGAAGTACGATCATGTCTCTGAGTTTCGAGCTAAGCTGAAGTGGCTTCCCATCCGTCTACGACGTAATATGCACATTCTCTGCTTGCTCTACAATGTACTCCACAGTCCAGCGGCTCCTCCGTATCTGAGGGACAATTTTCGACGTAGGGAGTCAATGCATGGCCGCCAACCTCGATCGTGTAATGCTCTTCTTCTCTCTTTTCCCACTTTCAGCACTGACTTCCTCAGTAAATCTTTTAAGGCTCACTCGGTTCGACTGTGGAACCAATTACCTGTTACTATCCGTACATCTGAGTCCCTGTTCATCTTTAAAAAAAGACTTAGGGATCACTACTGTAAGCTGTGTAATTACTGAATATATATATATATATATATATATATATATATAGTTTATTTTTATTTCTGTGGTTATTATTTATTAAAATATGTATGTTACATGTAAGTATTATGTATATTTAACTTTTATTTATTTCTTAATTACTATTGAATTACTGTTTCATGTGTATCTTTATTTATATAATATTTGTTTGTTTTGATTTGTATTTTATATATTTATATAAGTATATATGTATTATTTAGTATTTTTTATTTTTTTTTATCTGCAGCCACCCGCATTTAGCCTTTTACCTACCAACTCCTACCGGTTACCTTAAGGTTGCCTGGAAGAAATCGCTAAAAGCGATAAGGCCGCCTTTGCATTGTACATTTTTAAATTAAGTTTTTGTAAAGTTTTTTTGGTATGCAATAAAGAATATTTATTTATTATTTATTTATTATTTATAACTCGAAAGCCGTTGCATTCCGACCGCCGGTTAATATGACTTTTTCTGTTGCAAATTAGATGAAGTTAATCCCCTTTAAAGGATTTGCACTACTTACCAGTCACCCTGTATATCTACATTTTTAATAGGAAAGCAAGAAACATTTTGGGTGGGGGTTATGTATACTATGTAGGCTATGGGCCACGATTGTTTGTTATGCAATGAATAAATGTGCAAGAACTTTGTTTTATCAATGGCCCATACCGTGAGCCCATTTGCATAGCAAGTAACATTTAGTCTATTGGCCTCTTGGACATTTGCTACGCTTTTCATAATCATCATAAGAGCCGAAAGACGTCCACTGCTGGACAAAGGCCTCCTCCAAGGATATCCACGATGACCGGTCCTGCGCTGGCCGCCTCCAGCGGCTTCCCGCGACATTCAACAGGTCTTCGGTCCTGTGGGAGGCCTACCTATATTACGTCTTCCGGTGCACGGTTGCCACTCGAGAACTTTACTAACCCAACGGCCATCTGTTCTACGAGATATGTGCCCTGACCACTGCTACTTAATTTAGAGGTTCTGTGAGCTATTTCGGTTACTTTGGTTCTTATACGTACCTGTCATTTCTGATTCGATCGCGTAGGAGAATTCCGAGCATAGCTCGCTCCATCGGCCTTTGGGCGACCTTGAGCCTTCTTATAAGGCCCATAGTAATGGCAATACACACTGTTCAAAGACCTTAGTTGATTTACATTTTTACCTTAGGTGATTTACTCGCCGTTGATATCAGTCCAGAAGCTTGAAAACATCTTCCAGGGCAGCGGTGAACAGTTTCGGAGATAAACGGTTTCCCTGTCTCACCTCTCGCTGCAGCTGGTTACTTTCCGAATTCTGGACATAGAGGCGAACCGAAATGATGGCGTTTACATACAAAAACAATTCAACATCTTGATGTATAGTGAATTTGTAGCACAGCTCAGGTATCTACTGAATCAAAGGCTTTCTCATAGTTCACAAACGCCAAGCATGGGGTGGCTTATTTTACTCTTCAGTCTTCTGTATAATTTGCCGCAGCGTATGTATGTGTTTGGTAGCCTGGCATCTGCCGGGGATTCTCCGCAACCCCCGCCCCGCCGTTACCATGACTGCTTACCTTTAAACTTTGGTTCTTATGATGACACCTGATCTTCTTCTTGATAAGACTATGAAACTGATTGAGGTTAAAGTACTAGAAAAACTAGAATAGAGTATTTTTCATTATTAAAAATAATTAAGAGTAAGATAATTAATAAATATACTTAAAGACACCTACAAACACTTCAGTATATCGCTAATCAATTTGGAACCGCTAGAGAATCTGTAATACAGCCCAAGTTTCGAATGAATCAAAGAATTTCTCATAGTCCACAAACGCTAAGCATAGTGGCTGATACTCTTCGGTCTTTAGTATAATCTGCTTGGCTGATACCATGGAAGACTTAAGCACAATGCTCGATGGCCTGTGTAGTCTCTGAGCTAAGCCGCAGACAGACGGACAGAATGGCGAAACTATATAAGGATTCCTTGTCGCCTACGGAACTCTTAAAAAAACATACTGTATATAATTACTTAGAATATGTGTATCTCATAGTTTGAGCCTTAACATTGCTGGATTATCAGGTTATTATGTGCTAATTTATGAAAAGGAGTAGGGAGGCCATAATAACTTCATTGTCAAAAGAACCGCCCTAATAAGCAGTTAGACAGAGGAACATACCAATTTGCAGTTCATTTGGTGTGACAGCCCAAATCAGTGTAAATTGTCCCATGTCCCCATTGTGCATCAGCATTGTAATGCAGATGAGAGCGATCTAATTGTTGGTTCCGTTTCGATTGTGTCAATCAATTTTATGGGCCATGATCGTTGTTTTAATGTAGGATTTGGCGCATTAATGTAGTGGAGTGGTAAAATAGTAAAATTAATAGCTAGTTGGTTTAACTGTGGTATGCAGTTAGTTGGATATGTGTTATTCATTACCACTACACCTCTCCACACAAATATGACAATAACAGGTACCTACTAGCATTACAAACAATAGACATCAACGCGAGTACAAAAAAATGACTTTTTATTCAGTTCGGAGTCCTTAGTCCTTAGCGAGAGTATATACGACTTACCTTTACCTATGGTGCCATACCCAAAGGGTAAAAACGGGACCCTATTACTAAGAATTCGCTGTCCGTCCGTCTTTCAACAGGCTGTATTTCATGAACCGTGATAGCTAGACAGTTGTATTTTTCACAGATGATGTATTTCTAATGCCGCTATAACAAATACTAAAAATTAGAAAAAGTGAAAAAATTGTTGTTTTTTAAACGTGAAGAAACTAGCGCCATCTAGTATGATGGTACGGAACCCTTTGTGTGCGTTTCTGACTAGAAGTTGGCCGGTTTTTCTTATTTGTTGTTTTACGTTAGAATTAGTACTATAATCACACCAAGTATTACACTTGCATGTATTACTGTTTTTAAGACAGAGCGAAATCAAAAATACCTCTAAAATACCCACTGAAACACGGTTTTTTTATAGGGCCCCCATAATTTATTTTGTTTTTATTTTTTTTATTCGTTATAGCGGCAATAAAAAAACTGTCTACTTATTACGGTACATGAAATACGAGATGTATTGGGACAGACAGGCGGACAGCCAGCGGAGGCTGGGTGTAAGGAACCCTAAAAAGTAAACACTTTCGTTTGTTTTTATTAAAAATAGTCTAATTTTACAAAAACCAAATTGAAACTAATTTATAGTTGGGCTTATATACAGAGCACCAGTTGGGCAGGTGACACTTATTTATGTTTGTGTCTGGAGTTCTAGTGGTCATACCGTAGCTATTTCACTGCTCACAATGTAGTTGATACTTGACTGGTTTTCTAAATGACTTTTTGTTTTCTGTTACTACATAGTTATGTATTATACAGGGTGACTGGTAAGTAGTGCAAATACTTTTAAGGGTATAAACTAAATCTAATTTAGAACAAAAAAAAGTCATATTAACTAGGGGTCCTAAATCCTCGCTTTTTGAGTTAAAGCCTATTTAATTTTTAAATTATGTATATACAGAGCACCAGTTGGGCAGGTGGCACTTATTTATGTTTGTGTCTGGAGTTCTAGTGGTCATACCGTAGCTATTTCACTGCTCACAATGTAGTTGATACTTGACTGGTTTTCTAAATGGCTTTTTGTTTTCTGTTACTACATAGTTATGTGTTATACAGGGTGACTGGTAAGTAGTGCAAATACTTTTAAGGGTATAAACTAAATCTAATTTAGAACAAAAAAAGTCATATTAACTAGGGGTCCTAAATCCTCGCTTTTTGAGTTAAAGCCTATTTAATTTTTAAATTTTGTATAAAAAACGCATTTTTTTAAAAGTTTGTGATTTGAAAAAAAAGTTATGCTACAGTTGGCATTAAAAATACGGTAAAAACTTTCTCTTTTTATCAACTTTCTAACAAAATACAAATGAATTGCATCAAAAACAATGATCGTTGCCAAAAGGGTGTCACAAGTCCCATACTAGTTGTCTATCAATTTTGTATGGAAAGAATCAAGTACGAATTTTTTGGATGAGCTTGTGAATCAAAGTTAGTAAATGATGCTAGAGGGTCAGATACGTCTGTATATGCGAGAAACATCATAAATCTTTAAATTAAAAAAATGTTTCTTGAAAATTTGTATGAGATTTGAGAACAGTTACTCTTTTGACAGGAATCATTGTTTTTTGTTACACGTAATTTGTTTTTTTATCTTTTTTTACTTTGTTGGAAAGATGTTAATTACGAAAGTTTTTGCCGTATTTTGCAAGTCAACTGTATTATATCGTTTTTTGGAAAATTACAAAACAAAAAATGCGTTTTTCCATACAAAATGAAAAATCAAATGGGCTTTAACTCAAAAACCATTGATTTCCGACCCCCAGTTAATATGACTTTTTCTGTTGTAAATTTGGTGTAATTTATCCCCTTAAAAGTATTTGCACTACTTACCAGTCACCTGTATATTAAATTGTCTAAGCCTTATTGATAGATCAGCCTAAGCTGATACGTTCCATCCTGTGAATGTGTAGGCTGCATGGTTTAATTAAAAGTTTGTGTTAAGGTAACAAAATAAAAATTACAATTTGGTTTGTAATTGATGGCATTTGTTTCGTGATAGGTACTCCAGAAAATTAAAGGCTTATTCCTCCGAGTAAGCTTTACATAATTTTTAGTTTAAAATACTTAAAAATACGCTTTAATGGCAAACTGAACTATATCGTATCTTTGAAAATTTATTTTAAAAATTCTATTCTTTTTTTTTAATTTTTAAGGTTTTGTACACCCAACGGGTGACCAACAGGACCCTGTTACTAAGTCTCCGCTGTCTGTCCGTGTGTCAGCGGGCTGCATTTCATGAACCGTAATAGGTAGACAGTTGAATTTTCAGTGTATATTTCTATGGCCGCTATAACAACAAAAACTTAAAAAAGAAAAAGTGGAAAAATAAAGAGGGTCTCCACTCCATACAAAAAACCTGTATTTATAGGTCTTAAGAAGTATTTTTGATTCAGCTCTATAGTAAAAATGTTAATACATACAAGCGTGAAACTAAGTGTGATAACTTGTCATTATTACCAACCCGCACTGGGCCCGCGTGGTCGACTAAGGCCTAATCGCCCTGATTCAGGGTAGGCTCGAGCCCCTCGGTGGGGACGTATATGAGCTGTAATGATGATCATTGTCATTATATTATGTAATTGTGTGGAGAGGTGTGGTGGTACGGAACCCTTGCAGTGCTAGTCTAACACGTGGCCGGTTTTTTAATTTTAAAAAGTAAGGGCAAAGCTACCTCTAATTTGACGGCGGAAATTGTTGAAATTACAGTCTATCCTTACTAATATTGTAAATGTGAAAAAATGTTTGTTTGTTAATTACCATTACCTTTTTACGCTTTAACACCTTGACCAATGATGAAATTTGGCATGCATGTAGCCTGTGTCACTGGGAAGGACAGGCTACTTTTTATCCCGTGAAATTAGCATAGTCCGATGCAGTTCCTGAGAGAACTGAAAAACTAGTATTTTTTGGTTCATTTCTTTAACATTGCAATGGAACAATGGATTGTTGTGATTTTTGCACAAAAATGATTAAGGGGGTGGGAAATGACATAGACTGCAGAATGATTCTAATAGACATCAAAATAGCCCGATCTAGGATAGGGATCTGGAGAAAACTTATGTCCACTCACTCTCAAAGACAGTCTTAAAAACGATGTGCACGCGGGCATAGCCGCGGGCAAAAGCTAGCGAGATTTGTAAACATACCTTTTAGGGTTACGTACAAGTTAACGGGGCCCTATTACTAAGCTTATGCTGTCCGTCCGTCCGACTGTTAAAAGGATTGTATCTTTTGAACCTTGATAGACATTAGATAGTCGGCTGAAATTTTCACAGGATATGTGTTATTATTATATGATGGGGAATTTACTAAATAATAGCAGTAAAGTTCTTGGGTAGAGATCGCGCACTATAAAACGTAGCGTAGGTAGACCTCCCACTCGGTGGACAGACGACCTTGTTAAAGTCGTGGGAAGCCGCTATATGCGGGCAGCGCAGGACCGGTCGTTGTGGAAATCCTTGGGGAAGGCAGCAATCCACCAGTAGACGACATTTGGCTGATATGTTGATGATAATATGATGACTAAGAATTAAGAAACGTCTGAAAGGTTTTTTGTTTTTGCTCTATCGTAAAAACGGTAATACACACGAACGTGAAACTTGGTGTGATTATAGCATTAAACCAATAGTAAAACAACAAATTATTTAAAACCCGCCAAGTGTGCGTCGTACTCGTGCTAAGGAGGTTTAACTGAATAAAAAAAACCTACAATTTTCTGTCTCACGTTGATGTCTTTTGTTAGAAACGAAAAGCCATTATTGTTATACTTGTGTTGGATCCAGATAAATCACAATTCGAGTTTTGCCCGTTTAACCATCGGTGCCCGAATCCGACTCGCACTTGGCCGCTTTTTGTCCTACTCGGGCAAAACTCTGGTAAGGCTTAAAGTAATGCTCAATGGTGATTTATCTGAATCTTTATGCTGGCATTGTGTGTAATGTGTAAGTCATGCTTTTGATTTACTTATTTGTTCTACCAGGCGCTGTTTAAAAATTTAATATGTTTTTTTTTAAATTTATTTTGTGAACTAACTAACGACTGATAATGTTTATTCTTCTATTTTAACACGCTTATATTAGCTTCACCTGTATGTACTCGTATGTACATATGTTTATAACCGACTCCTGTGCACTCGATTTTGACCCACTTTAAACGGACAGATTTAATTCAAACTTTGTACATTAATTAAGAATCAGTGACAATATAATAATTTCATAAGTTTGTCTCATTATCCTGAACTAAAAATTGAAAAGCGCTTTGTGCCATATTTTTCGTATATCGAGCAACCCACGTTTTTTTCACAATAATACTAGTATTTTTCGTTCCTTATTGTTTTTAGCTTATATTAAGAATTTTTTTTTCACTTTTTAGTTTGATGTGCTTTAAAAGCGTGTTTTTTAGTTTTTTTAAAATATATTTTTTAAAAGAATTCCTGAATCTACATTACACTAATACAGAATTTAGTCAATTACAAAATTGGATTGTAAACCTATCTATATGAGTAGGCAAGTGTGTTTGACCCTCATAATCAACATTAGCCATAATATTCATGTGTTAGTATTAGTATTGTAGGTATTCTGAGAAACAGTAGCTTTCTTGTTTTTAGTTTAGTACTGCTTGTTGTGAGTACTTGCCTCTGAGAGAGCATTGTTCCTCTCTGTTTATTCCCTCAGTGATTATGTTTTAGTCGATACATAACATAGGCGTTGTATATGTGTGGTAGAGAACATGCCGATGGGCACGTAGGACTTTTGCTTATTTATACGCTACTTACGGCTAGGATATCTAGCTTAATCTATTTTGAAACACTAGATATCGATATGTTCTAAAGATAATTGAATTTGTTTGTATGGGGCTAGTACATACAATCAATACTTGATTTAGGGATTACTATAGATAATGACTACCTACATATCGGACAAAAAGTGTCGTGCGACAAAAAGTGTAGACCAAGTAATTCAAAACGGCTTTGAATGATCATCCTTCGCGTTTTACTCATAGACAGAAAATTGGTTGATAGATTAACTTATACTGGTTGGTAGGTTTTGTGTGGTTTGGTTGGCATGGGAGAGAACCCTTTATACTAAAAACCTCCCGTTACATACAGTGCAAGTGGGTGCAGTTTTTATTTAACTTGCAATGTATGTATGTATGTTTGTTCGGGTGAAAGTTAAATTTGACCCACTTTCCGGTTTCCGATTGAGCTGAAATTTTGCATGCATATGTATATCGCGTGACAATGCAATATTAAAAGTTTGTACCTAAAAGTTTTTAGGTTTTTTCCCTTGAGCATCTGTTTCGCAATGACAAAAAAAAACAACTGGTTTTATTTTTCGGATTTAGGCCAAATTTAGGCCAGTTTCAAATGATTAATTTTCATTTGTTTTTTCGTAATTTTCATAGTTAGTCATGCCCAGTTATCCACGCGGACGAACAACTAGTTCAAAATAAGAGCTTACGTTGTTATTTGTCTGGACTTTTGTTAAAAAATGGACCTACAAATGTACAAAGACACTACAGAAGCTTTATAATACCTTCGACAGTAGTTAGCTTAAGTAGTGAGTGATGATAATAGTAAATTTCGTAAGTGCCCCGCGTCTTATCATCAGCTATGGAGTTTTACAGCTAAGTGCGTTTTGACGAACAAACACAGTGCTATCAATCTGGGTCAATCTGTCTGATAGTCGTTATCTCTGTGCGCCTTACTTCTTAATAAGTAATTTTATTTACAAATCGGTTTATTTTAGTCTGCCCGCCGATAGCCCGCTGGCGAAGATTGTTGGTAGGTATGAACACGTTTCACGAAGTTTTTTTAATTTATTTATTATTGTTTGTTAGTAAGTAAATCAGCCATAAATAATATAATAACACAAATTCTGTGAAAATTTCAGCCGGCTACCTATTCCGGTTCAAAAGATATTGGACGGACAGACAAGCAGACAGCTTAGGCTTAGTAATAGGATCCTGTTCGTACCCTAAAAAACCGAGCAAGTGCAAATTGGACTCGTACATGAGTTACGAAGGGTTCCGTACCATCCTACAAGATTTAAGACAAAAAACACGTTTCTTGTATGGGGGCTTTAATTTTTCATTTAATTAAATTATTTGTTATTTATTATAGCAGCACTAGAAATAAACACTCTGTATGAATTTCAACTTTCTACCTACTAATGTTCATGAAAACAACCAACTGACAGACGGACGGACGGACAGCAGAGGCTTAGTAATAGGGTCCTGTTGTCACCCTTTGGTATGGAACCCTAAATAAACTGCATTTTGTAAAAGTTTGCCAATAAACATAAATGAGAAGTCAACACTACAGTAATACGATTCGTATGGTGATAGATGATACCAGGCGATCGTTTAAACTTTAAAAAAGCAATTTTAATATGCCAGTTAATTACTTTCAGCGGAAATAGGTATTGTTGAAGTGCGTGGTAGATCTTTTTTTATTGCAAATTGATCAAACTTTTCTTTAAAACAATGCCTTGTCATTGCCTGTCACTGCTAAAACACGCTTTTTTTAGGTACATACGAGAATCTATCTATGTGTCCATCTATGTATCTATCTATGTATCGGAATCTTTGAACGTTATTTTCATCCACTTCAAGACGCCGTATTAGATTTGCACACGTATTAAGAACCGACTGATTAAAAAAAAGAAAAAAAAGTTTGGTTTGCCATTAAAGCGTGTTTTTAGAGTTCCGTACCTAAAGGGTAAAAACAGGACCCTATTACCACACCCCGGACCACTGCATACAAGTGGTCGTGAAATAACATTTCTAAAAACAAATGACGGAGCAATCAAAATCACGGCGAAATCCCATACGTACGAAAACCAAACTGTAACCAATCTGTATCAATATGGGTGACGAGGGGGTGAGGTCGCAATCTAGAGAGCGGCAGAGAGTGTCCATACTGTATGTTAGTACTAATATATTATACACTTTGCTATTACTAAGACTTTGATGTCCGTCCGTCTGTCTGTCTGTCTGTCCGTCTGTCACCAGGCTGTATTTCATGAACCGTGATAGCTCTAGACAGTTGAAATTTCCACAGATGATGTATTTTTGTTGCTGCTATAACAGCTAATACAAAAAATTTGAAAAAGTGAAAAAATAAGGGGGTCTCCATACAAAAAACGTGTTTTTTAAACGTGAAGAAACTAGCGCCATCTAGTATGATGGTACGGAACCCTTTGTACTAGCGCCATCTATTTTAGTTTATTAAACTGTCAATTATTTAATCATCTGCACAGCGGAAAAACCAGGTAAACTTGCGGATCTATTGTGTTTGGACTGTTAGGTAAGACTTATGCTGGCTGTAGTTCACATTTTGTGTTCCTAAAAGGTAGTTATTTTATGTTTTACGACTATATTTTGTGTACGTAAAGGATAGTTTCTTTTGTATAGATTTTAGGTAAAAAAAATCTAGATCGGTAGTTATTTGTAAGTTACAGTTTCTGTCGAATTAGTTAGTTTATGTGTAAGACTTATGCTGGCTGTAGTTCACATTTTGTGTTCCTAAAAGGTAGTTATTTTATGTTTTACGACTATATTTTGTGTACGTAAAGGATAGTTTCTTTTGTATAGATTTTAGGTAAATAAAATCTAGATCGGTAGTTATTTGTAAGTTACAGTTTCTGTCGAATTAGTTAGTTTATGTTTCGTCCTACGATTAGTATGAAAAGAAACATTCAAAGTTTCAATTTTATACCCAGATTTTAATGTATTCTTCGGGTACCGTAGTCCCTAAGACGAATTGTAATAAGAACATTTTGTCCGTCCGTTCGCTCGTCCATCACAGACAGACAAAATATCAACGTCATTTTGAACCAAATTACTGAATTGTATGAAATTTGGCACGAAAATAGTTCAGATATTATGGACCTCAATTTTGTACAATAAAATAAATATTTATAATTAATTTTGAGGGGTAACTCTCATTCGTACATATACTTACAGGGGCATGTTTTTTTTTCGATTGCTCATGTTCTTGCACTGAGAAAAATTTACATAGTCAGTCTACGTAATTTAAGTAGCAAAACGGTACAGCATGACAGTTGTAGCCGGAACCATGTCGCATACGTAGCTGGTATTAAGTAGGCGGTCCCGTGAAGTTTGTCAGTAACCGGCATACGTAAATTACTGCTGTGCCGTTTTGCTACGTATATAAGTAGCTGGTATTTATTACCTGTATACCAGCACAGGCTTTGTATATGTACTGTACGGGCTCGGGATCCGTAAATAATGGTGTTTACTACGTATATACTGTTACTGCATAGGTCTATACGGGTATAGGCTTCGTAAGCCTGGTATTGCATACGTACAACACTGACACGGTATCGTTAAAACATGGTGTTTACTATGAGCGTAATGTTGCTGCACAAGTACTATACAGGTTTAGGCTACGAAAAGCATAGAATATCCTACTTATATATTGGTGATGGATGCGTACAATACTGTTACGGGATACGTAAGTCATTGTGGTGCCTACGTATGAAATGTTGCTGCACAGGTTCTATACTGGGCCAGGCTCTGTAAAGCATTGTGTAGCCTACGGAGTAAATGGGGCTGCACTGGTTCAATACTGGGCTAGGCGCCTTACAGCATAGAGTGTCCTATTTATGTAGTTCTGATGGATGCGTACAATACTGGAACGGGATCCGTAAAGCATTGTGTAGCCTACGTATAAAGTGTTGCTGCACAGGTTCAAAACTGGACTAGGCTACGTAAGACATGGAGTGTCCTACGTATGAAATGTTGCTGCACAGGTTCTATATTGGGCTAGGCTCCGTAAAGCATGGAATGTCCTACTTATGAAATGATGCTGCATAGGTTCTATACTAGGCTACGCTCCGCAAGGCATGGAGTGTCCTACTTATGTACTGGTGATGTATGCGTACAATACTGGCACGGGATACGTAAAGCATTGTGTAGCCTATATATGAAATGTTGTTGCACTGGTTCTGTACTGGACTAGACTACGTAAAGCATGAAGTGTCCTACTTATGTACTGGTAATGCATGCGTACAATACTGGCACGCGATCCGTAAAGCATTGTGTAGCCTACGTATGAAATGTTCCTGCACAGGTTCTATACTGTGCTAGGCTTCATAAGTCATGGAGTGTCTTACTTATGTAACGATGATGGATGAATACTATACAGGCACGCGATTCGTAAAGTATTGTGTAGCTACGTATGAAATGCTGCTGCAGGCTACTAAATACATTTTACCCTGTGAAATTCTGCTATGATTTAATTGTGGATTATAAAATTTTAACCGTATGCCGCAATTAATGAAAACTTTACGAATCGCGTGCCAGTATAGTAATCATCCATCATCGTTACATAAGTAGGACACTCCATGACTTATGAAGCCTAGCACAGTATAGTATAATAGCTGTGCAGAACAGTACGTACGTAGTAAACACAATGCTTTAGGGGCACCGTGCTAGTACTGTAGGCATTACATCATACATAAGTAGGACACTCCATGGTATACGAAGCTTGCCTAGCCCAGTATAGTACAGTGTACCTGTGCAACAATAAATACGTAAAAAACAATGCTTTAAGGATCTCGTGCCTTTACTGCAATCTGCAAAGCATGTTATCTACGTTCCGCCCTGCCAAACTTTAAGGGGTGCTTCCACTTTTGAAACTGAATATTTTTTCCCAAGCAACCTTTTAAGTAGAGGCCAATTTTTTTCTGAAATTGGCAAAGGGTTTCTTGGGAAAAGTTCTGCAGTTTCACGAGTAGAAGCACTCCCTAAAATTTGGCAGGTCAGAACCGGACGCACTGCATATGCGATTTTATGCAAATATATGACAACACAAAGCACATGCCTTACAGATTACAGTACTTTTAAGTACATAACAATAAAATCACACCAAAAAATAACAGTATTGTATAACGGAACAAATAATAATTCACATAATATTCTGTTCAGTCATTAAGGTAAATGTACATTATTTATGTAAATGTAGAAACACGTTACACCATGCCTTAATGAAAAAACATCTTAAAAGACCTATAAGAACCTATGTACAGCGAATAACATAATCGTGTATTTTTGTATTGAAAAGGGTGAAAAATTAGTAATTACACGTGGTTATAACTGGAACCATATTTAATTTAAAAATGTATTAACAGTCTGAAATATGTTACATTATGCATAATTAAGCTAATTTTATTACAATGTTATTATTTTTGTACGTACTTAATAAAAGCAGAGATAATTATAATCCCTAACATATTAGCAAGATTACAAAAAAAACTAGATCAGTAAATAGAGCAGTTTTTGTCATATTTAGTTTTGATGACTGCCTTTCCTTCCGTTTTCTTGCAGGCAAAATGTTTACGATGTGGCCTAGAAGTAGTATTGATACATTGGTGGTCGTCTTCGGGTCTTTTTCTGGAAAAAAAATGAAATAAATTGTCACCTACAACCTTTTTAGTGTGAATTTTTAACTGGGACAGTATGCTGAAATCCTTAACCATAAAGATAAGAGAAACTGTTTAAAAACCTTTAGGTCTTGTTTGATGGAAACAATTTTGGCACAGTTAATTTTTCATTTAATTCGGACTCCTTAGCACGAATACGACTCACACTTGGCCGGTTTTTATTACTTGTGTTACTTCAGAATTAGTACTGTAATCACGTTGAGTTTCACGCTTGTATATATGTATTGCCATTTTTACGATAGTATGGATGTCGCTCTAAATTATGTAAAATATTCTGTATTTGTTAATATATTAATTAGTTACAGGTGAAGCTAGTAAAAGCGTGTTAAAAATTATAATGCCCTACATAAAGTGGTAGCACTGTAAAACTCTTACCAGGCTACAGGTTTCAGGTTCTTCCAATGCAGAGAAATTATTATAGAATTTTGCTATATCGCCTTAATAAATATTATTCAGACATTGTTTCTGCCCACTTCTCTTCTGCTGTACCAATCTTCCAGGGGTGTATGTTCTTTACCCAAATTAAATTGTCATTGTCTGTGAATAAAAGTAAACTCAGTTAATATTACTCATACTGCAAATGAGGACAAGTGAATATCTTAAAGCTATACACTACAGGTTGAAATTAATAAATGGAAATGCTAAACATGTTAAAAACTGACTTCGATCGCAAAAACTTGATACAATTGTTTTTTTTTAGTTTTTTGTAATTTTCTAAAAAAGTACTTAATCAATTTTGATATGAACCAACCTAGAGGCATATCCTATATCTAATGACTCAACTTACAAGGTATATACTTCGTCTTGATCCTTCTTTTAATAATCTTTGAGAACTTTTGTCTGCATTTTGAATAAAAGTGCCATCCATATTTCCCGAAAAATAAACATTACATAAACAAAAAACAAAAAGTTGGCCCTTTGGTTACAGAACGCTATGAACTACTAGTTAACTTTAAGACTATGCACAAAATTTACTAGGGCATGTAGTAAAATATAATTGTGAAGATAGATATATGTTAATTACTAAGCATGTCCCTAAGTAGGGTGAAAAAGTTGAAACTATAGTAACGACTATAATGAGTAAGTCTGTTCAAGAATTGATACATAATCTCTACAGATAATTACTTTTTGAACATTCCAATTATTGTTTAAGTTTACGTAGTAACTATTGGCATGAGCTGACTCATGAACTGCACATCTTTTGCTCTACAGGTTGGCTGACAGACCAATATTTTTTTTTGCAATTTCAGCATGTAGAACAAAAGTTGTACAGACAGACGGACGGGTATAGCGAAACTATAAGAGTTCCTTGTTGACTATGGAACGATTAAAACATAGGTACTCACTATTTATGTTGTCAGGAGGTTATGACACAGATTTTAGTCTCCTTTCCTGTCAGATCTAGTTGTTTCCTGTTCCTGCAGCAAGAAAATCGGATTTCAGGAGCTGAAATTTAACCAAAATACATTAACAGAGGAACTGGAATAAAGATCAGCCGCCTATGCTTTTCATTTAGTAAGTGCTTCAGTGTAGGTAGGCCCAGGCTAGCTACTAGGAATGCATCTTTGATGAATCTGCTATTGGATACATTTATTGGTAGGGTTGTAGTGCAATTGAGAGGTAGCATCCCCATCCTTCAATACCTAATAACCTTTGAAGCAGGACGAATGCCACTATGCATTCATTACGGACAATGCTCAAGCCAGGAAAGACACGCAAGACATTGAAATATGGCAGTGCGGGCAAAAATAGTATAGCACTTTCCAGAACAGTTTATTTTTACTTACCATAAAAAATAACTTCTTTCAATCCAGGCCTTACACTTTTATGTAAACGAAAAACTTCCATCTTAATCTTACGATTACGGTACAGTACAGTGAATGTTACTCTTTGCACATTTTGCTCAAAAAAGTGTTGCCTGAACTGGTTTTAATTTTGCCCTAGGCTTGGTCTCAATTTACCCTAGATTATTATATTATATAGATAAAAAAATTATCTTTATTTAAAAAAAATTCTCGTGTCACAGTGTTAGTTGTCATACTTCTCGGAAACGGCTGGACCGATTTCCATGAAAGTTTCTGTGTATATTCGATAGGTCTGAGAACAGGTAAAAAAATTCACTGGGATCTGAGCGGGCGAAGCTGCGGGACACAGGTAGTATTTATTTTGTTTGATATCTCTAACGTTTTTCAAGGTAAAGGCATGTTTTTGAAAAAAAAAATGGAAAATTTAAAGTGAGCTTTTTCTCATGTCTTTAATGGAACAACACTTTCTCATTTTTGAGATTGCTGTTTTCTTTTTTTTAGTAGAGAAGATATTTACAGGGAAGCTGGGATTGGTATAGGTTATCATTTTCGTGATGACGGTTTGAAGGTCATTGACCTTCGAAGAGAGGAAAAATAATAAGTCTCAAAGACGGTTAACTGTACAAAAAAGCTTTTGAGACAAAAAATGTACGTACTATTTGTTTCTTTTTGAATGAAAATGAAATTGTTGCCTGAGGTCAATTTTTTTAATTTTCCGTCTCAAATATTTTTTTAGCGCATCTACTCGTAAAATATTAGTTGAATTATAAACCTTTGTATGGCGTACCTTACAGGTTCAAGTATAAGTTATGAGACTTTTTGTCAGTTTATTTTTTATCGTAAAAGTAAACATTTTTATTAATAATTATTGTTGTTGGTTATACCTACACAGACCGCACATTTAATTGTAGCTTCAAAGAAGGCTAGCAAGATTTCATTCACACAAATACTAGAAAATAGAAAAATATAAATTCGATTGCAGCGTGTCTGTCTAATAGTAACATGTAAAGTTTAAAAAGCATTAAATAAAATATTATTAAGAAATAAAAAAAAAACTGTCATATAAACCTCTAAAAAGTAAAAAAAATAATATGTATTGGTTCTTTAAGTTCAATTTAAGTAGTAATGTTTTGATCCAAGAGTCATCGCGTAGCAGACTGCTAAGTAAATAAAATAAAAACATAATTCATCAGATTTTTTTTTTAACCAATACTAATTGCTTTACTTCCCTACTAATTTCTAATAATTTCACAAGTAAGCGGTCCCCCAACGCGACGACTCTTGGATCAAAATATTACTACTTATTAAACTTAAAAGGCTAACATATATTATTTTTTTACTTTTTGAAGGTTTTTGTCGGGAGTATTTTAATATTTAATTTAATTTTTATGGTTTATGAATAGTCCTCTTTGAAAACTTACGTTTAAAGTGAGGGATATCCTTAACGATATGCATGCAATGAAACATGTTGAACTAAACAAGTCAGCCAAACTTTTTTTTTCATCCGAGCGATACTTTCCAAATATACACTTTACATTAAAAAAATGGGTGCCAGTACTTATGTACGCACGTCAGAAGTTATACTTCTTTATCATCATTAAAATTAGTTTTTAATTGCATGCAAATATTTAATTACAATAAAATAATAAAAGGACTTGAAAAAGGTAGTCAACACAGTCAATAAAATTCAGTTTAAATTCAATAAACATATCGCATATCATACCACAAACTGCTCTTGTTCTTCCCCGTTTTTGCTTCTTCGATTGTACACAGTTTTAGCACGGTTTAAGAATCCATACAGTCATCCAACGTCTTCGATAATCGCGTCATCGCCGACATCACGAGTCACAGCTTATGTATACTCTAAGCGAGTCACTGATGATCACAGTACCAAGGGTTGTCACAATACTGGACAATTAAATGAAAGAAAATGCCATCACGTAGAAAAATGACTTCAAAAGTGTAAAATCGATATTTGAAGGTACCTTAGATCTCAGATCAAGAATCGGTTGTCAGAATACATAAACGGCGGCCATTTTGATTTTTTGTTACTGAAACGATTGCTTCCAAAATCGATATTTGAAGTCTTCTGAGGTCACTAATCACGAATCCGTTGTCAGAATCGAAAAAAGAGGCCTGCATTTTGACCTTTTTAGTTACTGAAATAATTGCTTTTAAAATTGATATCTGAGGGTCTCTGAGTTCCCTATTTTTAGTTACTGGACCGATTGCTTCCAAAATCGATATCTGAGGGTCCCTGAGGTCCTTTATCATTATCACGAATCCGTTGCCCGAATTGAAAAAGTGGCCGCCATTTTGATATTTTTAGTGACTGGACCGATTGCTTCCAAAATCGATATCCGAGGGTCCCTGAGGTCCCTTATCACGAATCCGTTGCCCGAATTGAAAAAAGTGGCCGCCATTTTGAACTTTTTAGTGACTGGACCGATTGCTTCCAAAATCGATATCCGAGGGTCCCTGAGGTCCCTTATCACGAATCCGTTGCCCGAATTGAAAAAAGTAGCCGCCTTTTGATCTTTTTAGTTACTGGACTGATTGCTTCCAAAATCGATATCTGGGGGTCCCTGAGATCCCTTATGTTACAACGGATTCGTGATAAGGGACCTCAGGGACCCCCAGTTATCGATTTTGGAAGCAATCAGTCCAGTAACTAAAAAGTTTTAAAAGACGACCACTTTTTACACTTCAGACAACGGATACGTGAAAAGGGACCTCAGGGACCCCCAGATATCGATTTTGGAAGCAATCGGTCCAGTAACTAAAAAGATCAAATTTAAAATGGTGGCAACTTTTTTCAATTCGGGCAACGGATTCGTGAAAAGGGACCTCAGGGACCCCCAGATATCGATTTTGGAAGCAATCGGTCTAGTAACTAAAAAGTTCAAAATGGCGGCCTTTTTTTTCAATTTACAGAATTTCAACGCGTTACTTTTGTGTTACAGTGATGCGCGCGTATCTTAAAATTTCACTCATCATTTTTTCATAACGCGCCTAAAGAAGTATAACTTCAAAAACCTAAAAACCGACTTCAAAAAGAAAATCATTTATAATATAAACACACTCAATTAACCAACAACGAAATCAAAGGTAGGTGCAAATCAAATTAGGGGCCTACAATTTTTGTGGGGTTGGTATCAGCACACAGCTACTTACTTATCTATCAAATTATCGATTTTGTAAGCAATCGGTGTAGTCACTAAAAAGTTCAAAATGGCGGCCACTTTTTTCACTTTTGACAACGGATTAGTGATAAGGGACCTCAGGGACCCTATAAATTGATTTTGGAAGCAATCAGTCCAGTAACTAAATAGTTCTAAATGACGGCCACTTTTGTTACTGAACTGATTGCTTCCAAAATCGATATCTGAAGTCTTCTGAGGTCACTAATCACGAATCCGTTGTCAGAATTGAAAAAAGGGGCCAGCATTTTGACCTTTTTAGTTACTGGAACAATTGCTTCCAAAATTGAAATCTGAGGGTCTCTGAGTTCCCTATTTTTAGTTACTGGACCGATTGCTTCCAAAATCGATATCCGAGGGTCCCTGAGGTCCCTTATCATTATCACGAATCCGTTGCCCGAATTGAAAAAGTGGCCGCCATTTTGATATTTTTAGTGACTGAACCGATTGCTTCCAAAATCGATATCTGGGATTCCCTGAGGTCCCTTATGTTACAACGGATTCGTGATGAGGGACCTCAGACCAGATATCGATTTTGAAGGCAATCGGTCCAGTAACTAAAAAGTTCAAAATGGCGGCCATTTTTTTCAATTCGGGAAACGGACTCTTGATAAGGGACCACAGGGACCCCCAGATATCGATTTTAGAAGCAATCGGTACAGTAACTAAATAGTTCAAAATGGCGGCCACTTTTTTAAATACTGACAACGGATTAGTGATCAGGGACCCCCAGATATCGATTTTGGAAGCAATCAGTCCAGTAACTAAATAGTTTTAATGACGGCCACTTTTGTTACTGAACTGATTGCTTCCAAAATCGATATCCTGAAGTCTTCTGAGGTCACTAATCACGAATCCGTTGTCAGAATTGAAAAAAGGGGACAGCATTTTGACCTTTTTAGTTACTGGAACAATTGCTTCCAAAATTGAAATCTGAGGGTTTTTGAGTTCCCTATTTTTAGTTACTGGACCGATTGCTTCCAAAATCGATATCCGAGGGTCCCTGAGGTCCGATATCATTATCACGAATCCGTTGCCCGAATTGAAAAAAGTGGCCGCCATTTTGAACTTTTTAGTTACTGGACCGATTGCTTCCAAAATCGATATCTGGGGGTCCCTGAGGTCCCTTATCACGAATCCGTTGTCAGGATTTAAAAAAGTGGCCGCCATTTTTAAATTTTGTGACTGCTCCGATTGCTTCCAAAATCGATATCTGGGGGTCCCTGAGGTCCCTTATGTTACAACGGATTCGTGATGAGGGACCTCAGACCAGATATCGATTTTGAAGGCAATCGGTCCAGTAACTAAAAAGTTCAAAATGGCGGCCGCCTTTTTCAATTCAGGCAACGGATTCGTGATAAGGGACCTCAGGGACCCTCAGATATCGATTTTGGAAGCAATCGGTCCAGTAACTACAAAGTTAAAAAGGGCGGCCACTTTCTTCAATTTACAGAATTTCAACGTGTTACTTTTGTGTTACAGTGATGCGCGCGCATCTTGAAATTTCACTTGCATATTTTTTTCATAACGCGCCTAAAGAAGTATAACTTCAAAAACCTAAAAACCGACTTCAAAAAGAAATTCATTTACAATATAAACACACTAAATTAACCAGCAAATCAAATTAGGGGCCTACAATTTTTTTTGGGATTGTGTTGGTATCAGCACACAGCTACTTACTTATCTATCAAATGTTTTAGATTCGATGGTTGTGCTGGTTCCATAATTTTTGCTCTAAATATAAGGTAATTTTCCAGTTGACAACACTCAAGTTTAGAGTACAAATATAAGTGAGCCGAATATGGTCCAAGCTACTTATAAGATATGTCACTTCTTTTCAAATGTAGTCAGCTAACAGACGGAATGGTGTTGGCTACGTAAAATACGTAGCTTTAAAGTTGTTGAAAGTTTGCTGCTTACAGTAGTAATGCCGTCGGCTACTTAAAATACGTAGGAAGCCAGTTGTTGTAAATAGACTGCGTGCACAAGCAATATCAGCAGCTTCTAAAAATACGTGGCTAGATATTATCCTTTTACAAGTGAACGGAACATGTGTAAGGGTGCTACATATCTAGTGAGCGAGGGATAGACTCCGTAAAGTACATAGGAAGCCAGCTGCTATAAAGAAGCATTCTGCGTGCTAAAGAAATGTCAGCGGCTAGTTATAATAGGTATGTATTTATTTCCTATTGCAATTAGATTACATAGTTAGGCTGCGTACGTAAATTGTTCTAAGTATGTCTCATCTCTGAAAGATTTAGAGTTAACCGACTTTTCCCCGCCATAGGTATCATATTTAATTTTAGTTTCCAGAAGTGAGGCAGCTCTATCGGTTATGAATCTAGCCTTTAATCCAATCAGACCGGATTCAAAACTCTGTGTAGGCGTGGAATTCTTTTAAGGTTTTTTTTTATAAAAAGAATATTGTGTTGTTTTCCCACAAAGAACATATTTTTAGTTCACATGCCTAGAAGACTCCGAGCATCGCTCGGTCGCCCAGGTACCACCATAGTAAAGTATACTTGACCGCTGGCTCATTTATTTCAAGATAAAACACAATTACTACGTATGTGACATCATCCTGCGCATGATTCTAAATACCATTTGTCCAGCTATACATAAAATTGTAGTCAGCTTACTTAAAATAAAACAGCTATCAACCCCAACTAAATAGCCAGATTACTTAATAACATCAAGACATCGGCTGCTTATTGTACGCAGGTGGCCACATGCTGTATATATGTCGCATACTGACCAAGTAGTCTCACTGGGTATAATTTACTGCTGGTAGGCTACTTTCGTTCGTACTATCCCCAGGTTCGTTAGTGTCATGATGTAACATACTTACTACGTATGAGGCATACGTTTTTGTAATACCATTATTGAAAATGGGGTGTCACACTTTCACGTCAGTATGATTTCCCATTGGTAGCGAAGCGCCACAATTATTACGTGTGTTACTAACGTAGTAAGTAGTAAATTGCAAGCACATTACAAAATCGTGTTCTGTAAGGAGATTTTTTTTCTCAGTGTGTGGTTGTAACGTACCGTTTGCTAGATATACATAATAGATCGTTAAAAAGATCCCGGCCCCTCTGCCTTTTCTAAGCTGGCACAATTAACCGTGCTATCCAAGGGATAGGCGGCGGTTGCCTGGTGTTGCACTTAGCATCACGCGCAGTCACGTGTAGAGCATTTAGATTTACACCTATACGGACGCGTGTACATCTTGAATCAGATGTGCAGGTTTCCTCAAGATGATTTCCTTCACTATTAAAGCTATCGGTAATTATATGTACGTAAGATTCGAAAAACTCAGTGGTACATTGGCCGTCCGGATTTGAACCCGGGACCTCTGGGTAGGAAGACCGTGTCGTTACCGGTTGAGCCACCTATGCTTTTTCGCTTTTCTAAACTGTTAGACATGGAAACTTGAAATCACCCATGCATGTAAGAAGGTCTTAATTAGTAGGAACTGTTAAAGAAAATTGATCAGGGGATAAACTGTGATAAACAGTTAATCTTCAAGTTATGAAATATTGACTGCGGAATCCAACACTATCTATGCGTGGTCCGTAATACACCTGGCTTTTTTTTTAAACCACAATTGATTATTTTTACGATATTTTTACCACAGTATTTGCTTCTGAAAATTATCATTGCATGCAAGCAAGTCTGTAGAGATACACCCACTACGTACCTACAACGTTTAATTTACATTGGTGTCAATTCAGTAGTTATAAAACCTAATCTTTTAGATTCAAAAGTAAGGAGCACTCGAAAAATAGGTCGATGGTACCGAACACTTGAAAGTAATTTGAGTTAAATTTCTAAAATAAACATGCGTTATCTATCTACAAATAGAAAAGGTTTAGGCGTGGCTTGAAGTGTCATTTCACTACGCTCCGTCGTTTATTCTACCCTCCTGACAATAATTCTGTTAAAATAATAATTTTCGAAAAACCTTAAAACTTTTAGGTACTTAAAAGCTTTTAATATTGCATTTACATGTGCATGCAAAATTTTAGCTCAATCGGAAACCGGGAAGTGGGTCAAAATTAACTTGCAAGATTACACCCGAACAAACATACATACATTGCAAGCTTGTAAAAATACTCATTTTCATCAGCGTCATCTCAGCCGGAAAACATCCAATGTTAAACATAGAACTCCCTAATTCTTCCCCTCCCATTTTGAGCCACATGCATCCAGCGGTATCTTTGAGATTCTCCATAAGTCTACCTGGCGGGGGGCGTCCAACACTACGTCTTCCGGCCCGTGGTCGCCACGAGGATACCTTACGCATTTTATGCCAGGTTTATTGTAAATATTCAAAGTCCGCGGCTTAAAGAAGGAAGATTTGTAGTTCTCGGATCGGACGATGTTATTGGTGCAAAGTGAAATTTACTTAGCCGGTGCCGTGTAGTTTTATCAAAACGTTGATTTGCCATTTACTTCAATCCTATCTCATTATATCAGCCAAAGGACGTCAACTGCTGGACAAAGGCCTCCCCTAATAATTTCCACGACGACCGCTTCTGCGCTGCCCGCATCCAACGGCTTCCCGCGACCTTCACCAGGTCATCGGTCCACCGAGTGGGTGGCCTGCCTACGCTACGTTTTTCGTTGCGTCATCCTCAATCCTATCTCACTTACTTAAAAATATGAAACGAGAAAATCAAGTACTTTTTAGGTTACGAAGTCCACAAGGAATCCGTATAGTTTCGCCATGTCTGTCTGTCCGTCTGTCCGCGACTTAGCTCAGAGACTATTGGTACTAGAAAGCTGTAATTTGGCATGGGTGTACATATTAATCATGCCGACAAAGTGGTACAATAAAATTCTTAAAAAAAATATTGGCGGACGGCATGATCGAATTTAGGGCGGCACATTGGATAGAACGTTTGTCGGGAGCCATCAAAGACGCGTTTAAATGAGCGAGCGAACTTTATAAAGAGGGGGTTTAATTTTTTTGTTGTCGTACCCTATCGTGTTGAGTATAGTTGAATAGGTCTTTCAAAACTACTTAGGGTTTGCATAAACCATATTTCGATCGAGGTATCATTTTGCGAAATATTAAGCTTTAAAGTGCAATTTCTTGTTAAAGTCGAGTTTCCCCCCACCCCCCACTAGCTAAACCGCTATTTCAGGACAACTGAAAAAATTGTAAATAGTAGACAAATAATCAATTTAAAAGGAAAACTATGACGGCTAAGTAGGCTTTCTTAGTTAAGGAGTAATAGTCGACCAACTTAATGTGTACAGTTGGATTTAATAAAAGGTCATGAGATTTTTAATACAAAATATTCTAGGACCAACTGCAAATATAATTTTGTTTTTTAAAGTATACATTTATTTTTTGAAAATACTTTTTTGAAAAGTTCGCCTTCTTTGCGCGAGTCCGACTCACACTTGGCCGGTTTTTATTTTCGCCTCTTTCTCGGTTTACGAGCGCAGCGCTTTGTGTTATTTGGTTTGTTAATGTATTATGTTGCAGTGTTTTAAGATCAAAACTGACAAGCAGTACCTATGTGCTTACTTATCTATGCTTTACAGGGGGTCCAAGTTTCCGTTGCAATGGAACATGGAGGAAATGTAATATAAATAGATAGATACATAATTAGATATTTATTCGTGGGGTAAAGACTTTGGACAGAGTTTCATACCTTAAAAACAAGTAAACCTAACTCCCCACTCCCCACCTTCTCGCAGGAGCGTCTGTCATTATTCAATTTGTATGTGAATCGAAAAGGAGGAATAGGAGGTATTTTTTGTAGTCATAACATAACATAACCACTGCCTAGTGTATTATAGACGCTAGTGAAATTTCTCGATTACGTAGACATGGCCAAAAATGTATGTTTTTTTAAATAAATATTTAACTTCATCGAAGGGGCAAGCCTGAAATCGATATAGTATAGAAGCTACGAGCCTACAAAAATCGGTTTTTCTTTATGTTGTGGTTTAAGATGATGTTATTATGTTGTTGTTGCTTGTAACATGTGTTATTGTTCATTGTAGTTTTCTATGTCATATTTATGGTTATTCTGCTGCTATCTATGGATTAAAAAAAGAAAGAAAAAAAAACATTTTTAATATAGGAGCCGGAGTTTTCGTTATGTTATGTATGTTGTTGCTTGTAATGTTAATAGTTGATTGTAGTATTCTGTGTGTTATTTTTGTTTATCCTGCTGCTATGGATTTAAAAGAAAAAACAATGGAATAAGGAGCCGGATTTATCGTTATGTATGTTGTTATTACTAATATTACATCGATAGTAACTATCGTGTAACATATTAGCACATTCCTCAGACAATGTCCTTAAGTATGTCCAATATTTTTTGCAAGACTGATATTTAGTAGTAATCACCCAAAAAAATTGATGTAGCAAAAGGGTTTCTCCGCTTCTCCGTCTCTGTCCGTGAAACGTCTATGCATCTTATACCAATCCTGGCGTTAATCGGCTTGATCTAGCAGCATTAAGGAAATGGAATTTTGGTGTACTATAAGTGTAAATAAAGAAATAAATAAGGTACGCGTGTGCGCGCAATCTGGTGAGCTCCCTTCGTCTTTGGGACCTTTTAGTCGAGGTGGCTGGTCGTGGTCGGGGCTCCTCGGCCCCTTTTTCTTATCTTTTTAGCTGCTTCCCGGTGTTTTTGACGCCTCATAAACGCGTACGTCTAGGAGGCGCCATAGCCGAAGTATTCTTGATTTTTCTCTAGTTTTATATGAAATTCAAGTTAATCAAATATTATAATTATTGATAGGCACTTATAGGCACGTTTTTCCGAGTGAGGGCCTGGTGACCTATAACACAAGATATTTTTATCTTAGCTTAGGCACGAATCTTCCACAAACATCTGTTGTTGTGACCTTATAATAATTGCTCCTTTTATTTGTGTATAATTTGTTGCTTTGTGGTGAGAAATAAATTATTTTTCTTATTATTTGTAAGTAAGTCCTTTTTTCCTCAGCTTTTTGCTAGTTAAGCCTGTAATTACGGGCTATGCCAAGTAATTACAGAGTGTGAGTGATTAGTTATCGCTAATTTCGTCAAACTGCAGGAACTTTCTCACCAAATGACAGGTATTCAGGATAGCGGCATTTTGTAAGGTGTGTATTAAGTTTTATTTTAAATCTTTTGTTCCTAGGTATTTATTTAGTGTTTTTGGTACAACTCCGGTGGTTGGAATTACTATGGGGACGATTTAAACTTAATATTATTATTAATTATATTATATTTAAAGAGTCCATTAGCGACGGAATGCCTCGTGATACCAAAATGCAATACATCCTATTTACGACTAGTCTAAGGCGGGCGCCCAATAGGTATTTGGGTTTATTATAAGAGCTGCTAGCGGCGACTGCAGTACTGCGCTCCCTACGGCAATAAGATTTAATTCATTTGACATGCCTCAGTTTACTGTTGATAGATAGTTGCGTAATTTTAATGAATATTTTAAGTGGCAAATAAATTTTCTTTGAAATACCCACAATTTATAATTAAGTACCGTGTAATTGCTATTGTAAGGACGGGCTGATTTCCGCAACCAGGCGTCTGATGCGCCCATTTTGCGTGTTTGGCCGGCATCACTGCCAGCCCAGCTCCTCCAGGATGCCCAGTAGCCCCCGCAAATAAGTAATACGTAGTAAGGTACTACAATTAGTTATTTAGATGTAGGTTCAATTCTTCTTTTCAAATTCATCCATTACGATCTGAAGACTAAAATCACTTTAAAACTGGACCTTATCTAGTTAGTTATATAAATACCACCCTTCAGTATTGCTAAAAAGATTAGAACATTTTCAGCATAGAAAAACTATATCTAGAAAGCTTTTATTTAGCTATACTATAAAAAAAAACAAAAAAAAACGATTTCTATTTACAATCTTTTATTTAATTTTACGATTTATACTATAATATAATAAAGAGGTAAAGTTTATAAGTTTGGATTTCAGAGGTAATCTCCGAAACTACTCATCCAATTTCAAAAAAATCTTTCACCAGTATAATGGACATTTAAGATTAACAGGGGAAAAAAGATTTCGAGCCACAAGCGACACACTGCGCACCTTATATATCCACGCGGACAAAGCCGCGGGCAACTGCTAGTTTTATATAAAATACTGGACTGTGCATAAACTAATCGTTGCAGCTAGTTATCCGACACTAGTTCGAAATAAATAGAAAAAAGCTAATAGCTGCTAAATCGCCGGATGTTATCGAGTGCATTCTGCTTACAATGCAGTAAGTGTATACTGGAATGTCGAGGGACTAGGCTGAGCTAGAGCACTGACACACGAGCAGACAAACGGAGACGTACTGACTGGCAGGGCACTGATAATGCCTGTTGCGTTACAGTACTGTCACTAGACTCGAGTAATTAATGACAGTACACACTTAAACCAAAGTCTTATTTTATATTAGTATAGGAATATTCGGAATATATTAGGAGCGTCTCGGTGGTGCAAAGAGCGTCGGTGGCGCAACGGCAAGGGCCGCTACCTCCTATCCGGTAAGTCGTGGTTCGAGTCCTGCCATGTACCAATGTGTTTTCGAGTTTCGATCTCATTTGTACGTTTATCCGACGCTCTTACGGTGAAGGAAAACATCGTGAGGAAACCTGCACACGCCTTCGAAGAAACTCGGAGGTTGTGTGTGAAGTTGACCAACCCGCACTGGGCCCGCGTGGTCGACTAAGGCCCGATTGCCCTAATTCAGGGTAGGCTCTAGCCCCTCGGTGGGGACGTATATGAGCTGAAATGATGATAGGAATCATATAATTTATTCTGGAGCTGATTATAAAACATCCCCTCCTTTTCAGGGTTCCGGAGTCAACAAGGAACCTTTATAGATTCGCCATGTCTGTCCGTCTGTCTGCGGCTTAGCTCAGAGACTATTAGTACTAGAAAGCTATAATTTGGCATGGGTGTACATATTAATCAAGCCGACAAAGTGGTACAATAAAATAATGAAAAAATTTTTTTTCAATGTATTTTTTTATGTAGGGACATATAAAGAGGGTAATTTTTGATGTGTAACATCTTTGCTCTCGCTTTCCTGCAATTTGTGGGAGTGATTTTGTGAAATGGGACGGAAATGTGTAACAGGAAATGCGAACGTTTTTTAATTCTCGAAAACTAAGGTTGTCATAGCCATGCCGCCTAGTGTGATGGCAAAGGCAAAGATGACATACTACTATTCGAAGGGTCGGCCCGTGAATGTACGACCCGATAATTAATTAATTTCATAAGTATTTTGTCACATGTTACACATCATATGCGAGTACTGTAGGTCTCGTTTTTTTTTGTTGACGTATCCTATCGTGTGGGGTATCGTTGAATAGGTCTTTCAAAACTACTGAGGGTTTGCTAAAACCATTTATCAATTCAGGGATATCGATTTATGAAATATTAAACTTTAAATCGCTAATTTTTGTTAAGGTCAAGTGTCTCCCTGCCACCAATTATCTGTTTTTTTTTAAATAGTAGAACATATAATAAATTTAAAAGAAAAACCATGACGGCTAAGAAGGCTTTCTTAGTTTATGAGTAATATTCGACCAACTTAAGATGTGCAATTGGATTTATAAAAAGTTCAAGATTTTCCATACAAAATGTTCTATTATCAACTGCAAATATAGTTTTGTTTTAATAATATACATTTATTTTTTGAAAAGACAACGGAACCCTACTTTGCGCAAGTCCGACTTGCACTTGGCCGGTTTTTTTAAATTTGTTATTTTCATGCGATCGAGAAAGTAGTGAAATAAATTACAGATTTTCTAATTTTATCCAAAATGTGTTTTACTCGTATAAATAAAATAAATGTTTGCAAAAAAAATCCGTCCGTCCGTTCGTCACGCTATCCCTAGCGGCTAAACCAATGGTCCGATTGACCTCACATTTTAAAAATTAAGAGTTTTATAATAATTTGTAAAGGATTTTGGGTAGCGTCTAGCTGGGTAGCTGCCATACATCAAAAAATTAAAAATGCCTAAATCTCAAAAATAGCTGTAACGATTTTGATGACAATTTGCTAGTAGTAATTAATAATAGTGTGCTATTAAGTGGCACTATCAGTTAATGCAAGCCGTCGTTCGAGGCAAGCCCTCATACAAAGCGGAAGCGCAGGACCGGTCGTCGTCGTGAAAACCCTCGGGGGAAAAATCCAGCAATGAAAGTCTTTCGGCTGTCATTATGATGGCGATGAAGCCCTTATACAAAAGCATTTTTTTAAATGTTCTATATAAACGAATCCCACAGAAAACCACTGTGGGTGTTCTGTAATCAATCCGCTCCTTATTTATTAGTGCTTGCCTCTACTTTACTTTTTGGAGTTTACTCCCTATGAATCGATTTGCATATTTATAGGGGCCCGGTATGAGAAAAATGTGAGGAGTAAAATCTATCGATGAATGACAGCGTTACGAAAAAGTTTCGATACCAAAAAGGTCGTGTTCAATAGTAGAAATGAAGTGAGTTATATTCAAGCGCGAGTAAACTCCAGTCGTGCGTCGGAGCTGACACACACAATTTTTTTTTCATTTTTATTTGTTTTTACAAGCTATTAATTATTTGTGAAGTGCTGCTGTACAATTTATTCCAATTTATATTTTACGTAAAAGTTTTTAGGTTTTTCGAAAATTATTCTCCTCCCGCACGTATACTCCCCAATCAGACGCTTTTCTTATACAAATAATAGTCTTATACAATTTATTACAAATAACACGGGTGAGCTACTGGTAGAATATCATAATAAAGGTAGTACATTATCGTAATAGGTATCATTAGCAGATGTTACGTACGTAGGAGTAATACAGTAATAATTGTGGAAACAAATGAGGCTTAGCTCGAGGATTTCGCCCACGAATATTGAGATCTTTTTCGAATTGCGTAAACAAAGACGCCTCGCTCGTTGAAGTGTTTAGGCGGTAATATTACAGATTTTCGTTATTTTTGACGTCAATTACTCCAGAACGATAGAAAACCCAAGGTTGAAAAAAAAAACCCTTATTGTTGATGATGTTCCTTAAAGTTAAAAGCTATTAGAAACACGATTGAGCAGTTTGGGCTCGATAGAAAAAAATCCCAAAGATAGGTCAACACCGTTACTTTCAACTCTAGTTATGACTAATATTTTGAAGTATGAATTTAAAACAATATACTATAATATTTGTTATGATTATGGGTTTACCAATTGTGATTAAAAAATAAAAATAAAAATGATAAAACAAATTGAGTAATGTTATTATTTTTTATACTTTCATAGTAGTTTTTGATTGAAACGAAAAACTATTGAAAAAGTGTGGTTATTATCTTTACTCTTTACACGTAAAGAAAAAGACAGACAACTGTTCCAATCAATATCTCGCCTTAACCTTACGAAAATGAATTCATAGCCACCAAAAAGTTCCTTCTAGAAAATATAATTATGTATGTATGTATGATCGTGTTCTCAATATACAGAAAATGCTGGACAAAAAAAATGCATAAAGATACCTTTTTTTAGATTTTTTGATCCAAACATAATTATATTCTTCACTCAAGTATTGGCTTGAAAAAGGTTTTATTTTTTCTATGGTTTGGAAGAAGCGTTGTAGATCGTTAAAACTATACCTTCTAAGAACAGAATTTTCTGATTTGATTTATGTATGTACGTACTTATTATTTTCTCCCACTGTATGATAGAACCGTAGAAACACAAATGTGTCTCAAACTGTCAAATACAGTCATTCTTTGTGTAATTACGTCATTACTTTATAACTTTCTATTCAAAGTACCGCCTCGACAGTTTGATTGTCGACTAATGTTGTTCTTGTTCACAGATAAGGACTGAATACGGCAAGTCATGATGGCGTGGATATCTAAGGTGACGACCATATTGATGGTGGCTGCCATCAGCTCGGGACACCTCACCGATGATGACTTCAGGATCGTCAACCGCCAAGGTACAGAACCTCATGACAAAGTATATATAAGGTCTAACAAACTTAGCTGAAACTATTTTAACTGGTGCTTCTACCCATGAAACTGAACAACTTACCCCATTAAACCCATAGTCAAATCTCAAAAAAAATTAAACTTCCCATACTAAGTTGGCTGTTCAGCTGATCGAGTCAGTATGGGAGAGCCAAATTTTTTTTTGCGATTTGACTATGGGTTCCATGGGGAAAGTTGTTCAGTTTCATGGGTAGAAGCACCAGTTCAAATAGTTTCATCTAATTTTGTTACACCTTAAATAATAGTACTAACATACAGTATGGACACTCCCTGCCGCTCTCCAGATTGCGACCTCACCCCCTTGTCACTCACATTGATACAGATTGGTTACAGTTTGGTATAAGATTTTGCCGCCATTTTGTTTGTTCCGTCATTCCTTTTTTGAAATGTCATTTCTGGCCCGTTGTATGAAGTGTCCAGGGTCCAGGGTCCAGTGCCCATGATTTGAATGACTATCGATTTTCGGTTTATTAACCGTCCCCAAAAAGTTAGTTAAGAAATTTACTATATCAAATCTGGCGCAATTTTAAATGAAGCACGTCTAACATTGTCAACAGAACAGGTTTGGCTCGGCTGCCAAAGAAAGAGGGTATAAGGTTCTTCGGGTGTTATATGTATGTCTGTTTCTTCGCCTGAGCCTGCAAGCTAAACGGCTTGATGGATTTTGTAGTGCGTGGTGTCGTTAGATTCGTCTTAATCCCCTGAGTGACATGTTCATTTTACCCGATTTCCCAAATAGGAGGGTAATGTTTTTATGCAGTCGGGTTTTTATTTAGGGTTCCGAAGTCAACAAGGGACCCTTTTGGTTTCGCTATGCCTGTCTGTCTGTCCGTCTGATTGCGACTTAGCGCAGAGACTATTACTACTAGAAAACTATAATTTGGCATGGGTATACATATTACTCACGCCGACAAAATGTAACAATAAAATTTTGAAACAAAAAGTTTTTAGGGTATGTGCCCTACATGTAAAGTAAAGAGGGGGTGAATTTTTGTCCGTTGACGTACCCTATCGTGTGGGGTATCGCTGAATAGGTCTTTCAAAGTTACTGAGGGTGAGTGAAAACTATTTTTTGGTACATTAGGGATCGGTTTGCGAAATATTAGCTTTAAAGTAAGTCAAGTCACAGATTACTAAATAGTTACTTGTCAAGTGCAAACCAGCTAAACCGCTATATCAGGACATCTAAAAAAGTTTTTAAATAGTAGGACATATAATAGAAAACTATCACGGCTAAGTGGGATTTCTTAGTTTAGGAGTAATAGTCGACCAACTTAAGATGTGCAGTTGGATTTGTAAAATTCATATATTTTCCATACAAAATGTTCACATAACTTTTGTATTATTTTGTTTAAAATATATATTTTTTTAAAGTAAATAAGTAACGTAAAGTAAAGTAAGTATAAAAGTAAGTAAAGGGAACCCTACTTGGCGCGAAACCGTCACGCTTTGGACCGGTTTTAACTAAATTGGTAGGGTTATTATTTCAGCCTCATTGCCCACTTGTTTCTTGTTCAATTGTGAATACTAAGGTCTTTGACCAGTGTGAGTTGCCAATGATGATGGATGACATACGGAACTGAGACATGGTCGCTTACTATCAGCCTCGTACGAATGCTCAAGTTCGCCCATGCCCATAGAGCAATAGAGCGTGCTGTGCTCGGGCCTCGGAGTTTCGCTGCGTGATCGAATCAGAAACGAGGAGATCCGTTGGAGAACCAAAGTAACCAACATAGCTCTCAGAATTGCTTAGCTATCTAACAGCTGGCAGGGCACATAGCTCTTAGAACAGATGGCCGTTGGGGTAGTAAAGACGTAGCATAGGCAGGCCTCCCACTCGGTGGACAGACAACCCGGTGAAGGTCGCGGGAAGCTGGATGCGAGCAGCGTGGGACCGGTCGTTGTGGAAATCCTTGGGGAAGGCCTTTGTCCAGCTGTGAGCGTCTTTTGACTGAAATGATGTTCACTTGTTTCGTTTTTGCTCCAAACATGTCCGTGCAGTGTTTAAATGAGAGAAACCGACCGCCTCGTAATAACTGCGGCAATCTTAAGAAGGCATATTAAAATAGTTCGTACGCCTTCGTTTTCTAACAGAGACATAGTTGTGTGAAATCAACAGGAAATTAGAATTAGATGAGCTCTCTTGCGTGTGTGAATCTTGCAGGCCGCATTTGTCAGTACCACTTATTTAACATGATAATTATTTCTTTATTACAAGCTTTTATTTAACTTGCAATGTATGTATGTTTGTTCGGGTGAAATCTTGCAAGTTAAATTTAACCCACTTCCCGGTTTCCGATTGAGCTGAAATTTTGTATGCCTATGTATATCACATAACAATGCAATATTAAATAAAAGCTTTTAGATTTTTCGAAAATTATTATTAACAATGGGGGAGGCCTTTGTCCAGCAGTGGACGATTTTTGGCTGATATGATGATGATGATGATTATTATTAACAAGTTGGTTTAGTTAACCCTGATAATTCTGATATTTTTTTGGTTCAACGGAGTATACTATTTGAACGTTTTTCAACCACCCTGATTTTAATTTGCCTTATTTTCTAAACATTGGGCCATCTTGTGCAGTTAATGTAATAAATGTGTAAAGTTTACATAGTATTTAACTAGTGTTAACGTACATACATTTAATGTATTGTAATGTTAAATATTGCCTAGCCTAGCAGCGTGCTCACAAAACAGATATTTGTATAATACGGACTGCAATACCTACTTGACGTGAACAAGTCCACCTTGCGATTAACCTGTAATTTATTTGTTTAGGTATTATGCAATTATACACTTGAACTCATTGTATTGAACAACTTTTCTTGATGAATTCATCTTATATATAAAATTCTCGTGTCACAATGTTCGTTCCCGTACTATTCCGAAACGGTTTGACCGATTCTCATGAAATTTTGTGAGCATATTGAGTAGGTCTGAGAATCGGCCAACATCTATTTTATCTTAGGGTAGGGTAGTGTAGTGTAGGGTAATGTAGGGTAGGGTAGTGTAGTGTAGTGTATGTAGGGTAGGGTAGGGTAGTGTAGTGTAGTGTACGTAGGATAGGGTAGTGTAGGTTAGGGTAGTGTAGGGTAGGGTAGTGTTGTGTAGGGTAGGGTAGGGTAGTGTAGTGTAGGGTAGGGTAGGGCAGTGTAATGCAATGTAAGGCGGTACGTAGTTCGCCGGGACAGCTAGTAATGAATATAAAACCGGCGAGTGCGAGTTGGACTCGCGCACTGAGGGCTGCGTACCAAAATATCTTCATAAAGCAACTATGTAGAAGATACTGTTAGATCCCTGTTGTTGCTAGTTTCTTCATGTTTCAAAAAATACTTTTATTATTTCTTGTTACAGCGGCAATAGAAATACTCGTTATACACGCTCTGTGAAATTTTTTTCCGTCCAAAAAATTCGGCTCAAAAATTTTGTGTCCCGTGTTAAACGGTGGATAACCCAATTACAGAATGCTGATCTTCTCGCATGATAGCTTTCGAGAAGTTTCTGAACAATGCATCCTTGTCGATACGGTTTGTATTTATACTTTTAAAGTATCCTCATTACGGTACGCTGTGTAATAGCTATTTCTGTAGCGATATCTCTCGACGAAATATCCGGAAAACTCTCGGCAAAACGCAAAATATTTATTTCGACATCTCCACTGATGATATAGGAATGTTTTTTGTGAGGCTTCGTGAAGATTCCGTACCTCAGTAAATTATTGAACATTGTGGTCAAAGTATGGCGGCTTGGCTTTTCTCTCAGGGGGAATTCATTACGATACCAGTCAATTGCTAACTGCTAATTCGTGTTACTTAAATGATACCCTCTCAATAAATCATTTTTTTCGGAATTTGACAACGTTTGAGGCATTTTACCTATTTATTTCACCATTGAATTCACAACACAACTAATATTGACTAAATTATGCATTTAATGAATGACACAAACACATAACTTGTTTTTTTAAGTTTGAGTGTTTTTTCTTTTTTTATTTAAAAAACGGCCAGTAAATTTAGTTTTGCACATAAAAGAAAACTAAAACGTTAATTTCAACAATTTAAAAAAAAAGCCATTTCCGAAATCCGAACCTATCAAGATTTATTTATTTTTTAAAACGCCATTTTTTATTTTCTCCGAAATTGAGATCACCCTTCCTAAGAGCATTTTTCTCTATCTCTTATAGTTTAGAATTTAACCATACCAACCCTTAAAAAAACTCAACCTGTCTATTTAAAAAAAAATCAGTTGGTATAGAACATTTTGTATGGAGAATCTATGACCTTTTTACAAATCCAACTGCACCTCTTAAGTTCTTCGACTATATTATTCCAATTTCTGTGATCGACTATTACTCCTAAAGAGCCTCTACCGTTTTTGAATTGAAATTCCATACTAATCGATTTTATATTGTTTGCAGAATATATATGAGAATATATCCTACTAATATTATAAATGTGAAAGTTTGTATGTATGGATGTATGTATGTTTGTTACCCTTTCACGCAAAAACGGATCTGGATGTTTGGTAGGTAGACAGATTAGGACCTTGATTAACACATATGACAGGCTACTTTTTTCCACGCTCACGAGCCATTGCGGCTCGTGCACTGCGCACCCTCGAAGTCAGTTATAGAAACTATGTCCACGCGAGCGAAGCCGCTGGCGAATTCTAGTATTATATAGAATGGGTCATGCACTAACAAACAACATTTGAAAATCGAACCCATTTCCATACACAATATTATACGTTGCACCGAATGCTACTAAGAAAAGAGATGTCAACTGACTTCTTTCTGTTTGCTTCACTTGAGTATGCATTATTATGTTACCCTGATGTAACCTGCATTTAGTACCGTACCCTTATACAGGGTGTAACAAAATTGGTGTAGTTCCCGTTAACTGCGGCTTCTACTCATCATACTGAACAACTTTTGTTCTACGACTTTGCTGTAATCGCAAAAAAAAAAAAATATTCTTCGTACAAATTGATTAGCTGATCGACCAATTTTGTGCATTTTAGTATGGAGGGTCCATTTATTTTAAAGAATTGTCTATAGGTTCCTTGGAGAAAGTTGTTCAATATGATGAGTAGAAACCCCAGTTAACGGGTCCTACACCAATTTTTTTACACCTGTGTATAAAATGTTTGCCATCAATAAAATTATTGCGAAATATTGATTTTGAAGCACCTTTCACAATGCAAAACAAAATAAAAATCGCGTAAACACATTTATTACCGTTAAAAGTATTAAAAACTTAATGATCTGTGTATTCTTTGCAAACAGCCAAGTCGCATTTAGTACCGATTAGTGAAATACTCCTTTCGATTCCAGATTTGCTGTCTGACAGCGACACCTTCGAGGACCGGAGCAGTAAATCATTCTCGCAACTGCTGTTCGACGTGGGCCGGGAGCAGGTGGTCGTGGGCGCCAGGTACGCAACCGACCAACCAATGCATACTATACATTTGATTTTAGTCATAGTACAGTTGATCTAAAGTCTGATTTACATTGGCCAAGTGTTTAACGATGTAGACAAGTACAGTGAGTAAGTAAAGTGGTGCAGACAGATCGAAAAGTAGCGAGTCCCGATCGGACAGTAGCGAGTCGCATACAATATACAACTGTACTTACACACTGTACTTTCTACTTCACAAAAACACTTGAACAGTGTTAATTAGGCTTTATGGTTGATTTACATTGGTAAAGTGCTTTAGCGAAGTATAAAGTACAGTAAGCAAGAACAGTAGCGTAAACCGATCGGACAGTGGCGAGTCAAATGCTTACTGTACTTTCTACTTCGCTAAAACACTTGACTAATGTAAATCAACCTTCAAAGACGATATTGTAGGTGCCTCATGTTGAAGCTGTTAGCATGCAGCTCGATATTCAACTACGCACTAAAAAGAAAGCGCAAAAGGGTTCTTAGCAACACACAACTAGTGGTTGCAGTCAATTAAACTGTTTTTATACGTTTATACTGGTGTCGATTCGGTGTACCACGACTTAACTTATTTGACAGGATTAAACTAAATTTACGCATTCTATCTTTTACTCTCTGTATCGAAAAGACAAGGATAGAATGCTTAAATTTAGTTTAGTCCTGTCAAATAAGTTAAATCGTGTCACACCGAATCGACACCAATGTCGATGTTGAAAAGCTTCCAAAAACCAGTGAGTAGTAATTTAAATTTGTAGGATATTAAGAAATCAGCATCACTACAAAAGTCACTTGCCCAGTCTTGAAAAACAAAGAATAGTTATTGTAAGTAAAAAGAAAAGGTTTCCAAATGTGTGCAAGATTTGAGGGGATTAATAAGCTTTGGCTTTGATGGGCAATATATACTCAATATTCAATGAAGACCAAACGCTTTAAAATAGTCTGTGTTATAAATTGCTTTACAGATAACACCTACGAGTACCTATTTAACTTACAGCACCTACGCATATTATGAAATACGCCGCAAAGTTTGGAATCAGAGTATGCGAGAGATATTATACACCTACCTACGTTATTTATGTCCATAACAGTGTTTGATATCTTTTGGTTAATGCATTTTTCTCAAACAAGCTTGGAAATTCGAGCATTATTTTGACAACCTTCTTCGAAATAAATTAAAATTGCTGTACTGGCCAAATACATGCGAGCAGCGGCCGGCAAAAGATGTATGAAAATCTATATCTGTCGTGTTTTAGCGGCCAAATAAATTATTATATAAACTCACATCTGTCGTGTAATTTGAAAATGGAACGAAACATGGCAACCACAAGGAGGTAACTTATCAAAGGTTTTATTTAAATTTCGAACTGGCTTGAAAATAGAAAGCTGTTTATAAAAAAAAAACAAATGAACACTTTGGCGCGTGAAAAATTATACTTTTCGTCATTGATTTTGAAAAGTTCTGCCTAGGTAGGGCAAAACTTGCTAATCCGTGATATGCAGCAATTCGGTGATAGTTTTTATGGGCTCTATTACCAGGTTACTGCGTAAAGATAGAGTTTAAAATTAATAATATGGTTTGTGAAAAAAATAGTATTAATTAAACTACTTAGAAAATGGGTAAAACCAAGGAACATCTTAAAAAGGTAAGAGTTGAGAAAATTTTTGTGGCATTTTTTGGTTATGTGTGTATAAAGATCAATATCCAAAATCCACAACTAAATCTATATCACACTATTACTCGAGTATCACCAAATTATCTGATTTTAGGAACTGAATAAACAAATGTATATTGTTCAATAGGTATAGTTTTTGCCATATTTTTAGATATTAGTTATCTATCAAAGCTTCTGTTATTCACCCTTACATAGCAAATTTTAAAGCAATCTGATCGACGAATAAATTTTATAAGTAAAAAACCAAACTATCACCGATTACCCAAGTTATGCCCTACTACGAGTACTAAGTTATAATTTCGGCGCATTATTTGAGAAAAGTACAATACAGGCCTTGGCCACAACTAGGCATTAATGGACTTGTGTGCCTCGGCTTCGCCTCGGCCCACATTTACACGTTCGTCCGTCTATGCTTCTTTTGGCTGCGGCAGTAATGTACTATACGACGCGTATCACTAACAGCCCGTAACGTGCCGTAACGTCCCCACTGCGACACAGGCACAGTTCTCGGGAAAGTTAGGCCATACGCCTCGCACGGGGGCCAAGTCCGCATTGGTGGAGGTTGTAGGGTAGTGCCGAACTCTACTGAAAGAAGTTATCAAGCCGCCTATAGGGCCCCTGACATGGCATAACGACTGCCCTTATAGCAACCGGCACCAGTAGCTTAATGTGTCTTGCAAAGAACGGACATGTGTCAAACAATACGAATTCGTGGTCTGTAAACATTTTAGTTGATTTGATTGTAAAGCTTCAATTTATCTTACAATGTTCGTATGCACAAACGCTTCAAATCTTGCGATCCATTTTAGAGCGACTTCCAGGGGTCCAATTGAGCTGAAATTTTGGTATGAAGCCGGTAGATCCTTTTGGTATTTTGAAGTTGATGTGATGATGAACTACGAAGTTGGAATCAAGCTCCGAGGACCGTCTATATTATCACGCTTTTATTAGCTTCACCTGTATGTTTCTAACCTGTATGTTTGTATGTAACCGACTCCTTTGGACTCGATGCACGTTAAACGAACAGATTTAATTCAAACTTTGTAGACTCATCAAGAACCAGCGACAATATAATTATTTAATAAGTTTGAACTAAAAAATAAAAAATAAATTGAGTTTAAAAAAACTAAAAAACACGCTTTTAAAGTACATCAGACTAAAAAGTAAAAAATAATTCTTAATATAAGTTGAAAATAATAATTAACAAATTACTAGTATTATTGTGAAAAAGCGTGGGGCGCTCTGTGCCATATTTTTGTCTATCGAGCAACCTAGCAAAATAATTCTTAATATAAGTTGAAAATAATAATTAACAAATTACTAGTATTATTGTGGAAAAGCGTGGGGCGCTCTGTGCCATATTTTTGTCTATCGAGCAACCCACACTTTTTCACAATAATACTAGTAATTTGTTAATGATTATTTTCAACTTATATTAAGAATTATTTTTTACTTTTTAGTCTGATGTACTTTAAAAGCGTGTTTTTTTAGTTTTTTAAAACTCTATTTATTTTTCAATCAATCATAGGAAATGCAGGGATGACGAATGCTAGTCATCTGAGTTACTTTTTATAATCTGTAAAAAACTTCATTTTGTTCTAAAAATGATAGAAATACCTAGGCGTGACGTCATAGTTTAGCAGCGTCATATAAGTACTCATTTTGTGATTTTAGTGAATTAAAAATCAAAGACTTGATGAAAAACAAAACGAGAAAGGTTTTCTGAAGTTTATCAAGAGTTCATAATTTATTACTGATGCTGTCGTCATCCCTAGCACACTGAACTCAAAAACTCTTTTCAAATAAATGCTTGTACTTAAAGGTTTAAGGTTTTTCGAAATGAGTTTGTTACTCGACTGAACCAGAAGTTGGGTTATGTTTTTCGAGTATATGTATTTATGTATGTATGTTTATTTATTTATTTCTTTAATACGCTCTGTAGTCTAAACGGCGTGACGGGTTTTGGTGTGTGAGGTGTCGTTACATTCGTCTTGAGCCTATGTATCATTTAGGATTGGATACATTTTTACCCAATTGGCCGAAAAAGAGGAGTTAAGGGTGTATGCAGTCGGTTTTGGTATTTTTAATTAATTCATGTAGTTATTTATCTTTGAATTATTAAACTTTGCTCAACGATAGCGCTTGTTATTGAAGTAATAATTAATGGTCCACTAGTGTTAATTTGTGTGAACTAATTATTTTACGCGGAAGCGAAGCGAAAACTATAAAGATTATAATGTCAATGTTGTTTGTATTTTAACATTTAGTAAATTATTTACATTATTTTAAATTTTCAGTTTTGATTGTATGCGATGTATTTACAATGATGGGTTTTCAGTTTTATAATTGACCAAGGACAGGGCAAAGATCAGAAGGTATAGACCAGGTGCCCGAGATGTAATGAAATGAAATATGTTGCTGGATGCTGGGTCTGACTGCTAAGAGAACGAAACAAATGCTGTGCACATGAAGACATCTACTTCTGGTTATTGGCCTAAGAGTAGATATGGGTTGAGGGTCTATCAGATAACTTAAAATTCCGTTATCGTATGTATGACAAATTATAGAACACAATCAGGTTGAATTTTTAGGGTTCCGTACACCCAAAGGTGACCAATGGGACCCTATTACTAAGGCTCTGCTGTTTGTCCGGCTGTTCCTATAGCATGAACCGTAATAGTAAAAATAATAAAAACTGTCAGTCGTACTCACGCTAAGGAAACTAAAAAAAGCATATTTCTGTCGCTTGCGTTGATGTCTTTTGTTTGTTATGCGAATAGTTATCGTTGTCATAGTTGTGTCACAGTATTACAATATATCGGTTTACAGTAGAGCGCAACGAATGTACTTACGCAGAGCAACGGAAGGGTACTGGCGGGGCAGCGGGCGGCGGGGCACAGCCTGGCCAGGCTGACTACAGGCTGGTAGCTAGTACCTACGCCGGTGGCGCATCTTGCGACATCAAAGGCGTTGCGCTACTGTAAGCCATATCGTAATATTGTGTTTGTGTGGAGAGGTATCGTGCTACGGTACTCTCGGAGCCAGTTTTTTTATAATAAAACAGCTTAATTTCAACGTGAGACAACCGACAACCACGATTTTTTACTACACAGATCTACTACAATTTTGAATCATAGTTGTCATAAGGCTATACTCGAGCCATCACTAGCCAGCAGTGAGCGAATTAGCTGATTAGAGATATAACACACACAGGTAACTGATATGCGCCGCGAAAAGTTCTACACTCAATTCGAACTTATTAAAATTGTGCGAATTCATGTGTTGCTAATGCGAATGTGAATCGATTTCACGGTTGTTAAGTTTATCTTAGATTATTAGATCACATATAAAAGAACTTATATGTGATCTTAGGTTGTGAATAAATATATTTACCTAAAGGCAGCTACACTCTATGAATTCCTACATGATTATAATGACAGCTGCCAAACAAAACCATGGAACTGGTGAGGGGAAGACTTAAAATAATCAATATTTTACAGTGCCATTTATCAATTGTTTTTTTTTTTGTTGGCAAAGACCAACAATTTTTAATTTGAAAACAAGAGTTTCGTACCTAAAAGTAACGAGACCTTATTTTTATTAAGTGTAAGCTGTCCGTCTGTCTGCCCGACCTATAATAGTATCTCTTGAACCTTAATCGGTAGCTGGTTGAAATTTTCAAACAATATGTATGATTGTTGTGGATTTCGTAGTAATTAATAAAAATAACAAATAAGGGCGTCCCCATACAACAAACATGTTTTTAAGGATGTTCGTTTTTGTTGGCTATCGTCATAACGGTAAATATACGAGTACACACAAGATTCGATACTAAGTGCAAACCCTTACTAAAGAAAAACAACAAATAAAAAACCAGCTCATTTGAGAATCGTACTTACGTTAGGACACCAAGCTGAATGAAATAAAAACATTTTTTTACTGTCTATCGTATTGATGTCTTTTATATTAATTGAAATGTCGTTTATATTGATGTTTTTAGTGATCCTTACCGAAAGTTGTGGTGGTACGGAAACCTCAGTGTGCGAGTCCAAATCACACTTGGCCGATCTTTTTATCCACTGCCTTAGTCTTGCTACTGGCAAGATTTGTTTGGAGCTGTCATTCTTATCATGTTTAGTTTGGATTTACGAAGCGCAGTATATATTACAATAACATAAATATTATTCATAGTAGGAAGTCTAATTTATATCATGGTCCTAGTTCTATTTGGAAAATTGATATGTGTAATCTGCTACAGGAAAAATATAACGTAAATCACACATACGAGTTTATTATGCCACGATATAATGTAATGGATCGCGATAAGAGATATGTAATTGACTGTTTTGTGTGGTCAAAACCATAAAGACTTGGTAGATTGAAGGCCTCTACTACTTTCCCTAACAAATCTTGTCGTACATAAGCCACGGGATGTCTTTGAGCCAGTTGATAAGTATTTCATTTTAATATTCCTTTTCGGAGCATTATTAATGTCAGTCGAGCATCTCTCTGGTCGCGGTACCCACACAGGTAAGATAAGACGGCTCTGGTTGAACAACATGCGTCAAACAAGGTCCTAAGTTGATTAGTAGTAGAAGTGTAGGTCAATTATATCCGTTTTACATCTTTGTAGATTGAAGGCCTCTACTACTTTCCCCAACATATCTTGCCATAAGCTTTGGGCCGTCTGAGCGAGATGATATTTCATTTTGATATTCCTTTTCGGAGCATTATTAATGTCAGTCGATGATTACTCTGGTCGGGATCCCTACACAAGTACCTAGGCTGTTTGATAAGTACCCGTTTACTAAATATATTAATATCACTGGCCGAAAATAAGTATACCACCTTTTTAAGCCATTTTTCAGAGGCGGGAAAAAGAAGAAAAAAATTGCATTCTTTTGTTTTTTTTCTCATTTGACAGCGATTTAGTGAAAGCGTGAACTTAAAATTGTTAAAATGGAGAAAGAACAGAATCGGTCTGTAATTTGATTCTTGTTTTTGGAAGGAAAAACATGTGATGAAATAAAAGTAAGAATGCCAGCGGTTTATCATGAATTTGCTCCTTCTATGACAACCGTCAGATATTGGTATAACGAGTTTAAGCGGGGAAGAACAAACCGTCTTTGATGAGGATCGCCCTGGCCGGCCAATTGAGGTGACTACAGACGATATGGTTAAGAAAATTGACAATATCGTTTTAGCCGACCGCCGAATTAAACTTCGAGAAATTGTTGATGGTGTAAACGTTTCAATCGAGAGGGTACAACACATATTAGAAGAAAAATTGGGTATGAAGAAAGTATCGGCGAGGTGGGTGCCGCGTTTACTCACGGAGGAGCAAAAACGGAACCGACTGACTACTTCGGAGCAGTGTTTGGCCGTGTTAAAACGTAACCCGAAGGAGTTTCTGCGTCGTTTCGTAACCGTGGATGAAACGTGGGTTTACCACTACACCCCGGAAATGAAAGAGCAGTCGAAGCAGTGGATTTTACCGGGTGAACCTGCTCCAAAGAAAGCAAAAACCGTCCCATCGGCTGGAAAGGTCATGGCGACTGTTTTTTGGGATTCGCAGGGTAATACATATTGACTACTTAGAAAAGGGGAAAACGATAACAGGGCAGTACTATGCTAATTTATTGGATGAATTTGACGCCGTCTTAAAGGACAAACGACCCCATTTAAAAAAGAAAAAAGTACTCTTTCATCACGACAACGCCCCGGCTCATTCGTCCAGAGTTGTGGCGGCTAAATTAGCACAGTTACGCTACGAACTATTGCTTCACCCCCCGTATTCTCCAGATTTGGCCCCATGCGATTTCTTTTTGTTTCCTAACCTAAAAAAATGGCTCGGTGGTAAGCGATTTGGATCAAATGATGAAGTCATTGCCACCACAGAGGCCAATTTAATGACTTTCCAAAATCATACTTTTTGGATGGTTTATTGAAGCTTGAGTATAGGTGGAACAAGTGTATAGAGTTAAAAGGTGACTACGTAGAAAAATAAATACATATATACAAAAAAAAGGGTTTTTTTTTGGCATAAACGGGTACTTATCAAACAGCCCTCGTAAGGTAGCTCTGGTTAAACAACATGCGTCAAACGTCAAACAAGGTCCTACATTGATCAGTAGTAGTAGAATTATAGGTCAATCCTTTCCATTTTACATATTTTTCGCAAGTCACAGCATAATATGAACTTGCGAGGTAGTTGACAAGTTGAAGTCGTTCACCTGCGGTTGTCATTTTGGGGCGAGATTATAAGTTAGGTACAGCGCGATCATTGAATGAATATAATTAACAAGACCATCGGTATTGTAATTAGGAGTAGGCACTGTCGTACCTAATTTGAACATGATGTTCATATTATATTACCATTTTTTTTGTTTAGTTTGCGAATAGGTAATTGTGATTTTTTATGTCACCTACCTCTATGTTGATAGTTGCACACTTTGCAGTTTTTTTTAAAAGCCAATTCAGTAAGCTCGGTTTAGATAGACAATAAATACCCGATAGGGTTTCCTTTCTATTGTATTAATATATTTATGTTTGTTCTTTAAAGCTATGAATAAAAAAATACTAGATAGATATTTACCCTGACTAACGGTGTGCATCGCTTGGAAAATTGCTTTAAACGAACTCTTTAGTAGCCAACTCATCATCATCACAGCTCATATACGTCCCCACCGAGGGGCTCGAGCCTACCCTGAATCAGGGCGATTAGGCCTTAGTCGACCACGCGGGCCCAGTGCGGGTTGGTCGACTTCACACACAACCTTCGAGTTTCCTCGCAGGCGTGTGCAGGTTTCCTCACGATGTTTTCCTTCACCGTTAAAGCAATCGGTAAGTATGTACATAAGTTTTTGAAAAACTCATTGGTACATTGACCGTCCAGATTTGAACCCGGCCAACTAAACTGCACTAATTATGAGTATTGTGTATTACCCATAGGTATATACATACTCATTAGAAATCCAGTAATCATATCTTGTAAGTATAATCATGTAACAATCAGATTTTAACAACCAGTGACATTTAGATTTAAATCAACGTCTTTGAAACTATGTGTGGTACTTGTTTTGTGTACACATTACACATTGTTTGGGCATGGCATTAATACCAGTGGGTGTGAATTACCTCGTCGGCAAGGATCAAACGCGGAATGTGTTTGCTATACTTTGTCAATACTGTATCCACGTGGACATTTGGTCGCACGAGGTTGTGTTTGACCAACTGGTCTGATTTGGGACACAAACAAAACCTATTTACGCCCCTGGTAAAGTGCTAAAACGTTGGCGAGGAGAAATGACCACCACCACTTGAGTTTCATTAAATTTTATCTCCACTTATTAAAAATGTATATGTACGTTTATCCGAAGCTCTTACGGTGAAGGAAAACATCGTGAGGAAACCTGCACTCGTCTGCGGAGAAACTCGCAGGTTGTGTGTGAAGTCCACCAATCCGCACTGGGCCCGCGTGGTTCACCCTAATTCAGGGTAGGCTCGAGCCCCTCGGTGGGGACGTATATGAGCTGATATGATGGATAAAAACGTATACTTCAAAAGAGAGGGCTAAGAATACGGGCCTCTAACCGCCTCGGTGGCGTAATGTGTAAGTCCATTAGCCTCACATCAGGAGGTCGCGGGTTCGGTTCCCGGCGGAGTCTAACTTTGTATGACTCGGTTTGGTTGGTGGAAGAGCATTTTCTAAGCCCGCATGGCTAGCTACCACCTTCTAATCTAAGTCTTGCCGCCAAGCATCAATATTAACTAACAGCATTGATGTGTAATTGAAGATAAGGTAGCCAGATCCCCATTGTGTTGAGGAATCTTGGTAAGCCCGCTTCCATCTTTGGCATCATCGTCACCATGATCAGGTGAAATGATGTCAAGGACTTACCAATTGTGAAAAAAAGGCACTGGCAGCGTCCATCATATCAGCTCATATACGTCCTCACCAAGGGGCTCGAGCCTATCCTGAATTAGGGCAATCGGGCCTTAGAAGACCACGAGCTCCTAGTGCGGGTTGGTCGACTTCATATACAACCTTCGAGTTTCTTCGCAGGCGTGTGCAGGTTTCCTCACGATATTTTTCCTTCATCATTTCATTCATAGTTTTTTAGATTCTTTTTTAGTTATATCATTGTGAAAAAAGGAGAATACATTCCACGGTGGCCTGTGTCAGAAGGCGATTGTATTCCTCCGAGAGGTTACATCATGCTAGTTGTTTAGATTCTTTTTTGGTTATATCTTTGTGAAAAAGGAGAATAAATACCACGGTGGCCTGTGTCAGAAGGAGATGGATTAGATGACGCATGAATAAAGTGGCCATTTTTTTTTGACTATACGGGATATCGCGTCTGTTTATTTATTAGGTTGGTTTATGGATAACAAAACACATTTTTGATGTTTTATTTTATCTATTTATAAAAAGAGCAGGTATTTATTATAAATTAACAAAGATATAAAACAAAAATGCTCAGTTATTTTTATATTTGTCAAAGGGACCAGGCGCGGATTCGGGATTTCGTTCAGCAGGGGGCCATTCAAATTCACCAATAGTCCAGAAAGAAAATTGACCTACATCAAGGCGCAAGCGAAGCGAGCGTCTAAATGTTTAGTTTTAATTACATGACTTCACTTTACAATAAATAAGGCAACGTAAAGCGTGAATTTTTGATTCATGTTCATGTTTAGCCATTGGACAGGAGCGCAGGGAACGAGGTATAGGAAAAGCGCAAACGAAGCCAGCTTGAAAATTTTTCATTTTAATTACAATACATGACCTCATTTTACAAGGAGAAGAGTTTAGGAAAACGGGTCAATTCTGCGTCCCGATGTTTTTTTTGGGGACACCGGGACGAACAACCGAAAAAAGGGACGGTCCCGTTCAAAACGGGACGTATGGTCACTTTACGCATGATGCACATAGGTTCCACCAAAAAATAAGTATTTTCCATGGAGATTTTAATGCATACACTATTATACCAAGCTTTATTGTAATCTATTTATGGTAATATAAAAAAAATAAATTACGCATGCGTATGTGCCATCCATCATCATCATCATCATATCAGCCGAAGGACGTCCACTGCTGGACATAGGCCTCCCCCAAGGATTTCCACGACGATTGGTTGTGCACTGCCCGCATCCAGCGGCTTCTCGCGACCTTCACCAAGTCATCGGTCCAACTGAATTTAGTAGTTTTAGTTGTGAATACGAGAAAATTATGAATAGTTAATTTATGTGTGGTAAAAAATATATCTTATATTTAGGTGTATGTATAGGAAACAAAGTGAGATTACGCCCCCGGACTTTTAAAATGATCCACAAGTCGCGTAAAATGAACTTTGGTTGTCGAAACCTTAATAAGTATGTAAACATGTGTTTTATTTTTCTGTTAAGGTTCTTTTTTATTTTACCTGTTTTCTCACAAGTGTATTAAAACGTCGTATGATAAATGTGTGTAAAAGGTAAATAACAAACGAGTGACATTCCACTTCAGGAGTTTTGACCACTCTTGTATGTATCATTCATAACTATTATAGCATTATTTGTATACGACCTAACCATGAATATTCATGCAGCTCTACAATAATAATAAGCTAAGGTGCAGTTGAAATACCTGTATAAGTTTATAGTAATTACCAATAATAATCCATAAGTACAGTTGTAAAGTCTTTTATTTGTATATCTATCGGTATTATTCGTGTCAGAGGCCTTATAGGCTGCTTGAAACTCCACAGTGACCGACAGTGGAATTTGCCACTATCCCATAGTTTTGTGTCCCGTATAATTTGGTAATAGAGTATGGAGTATGGATTAAGGTCTTTCCGACTTCGCGAAGAGACCTGTGCCCCAGTATTGGGGACTTTATGGATTATTAACGTAACGACTTACGGCAAACTTCGTAACTGGATATAGTTGCAGGGTTATTTGAGACCGGCATTCGATCTAGGCTGCTGGACAGAAACCAGATGCGACTTATTTGCAATGATTGCCGTTCTCAAGTGTATTACATTACATACAAGACCTTTTGATCTGGTTTAGCACTACTGTGTCTAGGGACTACTAGCCTAGTAGACTTGGCTAGCAAATGGAAGCCAGTAAGCTAGGCAAAATGAATGCGGCAACATAATTATAATTATATAATACCTTAAAAAAATTAATAAATAATTAATTTAAGGGTAGCTTAAGCCTATGAAACGAGACAACTTTCCCTAAGAAATCCATAAAAAGTTTGAACTTGCCAAACAAAAGTGTCTAAAATTTGTTTGCGAATTGAGATATAGAAATCCCTAAGGAAAGTTGTTCAGTTTTGTGAGCTAAATCCACCCTTAATTTTTTACAGGAATTTCAGAACAACCCTACTATAGATTGAAGTTGCGTGTGGCCTGATGGCACGGCTTGAAAAAAGATTCACACCTAATTCTACTTATCTTTACTTACAGAGTCTCTCTTTTATGATGTTAATTTTCGTTTAATACTACTGACGCTCATGCTTACTTAGCAGAATTTACTACTTTATATACCATGACTACCTGCTCAGTCAACCCCTACTCTCAGTGTATCACGCTAGTGTTGATTATAATTTATGAAACATGAACAGCTGTTTGTTCATTATAAGCCGGCATAAGTCCGCTGTTGGACATATACCTTCCCCAAGCTTCGAATTGCGCATGCGCACGTCACAGTTTGAGAACCACCAGCGAAGAGTATAGTTTTCTAGACACCTCTACGATGCGGTTCCGCCGACCGCTATGACCTTTCGCAGTTACACTGCAACTGGTATCTATCGTCGGTATAGTTATTTATGTACATTAGGTATATATTTACCTGTTTATACATAAACCTCTGTACTGAGAGCATGTATGCAAATCACGTCATTCACGCAAAATCATGTCTTCTTTTATACCTTTTATTATAGAAAATAGTTTGCATGCGTATGCGAGTTTGTTTATGTGTTTTTCTAGGCTTTGCGTAACATTTTGCAAAATTGTTTTTTTACGATACGATCTTGCAAATTTTATAGTGGCTTTTTATTTTGCGATTTTGATTGAAGCCATACTTGCTGTGCTTGCGTAAAAAGGTACCTACCTTACGTTGTCAATTTACAAAAGTGTAGTCTCCAACTGAATAACTTGGCTTGAAGTAAATAATAGTAGCTACTCATATTTTTACATTGTAATTTTTAGGGTTCCGAAGTTAACAAGGAACCCTTATAGTTTCGCCATGCCTGTCTGTCTGTCTGTCCGCGGCTTAGCTCAGATTTACTCACTATTCATAACGCCGACAAAGTACAATAAAATCTTGAAAAAGACCTTACATGTAAACGTATTACGATATGGCTCGGTATATTGTTATACTGTGACGTACCCTATCGTGTGGTGTATCGTTAAATAGCTCTTTTAAAACTACTGAAGGTTTTTGCTATAACCATTTTTCGATTCGTGGATTGGTTTGCGAAATATTAAATTTCAGGATCATCATTACAGCTCATATACGTCCCCACCGAGGGGCTCGAGCCTACCCTGAATCAGGGCGATTAGGCCTTAGTCGACCACGCGGGCCCAGTGCGGGTTGGTCGACTTCACACACAACCTTCGAGTTTCTTCGCAGGCGTGTGCAGGTTTCCTCACGATGTTTTCCTTCACCGTTAAAGCAATTGGTAAGTATGTACGTAAGTTTTTGAAAAACTCATTGGTACATTGGCCGTCCAGATTTGAACCCGGTACCTCTGGTTAGATGGACCGAGTCGTTACCGGTTGAGCCACCGACGCTTTTTCAGGATATCAGAAAAAAAAAATTGAAAACCGTAGGACATATAATCAATTTAAAAGGAAAACTATCACGGCCAAGTAAGCTTTTTTAGTTTAGGAGTAATGGTCCTACGGAACCCTACAGTCCGACTCGCACTTGGCCGGTTGTTATAAATATTATTATTTGTCCCAATTTGACTTCTATATTGTGATATTCGTATTGTAAATCGTAAATTTCCACCTTGTTTTTTCACGATTTTATAATCCTCTGATATTTTTATTAATATTACAGTAAATTTAACAATGACAATCCCTACTCCCTACTAATATTATAAATGCGAAAGTAACTCTGTCTGTCTGTTACGCTTTCCCGCAAAAACTACTGAACGGATTTGGCTGAAATTTGGTAGGTAGACAGATTAGAACCTGGATTAAAACATAGGCTACTTTTTACCACGCTCGCGAGCCGCTTGCGGCTCGCGCACTGCGCACCCTCGAAAAGTCATAGAAACGTGGTCCACGCGGGTGAAGCCGCGGGAAACAGCTAGTATGAAATAAATAAGTAGATGAATCTTTTCTAATTAATTACGTCGATAAAATATTTTTGGCTTTTTCTTCACTTCCCATCAGTTGGGTTGCAGTTAAACGCACTTACATAAAAAAATATATTTAAGTAACCTTAAATAGAAAAAGATAACCAGTTAAAATAAATTAGAAGGTATACTCGTACAATAAAAGGAATAAGTATCTATCTCATTCAAATGCAAGCAAAATCTTGAGTCCTCTGAAATTTGAAACGTCCGTCGTAATTCCAGGGAAGCACTGTATCGCCTGTTTACGTTTTCCGGTGCGCGGTCGCCACTCCAGAACTATACTGCTCCAACGACCATCTGTTTTCATGCTATGTGCCATGCCCACTGCCACTTAAGTATGTGTGCGTTGCTAAAATAAGGCGCAGTTTTTGTAAAACTGAATTTAGTGGTTTTAGTTGTGAATAAAATATGAATAGTTAATATGTGTGTAATAAGAAATATATATTTAGATGTATGTATAGAAAACCAAGTGAGGTTACTCCGCCGGACTTTTAAAATGATCCACAAGTCGTGTAAAATATTCTTTGGTTGCCGAAGCCTAGGTATATAGAAATAGGTATCTATCTCATTCAAATGCAAGCAAAATCTTGAGTCTACTGAAATTTGAGACGTTCGTCGTAATTCCAGGGATGCACTGTATCGCCTGTCGCTGAGAGGGCTGCGTCAGCTGGAGCGCGCTGACTGGGCGGCGCCGGGCAACACGGCAAAATCCTGCCAAGACAAAGGCCAGACTGAGGACGACTGCCACAACTACATCAAAGTGCTGCTCATGTACAAAGACAGGCTTTTCGCGTGCGGCACCAACGCGTTCAGTCCCATGTGTACTTGGAGAGAGGTGAAAAACACATTTTTAATACAAATATATGTTAATTCTCTAATGTTTACTTCCCTACATCTTTTTTAATGTACCGTACCTAAAGGATGCCAACCCTATTACCCTACGCCTACCATCCGTCTGTCTATCTATCTGTCCTACTTTTAAAACCCTTAAATCAATTCCTCTTTCGTTAATTTCGTGTTATTTTTTCAAATTTGGCCAGTTTTAGAACACGTTTAAAAAGAGTACCTAAGCTTAAAGTTCACTTGTACAGGGGCCATATTTTATATAAAATTATTTATTCAAACGTGTTAAGGTTTAGACTAGTAGGTAAATGAAAAGAGCAGTAATTTAACGATAGAAGAATCGATGTCAGGGTTGACCAAATTCCAGACCAACATTATGAGGTTGAACTCATCATACCAAAGAAACAGACCCCCCATCCCCTGTTGTTTTCTTTGCCATGTATACGTCATGGAACGACTGTCGATTTCCAAATTTTTTTTTTCCATGGCAGTATAATAAAGTCTATATAAGTTTTAAGTGTGATATATATAAAAGCGCCAAAACGCTATCTAGTGGTGCTTGGAATAACAGTTCTGGTTTTTGGATTTTTCCCTTATATAAAATGACTAGTTGTCCCGGCGAACTTCGTACCGCCTTACATTACATTACACTGCCCTGCCCTACCCTACACTACCCTACACTACACTACACTACCCTACCCTACCCTACACTACCCTACCCTACCCTACATACACTACACTACCACAGTATATATATTAGTACTAACGTACAGTATGGACACTCCCTGCCGCTCTCTAAATTCGACCTCACCCCCCCGTCACTCAGATTGGATGTAGATTGGGTACCAAACGTAAAGGACGAGCTACGCAAGCGCGATAAACGTCACTTATATTCACTTTGCGCGCCGCTGTGATTTCGTACACCGGAATAAAAAGCAACTAGTTACCGAACGTAAAGGACGAACTACGCATGCGCGATTAACGTCACTTATATTTACTTTGCGCGCCGCTCACCGCTCGACGCCAATAGGCGGCCGCGGCGCTGAGATGCCTCGTATCATGATTGGCTGACCACCAATATTATACGACCAAATCTAAGAACAATCAGTTCCTATGAATCTTCATACTAGCTGTATCTTTTTTTTTTTTAGAAATGTAGTTCCTTTATGTTTTTCATATGTCAGATATCAGTTTGTTATTGTGGCTTGTGAGATATTTTGTTCGTTTTATTTATTGTTTGTAATAATTTGATTAGATGGTGTGAAAGTATGAGTTGTATAGAAATAACTAGTGGTGTAATATTATAAAATGTGATCTCGGAATTATAGATTGAGATTGACTATTATTGTAGGTTGCTAAATGAGATTGTTTCACGGACAAAAGCTCCTGTGTTTGAAGAACAAATGAACAATGTTAGCCATGTAAGTTACTTAATCATGTAAGATAACTGTTGATTGTTGCTTGCAGCACAGTATATATATCTTGCAGTGTGCATGCAGTAAATAACTAACAAACATTCGTGACCAATACCGCCGGTGTGATTCAACCCTACCTGCATTCTTGCCTATAGATACGTCAGTTATATATATGTATATCATTTCTCGCTCGTTTGTATGGAGTGTCCGGGGTGTGACACTACACTACCCTACCCTACACTACTCTACACTACCCTACACTACACTACCCTACACTACCCTACCCTACCCTACACTACCCTACCCTACCCTATCCTATCTCTCAAGTTGGATCGAACTGCACATGGTGTGCGAATTTTATTATAATCGGTTAAGTGGTTTAGGAGTCCATTGAGGACAAACATTGTGACACGAGATTTATATATATTAAGAAGACTAGCTGTCCCGGCGAACTTCGTACCGCCTTACATATCATTACACTGCCCTGCCCTACCCTACACTACCCTACACTACACTACACTACCCTACCCTACACTACCCTACCCTACCCTACATACACTACACTACACTACCCTACCCTACACTACACTACCCTACCCTACACTACCCTACCCTACCCTACATACACTACACTACCCTACCCTACACTACTCTACACTACCCTACACTACACTACCCTACCCTACCCTACACTACCCTACCCTACCCTATCCTACCCTATCCTATCTCTCAAGTTGGATCGAACTGCACATGGTGTGCGAATTTTATTATAATCGGTTAAGTGGTTTAGGAGTCCATTGAGGACACACATTGTGACACGAGATTTATATATATTAAGAAGATGATAGGGAGGGAATCTCTATAACAAATTCGTTTCAACGTTTTTTAATTTTGCTGTATCTTAAAACAGTAATGCGAGTACAATCGTCACACTTGCAGTCGAAAACATGAAAACAGAATGAATGAACGTAATGAAAAAGGTCAAGTGTGAGTCGGATCCCGAACTGATCAAAAGAAAAATCATTTTTACTCGAGTAATTTTGTTATTACATTTTGTGGTGGTACGGAACCCTCGGTGCGCTTGCACTCGCACTTGGCTGGTTTTAAGCGCTAGTACTCTTTATTGTACTGTGTTTTAAGTGTGATACTAAGATCTCACTAATAAACAGAACTTTAATAACAAGATGTAGGTATACTTGTATTTTTTTGTGGCGAGCTTCTGGAAGGCCTGCCTACGCTAGGTTTCCGGTGCGCGGTCGCCACTCGAGAACTTCACTGCCCCAGCGGCCATCTGTTCTAAGAGCTATGTGTCTTGCCCACTGTCACCTCAGTTTGGCGGTTCTGTGAGCTATATCGGTTACTTTTTGATTCTATCGCGTAAGGAAATTCCGAGCATAGTCCGCACCATTGCCCTTTGGGTGACCTTGAGCCTTCTTATGAAGCCCATAGTGAGCGACCATGTCTCAAAAGCTTGTAACTAAATGTTTTTAGGTTTTATAGGCACTTATGAGTTTTTTAGTTTCACCTGTCCCGGTGTATGTATTAAAATCTTGTAAGTTAAACTTGACCCACTTCCTGGTTTCCAATTGAGCTGAAATTTGCATATGTATATCGCGTGACAATGCAATATCAAAAACTTGTATCTAAAAGTTTAAGGGTTTTCGAAATTCATGATAAATTTATTCTACAACTTGCTGAAATCGCAACAATGTTTTTGGACTTCCCGTACAACCAGTTTCAGCTTACAATGCGAGCATCGTTTCTGCAGCTTAAGTGTGGCTAATATTGCAACTGGCTCGTAAAACTAAAGTCGACAAAAAAAAGACTCGACCACTTTTCAGAGAGGTGAGCCGAGACGAATGGGTCACATAGGAATGACCCATAAATGCTGGTGCAACGTGCAACACAATAAATCACATCGGCTTTATTTCCCATTGTTACTTAACGCGTGTGTAAAGGCTTATCAGAAAGGCCCTTTCAAGGCAGTTTCCGTGTATTTCAGTAAAACTTTGATTTCTATTTATAAACGTTTCAGATATAAGTTACTGCCTATTGTTTTGCCAGTCTTTATACGAGGTACTGAGGTAATTAAAATAACAGACGTGTATTTGTATTTGCAAATCAAATGATTGAATTAACCATGGGGTGGTCGCGCCCCCAAAAGTCACTTGAGTGGTCGCGTGGATTACATATGTATGCCAAATTGTTTTCAAATTTTTTAAATAAAATTCATTTATATTATAATTTTTTTATTGAAAAATGGCAAGTATACCCTTATCATAAATAAAATTATAATAAGAAACTGAACTAAACAATTAACAGTTTGGTCATAATAAACCAAAACACGAACTTCTTATAAATCGTCCTTGAAAATTTACTTTGGATTATATGAGACCTTAATACGCGTTAACACTTATTGCGAAAACAAATCAACTATTATTTTCTAAACAGGAACTACATACATATTTAGAATGAATAGAGTGGGGGTGGGGATTGTCATACTTAAAGTACATCCTGTGAAACACACTTGAACTGTTCACGAATAATTTCATTTTTAATTACCGTGGATTACATATGTAATCCGCGCGACCACTGCAGGGTTAATAAGTATTAAGTCTTGGGAACCCTTCCTTAGTTTGTGAAATTGGTGAATGTTATAAGAAATAGTTGGTATGATACAAACGTATATAATCACGCCTTTGTCTACAGTTGGAGTCGATAAACAATACCACTGAGTGGGTGACCGGGGTGGCAAACTGCCCTTGTAATCCGCACTCCAACGTAACGTCGCTACTTGCGAGCGGTGGTGAATACTACGCGGGGACGCCCACCGACTTCACTAGTTCCGATATCACCGTCTGCAGGTTAGTGGGAGACAACATGTGATCGGTGCCGGATAGTGGGTAACCAAAGAGGTTTTATATACCTACTAAGCATGTGTATGCTAAACGGTGAAAGCTTCGCGAGAAAGTACTTAGTTTGTTAATTAGCTTTTTAAATAGTCATAAAATACTGTTTGTTTTCTAAATAAGGTAAAATAAATAAAATAAGTATGCACAGCGTGGCTGTCCAATTTATTTTTACCTTTGCGTCCTCTAAATTGTTTTTATGAAAATCGAGGCGTACTATGAAGTTTGGCGATCCAGTGATTTCCGTAAGAAGCTATATTGGAACATATCGTTTCTGAAAACAGTTTGTGTACCTGTGCTTTGAAGTATTTGACAACGTTCCTATATTTATGAATAGTTGCTGTAACAAGAAGTGTGCGTGCGTCCAGTGAGTGAGATCAGCGATTTAATAATAAGTGTATATAATACTTTATAGCGTGTAGAAAAGCCATAACCAAGTGTGTATCTGCAGGAGCCGCGGCGCCGCCCCCTTGGACCGCGGCACGCTGCGCACCACACAGTACGATCCCAGCTGGCTAAACGAGCCACAGTTCGTGGGCAGCTTCGAGGATGACACCTTCGTTTACTTCGTTTTTAGGGAAGTAGCGGTGGAGTTCATGGACTGTGGGAAGGTGGGTCAATCAACCTTATTTTAAGAAAGGGAGTGCCTCCGCTGCTGTGCTGTCATCCAAAAATATCGCTTTTGGAAATCGGCGGTAGATACACTGCCGACAGCCGATCTAAACGAACCTATCCTAACGCAAATATTTACCTTGATCCGCCAGAAACTAAATTTTATGCAGCGCAGGAACTTCCTTAAAGAAATTACAGCTCCTACGCAGAAATTCCACAAATTGCCCCCTGGTAGCAAAAGGTTGTAACATGTAAGCATTGCGAAATGCACTTCTTCATGTTGATCATTTAATTAGGTCACACGCGTAACGTATACGCTTAGTCAGTAAGTTAAAATAAGTAGTCAGTAAGTAAAAATCAAGTCCATTACTAATGGTGTAATAAAGTTTAAGCTAATAAGTCTGTATAATCCTAACGTATCATCCTAATATATAAAATAGCTAGTTATAATAATAGCCTAATCTTGGTAAGCCCGCTTCCATTTTCGGTATCATCTTCACTTGCCATCAGGTGGGATGATGCCAAGGGCTTACCAATTGTAAAATAAAGAAACAATAACCAAAAATGTGGCATCAGGTAGTTTTGATTTAATTACCGCGATCTCCCTGTTGCTTTTTATGACAGGCCAGGAGCAGGTAACTAAGCAATTGATAGATAGTATTTAGTGAGATGGGTCATGCTCAAATAATGCTGCCAAAAAGTAGATGATAGAGTTCCTCTGTGCTAGTGCCAAACTTAGGCTAAATTTAATTATGCGACTTTAGACATACATTGGATTCAAAAGAAAGCTGTCGCTTTCCGGTCACAAATGTTCACAGATAAATAGAGAAGTAGTTGAGAAATTTAGTGCAAATTTCGAAGTACTTTTTGTGAACTTTACCTGAGCCCAAACCGTTGGAGAAGAACAAAAATATGAGGCTTTCGGTCCACTGAATAAGAAAATAGCAGTCACACGTTTCGCAGACGTTCTTAAAAAAATCCCGTCTTAGCACCATCATTGCTTCTCGTCCTTCCAATCCCTTCCATAAGCCGTCTGAGCCGCCGTTGATGAAAATTCGTTAACTCCTAGCGAGGAAAAGCTAATTCGCTTTAAAAGCAAGCGCGGCATGTGATATAGCTACGCGTTCCTATTTAGTCTAGGTCATTCGGATCCCGTGGTCGTGGAAAGCCCACGAGAAGTTATCTTTACCACTCGCGTAATGTAGCGCACGAGCAACATTCCCAAAGAACCGCGAACGCCGAGTGCACCCAGAATGCACCGAACACGTTAAAGTTTTTTCGTGCGTACTACAATATGGATACTGTGATGACTGCGAGTCATTTGAGTTACTTTTTATCGCCTGTCAAAGACGACATTTTGTTCTGAAAATGTTTCAAATCATAGATGTGACGTCATATATTTTCAGCGTCATTTATATACTCACTAGCTTTTGCCCGCGGCTTCGCCCGCGTGAACATCGTTTTTATGACTGTCTTTGAGGGTGAGTGAGCGGCTCGCGAGCGTGGACATGAGTTTTCTCCAGATCCCTATTCTGATCGGGCTATTCTAATAAGCAGTCTATGTCACTTCCCACCCCCTTAACCAATTCCATACATAAAATCACTTCAATCTGTTGCTCCGTTGTAAGGTTTATTCCCGGGAATACTCGTCCCGGGAATTCCCGGGAAATTTCAGGTCCTTGTTCCCGGGAAATTCGGCTCGAGTAGTCAAGAAATCTCTAATTAACTTACAGGTTTGAGAAATATCTTTCTAACGGTTTTTTTGTCATCCACTCTGAAAAAAAAACGTTTTTTCATTGTTTACTTAAATATCTAGTATCTACTCGTACCTTAAGTGTATTACGTATATGTAAAAAGAGATTACGTTAAGTGTCAGGAGAGAATATGTTGATTTGAATTGAGATTATGTTAATTTTAGAAGAGGCCGTTTTTAGTGAGATTATGTCGATTTTAAAAAGAGATTATGGTGATTTTAGGGGAAACTATGTTTGTTTTTGATTGATATTATGCCGGTTTTAGAAGAGACTCTTAATTGTTAGTAAGATTATTCATTTCCAAAGAAATTGTGTTGATTCTAGTATCATCGTCATCACTCGGAATCGTCATCATTTACCATCAGGTGAGATGATGATGATGATGCTTACCAATTGTGAATAAAAAAAACACTGTTAATTGTTATATATATTTTAGGAAGAAATGTTCATTTAGTGACATTTTGTCTGTTTAAAAAAATGTTTTAGGTAAGACTGAGTTGATTTTAAGAGATATTATGTTCTATTAAAGAGAAATACATATTTTTATGCCTTAATTCTTTAATAAAGACTGAACAAATAAAAATCAAAAATTTCTCGATTTCCCGAGAATTCCCGGGAAATAGGGCTCAGGAATTCTCAAAACCCGAGAAATTAAAAAACTCGAGAAATCAAAAACCCTACTCCGTTGCGACGCCGACGTGAGCGAGCATGGAAATGAGTTTTCCCCAGATCGCTCGGGAACTATATTAGGATGTTGTGTCATTTCCCATCCCCTCAACCAACTTTGTGCGAAAAATCACAACCCATTGTTCCGTTGCGATGTTAAAGAAATTTACCAAATAAAGAGTTTTTTTTCAGTTCCCTCAGGAACTGCATCGTACTATGCTATTTTCATGGCATAAAAAGTAGCCTATGTCCTTCCCCGTGACACAGGCTACCTGCATGCCAAATTTTATCAAGATTGGTCAAGTTGCTGAAGCGTGAAAAGACAACAAACAAACAAACACATTTTCACATTTATAATATCAGAGAGGATTTTGTGATTACGAGAAATTGAAAAATGAATACTTGATGGAATGGAAAACAGCGCAGAGAAGGGTTTTAAATTTCAGTAAGAGGGCAATTTAGTGACCAATAAATACTTCATAAATCATTTTTGATGCAGTCATAACTTCAATTAGTAGCGAGACCGAGCATGCAATTAAACTAGAATTTTTATTCCAGAAAAAATGTAAACATACTTGTCAGTGTCAAAGTGGTATATCAGGGATTCATAAACAAAGGGTCCCCGTCTAAAATGCCGCTTGCGGCAAACTAGTTTTTGTGCCGCTAGCGTCGAACTTGCACTCATTTAGAGATTACTATTTTGCCATCAGTAGTGGATATTGATGTTTACTGGATGATTTACCTGGCCGACCAAACTTTACTCGGTGCAGGTGTTTTTTGTGTTTTTATTATTTTTCGCAGTGAGAACACTCGAATAAAAACGTTTTCGCTAAAACGATTTTTCGGCCCCAAAAATCGTTAGAGCCGTTTTCGCGATCTGCAAACATCGGAGTAAGACACCAATGACAGCTCGAGAAACGTTTACAAAGATCTTTACGCTTTACTTGTATCAAGAGTCAGGTATTAGTACCTGGATGAAACCAGTGGTGGCGTGAATCGTGCGATAATCGTGTAACAATCGCTTGTGATTAAAATGCCGACACTGAGTTGAGAAGCCATGAGGCGCGACCACTTTTTGACGGAGCATCGAATTGAATGGACATGTCACGCCATCGCTGGCATCACCACGTTTACATCCATAGTGATCCAAGGCATCCTGTACAATTTTTTGATTGCCAAATGATCGAGACTAATAAAATAAAGGAGAACGTCTGTGACAAAGCTGCATTGTTATTTCGACACCCACAACCGAAATATAGAAAGACGTGCACCACGAGTTACATAGATGTAGGGTTTATTTGGTTTCATATAATGTAAACACACAAATATTGCTACTTTAATAGTATAATATGTGATGGAATTAGTTTTATAATATTTTTTTGTGAAAGCGACGTAACCATAAAGAATTTGCTACGAAAGAAATATGATTTTAATTATATTTTAATCTTCGAACGTTTTTTATATAAAATGTTTGACTCCGATCTTAAAATATAATTGTATTTTCCCGTTAAAAAGCGTCAAAGTAATCTACGAGTTCAACTTCCTTTAGAAACAAAAGTTACCGTATTTCAAACATTTTTTACTTAGTGTAACACCTTCGTTTACATTTTTTCTGTGGGAATAAAAATTCGGGTATAGCTAGTGACAATAGACATAGGTAGAAAATATAGGAATAGCCAATAGGTAGTGCAGATAGCTGTATAAGCATAGTATCTCATCTGTGGTATAAGGTCGTTAATAGATTCGGCGCAAGCTCATGCGTTTCGAAATATAAGTAGTATGCTGTAGTAGCAGATGCTTGAGAATCCAGAATTATTGAAACACATACGACACGGTGAAATATTAATTAGAGGTGTAGGTGATGAATTGTCTTCACAAGTTAAGTGTTAGCACACCCCGGACACTGCATACAACGGTCGTGAAATAACATTTCTAAAAACAAATGACGGAGAAAACAAAATTATGCCGAAATCCCATATGTACGTTCGAGAACCAAACTGTAACCAATCTTTATCAATATGGGTGACGAGAGGGTGAGGTCGCAATCTAGACAGCGGCAGGGAGTGTCCGTACTGTATGTTATTACTAGTATACTGGTGTTAGTTTAGAATTCGTTTGCAATTTTGTTACTTTTAGCTTTTTCCCAGAGGCTTCGCCCGGGTGAATATTGTTTATACCCGACTGCCCAAAAAGGAGGATAATGTTTTACTAGTGTATGTATGTATGTAAGTTCTTTAGCTGAGCCTGTAATCTAAATGCTTGATGGATTTTGTCTTGGTCCCGTGAGTGACATAGGATACACTGCTCTACCCGACTGCTGAAAAAAGAGAGCTAATATTTTTATGCATTTGGGTATAAGTTGGGTTTTAAATTTTGAGTTAAATTGATTAGGTTATTATGATAATAATCGAGGGTGCACGGTTCTTCAATGACACTGGAAATCTTTGACGTCACGTCTTGCTACTTCAAGCATTTTTAGAACAACATTTCGTTTTAACATATTTTCAAAAGTACCTAACTCGGAATATGACTGGTAGTCCACTGCACTATTACGTATTTCCGAAAAGATGCGCGTGGAGCTGGGTGGACCAGATATTGTTTTAATTACCTTTTAAAGTGAAACTTTTATTACATCGTCTCAAATTTTTTCGTCTGTGTATTGCATGTCGCGTGACGGTCGCTTTCGTCTGACAGTATGATCGTTTCGTAATTCGTCCTCTGTAAAGTTTCACTTTTACGCGTGGTTTCATAAAACCACATACTTACTTTTTTTAATACATGTTTCTCCATTTCAGATCGTTTACTCCCGAATAGCGCGCGTATGCAAAAACGACTCGGGTGGGCGGCCGCGTAGCGCCAACGCCTTCGGCGAGTGGAGCACTTTCCTAAAGGCGAGGCTGAAATGCCCTGTGCCTGGCGACGTCCCTTTCTACTATGACGAGGTCCAGAGTGTTGAGTACCTACCAGACCAGAAGATACTGGTGGCCACGTTCACTACACCTAGGTAATTTTAATAGGTCCAATGAATGAGTTTCATGTTACAATACAGAAGCAATGTCTTTTTACGGTTTGACGGAGAAGTGGAGTCAAGTAACACATTATAAGACGTAGCTGAAAAAAAAACAGTGTATAAAAATTACACTATTTTTGTCTTACTCCGACTTAGCAACATATGAGGACGGGTAAACCATAAGGCCTACTCAAACGTGGGGCCATTTACGTGACATAGAATCTAAATCTGGAAGATTTGGGTCCATAAATTTAATATTTTTCGTTATGTATGATCTTTGATAGATACTCGTATCATCTCAGCCGGAAGATACCCACTGTTGTGGCCTCCACTCAGCACGTTTTCGAGGCATATGCATCCAGCGGCTTCCTGCGAGTCACGTCGCCTACGGCTACGGCTCGGGCTTACAAAGCCACTCTTTTGTTAATTACCTTTTTACCACCCTTGTTTAAAAATAACTACATACATATTTCAATACAGTTGCTCGAAAAGTGGTACTTTGTATGCCAGTTTACTGTGCGCAAATTGATTTTACCGCACACGTGCTTTTTACTTTGCCACTTTTTTAATTTCTAGCTCAGAGGAATAGGACATTTTTAGCCAATAAAAGTAACCAAAAATACAAAATCTTCTTTGAGACTTTTGAAAGGAGAATTTTAAAAGAGATGGTTGTTCCTCCGACAGGTTACCTATGAAGATGTATAACGCTGGTTGGTTAGATACTCTTTGGTCAATCTTTGTGAAGAAAGGAGAATAAAAACTTACCACGTTGGCCTGTGTCAGAAGGAGACAGATTGAGGATGACGCGTGAGGCGCATAGGTTACAAGGAAATAGGTCATCTTTTACAAACAGGTTTTAATACTTACAACACTTATTATCCCAAGCCCTATTGTATCTAGTATATTTATGGCAATATAAAAAAAAACTTACGCATACGCATGTGTGCCACATAAGGCGCAATTTTTTGTAAAACTAAATTGAGTTGTTTTAGTTGTGAATACGAAAAACCGGCCAAGTGCGAGTTTCGCCGATGTTCTCATACCACCACATTTCTGGATAAGGATGTACATCTTAATAATAATTTTAAATCTGTATATGCTTGTGCCAATGAAGCCCTTTCATACGATACCGCACATGACACGGTTAACTCAATTCAAAATTTGGACCGCCGTTCCTTGCATAATTTATTGCGTACTTTAAATAAAGATATTTTTTATGATTTAATTACAAATGTACAGTTTTCAGATTTTTCTTTATGCTTGTAGTATAAGACGGTATTACTTGCCAAATTTCATATTTCTAGGTCAACGAAAAATACCCTTTAAATTTTGATTCCCTTGAGAGTGTCGATATATACGTTTTTTTGCGGCATAAAAAGCCGTATCTTTTTTTACGTTAACTTATACCGAGTATATGGTTTTAATTTCAACTCATACCTCCACGCGTTCCCGAGATAAAGAGTCGTGACAGACAGACGGACGGGCGAACAGACAGACGGACAACAAAGTGATCCTATAAGGGTTCCGTTTTTTCCTTTTGAGGTACGGAACCCTAAAAATAATGAACAGTTAATATTATGTGTTATAAAAATATGCTTACCTGTATGTATAGGAAAAACAAAGTGAGATTACTTCCCGGTCATTTGAAGTGAGCCACATGTCGCGTAAAATGAACTTTGGTTGCCGGAACCCTGATAGGTATGTACCCATGTATTTTGTTTTTCGGTTACGGTCCTTTTTTAATTTACCTGTTTTTTTACAACTGTATTGAAAAACTTCGTATGATACATGGGTGTAAAAGGTAAATGACAAACTCGTCACGATAGTAAATCCTCGCCTACGGCTCGGGATTACAAATTTCACTCGTTTGTTATTTAATAAATAACTATTTCTTCCACTTGTTCGGAAAATGCTTCGTAATAAAAAAATACGTGAATTACCTCTTTCATTACGCAACCAAATAACACACCAGCAATTTTCAACACGACAATAATAAGAGATAGCCGCCCGCTGCGCGCAATAGGACTTGTTCTCGTGGAAACTCGTGCGCAAGTGCGCCCGCGCGCGCTCCTACAGACACAATAAACTGCAGACACACTGCAGTTTATTCTATGTTTCTTGAACTGTTTTGTTTATTGTTTCCTCGCAAATTAGAGAAAAGTACTAGATGTACATATACAGGCTGTAAAAAAATGGTGTAGGACCCGTTAACTGAGGGTTCTACTTATCATACTGAACAACTTTCCCCAAGGAATCCGTAGTAAATTCTTAAAAAAAAATTGATCTTTCCATACAAAAATGCACTATGCAATCAGTCGATTTGTCTGAAGACTTTTTTTGCGATTTCAGCCAAGTCCTAGAACACAAGTTGTTTAGTATGATGAGTACACCAATTTGGTTACAACCTGTATACAAGTCGCGACTGAAATAGCAATTAACGGCCTTGTTTAGTTGAAAAAGACTCGGCTGGCGCTTCTTCCTTTTAAAATCACATCGGCATATTACAATATTACCTACATTAGCTTGGACAGTTATGTACTATTCAATGTAAACAAATTATAGTATATATTTCTTCCACAGTAACAGCATAGTCGGCAGCGCGGTGTGCGTTTACAATATGTCTGACATCCGCGCTGCGTTCGAGGGGCCCTACCGAGTGCGCGACAAGTGGGATACTAACGACAAGTGGGAGTTGCGCGCGCCCTCCCCGCAGGCCAAGGACCACTTCAAGTGCATCAACAACCAAATGTGAGTGCGGACTAAGTAATGTAGTCTGAGACTGTAGGTAGGGGCTCTACCTAGTTAGTTATGACTAGCTGATCCCCGCGCGCTATCCCCGGTTGTTATGGAAATTCTTGCGAGGAGTCCCTAATTTAACATGGACTTTTTCTGCTGATATGATGATGAGGCTTACGTTATTCATGCGCAACGGACGCGGATGCCACTAAATACTGAGACTAGAGCAAGCACAAATGACAAATAAGAGATTGTTGTAACATACCCATGGTTACGGAAAGAGAACCTATTCGTTTATTGTTTTTTTTATTACTATAAAGTTCTTTCTTCAATAAAGTGCACCCTTTTCAGAACGGAGTACCACCGCTATCACCTCATGTACGAATCCGTCCAACCTATATCAGGAGAGCCAGTGTACAAGGCCACATTAGAGCGATTCACACACGTCACGGTCGACGTCATACCGACCAGAACTGGGAGTCAGCTAATAGTCTACGTGGCCACTGAGAGAAGTGACATTCTAAAAATGGTCGTGTTGCCACGCTTCGATGGTGCGTGCTTGGTTGAGGTGCTTAAGCTGAAAGACGAGAAAGGGGGCCATGATGTGCGGTCCATGCAATTCGTTAAGGATACGGTAAGTGAAATAACTGAAGAGTTTTTAATTTTTATATCAACTCGTGGAGCGTCGGTTGCGTAACGGCTAGGGCCGCCGCCTCCTGTCCGGGAGGTCGTGGTTCGAATCCTGCCACGTACCAATGTGATTTCGAATTTAGATTTCATATGTACGTTTATCCGACGCTCTTACGGTGAAAAAAACATCGTGAGGAAACCTACACACGCCTGCGAAGAAACTCTGATATGATGATCAACTCTTAGCGATAAGTCCGCCTTTATACCATACACATCTGTTTTATGTATTGTATTAAAACATGTCAATAAAGAGTACAAACAAACTCTTGTGAGCCCGTGACATGTGGATAGTCCAAAGCTAAGTTTATGGGGCTATATACCATTATCGTTTAATTCTTCAAATCACAAATATGGGCAAATCATTCTACAATTTCATTCCAGTAAATAAAGGATTCCAATAAAATATAAATACAACAGATTCATTGCTTCGTATATTTTTTCCAAAATGAACTAGTTACTTCTAAATTTTTTCACTTTTTACCCAATACTAATTTCCATAGATGTCGCTATACATCGGCAGCAACACAGGGGTCCTACGTGTCGCTGGACAGCGTTGTGCCCGCTACAAAAGCCACTCTATTTGCTTCGGCGCATCGGACCCCTACTGCGGGTGGGACGATGAAAAAGAGCAGTGCGTGCTGAGGACTGTGGGAGAAGAGGTCGGCAACTGTCCCAGTGATGATACGCCTGGTAAGGATTGTTATTATCTGGCAGCTTTTGTTATTGTAAACCAGGTTAATGGCTGTAGTTGTGTCAGCGCCTTGACTCTTACAGCTGGTGGGATAAATAAAACAGTACCTGCTGAGGACTGTGAGGGAAGGGGTCGGTAGCTGTCCTAATGATGATACGCCTGGCAAGAATTATTATTATAAAGCATTTTTGATGAATGACAACCTGGTTAAGGGTCACTTAAGTTATCCCTACTGCGGGTGGGTTGATCAGAGGGAGCAGTATGTGCTGACGACCGTGGGTGAGGAAGTCGGCAGCTGTCCTAGTGATGATACGGTGATGATACGCCTGGTAACAATAGTCTAAATATATATAACTCAAAGGTGACTGACTGACTGACATAGTGATCTATAAACGCACAGCCCAAACTACTGGACGGATCGGGCTGAAATTTGGCATGCAGGTAGATGTTATGACGTAGGCATCCGCTAAAAAAGGATTTTGGGAAATTCCCACGGGAACCGCAAAAATCTGGATCTGCGCGGGCGAAGCCGCGGGCATCCACTAGTTATTAATAAGGTATATTTAGTTAATGTCAGTCAAACTGATTAAAGAACAGTAACACTGATTGCGTCGGCGCATCGGACCCCTACTGCGGGTGGGAGAAGAGAGGGCACTGTGGGAGCTGTATAACCCAATTTGGTTTGGAGGTAATTTTTTGGTAAGTGCCTGGGCCTCTTAGAGAAAGTTATTTAGTATGATGAGTTGAAGCCTTAGTTTACGGGTCCTAACCAATTTAAAGCTGGCTAAGGGTACAGCTCAACATGTGAGTACATTCTGTGGTACTGCTGCTTAGCGGGCGACTAGTTTTTTATTTACAATTGATGAGCCCTTGGCGTCATCTCACCTGATGGTGTCGATGATGCTGAAGATGGAAGCGGGCTTACCAAGATTTTCCAACGTAATGGGGAATTGGCTATCTTATCTTCAAGACGGAACAAATTAATGCTGTTAATATTGATTGATGTTTGGCAGCAGGACTTAGATAAGGTTATGGTAGCTAGTTAGGCGGGCTAAGAAAATGCCATTCCGTTTGTTTTAAATGATACGTGTGGTAAAATGAAATAAAACTATATTAAACAACGGTTGATGGTTCAATTTTGTTTTTCAACTTTACTTAAAGAAATTAAGGCAAAGAGTGATGTTTGTGTTGCTAATCATCGAAAGGTTCACATTGCCAGATCTTTAGCAAGGAGTCAGTGTGAAGAAAAGTGGCAATTTTCAATCTCTCTGCATGCACGTTTGAAAATCGTTCGTGTGGTTAAAACCCTCACAGTTTGACAAAGAAAATAAAGTCCATAAATATACCTGCGTTGTAGACAAGTTTTAGGAGCGCGGCAAATGTCGATCCATTTCTCAGCGCGCTGAATCTTGCGTCGTGTTTGGTCGATTAAGTTCGCGGCTCAATCGCAGCTGCTCGTGTGTCATTTTGTTGAATCGTGTGAGCGGGAATAGGATTGCATATTGCAAAAATGTGCCATCAGTACAAGTGAATAAAGTTTCATATAATTCGGCTAGTCTCGGAAAAGTGTGTGCGCTTTCTGTGCAAAGGAGAACGAACTGCCGAAGTTGTGTAAAACTGTTCTCTAAACGAAGTCTCCCTCCTCAGTGGCAGGCGGCTGGTCGTCGTGGTCCGAGTGGGAACCGTGCGTGCAGCACGGCACCGCGTCGGCGTACAACGAGCGCGGAGACATGTGCGCTTGCCGCTACCGCCGCTGCGACAACCCGCCGCCGAAGCGCGGCGGCGCCGCCTGCGAAGGTACCTAAATCCTTCGACCAAACACACACTATGAACGGCCCTACAGATAAATCACATTAAAAATAAGTCAGATACAACTACACTGTCTCAAAGTCAAAGGCATTGTGTTTGCAATTACTACTTTCTAACATAGGTTTCACCTATCGCCCTCCCACTGACTGACTGAGGCGAAATGTATGAATTCACTGATATCAAAATCTATGTACTCGAAGGCCAAAAGAGAAGAAGTCGAGGATATCAATGTGCAGGCCATTAATCTCGCAGAACCGATAAGATTGTAATCCAGCTTGTTTATCTACTTTTTCTCGTAAATGGCTCTAAGTCTAACGATTTTCATGAAACTGTGAATAACTAGGACTTTATAAGGTCTACTGCACTGGTTAATTAATTATTCCGAGTAAGTTACCTCCCATACAAGTCCAAATTATTTGTGTATACTTAACTTTATGCTTTGCTAATAATTGTTGATTTGTTTATGGACTACGGCAGACGGTGAAGGCTTCGCAAGAAAGTATGCACAGCATGGCTGGCTGTACAATGTATTTAAATTAAAAATTAAAGACGCAGATTTTGAATTTAGGGAACAACATAACATTTCATACTTTATTTTTTGATGTTACCCTGCTATTTAAAACCCTTTAAATATTATTGTTTATAGGCCCATCAATAGCAGTGACAAACTGCACGGTGCATGGCGGGTGGTCAGCGTGGTCGGGCTGGTCGGAGTGCTCGGCCACGTGTGGCATCGGCGTCAAGTCGCGGCGGCGCGGCTGCAGCGCGCCCGAGCCGCGGTTCGGCGGCCGCGTGTGCGTGGGGCTCGACGTGCAGGACATGATCTGCACCGACCTGCCGCCGTGTCCCGGTGAGTGCCTCATACTAGCTAAAGACAGTATAGCAGTGACACATGGTCGGCGTCCAGTTGCGGCGTTGCGCTGCATGTGCGTGGGGATTAACGTACAGGACATGATATTAAACGAAATTATTTATAAGAACTGAGAGGGTAAATATAGTACTTGCCCATCCTAATGTTTCTACCCTACACATGTCCTAAGTATTAGTTACAGCTCTTCTAAAAAAACATGTTTATTTTTACTTTCTTGACCCCGTGAAAGGTACGTACGTACCTACGTGGGGTAGAGGAAGTATTGTTTATCGCGAAAAAAAGATCCGATTTGTGTGTGTTCTAAATCATTAACACATACTGAAAAACTGGACATCAAAATTCCGTCTGTGCGTGCGTCCGTCCGTTACCCGTGGCACTGGACGCTAAATCTTTAGTCCGGTTGGGAACCATTTTTTTAAATTATTTCATTATCAAAAGTTTCTTCGTATCGTCAAAAAGAAGAGTAGCTATCATACAAAAAAAACTATTAAATGCTCGAAATTTCCCTATGCGATCGAATCAGAAATGAGGAGATCCGCAGAAGAACCAAAGCAACCGACATAGCTCACAGAATCGCTAAACTGAAGTGGCAGTGGGCAGGGCACATAGCTCGTAGAACAGATGGCCTTTGGGGAAGTAAAGTTCTCGAGTGGCGACCGTGCACCGGAAAGCGTATTGTGGGCACGTTTCCCACGCGGTGGACCGGCGATTTGGTGAAGATCGCGGGAAGCCGCTGGTTGCGGGCAGCGCAGGTCCGGTCGTCGTGGGAGGCCTTTGTCCAGCAGTGGACGTTCTTCCATCTTCGGCAACGTCGTCACTTACCACCAGGTGAGATGTTGTCAAGGGTTTACCAATTGTAAAAAAAAAAAATAAAAAAAATATCGGTTTAGGAAAAATCGTGTTTGTATGGTTCTCCTACAAATTAAATTTAAACTCTTGATTTACTCACAAATGGTTGGAGCTATTGAATTGTCATGTATTACGAATAAGTATATGTTTGGTTACAAATAAGTATAATTATATATGTAGTCATGCAACATGAATTCATCAAAATTATTGCATGTTTTTATGAAAAAAAATTGTCCACAAAGTTTAGTGTGGGGTGCGGTACAGTTTATTTAACGCATAAAGGCTTCATTGCATTGTTTATACTTAGTAATTAGTCTATGATATGTAAAGGCTGTTGATTTCCCTATGTAATAAAAAATAAAGGGTACAAAAAATCTTAAAATATCCCTTGGCAATGTTGATTAGTGCGAGACTCTTAAAAGTCGCACACGGTACAAGATTGATCTGAGAGTCTATCATTATTTTGTACAAATAATTTGAGGTATATTCAAAATTCATCTTACTAGATCCGACCCTGGCCCCTGTCGACGGCGGCTGGTCGGCGTGGGGCCCCTGGTCGCCGTGTTCTAGTGCGGGGGGTCCTGGCTGCGGGCCCGCGGGCGGTTGGCGCGAGCGGCGCCGCTCCTGCACCAATCCTAAGCCTAAAAACGGCGGATCCCTTTGCGACGGTCCAAAAATGGAGCAACAAATCTGCGATTTGCGGCCGTGTGAGCTGCGAAAGGCAACGGCTTGGACGCCGTGGGTTCAGATTCCAGGTAACTTATGCCTAGATTCTTAATAATAGCCTCAATGGTGCAGTGGTTAGTCCACCTTATAGCAGAAGTTCGTGGGTTCGATTTCCGGCGGGGACTAACTTTGTATGAGTGGGTTTGGTTTATAAAATGATATTTTTAAGAACGCCTGGCTATCTACCGCCGTATTGTCAAGTCTTGCCGCCAAACATAAATGTAAACAGCATTAATAGGTTTAATAAAATAATTTTTGAAAAACCTAAAAGCTTTTTGGTACAAGCTTTTATTTGAAAAAGTTTTTTTGCTCAAAAGCTGGATGCTCAAATAAATATAAATACACGGTTTCAAATTAAAAAAAGCTGTATTTTCTCCCGATTCTATTGAAAATAAAATACGATTCTGGGACCATGAGTCCACCTCCAAATTTCATTATCAGATCAACTTAAAATACCAAAAGGATCTATTGTTACCGGAAATACGGTTTAATTCCAAATTTCAGATTAATCGGACCCTTGGAAGTCATTTTAAAATCGATCGCAAGATTTAAACTGAACAGACATACATACATACATTGCAAGTTAAATAAAAGCTTTAATTCAAATTAATATCACAGTTATTTTGCAATTCCAAAAAAATCTCTAAATCCATCAAAATACAATAGGCTATTTGACTACTACTGGAAAATAGTTTTGTACGTTATTGCATAAAATGCAAAACATTTTAATATTTCCTGGAGATCTGTCGTATACAGGGTGTAACAAAATTGGTGTAGGTCCCGTTAACTGGGGCTTCTATTCATCATACTGAACAACTTTTGTTCTACGACTTTGCTGAAATCGCAAAAAAATTTTTTTACTCTTCATACAAATCGATCAGCTGATTGACCAATTTTGTGTATTTTAGTATGGAGGGTTCAAATTTTTTTTTGAGAATTGACTATAGGTTCCTTGGGAAAGTTGTTCAGTATGATGAGTAGAAGCCTCAGTTAATGGGCCCTACACTAATTATTTTACACCCTGTATACGGAGTAAATCAACGTTAAAGTTTGAATTAAAAAATTACGCGCCAAAACGCAATTTTTGCTATGGCACCTGGTTGCTCTGACAGATGACGTCACACATAAGTAAACAACAAACTGCTGTAATAGTGAAAGCACGCACTGAAACTTATGTTTACTTTTGTGTGACGTCATCAGAGTTGCAACCCATCACAGAGCGTTTTCAAACACGTGATCAAACACCAACAAAATTAAATATTTATTTATGTTTTTTATACAGAAAATGAGTAATGACCTAATTTTTTTCAAAACATTAATAAAATATGCTTTTTACATTACATTTTATTAGAATAAAAAATTGTTACATATTTTAAACATAGTCTTAATGCCTATTACACAATAAACCCTACCCAAAATTAAGTTCCGGGCACTTACAATTTATTGAAGAGATAAAGAATACAAGAATTCAAAATAATAAAAAAAACATAGAGAAATGATTATTGATTATGCGTTATTATCCCAATATGAAGAGTAGCGGCATTTTGGAACGTGCGAAAAGCTCACCAGGAAATCTCCTAATTATTTTAATGTTTCCAGGAAACACTTCAGATAGCAGCTACACGGAAAAACGTTTCAAATTCTTGTGCAAGGCTCCGTCGCCAGAACAGTTAAAAGTAAGTTTTTGCTTTTGTAAAGGTTTTTTTTTTGTATCCCACGGATCACGGGTCTCATCCCGTATCTCAGGAGGGTAAGCAATATTTAACACACGGGGGTCGGTTCCTTATTGGTGAAGGTAGCGGGGCCAGTGGCGAACCTCATTGTCAAGTTTTTACGCGGCGCTGGCGAACAACCTGATATTTAATCTTATGGGATCAGCTGTACTATTGATTTTCGCGTAAGTGTCTTAACGCGACCTACGTCCTTTACTTCGGGCGTGAATGCACATTTTTATTTATTGCGAGCTTAGTAAACATCCTAGGAAAATTTTGTCTTAGCCCTTTTATCAATACCTTCACTCTCTTACTGTTGGTTATTTCATGCGCCTAACTTATGTATTGTAGGAGAAAAATCCAATAATTTCTCAAAGCTATGTACTTTTACAAAACAAAAAGTATAGAGCGAAAACCAATAAATCTTGTCTTTGTTTTAGTCAGGTTCAAAAATAATGTTCAAAGAATCATCTGTGTAGTTTTCACATTCAGCAAGCTTGCGACCGACTCGACATATTCTAGCAAAAATGCACACCGGCTATAATATTAATAAAGCTCGTAAAAGTAAGTCATCTAAGTAAGTGATGTGATAATGTTCATCATCATCCAATGACAAAGCGGGCCGATTACAATTTCTGTGGCAAGCGGATTTGAAGTACGCGAGATTCTCGCAGAACTAACTATGATTATGGCTGTAATCTTATTTGTATAAGGCGAGATATTAATTGGAACAGTTGTCTCTGTCTTTTTCTTTACGTGTAAAGAGTAAAGAAAATAACCACACTTTTTCAATGGTTTTTCGTTTCAATCAAAAACTACAGTAAAAGTATAAAAAATTAAAAAATAAAAAAAAATATAAAAAATTATAAAAAAATACAAAAAAAAACTAAAAAAAATTATAAAAAATACAAAAAAAAACTAAAAAAAATAATATTAAAAAAACTTAAAAAAAATTTTAAAAGTATAAAAAATTACTCACTTTGTGTTATCATAACAAATATTGTTGTATATTTTTAAAATTTATACTTCAAAATGTTAGTTATAACTAGAGTTAAAAGTAACGGTGTAGACCCATGTTTGGGATTTTTTTCTATCGAGCCAAAACTGCTCAATCGTGTTTCTATTCTAATAGCTTTTGACTTTAAGAAACATCATCAACAATAAGGGCTTTTTTTGGTATCTTAGGTTTTCTATCGTTTAGGAGTTATGGACGTCAAAAAAAAGAAAGTTTACAAGCCTAGGCCTCGGTCGCCCAGGTTACAATACTCGTACTTATACGTAACGGCAAACGCTACTAATGAACTACCTAATCTTATGCATATGATAAAACTGTAACGGGGCCGTGTCTGTACATGAAATATTTTTGGAAAATAATAACTGTGGTGGAAATTACCAACGATATAGAGGCCAAAACAACAACTATTGAAATATTTGTCTGTCTGTCTGATGTATGTTCGCGCATCACGCAAAAACTACGAGGCCCATTTTGATAAAATTTTGTATGGTGGTTCCTTATAGCCCGGGATAACATATAGAATACTTTTTATCCCGGAAAATTCAAGAGTGCCCGTGGACAAATTCAACACCTCCACGCGGAGCTAGTGTATTAATATAATTGCAGATAACTTTGTATGGAATTTTATTTTCTCTTTCATTTTCCACTAAAACCACCCTAGAAGGGGTGTTAGAGCATGTTGTTTTACCTACGGGTTGTTTAGTGAGGCGTATGTTGGTGCTCGTGTTATTGTATTTTTACATTGATGTTTTAACTGACTGCGCCAGAAGAGGGGTTATGTGTTTCGAGTGTGTGTATGTATGTATATTTATTTCTTTAGTACACTCTGTAGCCTGAACGGTTTGCTGGATTATTGAGTGCCAGGTGTCGTAAGATTAGTCTTGATCCTCTAAGTGACTCAGGATACATTTTTATCCGACAGGCCAAAAAGAGGGGTATTACAGTCGGAATTTCAATTTTTTATTCGAGTTTTATTTATTTCATGACTGTTTAGCTAGGCGTAGCACGGAACATGTTCCAATGTTTTTCGATTTGTACTAGGGCAGCTGACATAGCTTATCGACCGCCACCTAGTAATAGCAGCTAGTATCAAGGCTAACGTGGCTTGGTCAAGATCAATGCCACTAACAGTCAGGCCTGTCCTGCATTATATGACCGAGTTTATAGTCAGTTAACCGGCGTCGCGTACTCGATTCTCATTGTGTTTTTATACAGTTATCAATAGCACGCGAAGAGGAGCGCTACTGCACATCGCGCGGGTCCTGTACCAGCTCGCCCCCCGACGATGGGGGCTGGGATGCGTGGGGCCCCTGGGGCCCTTGCTCCGCCTCCTGCGGTGGTGGGCAACAGGCCCGGACTAGGCGGTGCAAGCGGCCGCCTTGCGGAGGCGCCCGAGAAATGCTGCGAGCTTGTAATGTGCATGCTTGTTCTGGTAAGTCTGCCCAAAATATGTCAGAATCATTAGGAATTCTTTTACTTTATCATGAAATCACTTAATTTATTCCTGCCTAAAGTGCTTTGAACAAGGCCGGGAGTTCACTTGTATACAACTGCCACAGTCATCATCATCATGATGAGGATGAACTGCCACAGTACCTGTGTAAATGGTGGAAACTAGGTATCGTTGTAGTTTCACCATGTTCGTCTGTCTGTCGTCGGTGTGTCACAACCGTTTTACTTAAAAACTATTTCAGCTAGAAAGCTAAAATTTGGTTTAGTGATTGGTTAGTTTGGTTGGCATCCACCCTCATCATTAAAAAATTCGTGTTCCAGTTCAAGCACGTGCAGATTCCTGTGAGCGTCTGTTGCGCAATGACAACAACTGTTTTTTTCAGGATTTAGGATCTCAAATGATTAATTTTTATGTGGTTTCATCATGATTTTCATAATTTGTCATGTTCAGTTATCCACGCGGACGAAATCGCGGGCAACAGCTTGTAATAAATAAATAGGTACTTTTGTTAGACAATCATTTTAATTGTATTTGCCATTCTGGTACTTTCCTACTCTACCTTCACTGTCCCGGTTAGCTCAATCATATCTTCACTTTTAGTTTTATGACGCATTACTAAACTAATTATTAATCTTGGCTGATAGGCGAATGGTCCTGCTGGAGTGATTGGGGCGAGTGTTCCGGCGGGTGCGGCACCATCGGGCATCGAACACGCACTCGCGCGTGCCTTTCGCCCGCCGGCTGCCCCGACGCGGCCGCCGCGCTGGAGACCAAGTCTTGCTACAGCGCCTGCCCAGGTGAGGCTAACAACGACACCGTCATCCGCTCTTACCTGTCCCGACGCGGCCGGCACGCTCGAGACCAAGGCTTGCTACAGCGCCTGCCCAGGTGGGGCTAGCCACAGGTGATACTTAACAACACCGTCAGGCATCTAACCCGCATCCGCTCTTACCTGTCCCGACGCGGCCGGCACGCTCGAGACCAAGGCTTGCTACAGCGCCTGCCCAGGTGGGGCTAGCCACAGGTGATACTTAACAACACCGTCAGGCATCTAACCCGCATCCGCTCTTACCTGTCCCGACGCGGCCGGCACGCTCGAGACCAAGGCTTGCTACAGCGCCTGCCCAGGTGGGGCTAGCCACAGGTGATACTTAACAACACCGTCAGGCATCTAACCCGCATCCGCTCTTACCTGTCCCGACGCGGCCGGCACGCTCGAGACCAAGGCTTGCTACAGCGCCTGCCCAGGTGGGGCTAGCCACAGGTGATACTTAACAACACCGTCAGGCATCTAACCCGCATCCGCTCTTACCTGTCCCGACGCGGCCGGCACGCTCGAGACCAAGGCTTGCTACAGCGCCTGCCCAGGTGGGGCTAGCCACAGGTGATACTTAACAACACCGTCAGGCATCTAACCCGCATCCGCTCTTACCTGTCCCGACGCGGCCGGCACGCTCGAGACCAAGGCTTGCTACAGCGCCTGCCCAGGTGGGGCTAGCCACAGGTGATACTTAACAACACCGTCAGGCATCTAACCCGCATCCGCTCTTACCTGTCCCGACGCGGCCGGCACGCTCGAGACCAAGGCTTGCTACAGCGCCTGCCCAGGTGGTGCTAGCCACAGGTGATACTTAACAACACCGTCAGGCATCTAACCCGCATCCGCTCTTACCTGTCCCGACGCGGCCGGCACGCTCGAGACCAAGGCTTGCTACAGCGCCTGCCCAGGTGGGGCTAGCCACAGGTGATACTTAACAACACCGTCAGGCATCTAACCCGCATCCGCTCTTACCTGTCCCGACGCGGCCGGCACGCTCGAGACCAAGGCTTGCTACAGCGCCTGCCCAGGTGGGGCTAGCCACAGGTGATACTTAACAACACCGTCAGGCATCTAACCCGCATCCGCTCTTACCTGTCCCGACGCGGCCGGCACGCTCGAGACCAAGGCTTGCTACAGCGCCTGCCCAGGTGGGGCTAGCCACAGGTGATACTTAACAACACCGTCAGGCATCTAACCCGCATCCGCTCTTACCTGTCCCGACGCGGCCGGCACGCTCGAGACCAAGGCTTGCTACAGCGCCTGCCCAGGTGGGGCTAGCCACAGGTGATACTTAACAACACCGTCAGGCATCTAACCCGCATCCGCTCTTACCTGTCCCGACGCGGCCGGCACGCTCGAGACCAAGGCTTGCTACAGCGCCTGCCCAGGTGGGGCTAGCCACAGGTGATACTTAACAACACCGTCAGGCATCTAACCCGCATCCGCTCTTACCTGTCCCGACGCGGCCGGCACGCTCGAGACCAAGGCTTGCTACAGCGCCTGCCCAGGTGGGGCTAGCCACAGGTGATACTTAACAACACCGTCAGGCATCTAACCCGCATCCGCTCTTACCTGTCCCGACGCGGCCGGCACGCTCGAGACCAAGGCTTGCTACAGCGCCTGCCCAGGTGGGGCTAGCCACAGGTGATACTTAACAACACCGTCAGGCATCTAACCCGCATCCGCTCTTACCTGTCCCGACGCGGCCGGCACGCTCGAGACCAAGGCTTGCTACAGGGCCTGCCCAGGTGAGTTGCGACAGGGTGACAACATCGGGCATAGAACATCCGGATGTTTACCCCACCAGGAATCGAACTCGCGACCTGCTGTTGTGAAGCGTATAGACTAAACATTAAGCCACGAAAGCGTGAAAAGAGAATGCAATGTATTTAAGTTTGTTCCTTTCGTACAACTTAAAATCGGGTGTCTTACGAGCACGTACATGCGTCCTTGATGGATTCGTCTTGTTCCGGAATGAGTTTTAGTTACATGACGCTTTATGAAATTGAACATGGCGGAAAGTAAACATCATTTCTCGTAATCCAGTTTTAATTTTGCGTTAGCAGTTTCAAACTGGTTTTGGTTTCCAGAGTCCGGCGGCGGCGAGAGATGGGGCGAGTGGGGAGACTGGAGCAGCTGCGACAACGGCGAGCGCGTGCGCCGGCGCAATTGCGCGGGCGACTGTGCCGGCGGCGGAGGAGCACAGATCCAGCTCGCCAGAGAGCATACCGATGACTCCGACAATGGTAATCTAATTTTGACTAGTTATTCCACATCCATTCTCTTCTTTCTGCATCAATTTGGAATAAACGTATACCAAAAATACTCGCATCTTTTCGACCAAATTTCGAACCAAATTTACTAGTGCCCAGTCAAAATAATAATAATTGTGCATTAAACTCAGCATATGCGTCAAGCGGAACTAATTAATTGAAAAGGCCATTTATATTATTATAATGGGGTGGCACGACTGCGGCGTGTACAGGCGGGTGTTCATGTCTCTAGTTGGACTCTCTAGTTGTCAAAAGGCCATTCTAGGATACTTAATAAACAAGCAGTCGTCTTCTTCGAAATCATCGTCACTTACCATCAGGTGAGATGTCGTCAAGGGAATTGGGGATAAAAAAGGCACCCGGGAATGGCCTTTTGAGCCCCTTGCTGTGGTTCTCATGTGAAAACCACTAAGGTTGTGATGTTACATACACCACAGCCTTCTGAAACTAAACTAAACTGGGTGCGCAATTAGTATTTTAGGGCTACTGCTACAGTTTTTAAATGGTGAAGACATCGCATGTTGGTTTTTTTTTCGTGTGCCATTTAGTATTTTCGTATTTTAAATCGCTAAAAGTAATGTATCCACGTTATAATTTAGATGAGATGAAATGTGATCAGATCACTCTTGTTCTACCATTCTTATGTTAACTTCGAAATTTTTGGACTCCATACAAAAATCGGTAATGAGATGACCAATTTGTATAGTTTCAATTTTTTTGACGTTTATTTGAAAAGTTGTAGAACAATATTTGTGACCTTTCATCCGAATCATAACTTAAATATATGTTCTTTTCCGACATAAAAAAATCACCTAGAGCTTACAGACAGCTTGTACATACCAATTTTTAGGAGGGGTGTGATGTAGGGGTACATACCTACCTAAATTTTATTTCGCTATATAGGCAGCTTTCGAACGCGGCAGCTCGACTCGACAATGGCTCCTCCCTCGCGATCAGTACACATCTTGCATACCTTTTGTAAAACCAATTTTATTTTTCTATGAGAAGACTCAGTACTTTCGTGAACGGAGTACTTTAAACTTTTCATTGAACTCTCGAAACCATTTTCTCAACACTACCATCGATACGCCTGTGTATTGATACCACATTGATACGATCAAGTGACGATACCTACGATGTTAATGCTCTGTCACACCGAGCAATATGGTATGTTCTTGGGTAGGTTAGTGCAATAGAGATGTGCGTTTTGTAAGATTGTTATGGACTTCCCATGCTTCCAGTTCGTTTACATCCCGAATAAGTCTCTTTAGCATTAAACACCAAAGTCGTTCTCAACGTTAGATGCTATTGCATATATGAAAATGTTGTGAGGTGTTCCTTTTAGTAGTTTTTTTTTCTTAGATAACTAGATATTCGACCATAAATCCCCTTTAGTAACCCTCTCTTTTCTATCCAGAAATTTAAACCTTCAGTAGATTAGCTCAATTGTTGCTACAATGTTCTCATGAAAAATATCTATCACAGAGCTATACGCGATGCTGGCGTACAGTCCCAGCATAGAAATGGCGTCCTTCGTGACTCTGGACGGAAACAAGACGTTGAGCGTCGGAGGCATCGTCGGCTGCGTGCTGGCTGCTTTCATCAGCGGTGAGTATCCTTCCACCAATAATATGATTTGTTTAATAGACACAAGGCTAAGTTCTAGCGTGAAGATGGCGTCTTTCATGACGTTGAACGGAAACAAGATGCTGAGCGACGGAGGCATCGTCGGCTGCGTGCTTGCTGATTTCATCAGCGGTGAGTATCCTTCCACCAAAAATATGATTTGTTTTATAGACACAAGGCTAAGTGCTAGCGTGAAGACGGCGTCTTTCATGACATTGAACGGAAACAAGATGCTGAGCGACGGAGGCATCGTCGGCTGCGTGCTTGCTGCTTTCATCAGCGGTGAATATCCATTAGTAATATGATCTGAATTGTTAACAAGTAAACGTAGAGATGACGTCGTTCGGACGGAAAAAAGGCGCTGCGTGCTAGCTGCCTTCATGAGCTGAACCCTAGACTGACTAAACTGACTTTTAAGCTATTGTATAGCTTTTATCGTGGACTTTGGGGACCGAATCAAGAAATTTCGTAACGAAAAAAACCTGACACCCCAAAAAAGTATATATATATATATATAGAGTTCTAAAAAACTTACAATGCCATCTATCTATCCATCATGATTATGGTGATGGTGGTGGTGATAGTCGCGATGGTGGTCGCGATGGTGGACGCTATAGTGGACGCGATGGTGGTCGTGATGGTGGTCGCGATGGTGGTCGCTATAGTGGACGCGATGGTGGTCGTGATGGTGGTCGTGATTGTGGTCGCGATGGTGGTCGATGACGATGACGATGATGATTTAACTTTCTTAACTTTCTCAGTGTTAATTTATTACATAAACATCTCGCGCCCCAAGGACTATATGGTACTGGTTAATACTGCATTTATAAAAAATAAATATTTATAATTGCATAAGTTGATAAAAAATGCTATGAAATAGCTTTACCGCGGCAGCCCCCGAGTGCCACACGTCTTTTTTATCTAAATATCTTTTTATCTATGACTAAAACGAAAATTGGTTTCTTAAATGTTGGACTTTATTTTTTCATAATTTTGTGTAATAGTTTTGTGATTTTGATTACTTGTAAACTGGACAAAACGAGTAAGGTTTTTTTTTTTAATTTCTTTAGGCGAGCAATTTGGTGGAACATATTTTATAATTCATTTTTATACAGTTAACTACTCTATTCATAGATTCAATGATCATAACACCAGCGAGCGTCCCGATATTGTCACGTGAGTTAAGTATCTAAGTCATCGTTGGGTTTGCGCAATACGCCTATAACAGGTTGTGAGACCCATCATTCCGTTCATTAATTGCCCTCGATCCACTTACCTGTACCTAAGTGTGTGTGCAATCAAGTTTTGAAGTACAATCAATGAAGACTTATTTATCTTCAAATATAATTCATTTTTTTTAAAAACCCCTAATTTCTTTGTCCATTACTAGACCCTGATCACTATCTGTATATAATTTTTCATTGAAACCATTCCAATGAGCTGTAAATTGATAATTTGGGTATCCTGCAGATTCCAAGTATGCTGCAGCATCAGTTCAAGGTTACCATGTTCTTGAAATATCATTGAAGTTACAGAATAAACGTACTTATGTTTTTTCGAATTTCGATTCCATACGAGTATGTACGTTTATCCGACGCTCCTACGGTGAAGGAAAACATCGTGAGGAAAAATGCACAAGCCTGCGAAGAAACTCGAAGGTTTTGTGTGAAGTTGATCAACCCGCACTGAGCCCGCGTGGTCGACTAAAGCCCAATCTCACTAATTCAGGGTAGGCTTGTGCCCCTCGGTGGGGACGTATATGAGCTGATATGATGCACAGGATATCAAGTTTCGAATTGATCAGACCTGTGGAAGTTGCTCACATCCCTTCATCAACTAGAATATAGCTGATGATCTTCAAACGGTTGAAAAGATTTGATGAGAATAAGATACTTTAGGCGCTAAGATGCCACAGACAGACCCACAGATACATGCGTTAAAGTTATTATACCCCTTTTTTTGGGTTGGGGTTTAAAAAGGCTTGTCCTGATTGACAATTATCGCCCAGTCTAAACCACTTGAGCTTTGACTTTAAAATTTAGACAGTAGATGTGTTTCATGTCAAAGGAATGAAAATAGGTATGGACGTAATGTTTTTCTCTAGTTAATGAACCTAATATTTAGCATTTACTCTACAATAAAAATAATAAAACACGTGTTTAAGTTTTCTCTGTCAAGTCTGTATGGACAAAACCTTTTTATTTTCCACGCGAACGAAATCTAAATAGTAGAAAGTATCTTTTTTATGGAGTTTTTAATGAGTGAAAATTCAAAGCCTATTATGGAACTACTTAAAGGAGCTAGGAGCTCTAGACTGGCAGTAATGTTGGCTATTCTTGCAAAATGAGCGCCTTAGTCATCCTTTGTCCCTTGAATGAATCATATGGTATGTATTGTACATTTGTAATACGTGATTCGGCGGTTCACGTTGACCTCAATATGCCTACGATCGATGCAAGCTACATACCTAATGCTGCACCACCCTAAAAGTAAGATGCGAAGTTCTCACTAAATATAACTCGTATACTATTTACTTTGAGCTGAAACAGATGGTGCTCTAAAATGTAAACGTCGCGGATTTGTGTTGCGGTTGTTTTAATGGTGCGAACTCTTCGCAGCAGATGGCGCTATGATATCGGATGTCGGTTAAGATAGCTGCTTAGTGAATACATAATATTTCATTATTTTTATTTCGAAAGTGATTTCAGGTAAAAATATTTTGAAATAGTTTAAAGTTTCAAAATGTATATTTAAAGAATTATTACGAGTACATAGGTACACTTACGTACTAATGTAAAACGCGCCAGATAAGCAGAGAGGTTTAACTTTGTGTGTCGAAAGTAATAATGAGTTCGAAGAGAGTGCAAACCGTTTCTGGTAAGTACTCTCCTTGCCAAGAATGGAACTCACTATCGCGGTGAAGGCACACTTTACCATGTTTACTTTCGACTTTCGAGCAATGAGGGAGTGAAGAAGGTATTGTGATGGCAAAAAGAAAACAAAGTTGAGATTTTGATAGGGAGCGATTGTCTTACACTAATGGAGCCTAAAAAACAAAAAAAAATATGTGTGTGAGTGTGTGTATTTATGTGTATGTACGACCGTCATGACGGATTTGGGTGAAATTTAGGTTAGGGCAATATTGTTTTTAAATTTTCAGACGTTTTTTTCAAATTTGCCCTATATTGATTTTATAGGATTGCTCGAAACTCGCTATCTAACGGTATATGGCCTACAGTACGCGGTAGTCCCTTCTTCCAAGACAAATCGGAATATGGTACCTCACATACAAATGCAGGTTGTATGATACTTTTTCTCAAAAATAAGATTTTAATTAAACTTTGAGAATAATTAGGACTTAATAAGGCTTACTGCACGGGTACATCATTATTCCAGGAAAAATCTTATAATAAGTTACCTCCCATACAAACCCATATTATTAGTAAATTTTTCGTCAAGTCTTATATATCTAGCTTTATTCTTTACTACTAAGTAAGTGTTATGTTTATTGTTGATTTGTGTATGCCTACGACAGATGGTAAAGGCATCGCGAGAAAGTATGCACAACGTTGCCGTATAGTTTATTTTATCAGGCGTTGTTTATTCTACCTGTTGTAGTATCATCATAACATAACGAATATTTTATAGATACCTCCATGCGGTGTTGTAATGTCCTCTTTTCGTAATCGCCAAAAAGAGGTTCTTATTACTCTTTGCAGTCTAGATGTGAATAAGGCCAGCGGTCCTGACGGTATTACCGCCATAGTTCTATAGAACTGTGCTCCTGAGTTGTCTCCTGTGCTGACTCGCCTGTACCACAGATTACTAAATAGTTACATCCTGTACCGCCTCTCTCTCCAAAACCGGTATAGTTCCAAAGTTTTGGAAGCTTTCCAACGTGCAGCCCTTGCCTAAGAAAAAAAAGGTAATCATGCTGACCCATCCAATTATCGACCTATTGCAATCACCTCCATACTCTGAAAGATCATGGAGCGTGTATTGAATACCCGCGTCTTAGCATAGAAGTCTAAGAAGACAATGACCTCCTGAGTGACCGTCAGTATGACTTTCGCCGGAGTCGGTCAACGGGAGATCTTCTAGTGTACGCAATGCATGTATGGGATGAAGCCATAGAGAAGCACGGTGAAGCTCTTGCCGTGTCTCTCGATATCTCTGAGGCATTTGATAGGGTCTGGCATGCTAGCCTTATTGGTAAGCTTCCTTCCTACGGGCTACCTACTGGTTTGTGCAACTGGATATCAAATTTCCCAAGGGAACGGTTCATTTGAGTGGTCTATATTTCGTCATCGGTCGACCAGGCCCGGAGGGCGATTCCACCCTTTTGTCGTTAATTTTCCACCTTTGCGCACGAAGCGTTTTGCGAAATCTTGAATAGGCACTATTTGAGCTTGTTACATCCTCGGCTGCATCGGCACTTACCATCAGGTGAGGTGCAGCCAGACGCACTCAAATTTTTAATAAAAAAATAAATAAGTATACCTACATCTATTTTTGTAGAAAAATGTAAATCTTCGTTTGTGTTAAATCTCTAATACGCGCGTATTTAATACAGATAGGGTCGGATTTTTGGAATCCCGTAGGATAGGGTAGAAAACGTTAGTGGAGGCGCGAGGCGGAAAGCTAGTAAATAGTATTTTTTCATGTTTTGTATTGATTTACTATATGTGACTAGCTGGCGCCCGCGACTACGTCCGCATAAATGGAAAACAGTTCATACAAACTCTCATTCGCCATTTTACACCCGGAGGGATAACACATATTTAATTACAAAGACAGGATTTCCGGGCGAAATCTTTTTTAACTCTGTGTTTAATTATTATGATTAAAGAGCAATTATTGTCCATATAAACAGTTTATCCTTAGGTTACAGAAGTCCTTTTGGGTTACCTAAATATGTCACAAAAGTTGAAGTAACCGTTTCATGGCTTATCCATTCGTCCACCAAGAGGTCGCGAGTTCGATATCCCATAGAGTCAAATTATGTTAAACTCGGTTTGGTTGGTGGTAGTGGTAGGGCATTTCCTAAGCCCGACTAGCTACCTACCTCCATCTTATCAAAGTTTTGCCGCCAAACATCAATGTTATTCTGACTTGAAAATAAGGATAGCCAGTTCCTCATTACGATGGAAAATCATGGTAAGCCCACTTTCACTTACCATCGGGTGAGATGATGCCAAGGGATTATCAATTGAGGATGAAAACATCTGTTGGTATATTTTTCGTTATTGTGTTTTCTTCTAAGTGATGTTTTTCAATTAGAACAAACCTTATTATTGGCGCTAGACTTAATATTAATATGTATTATTTTTTATCTATGATTGTTTTACAGACATTACTTATAATCAGGGTAGGTAGACCAGTGAATTCTTAGCGTACATACAGTCGGCCATATGTCTGTGGTTACACTTTATTGATGTACCACTTTGACCTTGAGCTGATTTCTGGTTGCTGGTTTTCGTAGCGTATTTCTGTTTCAGTTTTTTCTGGCAATGTTGCCACTGACGTGCGGTCGACCGTATGTGCTACGAGTAAAATTTAATATTTGAACATTCGTGGGAAATGACAAACGTCTAGCGCAAGCGGGGTGCAGTCATGTCATTTCTCGGAATAAACCACGATTACACGAAAGCATGCATTTCCATCTACATTTATTCTAAGTGACGACGTTGCAATTATTAACTTACAATACAATAAACATTGGGTTGATTTCATAGTTTTTTATTGATTTCACTTTCCCTATGGAAAAAAATATGCCTGTGGTTGCGGTCCCAGAATAGTAGCACCTCATTTTTTCCCGACAGTGTCGTAAGAAGCGACTAAGAAACATAAAATCGGAGGATAGGCAGCAGTGTTCTTTCCACATACTGTGCCACCACATTCCACGCTGCGATCACTAACCCGCCTGCTAAGCGGGGTAATTTCGGTCAAACTCACCTATTATTTTTATTACTAAAAACTGCCCATAGTCCCCGGCAGCCCCGCTATTCCTGGAGTGCGTACTAGCTACTTCCATAGTATTATGTCTTATGGGATACTTTTGTGGGGACATGCAGCTGATACAAATACCATGTTCTGCAAAAAAGAGCGGTTCGCGCGATTTATGGAATGCGTTCTCGTGAGTCGCTCCGAGATAAGTTCAAAGATATTAACATAATGACTTTCCCGTGTCAATACATTTATGAAAATATAATGTATGTACTCGTACGTAAAAATCTGCATCTCTTTTCACTGAATAGTGACAGGCACAGTCGAAATCTTCGGAATAGGAATAAACTTCAAGTAACTTATACCAGACTTAGCAAAATCAATAAATCCTTTGTGGCACAATGCTCACTCACGTATAAAAAATTACCCGATGATGTGTTAAATTTGTCAAAAAACAGTTTAAAAATTGTATCAAAAGAACTCTTTGTAAAAAATGTTATTATAAGACATCTGAATATTTAAATGACAAAAATGTATGGCTAGACAGTGTTTCTTCTATCAACACTACTAATCATGTTTAATAGTAATAATATGATGACAAACCTAAGAATTGACGTGAAAGCGATAAGACATGACAAGTCTAGTACTTCTTTTAATAAAGTTTTTTATATTAGCATTGTCATGAGTGGTGCATACTCGCTTAAATGTTCGTGCGGATGGTGGCGCATCGGGAGCCGGGTCGTTCCTTTCCCTCTAATATGGTTGATGGGAGCGATGGCTGACTCTCGCGTTATACTCGTGACCGGGTGCTGTCCGTGTGAACTGGCCTACCTACTGTTGTTAAAGGCATTCAATGATTTTTACCTATAACTTTTCGTGTCATATTGTTTTCATGTTCTAATGACATAATCTGGTTTATATCAAGGATTGAATTTAGACGATATTAACTAATTATTGTTTATTTCTTGATTCTTCACAAATGACATTGTTATTATTATTTTATGACTATCAGAAAGAAATTTGCACCTATTTTGAATAAATATATTGAATTGAATTGAAGAATACCCACCTACAGTGGTGCCAAATTGACCATCGATATATCTAAAGTATTTGAGTATTTGTACAAAGACGCCACCGTGTCAGTTCGCCTCCAGATCAGAATTCAAAACTATAAGACTGCAGCGAAGGGAGAGACAGGGAGAAGTTATATCTCCGGAACTGTTCACTGTCGTCGTGGAAGATGTTTTAAAATTTCCCCACCTACGATTTGCTGGCGATATCCTGGTCATTACTGGAAGACCTTAGCACAATGCACGATGGCCTCAGTAAAGCTTTGTAACAAGTGGGTCTTAAAATAAACTTGGAAATGACGAAAATTAAGTTAAATGTCCGTGTCGCACCTACTCACTGAAGGTAGGAGAATCTACACTCTAAGTTGTTGATGAATATGTCTATCAGTCCAGTTAAGCAGGCCCATTTTCGAGAAAGGAGTCAATCATCGAATTCAACTCGGCTGGGCAGCTTCAGGGAAGCTTCGCAATATCTTATACCTCAGTGTCTAAAAATGAAGGTCTTTTGTTGTGTTGGTTAGAATATATTAACGCCTCTGGGTATAAGCCCTTTTGAGACAGTCTTCATTTTTCACCTTCATTTCTTTTTAGATTTGGAATGCTAGTGCCAGTGCATTACAAATCTTCTCTGGAGTTCCTGACTGTATTTGCAGCTGTCTCATTCTGAGGTGGAACACCTGGTCACATTCTATAAAACTGAACCCAGTGCACGTCTTGATTCTTTTTATTTTCTTGTTCTCCACATTGCCAAAGTATATAAGTATATTAGTACATTGCTCACGTGCACCAGACGATTTTCTTCAAAATGCACCACTTTTTTAAAACAAAATTCAAGCAGAAAACATGCAAAAACAATAAAATAAAACTACGAATGCGTTCGCCACAACTCCCGCCAAAAAACTCCATCCAGTGTGTTGCCAGCGACGACATATAGTTGTTTTAATTTTTAGTAACATTAGTTAGGTTATTATTAATTAATACGAATATGATTTTACTAGTTAAATGGCCTTTGTTATATCTAACAATCCTGCCATCGAATTTAGATTTCATATGTACGTTTATCCGACGCTCATACGGTAAAGGAAAACATCATGAGGAAACCTGCACATGCCTGCGGAGAAACTCGCAGGTTGTATGTGAAGTCGACCAACCCGCACTGGGCCTGCGTCGTCGCCTAAGACCTGATAGCCCTAATTCAGGGTAGGCTTAAGCCCCTCGGTGGGGACGTATATGAGCTGATATGATGACATCTACCAAATATGACACTAGGTACCTACATACTAAAACAAAAATAGGTTTATGTATCATACATTTTATTGAACATTCTTAGTAAATTTAAAAGTTTACATATGTCACGGCCGGAAAATAGTTATTTGTGTAACAAGGGGACAAAGTAATATTTTGTTTCGAGGGAGTTAATTTGAATTCTGAGCTAAGCGATTCTTTCTATAGTAGAATCCTGAACTTAGCAAGAAATACGTCGCCCGAGAATAAAATATTTTTGCCCCGAGTGACACACAAAATTTTTCATCACAACCTATGAGAAAAAGAAATGAAAAAAATTCGAGCGAGACCTACAGTACTCGCATATGATGTGTAACATGTGACAAAATACTTTAGGTTAGTTAGATTTGATGACGATATTGTACCTGGGTGGCGGATCTGACAGTAACAAAAAAAACCGACCAAGTGCGAGTCGGACTCTCGTAAAGTAGAATTCCGCGCTTTCGCGACTTCCTGTTACACATTTCCGTCCCATGTTACACATTTCCGTCCCATTTCACGAAATCACTCCCACAAATTGTAGGAAAGCGAGAGCAAAGATGTTACACATCAAAAACGAGCGAGACCTACAGTACTCGCATATGATGTGTAACAAATCACTGTTACACATTTCCGTCCCATTTCACGAAATCACTCCCACAAATTGCAGGAAAGCGAGAGCAAAGCTTATTCGTCAGATCGAATAGCGCGTGCTTTCGCGACTTCCTGTTACACATTTCCGTCCCATGTTACACATTTCCGTCCCATTTCACGAAATCACTCCCACAAATTGCAGGAAAGCGAGAGCAAAGATGTTACACATCAAAAAGAAGAATGCACCTGGCCGTACAAGTATGTACGTATAGACATTTGTTTGAGCGTTCTGTATTCTGATTCGTCCGAGTTCGTATCAGTACGAACGTGGACCAATCAGTAGAGAGAATTAAAACTCCCCACAGGGAGCATAGCAGAACTTTGTTTGCACTTATTTAGGAGCCAATCGTCGTTTTTTGAATAGGTGTGATGAAATCATTCTATGTAACATCCTTGGTAATTTAAAAGTTAAGAATTATGTACATATGTCCACAAACAGAAAAAAAAAATTGCGTGTGTCAGCTCCGACGCACGACTGGAGTTTACTCGCGCTTGAAAAAAAAACTATAACTCACTTCATTTCTACTATTGAACACGACCTTTTTGTATCGAAACTTTTTCGTAACGCTGTCATTCATCGATAGATTTTACTCCTCACATTTTTCTCATACCGGGCCCCTTATATATGAAAATCGATTCTTAAGGAGTAAACTCCAAAAACATCATTTTCTCAAGTTCATCAGTAAAACAGAATGCGCCGCGACATTGAAAAAAATATCTGAACGTCAACGACATAAGTTGTCTAAAATAAGTAGGGTCGATAGGTACTCGTAGATACTCGTAGATATGAATTCTCATCTCACTGTGGTGAGCGGAGCGTAAAGAAATATCGGGTAAAGTCATTTCGCCGATTTATCTTTCCTTGTTATTTTATATTATGTTTTTTGTTGTTGTTCAGGTTGCCTGCTTTGCCTGGCGGGAGTCATCTACACCCAGAGACGTGGCTCGTGGCTGCCCTGGAGTAGGAGTATCAGAGTTCCCTCTAGCCCGCACTACATCACAAAACAGAATAGCTACGTCACCGTCCCCCTCAAGGAAGTGGTGAGTCCTTACTGGTGCATTCAGATTATCTGTTCTACATAGCAGCGTCATCTAAATCCCGCGGTGCGGCTCGTCTTTCATAGTGCCGTAATACCAGAGTTCCCTCCAGCCTGCACTAAAACACCCAACAGAACATCTACGTCGACACTGTATTTTATTTTATACTAGCGGCCTGTCCCGGCTTCGCACTGGTGGTCTTTTATTTTTAAATATTTTGGTATAAACGTAGAGTAAATGTATTTAAAGCGTCGGTGGCTCAACCGGTAACGACTCGGTCCATCTAACCAGAGGTACCGGGTTCAAATCTGGACGGCCAATGTACCAATGAGTTTTTCAAAAACTTACGTACATACTTACCGATTGCTTTAACGGTGAAGGAAAACATCGTGAGGAAACCTACACACGCCTGCGAAGAAACTCGAAGGTTGTGTGTGAAGTCGACCAACCCGCACTGGGCCCGCGTGGTCGACTAAGGCCTAATCGCCCTAATTCAGGGTAGGCTCGAGCCCCTCGGTGGAGACGTAAATGAGCTGTAATGATGAAATGTATCTTTGCGTCCGCTGCGTAGGGAGCTATTTCATAGACGTGCACGCTCCTCTCCCCCGCATGGGGCCTCACTGGCCACGGCGCGGCGGCGTTTATTTTTGTATTAGTATTTTGTTTAAATTTAAATAATTCAATTAAAAAAGTAATCTACAGGTGTTCAAACAGTCTTTAATACGAAATAATTTATTTGAATAAAGATTAATGCAAAGGTATGGATGGATAAAACTTATACAAAAGTATGAATGGATAACATGGTCTGATTTTGATCGGCATTTCTATCAACTTTTAAAATGTAAATAAGTAGTTATAGTGACATAACTACAATAGTTGGACATACGGTATCGCGAAGTTTTTTGTAGATATTGATATGTTCTTTAATATTTAAAACATTTTTTCTGTTCTACCATGAATAGTTTCCGCAGCGCATGCCATGAAAGACGTTTTATGGCTATTTTTTTTACACCTTGGGTTGCATACATTATTGAAGTTTTAGTAGGGATCCCTAATTTTTTTCTTGTTATAAATATAATGTAGCATCCAAATTGTGAAAGAATTTTTGAAATCGGTCTAGTAGTTTTTGAGATGATGGTAGCTAGCCAGAAGGGCTTAGAAAATACCCTTCCACCAACCAAACCGAGTCATACAAAGTAAGACTCCGCCGGGAATCGAACCCGCGCCCCCCATTACGCCACTCAATGGTTTGTAATATAGGCATAATGTATAAAAATGATTTGTGTAACCCTGAATAACACTGGCAATCTTCGAATAAAGTCTAGGACAGATAAACAGACAGGCGGACATTGCAAAACTATAAGGGTTTGTCTGCAGAAGCCTACAGAAAACGACAAAAATACACACATTTAGCACACTACTATCTGATGCCCATGGCTTCGCTCGCGTGGACATCGTTTTTATGACTGTCTTTGAGGGTGAGGGTTGTGCGCGAGCCGCCAGCGGTTTGCAAGCTTATGCAGGAGTTTACTCCAAATCCCGCGGGAACTATGTCTAGCTATTCTGATCAGCAGTATAAATGTCACTTTCCACCCCTTCAACTATTTCTATGCAAAAAAATCACGTCAATCTGTTGCTTCGTTGCGACGCCAGTGCGCGAGCCGCAAGCGGTTTGCAAGCGTATGCAGGAGTTTACTCCAAATCCCTCGGGAACTATGTCTAGCTATTCTGATCAGCAGTATAAATATCACTTTCCACCCCTTCAACTATTTCTATGCAAAAAAATCACGTCAATCTGTTGCTTCGTTGCGACGCCAGTGCGCGAGCCGCAAGCGGTTTGCAAGCGTATGCAGGAGTTTACTCCAAATCCCTCGGGAACTATGTCTAGCTATTCTGATCAGCAGTATAAATATCACTTTCCACCCCTTCAACTATTTCTATGCAAAAAAATCACGTCAATCTGTTGCTTCGTTGCGACGCCAGTGCGCGAGCCGCAAGCGGTTTGCAAGCGTATGCAGGAGTTTACTCCAAATCCCTCGGGAACTATGTCTAGCTATTCTGATCAGCAGTATAAATGTCACTTTCCACCCCTTCAACTATTTCTATGCAAAAAATCACGTCAATCTGTTGCTTCGTTGCGACGCCAGTGCGCTAGCCTAGATATGATTTTTCCTTAGATCCCTTACGACATTGACTCAGACTCAGGCTATACTAATTAGTAGTCTATGTCATTTTCCAACCCCTCAACAATCTCTGAGCAAAAAATCGCAACAAACTGTTGTTCCATTGCAATGTTAAAAAAATCAACCAAAAAATATTTTTGTAGTTCCCAAAGGAACTGCATTCGACTGTGCTATTTTCAGGGGATAAAAAGTAGCCTACTCGTATGTCATTTCCCGTGACACAGGCTACCTCCATGCCATAATTCGTCAAGAGTGGTTGAGGTGTTAAAGTGTGAAAATGTAAAAAACAAACACATTTTCACATTTATACTATTAGTAAGTATTTTCGTAAGAGTTACTTTTAATCATCCGTCTAAAACAAAATTTTTATGTAAAATATTTGCAATAACGAGGCGTGTCATCATGAGAAGACGTGATGATAAACAAGAGTAGTAAGCTTTCTTTAAACTTCATTAGGACAACAATTTAGTGAATAAGATTTCATTATTTAATTTTGATACAGTCAACTAACCCCTATCTACCCGCGACATCTATGGGCACGTTATTAAAATACATTTTTTTACATCCTTTACTTACAACCACTTTGTTTTGATTCAGAGAGAATTTGGAAATAATACAATATTCGTTATCGATACTTTTATCTAAGGATCAAATTTTATATCTTCACCAGTGATAAGGGCTGTGCCGTTGCGTTGCCTGTCAGTGAATAAGCCGTTACTCACTGTTTTATACGTACTGGGTGATTTTTAGTACTTCAATCAGCAAATGGTACTTAAAACGAAGTTCGCGATTATTGATAAAAAAGTTTTGATTTTTCGTACTACCAGACAATTGAACGACTAGGCTTAAATATTTTTTTACGTTCAATTAACTAACTTACGTTAAAGTTTCTTTGGTAGCATCACAGATAAGCAAATTCGCTGGGTAAAAGAGAAGTTTCTGGCACTTGGTAGTACGAGTATTTACCATTTACCGCTTTCGTAAATTATCATTTTATGATAATTTGGTGAATTTCTAAAGAAAAGGGGTTAAAACCTGTTTGGCATTATTTTTAACCCCCGACGACGCAAAAAAGAGGGGTGTTATAAGTTTGAAAGAGGGTTGTTATAAGTTTGAAAGAGGGTTGTTATAAGTTTGAAAGAGGGTTGTTATAAGTTTGAAAGAGGGTTGTAATAAGTTTGAAAGAGGGTTGTTATAAGTTTGAAAGAGGGTTGTTATAAGTTTGAAAGAGGGTTGTTATTAGTTTGAAAGAGGGTTGTTATAAGTTTGAAAGAGGGTTGTAATAAGTTTGAAAGAGGGTTGTTATAAGTTTGAAAGAGGGTTGTTATAAGTTTGAAAGAGGGTTGTAATAAGTTTGAAAGAGGGTTGTTATAAGTTTGAAGCCAATGTCTGTGTGTGTGTCTGTCCGTCTGTGGCATCGTTGTTCTTAAACGGATGGACCGATTTTGATGCGGTTTTTTACGTGAAAGCAAGTTACCTTGCAGTGGTTCTTACTATATTTGGTAAAAATCGATTCAGCAATTTGAAGATCATCAGCTCTTATCTAGGTGATGAAAGGATGTCGGAAACTTATACCGGTCTAATCTATTCGAAATTTGGTGCCCTGTGATTGTACTAATATTGCAAAACCATTGTAACGCAGTAGTTGCCATTATCGCGTCCATATCTTATTTTAAATTTCCAAATACAGCGGTTTAGTTGTTAGGGGGTGGGGACACTCGACTCTAACAAAATTTAGCACTTTGAAGCCTAGTTTTTCGAAAACGGAACCCTAAATTATAAAATGGTCTTAGAAGACTTTTTTAAGCTCTAGCCAACAATATCCCACACGACTGGGTTTGACGAGAAAAAAAATCATCCCCACTTTACTTGTAGAGGAGGTACTCTTAATTTTTTTTACAGTGCTCTGCGTGATTATTATATATATCTTTGTCAAATTTCAGCAATAGCCTAGGAACTAGGCCGTGGACAGACAGATGGACAGACAGACATGACGAAACTATAAAGGTTCCTTGTTGTACTACGGAATCCTAAAAACGACAGACAGTTATATAATATATCCAAGGTTGACTGGAAGAGATCCCGAAATTTTTGCTATATTTATATTCTTTTGTCTTAAAATTTAATGTATTTGTTTTAAATGCAATAAAGAGTAAAGCAATAATAAATTCCACGCCATGACCTTAAACATGCCACCTTAATAACCAAAATAAAGTGATTTTCCTACGCTTGTGATAGATTCCAACCATCGACCTAAATTCCAACATATAAGCTAGTGTCAGGAACAAACATCCCTTTAAATAGATGTTCAGGATTCCGCGCCAGAATTGGAAAACGGAAAAACAGGCTCTCGTGCGATCATTCTTGGTTTCCTGCTGCAGACATTTTTATTACTAAAGGTTATTGAACGCAGAAAATTTGAACACAGTTTTTCTAGTGCCGTCCCGCACTGCTGCAGACGTGCTAGTTAGTATACAAATGTCGTATTTGCAATGAAATTGTAATTGCCTGACAAACATTTTCGTTTCATGGACCAAAACCACAGAAGAGCAAAATATTGTAGTAGTCTATCCCTCTTCTGTACTAAAACAAAAAAAAAATGTTTATTGGGTTGGAAAAATACCTTTGATCACTCATCATCATCATCATCATATCAGCCACAAATCGTCCACTGCTGGACAAAGGCCTCCCCCAAGGATTTCCACGACGACCGGTCCTGCGCTGCCCGCATCCATCGGCTTCCCGCGACCTTCACCAGGTCATCGGTCCACCGCGTGGGAGGCCTGCCTACGCTACGTTTTCCGGTGTGCGGTCGCCACTCGAGAACTTTACTGCCCCATCGGCCATCTGTTCTACGAGCTATGTGCCCTGCCCACTGCCACTTCAGTTTAGCGATTCTGTGAGCTATGTCGGTTACTTTAGTTCTCCTGCGGATCTCCTCGTTTCTGATTCGATCACGCAGAGAAACTCCGAGCATAGCACGCTCCATTGCCCTTTGGGTGACCTTGAGCCTTCTAATGAGGCCCATAGTAAGCGACCATGTCTCAGTTCCGTAAGTCATCACTGGCAACACACACTGGTCAAAGACCTTAGTCTTGAGACACTGCGGTATTTGGGACGTGAAGATATTGCGAAGCTTCCCGAACGCTGCCCAGCCGAGTTGGATTCGTCGGTTGATCTCTTTCTTGAAGTTGGACCTACCTAACTGGACTGTTTGTCCCAGGTATACATATTCGTCAACAACTTCCAGTGTAGAGTCTCCAACCTTTAGAGGAGTGGGTGCGACACGGACATTTAACATTATTTTCGTCTTGTCCATGTTCATTTTAAGACCCACTTGTTGAGAGACCTTACTGAGGCCATCGAGCATTGTGCTTAGGTCTTCCATAGTCTCAGCCATGACCACGATATCATCAGCGAATCGGAGGTGGGATATGTACTCGCCGTTGATATTGATGCCGAGTCCACCCCAGTCCAGAAGCTTAAAAACATCTTCCAGGGCGGCGGTGAACAGTTTCGGAGATATAACGTCTCCCTGTCTCACCCCTCGCTGCAACTGGATAGGTTTCGAGTTCTGGTCTTGGAGGCGAACCGACATGGTGGCGTTTTCATACAGACACTTCAACACCTCGATGTATCGATGGTCAATTTGGCACCGCTGGAGAGACTGTAGCACAGCCCAGGTTTCGACTGAATCAAAGGCCTTCTCATAGTCCACAAACGCCAAGCATAGTGGCTGATTGTACTCTTCGGTCTTCTGTATAATCTGCCGCAGCGTATGTATGTGGTCTATGGTACTAAAGCCTTTTCGGAAACCGGCTTGTTCGGGAGGCTGGAAGTCGTCAAACCTGCGTGCGAGACGATTCGTAATGACTCTCGAAAACAGCTTGTAGACATGGCTCAGAAGTGAGATGGGTCTGTAGTTCTTCAGCAGGGTGTTGTCGCCCTTTTTGAAGAAAAGCACGACCACACTTCTGTGCCATGCCTTAGGCGTTTGTCCCTCGAGTATAACGGAATTAAATAACTTCTGAAGAGCTTTTAGTACCGGTGATCCACCTGCTTTCAGAAGTTCAGCCGTAATTCCATCATCACCCGGTGCCTTGTTGTTCTTGAGCTGTTTGAGAGCCATTCTAATCTCGTACAGGCTGATCACTACTACGATTTTTTTAAAACTATTTTGTTACAAATCCAAAAAGTTAACAAAGCTTTTTTCCCACAGCCACGTAAAGCGAAGCGGCAGCCATCTTTCACTGGCATCGGTGGCTCCAGCGGCATACTGCTGGCCAAGAGCAACAATCTCGCCAACGCGAACAATCACAACATTGCCGCCACGCCTAAACTCTACCCGAAGGCCATCGCCAACGAGTATGACTCGATGGGCACGCTACGCCGTCATTCCAACCAGCCCAACAATAGGAGCAACCTCGACACCGAGGAAGATAAGTTCTATTAACCTAATGCAGGAGCGGCGGAACGTACTTCTCGCAGAAGTGAACATGAGACCTGGCTCGGAGGACTTCAGAGGGCTCTACTACGAACGGACATAAAGCACATTCCATGCAGGTCTCATGTTTATATTTGAGAGTAAGAACACTAGTAGTATAGAGGTGTGTCTATAGCACAACACGCTATAGCATCGCCGCCGCGACGCCAAGCTGCAGCTGAAGGCCAACGAGTATGATTTGAAGAGCACGCAACGTGAAAGGGTGTCTTTATAGGCTATATTAGAACAAAATATTACATCCCAATTGTTTCTTATGGCCATCTCCAAAGAGTACGTCACCGTAGGATACCAACAGTACAGCAGGAACAACTTCGACGCAGAGGAAAATAAGTTCCACTTGTATGTGCACTTAAACGAGCTGTCACTGGTTTAGTTGTGTAACTGTTAAAATAACGGGACCATTAGTTTGTTTTGGCTCATTGCCTCCGAACTTATTTTATGTCGGAATGTGGGTATAAAGATAGTTCAAAGATAAATCTAGAAAACTTAGCCGAATCAATCTCACAGACAATAGATTGGCTTTTAATGGGTCTGTTCGTTGTTTTACTTAGCTCTACTAGCATGGAGTGAGTATACAAATTCCAGACAACTCTTTTTGTGTCTATGAAAGCCATTAGGCTGTGATTTGACGTAATAAAATTGGCCATAGTTTGTACACTGCGAAGGCAAGTAGTTACTGTGTGTGCGTGGGAGCTTATTAGATAAAGTGAGATCTCAGTATTGAAATGATGCTTGATTGTAAAGTACTTAAGTAATAAGTATAAGCAAATAATAAAAACATTTTTAGAATGGCAGGAAGTTCATATGTCAATTATGAAATACAAGTTGGGTACAGCCAAACTCAAATGGCTACTTACCATAATACATCTATGTCGAAATTGGTTACTCCAATGGGTCTTTTTGATTGGATTTCTGTTCGCAGATTGGGTTTGGACTTTTCTCTTGATAAGTATATTTTGCAAGCGCGCTATCAGGCCAGGGGAGCCTCATTCTTGACTCTTCGTGGCATTTACTTGTCTGGGAGTCCGTAGCCAACTAAGATAGGTATTTAAACATATACAATAACAATTTTGAGTGCGTAAGAGGTACCCCATGAGAAAATTAACGTCAATGTACATTCATGTAATTCTTTTAGATTATCCTACGTATTGTATGATTGGCTCGCACACTTCTTCGAATTTAAAGCGTTTTTGTAATTACAGCTCTAGCTAGAAAATCTTTTAATCCAATCTGCACGGTCCAGTAAGCGTTCCCAGAATAAATCTACGTGATTTATTCACGCCCTGTAAATATAGGCAAGGAGATTTACAGCTGAATATTGCAAAATTGTTGACGCAACAAAAATATTGCTGAAGTAATCCGCTTTTGTTTGTTTATCGCGTTTTAATTGGTCCTTCATCAGAAACTTAAAAAAATATGGAAATTTGCTAAAAAGTTCTGTATACAAACCATGTATTGTATAGGAAGATATTTTCATTCAATGAACATTTTTGAACGGCTCCCTCTAATGGGTTTTTATCCAACTCATTAATTGTATCCGGGTTTTAAGCGAATTTTCTGAAAGTGTCCATGGGATGACTTAGTACATTGAATAAAGTCATCCCGGGATCCGTTAGTGAGACTGTTGATGGATTACCCAGCTCCGGACATGTTAATTAATTTTATGTTCAATTTTAGCTACATTTTTTCCGTGCCAGTGAAATTATAATTTTATTTGTAATTAGGTAGGTAAGCTGACATTTAAATTTATAAGTTTATTGTTTTTAAAATATAAAAGCATTTCCGTTTATCATTCCGTCCCGTCATTTATAAAAAAAACTAGGTTTACAATAAATTTTAATCCATGTTACGATTATCAATCCTTGTTTTATATTTCTGTAGATGATGATGGTACTTTTATATGCATGGCATTGAATTAGAACAGTATCCTAACTACAAACTTTAACATATCAAGTTTTTGTTTTCTTCAGGTGTTTAGACTACGTGATTTTTAGTGTTTTTTTTAAAAACCCACAATTGGTAAGCCCTTGACATCATTCCACCTGATGGTAAGTGACGATGATGCTAAAGGTGGAGGCGGGCTTACCACGATTCCCCAACGCAATTGGGAATTAGCTATTTACGAGTATGTTGAGTTAGTAATAAATGTTGCGCTTCGTACTTAAAAGTGTTATATATGAATTCAAACAGTCGTAAAGATTAAGTGCCATTAATTAAGCTAAAGCAATGACAAAAAATTTGCGTTACAAAGAGTTTGACCTCATAGTTAAAATTTAAGATTTTGTTAGAGTAAAGTTTATAGAAAGTTTAAAATTATTATTTTAATAGCAGAGAGAATCATTTGTGAATTTTGTATTTTTTGTTTAGTAAGTAAGACATTAGGTAAGGTATTTTTAAGGAGGGTTTGAACGACAAAGCCAATATGTGCCATGTAAATAAGGGAGATTTATATAAAATTGTAAATACCTAATTTCTAATAATGAAATATAAAACATAAGTAAAAAATGTTATTTACTTACACATAGTTATTATGAAAGTACAAATGACAACTTGTGCCTTAACAGATAAATTTGCAACATTTTTCTATGAGATATTAGATGTGTAAAACAAAAACATATATATTATTTTGTATGAAACAATATTTGTAGAAATATTATTCAACATTCAATTGGCTCACGTTGAGTCAAAATTGTTATCAATTAATGTACTAATGTTAAATATTTTATATTTTTATACAAAACATAGCTAGTTACTTTTTATGTGTGTATTGGTTAAGTTTAAGGGTGACTGATTAGTCTAAAAAGAACATGACGTCGTTATTAGTCTATGTAAGTAGTAAATGTATATGTAACAGCTAATGTGCAAAATTCATTTACTGTACACATTAACTAGTTAATGTACGAATACCCAAGTCTTCTGTTGAAAAGTTAGGTTACTTTTGTTCAGCATGACTGGTGCCATCGTACATAGGAGCTTCGCTACACGACTCGGTTTTTTTATATTTAACTAGTCAAAGCGCACATTCCCTAATCTGGTGCTAAATGCTTTGGAGTAACAGCGAGTCAACACAACGTGACTCCATCGATTGAGTCCTACGCTATGGGGCTCCTTTTTACGGTTAAATAAGACGTTCTGAACGAACTTAACAGTTGCGCGTTATTTGCACATCAACTGAATAGCGCACATTAACGTTGACAGATATGCAGGGTAATCAAAAATATCTGTAAAAATTCACCTTTCCCAAAGAAACCCATTGTCAAAACAAAAATTAGACACCTCATATAAATCGATCAGCTGATAACCAATTAAAGCATTCCTCTGTGCTACTTGCGCGTGTGCGTCGATCTGTTAATTCATCTAAAGCTTGGTCATTACTTGTTTCGTCCTTTTTAAAACACGTTAAGCCGTTGGTGCCGGTTGCTATCGCTAGATTGCAGTCGTCAAGGCTTATAGGCGGCTTGAAAGATTTCTGACAGTGGAGTTCGCCATTAGCCCTAAAACCTCCACAAATCCGGAGTTTGAGTTTGGGGAAATCCGTGCCTCAGCCAACTTTGTATGAGAAGACCAAAAATCGTTTTGTATGAGAAGACCAAAAATTGTTTTGTGAATTGATAGGTTTCCTGGGGAAAGTCGTTTAGTTTCACGAGAAGGTGGCTTCTGCCAGAATGAAATTCTTTACAAATATCGATATAACTACATAGAAAATGTTTAATACAATGTGACAAGTAACTCTTAAGTTATATAATTAAAAACATGTCTAAATTTTAGTTTAAACTAGTATTTAGTTACAGACTTCAAAATCGAAAACCTCACCGATGTTTAAACTATTGCGATAACTTGTTTGTTGCACATGATTCCATAATTTCATTCCTTAATATTTTTTATTAATTTACTATGATGCAACATTGTTAAAATGAATTTCATAAGAATAAAGACTGTATTAATAATTAATGAGCTTTCACTTAGTAGTTTACGGTTGATTTCACTTTGTTTACGAAGTTAAGCGGATCGGAACTAAGGCAAGTTGAGTTGAGGTATGTACAATTTTAGGGCCTGTACATCCTATGTACATATAATAAAACTGTAACGGGGCCGTGTCTGCACATGAAATATTTTTAGAAAATAATAACTGTGGTGGACATTACTAACGATATAGAGGCCAAAACAACAACTTTTGGAATTTTTGACTGTCTGTCTGTGTGTTCGCGCATCACGCAAAAACTAGCAGGCCGATTTTAATGAAATTTTGTATGGTGGTTCCTTATAGCCCGGGCTAACATATAGAATACTTTTTATCCCGGAAAATTCAAGAATGCCCGTGGGAAAATTCAAGAATGCCCGTGGGAAAATTCAAAAGCTCCACGCGGACGAAGTCGCGGGCACAGCTAGTATTGAATAAGAATGTAAAGGGATCGAGGGGTCCCTAGACGACCAATGGCAATTATCTGTATAAAGAAATGGCATCAAATTAAGTTCAATTGGAATTGTCAATGTCATTGTTGCATGGCCGTTTGGGGTAGTAAATTTCTCGAGTGGCGACCGCGCACCGGAAAACGTAGCGTAGGCAGGCCTCCCACTCGGTGGACCGACGACCTGGTGAATGTCGCGGGAAGCCGCTGGATGCGGGTAGCGCAGATTCGGTCGTCGTGGAAATCCTTAGGGGAAGCCTTTGTCCAGCAGTGGACGTCCTTCGGCTGATATGATGATGATGATGGAATTGTCATCAGGAGGTCAATACACGTTAAAATTCAATTGTCAATGTCGCAATATAGTTTAGGTAGGGACGGTCCAATTGCATTGGCAGAAAAGAAACGGAGTTGAGATTTTGATGTGGGAGCAATTTTCTTACACTAAGAGTTCAAAGAACTTAAAAAGTGTGTGTGCGTGCGCGTGTTTGCCTCGTACGTGCGTGTGTGTGTTGTGACTTGGGTGCTACCATAGAAAAAATTTAGGCGATAAAGGAGTGAAGAAGGTAATGTGATTTTTTGTATGTAAATGTATGAGAAGACCTATTCACTCCTAAATTTTGATATTTGTAGCTCAGAGTAATTAGTGTTGGTAGGTACTTGTAGTATTCTATAAACGAAGTATAGGGCTTATGCGCTTGCTAGGCTCCGGGACACAGAAAAGGACGTCGAGAGCAAAAGTTACGCGAAAAAGCGAAGGGAAAAATAGAGCACAAAAGAATGGCTGCAGGTTGCTTTGACAAAGCCAGGCGTGGATCTAGTTTTCAGATTAGGTCGTGTTCATGGCAACCAACAAGCAGAACAGGTGGTGAAGTGGAGCATCCCCATATACAAGTTTTTTAACGTGCAAACGTCTTATAAATCGATGAACACGGACTGCAAACACGAAAAAGTGTGACGTCATTGTTACGTTACGCCCGAGAGCGCGGAACAATCGACTTTATTTATGCTACATTTTATTCTGTACTTGTACTTGTACTTGGACTTGGACTTGTACGAGGACTTGGAACGGGGACTTACAAGGGTACTTGGATGTGTACTTTGACGGGTACTTAGACGGGGACTTGCAAGGGTACTTAGATGGGGACTTGCACGGGGACTAAGACGGGGACTCGGGTGGTGACTCGGAGGGGTACTTGGATGGGTACTTGTTATCACGTAAAATTATCGTCCGTAAACCGACTTTACAGACAACCGGTTTTTTTAATCCACAATTGGTGATCCACCTGATGGTAAGTGATAATGATGCCGAGGATGGGAGCGGGCTTACCAAGATTCCCCTACGCAATGGGGAACTGACTATCTAGTCTTCAAGCCCAAATACATAAATGCTGTTAATATTGATCTTTGGTGGCAGACCTGGATAAAATGGTCATAGCCAGCAAGGCGAGCAGCTTAGAGAATGCTCTTACACCAACCAATCTGCAACACCTGATGTGAAGCTAATGGACTAACCATTACGCCACGGAGAAGGATAAAAAAATACAGGTTCCTTTTTACTTTCGAGCGACCAAAAAATCGAAGTCGAGATTTTGATGGGAATCGATTGTCTTACACTTACAGAGTTTAAAAAACAAGTTCTAGTTTCAAAACTACTACACGGATTTGGGCAAAATTTGGGTTAGGGCAATATTATTTTATATCACCAGCCGTTTTTTTAAATTACTTGACTTTTTAGGGTTGCCACCATATTAAAAAAATCAATTATTATTTTTTACTCAAAAATTGCTCTAACTTCTGGATAATTAGGACTTAACAAGGCCTACTGTACTGTGTAGTTCATTATTCCAGAAAAATCTGAGTAAGGTACGTCCCATATAAATCCAAATTATTTGTAAGTTTTTTCTTAAAGTCTGATATACCTAGCTTTATTCTTTGCTACTAAGTAAGTGTAATGTTTTTTTTTAATTTTCGTATACCCAACTACGACAGACGGTAAAGTTTTCGCGAGAAAGTATGAACAGAGTAGCCGTACAATTTATTAATTAACAGCTGAAATCCATGAAATTGCTTTTATATTATTGATCTGGTGATAAATCAACATACTAATTCTAAAAGTTATGCAATTATTAATTCAACATATGAATTTGAATTGCGTATTTAGTTCCAAATAAAAAAAGCATTTAAAGGGCCCTTTCGTAAAATATCAAAAAACTATCTGAACTTTTAGCTCATAGAACTGTGGTGACCTCCTATAAACGTTTTTTTGACGTTTCATACTAATTGGTTACCTGACTAGCCTCAGCTTTGTATGGGAACGTCTTTTTCTTAGCAATCATTTGTAAAAATTGATTGGTTTCTTACGTAGAATCCCCAGTATATTTTTTACTCAAACACGCTATGTAATATTCGCCTGACATTCTAAACTAGAAGACAGGAAATACGTGAATTCAGAATCGCCAAAAAAAACCAGTTGTCTGTGTTGTCGGTTTACGGCCGGTTTACGGTACGGTTTTTAACCGCCTCCGTAGCTCAGAGGAAAAGTTCACTGGCTTTATACAGGAGGTCGCGGGTTCGATTCCCGGCGGGGTCAATTGTAAGACTCAGTTTGGTTGGTGGTAGGGCATTTTCTAAGCCCGCCTGGCTAGCTAGCACCGTCTTATCTAAGCCTTGCCGCCAAATATCAATGTTGATATCATTGGTGTGTTCCGGCATGAAGATAAGATAGCCAGTTCCCCATTGCATTGGGGAATCTTGGTAAGCCCGCTTCCATCTTCGGCAACATCGTCACTTACCACCAGGTGAGATGTTGTCAAGGGTGTACCAATTGTGAATAAAAAAAAATAAAAAAAAATTACGTGATAACAAGTACCCGTCCAAGTACACGTCAAAGTACACATCCAAGTCCCCGTCCAAGTCCAAGTCCAAATTCCCGTCCAAGTCCCCGTCCAATCCCAAGTCCATGTCTAAGTCTATCAAGTCAAAAATACAAGGAATCAAAATAGACTTTTGTGTTTCTTCACAGAGCATTGCTCTCATTGGAACAACTCTTGTAAGCTCCTGGAAGCCTAGCAATTTTAATAAATTGACACACTGATGTTAGGTATAAGAAACGCCTCTTTTTAGTTTGACGGGTCGTCCGTTCGTCCGTACGTCTGTCCAAGTCCAAGTCTAAGTCCTAGTCCAAGTACAAGTAAAGAATAAAATGTAGCATAAATAAAGTCGCTTGGCTCAGGCGTAACGTGACAGGGGTAACGTGACCCTGTGACACTTAAAAGTTACGCTACAATGACGTCACACTTTTTCGTGTATGCAGCCCGTGTTTATTGATTTATAAGACGTTACACGTCAAAGACTACTTCCCAGCTACTTTGAGTGTGTTTTATTAAAAGTTATAATTATTATAGTTTTAATTTCCTTGCTTTACCCTTGCGGGACCCTTCCCTAGGAAGCTCGAGTTTCCATACAAACGTAGTCCTGCTTTAATATAAAACTACATGCCGTATTGAATCCAAACTTTACAAATACATTGAGTAGACACATATCGATGTTTGAAATTAGTTTTCGATGTACTAATATAAAAACGGAAAAAAATGAGAGCAGTCTCAAACTTTCAGTACAAAACTAATTTAAGCCTTCGTTTAGCTATGTTTAAAATTACTACGATGAAAACTAATTACACACATCGATATGTGTCTACTTAATATATTCGCAAAGTTTGGATTCAATCCGGCATATAATTTTTGTACCACGTTTGTATGGAAACTCGAGCCTCTTACAGGCCTCGGCCGGAACGAAAATTGCTGGTTTGGTATTATTCAACGGCTCACCTGCGGTGCAACATTTAAACTGTATCGCTTACCTACTCGAACTTTCCCGGCCTCTGCATTACTATTTCAGGTAATTATTATAGAAGGACTGAATTATTTAACTGCCACAAATCCCATTTAAAGCAACGTGCAACGTCTCATCAGGCGTACATGTCGCTTACGGCATATAGCCTGCTCAATGTTTCCTGGCCGTTTGACTTAAAAACTTGAAATTATTCATGAAAGTGGGCCTGCTAACTCTCAACGAAAATTGTTTCGAGCATATTTTGGTAGCAGTTTCCGGGTGATTCCGAAATCCTAAACTAAAGTTTAAAGTTAAAGCCTGATGAGACGTTGCACGTTGCTTTAAATGTAAACATGGTCCGTATGCGCTTGCCGGCTTATGAGTACGCGTATTTATTAAACCACAAGGGTTTATTTGCTACGTGCTACGATATAGCTACGTTGCGTAGTTAGCTGACGTAGCCCAGAATTCAGGAAGCATTAATACAAGCTGACTGGTTGAACGGTAAAAGTTTATTTATTACATTTTTTTAATACAGTTGCTCTAAAAGTGGAACTTTATATGTTAGTTTACTGTGTGCAATTGGTTTTACTTTTATTTTTGTTGGAGTATACCTGTTCGGTCCAAAACTTTCTGGCTGGAAAAATTTGGCGGCTTAAAAAAAAATAAAAAAGATGTCATCGCGATTGTCATTTAGTCTGCTTTTTCGAGTCTGGTTTTGGCGTTTCTGTTGGTTGTAGTTTTGATTTTACGGCGTTTTAACGATACGAATCCGGAAAACTTTCGAAATGATCAAATTGGAATATCGTTCCGTGATCAAATTCCTGACTAAGGAAGGGGTCAGCCCGACCGATATAAAAAAAAGGTTGGATGCCGTGTACGGGGATTCTTCTCCATCATTTTCCACGGTAAAAGAATGGAGTAAACAGTTTCGATTGGGGCGGGAATCCATTGACGACGAACCTCGCTCCGGCCGGCCTATAGAAGTACTCACCGAGCAATGTATTAAATTAGTGGAAGAGGAAGTTCTGAGTGATCGAAGACTAAAGACTAAAGAAATAGCGGCAAGAACCGGACTTTCCAAAACTTCAGTACTTAGGATACTACATGATCATCTTCACATGAATAAAGTTAGTGCTAGGTGGGTACCCAAACTTCTTTCGAGCTTGCAGCGTACTGAGAGAAAAGCGTGTTCTCAAGAAGTTTTAGACGCGTATAGGCGTTACGGAAAAAGTTATTTGGAGTCGATTGTTACGGGAGACGAAACCATGGTTTTGTACTATGATCCCCTGTCTAAAAGGGAATCGATGGAGTGGCGTCGTCTTGGTGAAAAGCCACCTAGAAAGGCCAAGGTAACGCAATCCACCAAAAAGATTATGGCAACGGTATTCTGGGATTGTCACGGAATACTAATGATTGACATAAAAGAAAGGAATACCACGGTAAATGGCAGCTACTACGCCACCCTTATTGAGCAGTTGCGAGAGGCGATCAAGCAGAAACGACGTGGAAAACTTAGCAGAGGTGTTCGGCTTCTCCACGATAATGCTCCCGTTCACACTGCTGCAATTGCCAAAGCTGCTGTAGCTAAATGTGGCTTCGAGGAAATTCGCCACCCCCCTTACAGCCCAGACCTGGCCCCAAGCGACTACTACTTGTTCTCGAGACTTAAGGCAGACTTAAGGGGAAGACGATTTTCTTCGGATGATGAAGTGGCCCAAGCAGTTTTTACCCATTTCGAGGACAAAACTCCAGAATATTTTTATAAGGGGATAGAAATGCTTATCACGAGATCTGCAAAGTGCATTGAAATAGAGGGGGACTATGTCGAAAAATAAAAATAAAATTGTAAATATATCTACTTATTTTCTTTGTTAGGCCGGACACTTTTGGACCGCACCTTAGCTAATTTTTTCGCAATCCCTTGATAAAAAAAAAGAAAAATTTTGAATCTTTTTATTTATTTTTTGAGTTACAAAAAAGTTAGTTAGTTTTTGAGTTTTTACTCCTTAAGAATTGATTTTCATATATAAGCCCGGGGTATGAAAATTTATGGGGAATAAAATCAGACGTTATGCGTTATGCGATATTTGTATAGTATATTTATTAATTTTTTGCGCAACTTATTTAAAGTGTTGAGGCTTGGGGTCTGTTAAAGTCAAAGTCAAGGTCAATTTGGGTGTATGTATATGTATGTTTGCTTGGGGCTGGAGGCCTGTTAAGGTCAAGGTCAAGTTAAGTTAAATTAAAAGGATTAAAAGTACTAGGCTTCCAGGATCTTACAAGGGGTGTTCCCATTCGGTCTTTCTGAGGAGTTCTTTGTGAGGAAATGCCAAAGAGTTAACTCACCCGACTATGGGCGGTATCTCCTTAAACATGGAGCTGAAGAAGTTTTACTTCAGTTGTGTAGTCTAAAGCACACAAGCGTTCGGCTTGTGACACGTTATTACGTAAAATTATCGTCCGTAAACCGACTTTACAGACAACATCGTATTTATTATTTACTGGACCGATTGCTTCCAAAGTCGATATCTGAGGGTCTCTGAAGTCCTTAACCACGAATCCGTTGTCAGAATTTAAAAAAGGGGCGGCCATTTTGAACTTTTTAGTTACTGGACCAAATGCTTCCAAAATCGATATCTATCTGAAGTACTTTATCATGAATCCGCTGTCAGAATTGAAAAAAGAGGCGGCCATTTTAAACTTTTTAGTTACTGGACCGATTGCTTCCAAAGTCGATATCTGAGAGTCCCTGAAGTCCCTAATCACGAATCCGTTGACAGAAGATGTCAATACGTTGTGGCCGCCATTTTGAACTTTTTATATACTGGACAGATTGCTTCCCAAATCGATATCTGGGTCTAGGTCCCTAATCACGAATCCGTTGTCATAATTGAAAAAATTGGCCGCCATCCTCCAGCACCTTTATAATCGTTAGTAAGGAATGTACTCCTGTCGTCGTACGTCGGAGCTGACACACACACACACATTCTTTTAAAATTTCTAGCTCGGAGAAACAAGACATTTCTAGCAAATAAAAAAATATCATTACCAAAGATACAGAATCTTCTTTAAGACTTTTGAAAGGAAAATTTTAAAAAAGAAAGGTTGTTCCTCTGAGAGGTTAGTAAATAACGCTAGCTGATTAGATTCTATTTGGTTAAAATCTTTGTGAAGAAAGGAGAATAAATATGAATGATGCGCATTGGTTACACCAAGGAATAGGTAATATTTTTCAAGGAGGTTTTAATGCTTACAATAATATTATCCCAAGCTGTTGTAGTCTATTTATGGTAAGAACTTACGCACGCACGTTTGCCTAGCTAAATTAAGACACAATTTTTGTAAAACCGAAAGAAGCTGTTTTAGTTGTGAATAAGGTATTAAATAATGAATATTTTATATGTGTGTAATAAAAAATATACTTATGTGTAATATATTGAAAAAAAAGATATTGCTCCGCCGGACATATTAAAATGAGCCACCAGTCGCGTAAAAAGAACTTTGGTTGCCAAAACCTTCAGAGGTATGTACCCATGTACCTATTTTGTTTTTCTGTGATGGTCGTTTTTTATTTTACCTGTTTTCTCACAACTGTATTGAAAAACGTCGTATGATACATGAGTGTAAAAGGTAAATGACAAACTATTGACGATGGAAAACCCTCGTTTGCGGCTCGGGCTTACAAATGTCACTTGTTTGTTATTTACCTTTTTACCACCCTAGTATCGTTATAGTTATTTAAGATGCAAAGGTGGTAAAAAGGTTAATAACAAATGAGTAACATTTATTGTAAGCCCGAGCCGCAGGCAAGCGTTTACCATCGTCAAGAGTTTGGCATCTCCTTTCACATCCATGCATCATACGATATTTTTCAATATACAGTTGTGAGAAAACATATAAAATAAAAAACCACCGTGAAAGAAAAACTAAATACATGGGTACATACCTATCAAGGTTTCAGCAATCAAAGTTCATTTTACGTGACTTGTGGCTCATTTTAAATGTTCGGGAAGTAATCTCACTTTGTTTTTTCGTATACATACACATAAGTATTTTTTTACCTTTGATTAATATTTTATTCGTATTCACAATCAAAACTACTCAATTCAGTTTTACGAAAATTGCACCATATTTAATTTAGCTAGGCACACGTACGCATGCGTAAGTTTTTTTTAATATTACCATAAATAGATAACAATAAGGCTTGGGATAATATTATTGTAAGCATTAAAACTTCCTTGGAAAAGATGACTTATTCCTTTGTGTAACATAAGCGCATCATTCATATTTATTCTCCTTTCATCACAAAGATATAATCCAAAGAGAATCTAATCAGATATCGTTATGTTCTAACCTCACAGAGGAACAACCTATCTGTTTTAAAATTCTCCTTTCAAAAGTCTTAAAGAAGATTCAGTATCTTTTGTTATTATATTTTTTTATTTGCCAGAAATGTCTTGTTTCTCAGAGCTACAAATTAAAAAATAGGCAAAGTAAAAATCTATTGTCACTGAGTCTTGATAAATGTACAAAGTTTGAATTAAATCTGCCCGTTTAAAGTGGGTCAAAATCGCGTACAAAGGAGTCGGTTACAAACATACATACATACCTTATATTTTTTCTTACAAAATATGTCGGTCTACTGTAGGTACCTATCGATTTGATCTGGCAGCCGGCCAGCTAACTTAAGAGATTATTCAGTTATCATCGTGTTTTGATCTCAGAACATTCTCATGCCATTGACCCCAGTGGAACAAGGCAACGACCCCGCAATCTCACACTCACGGAAAAATATTAAAGAAAGCTCAATCGATCAAATGAGCTCCTCTATTGTCTATAACTACAAGCTTTTTACCTGACTTCCTGAAAGGAGGGTATTGTTTTTCGGGTGTATGCTTTGCGTTGTTCCTTTGTCTGCGCCTATAGCCTGAAAATATTGATGGATTTTTAACTGACTTCAAAAAGGAGGAGGTTCTCAATTCGCCGGAATTTTTATTTTTTTTATTTTATTGTTTTATTTATGTTCTCCGATTACTGGAAAACGATTTTTCCGATTTGAAAAATACTGTTTATTAGATTATTCGATGATATCACCGATTCTATATACCTGAACTACCCATTACAAATAATCGTGTCGAACGGTGTACAGTTCCACTAATTAGAAGCTTTCGAATTCTTAGCACCTCGCCTATATAACAATAGTAAACCCAAAAAATATGGTGAAATAAAAAGTTTGAATAACTATAATATTAAAGAAAGTAAAGTAAAAGCATCGGTGGCTCAACCGGTAACGACTCGGTTCTTCTAACCAGGGGTACCGGGCACCGGGTTCAAATCTGGACGGCCAATGTACCAATGAGTTTTTCAAAACTTACGTACATACTTACCGATCGCTTTAACGGTGAAGGAAAAACATCGTGAGGAAACCTGCACACGCCTGCGAAGAAACTCAAAGGTTGTGTGTGAAGTCGACCAACCCGCACTGGGCCCGCGTGGTCGACTAAGGCCTTATCGCCCTAATTCAGGGTAGTCTCGAGCCCCTCGGTGGGGACGTATATGAGCTGAGCTGCAATATTAAAGAGCTCATTTTATTTTGCTCATTTTATTAAGTCCTTGAACTACAGTTAACACTGAAAACCTTTTCGATATAATAGCATTAAACACGTGCACAGGTACACACACATAAACACACACACACACACACACACACACACACACACACGTGTATACCAACCAACCAACCAACTCAAATCTTCGTAAGAACTATTTTCTTGTTTTTTAAGTTGTTGATATTTTTTATACTTAATTCAGTTTTTTTATTTCTATCGCTTTTGTTACTAGCCTAATTTAATAACGTGTTAATTATATAGTTACAAGAGAAACTTGTAGCGGGCAACGCAGGACCGGTCGTCGTGGAAATCCTTGGGGGATGCCTTTGTCCAGCAGTCGACGATTTCCGGCTGATAAGATGATGATGAATAGAAAGTTAAATATTGTTATTCACAGCAGAAGAGTCATTAATTCCTGGAAGACAGGTTTCTACTTAGTGTAGCAGTTAAGGTTCACAGTACTTTGTAAATCTTTCTCTTGTACAATAAAGATTTATTTATTTATTTATACTTTACAGGTGGTCCTATTGTCAGGATCTGATGATGGGATCCCAGGGAAATCGAGGGCAACCCTAAAAATTTTATAGGCATATATTACATGTTTCATATATTTTCTAAAGCTGTTCAAGTACTTGCGTCTGGTAGTCATCATCTCATGTTGATGAGCTGGTGATAGGTACAACTCCTAACGGTTAGAATATGGAGGATAATTCTTTAAATATTAAGTGGCAGTGGGCAGGGCATATAGCACGTAGAACAGATGGGCGTCGGGGGCAGTAAAGTTCTCGAGTGGCGACCGCGCACCGGAAGATGTAACGAAGGCAGGCTTCCCACACGGTGGACCGATGGTCTGGTGAAGATAGCGGGAAGCCGCTGGATGCGGGCAGCGCAGGACCGGTCGTCGTGGAAATTCTTGGGGGAAGCCTTTTTCAGCAGCTCAGTGGAAGTTTTTCAGCTGATATGATGATGATGAAATAATATTTGTATGTTTTTTTTAACTATTCATAGTAGGTATCCACGTAGGTACTCAGGAAATAAGATCTCGATAAACAGTTTTAGTGAAAGTAATGGTTTTATCCGGCTACGCCCGGGTCGCAAGTTACCGTGCTTGACAAGGCAGGTAGCCGTGTCAAAGGCAGCAAAGGTGGCTTAAAACTTCTGACAGTGAGGTTCGTCCTACAACCTCCACCAATCCGAACTTGGCCACCGTGGGTGGAGTCGCATGACCCGACGAGTTTGCGAAGAGACAGGAGCCTCAGCAGTGGGGACGTAGTGGCTTGTCAATGAGCTACATCAATGACATCATGAAGCCTAGGGCATAATCTGGAGCAAGCAAGACTCGAATTGAACCGAACGATGAAATCAAATCAAATCAAATTAAAAAAATATATTTTAAATAAGTAGGTGCTTAACACACACTTTTAAATAGTAAAAAAAAATTACATATTGTCTATTAAATAATGTCATGATTCAGATTACAGTCTCAGGTAATGGTATTTGTTATAGAATCAACATATATATCTTTTTCATTTACTTAATCTATTATTTTATAACATCCTCTAGAGCACAAGCATTTTTTTGACATGAGTCTTGAATTTATTCTCTGACAAACTAGTTACATTTTCCGGTATCCACTAATGACTTTTTAACCTTATTCAGTCTCGAAAAGGCTATATCAATTTTATTTACATTTCTTAAATTCAAATTATGCGAACGTCGCCAGTATGGTTTTAACATCAAAGTACGGCATTTTGTAAGTATACAAATGTAGGTTCTAAGAGGAAGTCTGAGTATGCAATATTTAAGATTTGACGGGGCTTCATGTAATTAGGAAGCAGAATTCAAAAATTTCGCAAGCCCTACATCAAACTGCTTTTAAACAGGGTGTTGCAATCAAGAGTGATATTTTAAGAAGTTACTCTGTTTGTAGTATACATACAGATAAGCAAATGTGCAAAAATGCCGGAAAAATATACAGGGTGTAATAAAATTGGTGTAGGTCCCGTTAACTGGGTCTTCTACTTGTATAACTGAACAACTTTTGTTTTACAAGTTTGCTGAAATCGCAAAAAAATTTTGGAACTCTTTATACAAAACGATCAGCATTTTTGGCTGATTGAACAATTTTATGCATTTTTGTACAGAGCGTCAAATTTTTTTTTGGAAATTGCCTATGGGTTCCTTGGGGAAAGTTGTTCAGTATGATGAGTAGAAGCCCCTGTAAAAAATCTGTCTTTAACGCTAAACACGTCAAAAACCGACTTCAATCGTTGGAACAAGTATGATTTTGCTACTTTTTTGGTTTTTGTTTTGTTAAATACGAATGTGAATGTGTTTGTTGACCTGGTAGTTAGGCAGCAGGCATAAAACTGGGAATACTGGGAATTTGGAAGGACGGAAGCCTAGGTACCTATATAGATATACTACTACGGTATAGGGCGCACGCTACGTACGGGCGGGCGGGCGAACGACCTTGCTATCTCCTACCGATTTTCGTTCTGGCATTGGCAATTCTTGGTTTGTATGGGAAACTGAAATTATAAATAGACATAGAGACATAAGACATAAGACATAAAAATTTATTTACGAAGTTATCATAAATATCTTTATTGTGTTCTTTATTCCATACTGAGCAACCCCTTTAAAATGTTAGTTGTTATTTTTAACACCATGTATGTATACGCACTGAAATAAAAAAATCACATCACGTTTTTGCTTTTACATGGAATATTTGAGCGCCGGCAGATTTGCTTATCTGTGACTTAAACAAAATAAAAAGAAAAACATCAAAAGCGTCTTCTTCTATTTCTTTAATTCATGAGCACTGCTCTTGTTTGTGGAGTCAATTTAATTTATCGTTATATGGATATATCTGGTCAGAATTGTATACGACTGCTTCAAATTGGAAACAGCGTCTGGCGTAAAAGTTTAGAAATCTGTGGAGTTATTTGCAATCTTAACTTTTTAGAAAAGTACTCAACCGATTTTGATACAAATAATATGAGACCAAATTATAATTTTCACCGGAAAACGTAGCGTAGGCCGGCCTCTCACTCGGTAGACCGATGACCTGGTGAAGGTCACAGGAAGCCGCCGGATGCGGATAACGTAGAACCGGTCGATGTGGAAACCCTTGGTCGAGGCCTATGTCCAGCAGTGGACGTCCTTCGGCTGATATGATGATAATGATGAATATAAAACCACCGTGGATGCATAAACTATCAAAAAATCTTGGTAAGCCCGCTTCTATCTTCGGCATCATCGTCACTTACCATCAGGTTAGATAATGCCAAGGTCTTACCAATTGTGAATAAAAAAAAAACAAAAAAGAAACATAATTAAACGCTGTTCACAATTTGGCGAAAAAATTGCATAACATACGAGTAGGTACATATTATATAAAAAAAACCTGCCAAGTGCGTGTTGAACTCGCGTGGAGAGGGTTCCGTACAATGCCAAAGTCAAATACAAAATATAACATTCGAAATCCTCACAGTAAGATGCGAGTTATATTTTTTTTAAATTAAAAATTTGAGTGTGTTTGGCTGCACCTCACCTGATGGTGAGTGTCGATGCAGCCGAGGATGTAACACGCAAGCTCAAAAAGTGCCTATTCACTCTCGTCTTGAAGATTCCTAAATTTTACGAATCGGGGAATTTAGACGCCGAAAGGGAATTCCACCCCTTGGCCGTTCGCATGATGAACGAAGAAGCAAAACGCTTAGTGTGTAAAGGTGAAACATCATCTTCATCATCATCATCATCATCATCATATCAGCTGAAAATCGTCCACTGCTGGACAAAGGCCTCCCCAAGCATTTCCACGACGACCGGTCCTGCGCTGCTCGCATCCATCGGCTTCCCGCGATCTTCACCAGGTCGTCGGTCCACCGCGTGGGAGGCCTGCCTACGTTATGTTTTCCGTTGCGCGGTTGAGAACATTTACTGCCCCATCGGCCATCTGTTCTACGAGCTATGTGCCCTGCCCACTGCCACTTCAGTTTAGCGATTCTGTGAGCTATGTCGGTTACTTTAGTTCTCCTGCGGGTCTCCTCGTTTCTGATTCGATCACGCAGAGAAACTCCGAGCATAGCATGCTCCATTGCCCTTTGGGTGACCTTGAGCCTTCTTAAGAGGCCCATAGTAAGCGACCATGTCTCAGTTCCGTAAGTCATAACTGGTAACACACACTGGTCAAAGATCTTAGTCTTGAGACACTGCGGTATTTGGGACGTAAAGATACTTCAAAGCTTCCCGAACGCTGCCCAGCCGAGTTGAATTCGTCGATTGATCTCTTTCTTGAAGTTGGACCTACCTAGCTGGACTGTTTGTCCCAGGTATACATATTCGTCAACAACTTCCAGTGTAAAGTCTCCAACCTTTAGAGGGGTGGGTGCGACACGGACATTTAACATTATTTTCGTCTTGTCCATGTTCATTTTAAGACCCACTTATTGAGAGACGTTACTGAGGCAATCGAACATTGTGCATAAGTCTTCCATAGTCTCAGCCATGACAACGATATCGTCAGCGAATCGGAGGTAGGTTAAGTACTCGCCGTTGATATTGATGCCGAGTCCACCTCAGTCCAGAAGCTTAAAAACATCTTCCAGGGCGGCGGTGAACAGTTTCGGAGATATAACGTCTCCCTGTCTTACCCCTCGCTGCAAGTGCATAGATTTCGAGTTCTGATCCTGGAGGCGAACCGACATGGTGGCGTTTTCATACAGACACGTCAACACCTCGATGTATCGATGGTCAATTTGGCACCGCTGGAGAGACTGTAGCACAGCCCAGGTTTCGACTGGATCAAAGGCTTTCTGATATTCCACAAACGCCAAGCATAGTGGCTGATTGTACTCTTCAGTCTTCTGTAACACAACATTGAAGACAAAGGGGTGGAACCGCCCTCCGCACCTGGTCGTCCGATGATGAAATGGAGAGGGGGAATAAGGTCGTGAAGCTCCAGGACACACTCTCCGAAATGAATCTTGTCGAACACCGAAACTTTGTTCATTATGCCCGTTCGCATAATGAACGAAGAAGCAAAACGCTTTGTACGTAAAGGTGGAACATCAACGACAAAGGAGTGGAATCGCCCTCCGCACCTGGTCGTTCGATAATGAAATGAAGAGGGGGAATGAGGTCGTGAATTAATCCTGATAGACTATTTTTTATTATGACTAGAACTTTATTTCATAGGTGAACGTATTTCATTGAGTTTACCACTTTTTTTTCAATTGATAGAATTCTTATAGGTTTTCCTGTAATCTATAAGTATCAGTAGTTTTGGAGAATGGGGGGGGGGGGGGGGGGAAATGGTCAATTTTTGTCTTCTTTCATATTTTAAAATTTAAACAAAAATATCTTTAAGATCCTGATAACGAGCCCTTTTATTTGATATATGACACAATAAGGTTTCCAATTTTTTTTATAATTTCCTAATATGTCCCCCGAAAATAACCCTTCTTTTAAAAAAATATGTATTTACATTGCACACCTGTGATTGGGTCATAGGATTACACTATCCTTCCAAATTTCACCTGATTTGGTCCAGTAGATTCGGAGCAAATGGGCTTGGACAGACGGACGGACGGACGGACAGTTATGACAGTCCCATATTCCGCCCCATGATTAATTTGGTTATTCTCCGCAGTGGAGTGTGGAGCCTTTAGTTTCTCATGTCGGCTAAAATTATTGTAAGCCGTTATTATTATTCAAGATATAAAATTTAAGCTACTCTGGTCACTTAATTCGAGGCAAAGTAGCAGTAGCACCTCCAGCGGAAGCACAGTCGGCTGGAGTTCAGTGCGACGCGACGGGGAGAGAAAGCGTCGAACTATCCGGGCATTATCGAGGAGGACTGCTTTCTGCATTGCTGCAATTACTGGTCTGCCTCGGAGATCCAGCCGCCTTAGGTGACGTTCAAGGTCGGCTGAAATTAGTCCGTTCACGGATAGGACTACGGGGGTGATTTTGGTGGATTCCACTCGCCACATATCAGTAACCTCGTGCGCCAGGTGTAAGTACTTGGTTCTTTTATCGGCATCAGCCTGCACGAGGTTTTCCTCGTATGGGATAGTGATATCAACCAAAAACCAATATTATTATTATTATTAGCAAAAGACATCTAGAAAAATGCCTCCCCCAATGATTTCCACAACGACCGTTTTGCGCTGCCCGCATCCAGCAGCTTCCCACGACTTTCACCAGGTCTACGGTCCACCGAGTGGGAGGCTTGCCTAGGCTACATTTTGCGGTGCGCAGTCGCCACCCGAGAATTTTACTGCACAACGGCCATCTGTTCTACAGTTTATGTGCCCTGCTCATTACCGATTACATAAGCAATTCCAAAAGCAATGTCGGTTACTTTGCGGATCTCCTGAGGTCTCATTCGATAACGCAGTGAAACTCAGAGCATAGCTCACTCCATTGCTCTTTGGGTGACCTTGAGCCTTCTTTTGAGGCCCATAGTAAGCGACCATGTCTCAGCTCCGTATATCATTACTTGCAACACACCCTGGGCAAAGACCTCTGTCTTGAGACACTGTGATCTTTGGGACTTGAAGATATTGCGAAGCTTCCCGTATGCTACCCAGCCGAGTTGGCTTCGTCGATTGATCTCTCTCTCTCGGATTTGGACCTACCTAACTGGTCTGGTCTTTTAAGCATATTCGTCAACAACTTCGAGTGTAGAGTCTCCAACTTTCTAAACTTACGTTACTGCTGGTGCGCAGATCTCTTCCGAAACTCGGGAAGGTGACGCCATACTCCGCCCAATGCCAACGAGGGCCAAGTCTGGTTTTGTGATTGTAGGGCTAGTGGCAAACCCCATGGTCAGAAGTTTTCAAGCAGCCTATACGGAAACTGACATGATTTAAGAACTGCCATATAGGGTGATCGCAACTGGCACGAGCGGGACTTGCAAAGCAAGGATACAGTAGAGAAAAAGCCACTAAGAGTCAAACCCATCTAGTTAATGACCGTAATTCTGGTCAGTTGACCTGCCTGATCTGTAGTACGCAACCACGCAAGTCGCACTGAGCTATGACCAAACGTTGACAAGTAGAAAAAAATACCCACTTTGTAAGTTTGCGCTGCTTCGGAGAATAACGACAATCGTTCGCCATTAAATCCAACGTTTGTTGATTGTATTCGGTATATTGACACACTCGTTTAATACGTACAAAAATACAGAAGCACAAGTAAAATCAGAGGTTTATAAACCTTTTGTCGTTTTGAGATGTGTTTACTATGACTTAGAGCATTAAAGCTCTAAGGTTCAAAGCTAAATTACGTGACAAGAAAATCAATATGGTGGACGCTATTTATAATTTTCTATGATTTCTAAGTTTACAATTTCACTGCCTAGCCAAAGTTTATACATTATTACTAACATACAGTATGGACACTCCCTGCCGCTCTCTAGATTGCGACCTCACCCCCTTGTCACCCAGATTGATACAGATTAGTTACAGTTTGGTTGTCGAACTTATAGGATTTCGCCGCCATTCTGATTGTTCCGTCATTCGTTTTTTGAAATGTAATTTCTGGCCCGTTGCATGAAGTGTCCAGGGTGTGGCCTAGCTCTTCTCTAAAATTCGTGATGAAAAATACTGCGTCGTTTAGTAAAATTAGTTCTGTGTACCAATTCACCATGAGTTAACCTTTTCATAAAGAGTTAATTATTCCATAAATCAATGAGTTAACCATTCCATAAATCAAAGAGCTAACCATTCCATAAAGTCCTCGGGCTAGGGTCCTTTCCCAAACTCGACAAGGTTAGGCCATACTCCACACCCACACACGGAGGCGAAGTCTGTATTAGTGGAGGTTCTAAGGGCTTGTGGCCGACCCCCACTGTCAAAAATTCAAAGCCTCCGACACGCTTAACGACTGCGATATAGTGATAGCAAGCGGCAACAAAAGCCCAGACAAATGTCAATAACAGTCATACCCATCCAGATAACCACTGTGCTAATGGTCGGCTAACCTACGAGATCGACGCAACCACGGTAGTCACATAGAACTTCGACAGCGTCGACATCGCACTAGCTCTGAGTGAAACCAATTAATTTGATGGATTTGCTTGAAGTGGGCGATTAGCGGAGATGAATGCATTAATAAGCTAAGTAGGATTGTAGGTTAGATCGGATTGAATCCAAACTTTGTAAATATATTGAGTAGACACATATTGATGTTTGTAATTAGTTTACACCGTAGTAAATTATAACGTAACTAAACGAAGGCTTAAATTAGTTTTATACTGTTTTTCATTAGTACATCGAAAACTAACTACAAACATCGATATGTGTCTCCTCAATATATTTGAAAAATTTGGGTTCAATCTGGCATGTAGTATTTTTATCAAAACGGAACTACGTTTGTATGGAAACTCTAGCCTCCTGGCGGCCCATAGAGGCCCGAAAAAGGTACTAACATTTCTAAATACTAACAAAGAGTCGTCAAAATCGGTTCACCATCATCTAAGGAATCGCGCATCATACATATAAATAAATTGTACAGCCACGCTGTATATACTTTTTCGCGAAGCCTTTATTGTCTAGCGTTTACATATGCAAATCATCATCATATCAGCCGAAAAACGTCCACTGCTGGCCAAAGGCCTCCCCCAAGTATTTCCACGACGACCGGTCCTGCGCTGCCCACATCCATCGGCTTCCCGCGATCTTCACCAGGTCGTCGGTCCACCGCGTGGGAGGCCTGCCTACGCTACGTCTTGCAGTGCGCGGTCGCCACTCAAGAACTTTACAACCCTAACGGCCATCTATTCCACGAATACAAATCAACAATAAACATTAATTACACTTACTTAGCAGCAGAGAATAAAGACTTGATGAATTTTTTTATAAATTAATTGAGATTCTTTATGAAATACTCGTAATGAACTACCCAATGTGTTAGGACATACTTACTTATAGAGTCCTAGATATTCACAAAGTTTAATTGAAATGATAAAAAGTAACAACCAACCTGGGTTTGTATGACAGGCACCTTATTCCGATGTTTTCAGGAATAACATACTAGGCGTAAAGAGATCATATTTACTTATAATAACGTACAGAGTTACGTCAAAATCATATGAGCCAGTATTGAAAAAAAAACCTGTTATTTAAATATTTTATAGTATTTTGTTCCAAGGGCGTTAGTTTGAATCCTGAGGTTAGCGAAGAATTCAATATACGTCGAACCAAAGAAAAATCATACACACAATTTTTCGTCAAAACCTAAGAAAAAGAAATGAAAAGAAAGAAGAATGTACATGACCGTCCTTTTTTCGGTGCTCATTGCTGCCAAAACCTAACCGACTAGTAACTTATTTATAAACTGGCTGTCCTGTCGAACTTCGCACCACCTTACACTACACTACACTACTCTACCCTACCCTACAATACACTACACTACACTACCCTACCGTAAACTACCCTACCCTACACTACCTTACACTACCCTATACTACACTACACCACATTACACAACACTACACTACACTACACAACCCTACACCACCCTACCCTACCCTAAACTACCCTACATAAGAATCTTCTCCTGACAATAACAAACTCAACAAAAAAGAATTAGCGAAATCGGTCCAGCCGTTAACGCCTGATGCGACGACCAGAAAGAAGGAATAGGGGTTCATTTTTATATGGACAGGGTAACTTAATTAGTTATGTCAAATCAGAAAAAAAATGTCGGTCCTCGAAACATAATAAGTATCAAAGCGGCAAAAATGTATCGAGGACCATTTTTTTCCTTTTTTTTAAATATATGTATATATAGCTAATAGTATTATGTATGTATAAGCGGGTTCAGCAATAATGCAGTGCTCGCTAACGCTCGCTCCTCAGTCACTTGAAGTAAAAAAAAACATACAGTAAAAATTCATTTATTTATTATTATTTATTATGTTTCATTATTAAAAAATGTGACGATGAAGCCAGTGTAAGTAAAACGGTTATAAAAACCTGAGGTGTAATAATGAGAATTACGATAATCCGTCTATTGCTTTATTTGTATTTATCCACAACATTCGTGTGAATACTTCTCTCGAGCGTTTGAATCAATTTTCTTACAGGATTGGTTTAGGGAAGGTTTTAGGCCTGTGGCGATGGTTCGGGGGGTTGCAGGCTCGACACATCGATCAGAGGCCCAGGACGCCGCCGCCGCCGGCAGTCGCGCCGCTGCCGCAGCTTGCGCGCCCGTCGCCCCGTGACCGTCAACCTTTGGCTTCTCGCACCTTAAGAACACGTGTGTTTTCGGAGTGTCACGTCCGGGAAAAACGCGTGCAAGTGTTGAAATTGACGGCTGCAGCTTCGATCTAGGTAAGTCTAGATGTTTGCTCAAGTTGCTGCTTAATTTTGTTAGCTAAACAGCTAAAAGTTGGCTCGTTGCACTTAATTTAATGTTTTGATATCCTTTTCTCTTATAGTGGTTAATAAGTTTTATTTAAACTAATATTTTTGACTCAAAGTATGTTTTTTTTTGTTTTCTGTAAATTACAGGATTTTTAGCTGTTGTTTAAAAAAATTGCGGCGTTGTAAAACGAGTCTGTCTTGCTCCAGTAAAAATGTTACCAGTACAGTTATTATTCTAGATTAATTTTCCTGCAATTTTCAAGCTTTCTTGTGTAAAGTTAATGGCCAATGTGTAATTTTTCCGAGCGTCTCGCCGCGACCACTAAAGAAAGGCCCCGTCGGATGTGGGTCAACGATCCCACGAGTGGAACGTACGTGCCTATGCCTCGGAGGGGTTAATTTAATGCCGTTTCAGGGATAATGAAAGGAGATACGATTTATTGCTACAGTGGTAAAGAATGGCGACTTTGAAAGAAATAAAACAAATTGTAACAATTGAAAAAATAAATTTTGATAGCTAATAATCGTGTCAGAAGACCGTAACTCTTTAGAATTCTTGTTAAAGACGTTATATGTACGCTAGATGATTTTTTTTTCTGAAACCTGCCCCCACACTCTTTCCCCTGAACGGAGCGCGTTTTCCATTAACCTAGTACTAGGCTTTTGTTTAAAAAAAGTCAAGAACAGAATTAGAGTGCCCTAAACGAGGAAACTTTATAATATCGTTGTGTCCGACTGTCCGCCCGTTTACTCCTTATACTTTATCCCATTCTAGCTGTTGCCCACGACTTCAACCGCGTGGATAACTGAACATGAAATACTATGAAAACTATGAACAAACCACATGAAAATAAATCATTTCAGATCCTAAATCCGAAAAAAAAAACAGTTTGTTGATTGTTATTGCGAAACATACACGCATAGGATTCTGCACGTGATGATTCTGCGATGCCGTATTGCACGAACAATGCTTGTGGACCATCTTAGGGGATACTTTAATGGACAAAATGACCCACGAAAAAGTTTTGTCGTTAACAGGCACTACCAGCATCACGTCAATTAGTTACTTAGCAAAAAAGACTTCGGTGGCTCGGAAACGGTTAACGTATGGAGCCAGATAGTGTGCCACGGAGGTGATGCTGGGGGTGTATTAGTATGCAAAACGACCAGTGGGACGCCCGATGTTGAAGTTAAAGGACTCTTGTAAGCGTAGCATGGAGAGTTTCATATCGATCCTGCTAACTGGGAAGCACACTCGACAGAGCGGCCGGATTAGGGCTTGGGCCGTACGAGAGCCTCAAAATGGTATTGCAAAGCGCGATGACCTCAAACAGAAGAGACTTCATCATGACAACCATTGGGCTCACGTTTCATCTGTGACAAATGTGGCAAAACATGTGTCGCTACCATTGGCCAATATTAGTCACGAAGACGTGGTGCTCTAGACCGTCATTATACCCAAAGCTGCTGCAACAATCATCTGACAAGATGCTTTGGTCAATGATGATGATGATGATGATACGCAACTACACAACCATACCTTCAAAATAAGATGTGTTTCTAAAGCGGTACACTCCTGCTGTCCTCCCATTTCCCCCTCCGAAGTGTTTAACGCCGTGGTTTTTTTTAATGTACAGAGGAATTGACGATTAGAAGGGAACTGTCAAAAACCAATTACCTAATCTGATTTAAATTACTTATCAACATCATTATTTTTTTGTTTTTGTAATACATTGTCGACATTGAATGAAGCTTTGAAGAAAATCAAGATTTTATTTTCAATTTTATTTATATTTATACGTTAACCACGGAAGCTATGTAGAAACACATTAAAACTTATTTATTGACCTTAAAATAAGAACAAGTTGATTGTCCTTCGAGCTTTGGCTTCCGAGCTACAGCTCTCCACGTGGAGGTCTTCTGCAAGTATTGTATAGATCGCGGCATCTAAGTTGAACAGTGCGCAGTGTCTTATTTTCAGGTCTCAATCGAAGTGCGGCATGTGGGGTCGCATGCACCTAGGGACGCCAGCCCCCCGCGTAACCCGCGTGCTCCCTACCTGCGCTAACGACCGCCATTAATTGTGCTAACTTATACGCCGCGAATTGTACTTTATTTGCTTCTGTATACAAAATGTATACATCATCACTATCACTACATAGTATAAAACAAAGTCGCTTTCTTTGTCCCTATGTCCCTTTGTATGCTTAAATCTTTGAAACTACGCAACGGATTTTGATGCGGTTTTTTTTTAATAGATAGAGTGATTCAAAAGGAAGGTTTATATGTATAATAACATCCATTAAATAGTGGAGAAGTACTGTTATTTTTGAGGTTTCTAATGTGATGTCTTAAATAATTTAGTATCAGCATTGCACCCGTGCGAAGCCGGCGCGGGTCGCTAGTATAATATACAGGATGTATACATATAATATACACCATATTAGCAGTGGCTTCTGTTTATAAAACAAAACTATTTTTCCTTAGAAACGAATAGTTGATTTCCATAAAAAAATTGAATACCCATATAAATTGCCCTAAAATAGATTCTTATGGCGAAAAATAGGGCCCCAAGTGAACCTCTCTGAGGCTTCTTGCAGGCCCCACGGGAAGCATGAAGAGAGCTATTTGTAGCTACCAAATAATGGAAGTGGAAGTGCAAAACATGGATTTTTGACTGTAAAAAACCAATGTTTGTACGAAAATCAACTACGTCTTAAATTTTACATAATCTCACCACCTTCCGTGGTATAAAATAAAACGAAAGGGAAAAAAGGTTTTTTTAAAGTTTCATGCAATGCCGACAGCCCCATTACAGAAAGTTTTTAACGCAACAGTATGAATTTAAAGTTGTTACTTTGGTTATTTCATAATATCAGCCGAGGGACGTCCACTGCTGGACAAAGGCCTCCCTCAAGGATTTCCACGACGACCGATTCTGCGCTGCCCGCATCCAGCAGCTTCCCGCGACCTGCACCAGGTCATCGGTCCACAGAGTGGGAGGCCTTCCTACACTACGTTGTCCGGTGCTTGATCTCCACTCGAGAACTTTACTATCCCAACTGCCATCTGTTCTACGGGCTAAGTGCCCCGCCCACTGCCTCTAAAATTTAGCTGTTCTGAGAACTATATCGGTTACTTTGGTTCTCCTACGCATCTCCTCGTTTCTAATTCGGTCTCGCAGAGAAAATCCGAGCATTAGAGTGACCTTGAGCCTTGTTATGAGACCTATAGTAAGCGACCATATCTCAGTTCCGTATGTCATCATTCGCAACACACACTTGTCGAAGACCTTGGTCTTAAGACACTGCGATATTTGGGACGTGAAGATTTTTTTTGTTTTTATTTTTTTATTCACAATTGGTAAACCCTTGACAACATCTCACCTGGTGGTAAGTGACGATGTTGCCGAAGATGGAAGCGGGCTTACCAAGATTTCCCAACGCAATGGGGAACTGGCTATCTTATCTTCATGCCGGAACACACCAATGATATCAACATTGATATTTGGCGGAAAGACTTAGATAAGACGGTGGTAGCTAGCCAGGCGGGCTTAGAAAATGCCCTACCACCAACCAAACCGAGTCTTAGAATTGACCCCGCCGGGAATCGAACCCGCGACCTCCTGTGTAAAGCCAGTGAACTCTGCCTCTGAGCTACGGAGGCGGTAAATATTTCGACGATTGATCTCTTTCTCGAACTAAGACCAACCAAACAGGAAGGACTGTTTGTCCCAGGTATACATATTCGGTTAACAGCTTGTAAGGTTATTTCATCATTACAGCTCATATACGTCCCCACCGAGGGGCTCGAGCCTACCCTAAATCAGGGCGATTAGGCCTTAGTCGACCACGCGGGCCCAGTGCGGGTTGGTCGACTTCACACACAACCTTCGAGTTTCTTCACAGGCGTGTGCAGGTTTCCTCACGATGTTTTCCTTCACCGTTAAAGCAATCGGTAAGTATGTACGTAAGTTTTTGAAAAACTCATTGGTACATTGGCCGTCCAGATTTGAACCCGGTACCTCTGGTTAGATGGACCGAGTCGTTACCGGTTGAGCCACCGACGCTTTTTATTTTAATGTTAAGATAATTCATCATTAAGGTTCATTAAGGTTATTTAATGTAAATTAATTGGTCGTTTGACAGCTTGCTCTTAACTGTTACCATTTCTCTGTAAAATAAAATAAAATCACGGCGTGGGTTATTTTGGAGGTGCAAAAGGAGGAGCCAGTTCGGCAACACATATTGAACTGAAGATATAGAGTGTATGTAATATTCCTATACAACGATGACGCGTAATCAAATAAGTGCAAGGTGGTTGTGGCTTATCGTCTAGTTTATATTGCTATGAAGTGGAAATTTGCCCCAATCGCCGGTCGTTAAGGCAATTTGGTAGGGCCGTTTTCAGCAGTAGGTGCCGTTCGGCAGATATGATGATGATGATTATGCCATTGGAAGTAAAAAGGTTAATGATCAAAATACAAAGATGGCAAATGAGGCTTTTATAAACACATTAAAAATATTAAATACAGTGTAAATTCTATATAGTGACACTCAAGGGACCGGTCATTTTATGATGTTATTGAAAGTTTTCGCTATACAGAGAGAAATTAGCGTTATATTAATTAGAAACGTTTACAGTGTAAACCAACTGAAGCCAGAAAATTTTGACGTTTCCAAGAGTGAATCGTTATATCGAGTGACGTTATACAGAGTTTACACTGTAGTAGATTGTTTACCTAGGGAGCAAACAAATATTTTAAAGGCGAGAGTGTTTTTTGAATCCAGAGCGGAGCAAAGGATTCTAAAGGAGAATTCTAAGCGCAGCAAGGGATTCAAAGTATACGTCATTCGAGTTTAAAATAGTGTTGTTCCCGAGAACACTCTTGTTCTTATCACCCTATATGAGAAAATAAGTAAGTACAACTTATGTATAAAAATAGTAAGTTTATTTATTTATATACAATTAGGAAAAATTAAACATAACATAAAAAGACATTTGCCGAAAAAGATTTCGCTCCTCCTGCATTTTTCCAAAGGATGAAATTGTTATTATGCTTTCACATATTTTTTTTAAAGCGTCGGTGGCGTAACGGCTAGGGCCGCCGCTTCCTGTCCGGGAGGTCGTGGTTCGAATCCTGCCACGTACCCATGTGGTTTCGAATTTAGATTTCATATGTACGTTTATCCGACGCTCTTACGCTGAAGGAAAACATCGTGAGGAAACCTGTACACGCCTGCGGAGAAACTCGCAGGTTGTGTGTGAAGTCGACCAACCCGCACCGGGCCCGATCGCCCTAATTCAGGGTAGGCTCGAGCCCCTCAGTGGGGACGTATATGAGCTGATATGAATATATGATGATCTTTTTTTCACGGACTTTGTGGGTAACACACTTTGTATCTCATTTTGAGCGTCCGATTCAATATCATTTAGAGTTAATATAATATTTTCATTGTCACTGCTTGAGAAAGGCACACTCATTTTTCATATATATACGTATCAGCATAAATTCGAAGTAAGCAATTAAAAGCTTTTTTAGGGTTCCGTACAAAAAAACAAAACGGAACCTTTATTGGATCACTCGTGAGTCTGTCTGTCTGTCCGTCCGTCCAAGCCAATTTGCTCCGAATCTTCTGTACCAAATCAGGTGAAATTTGTTAGGATAGTGTGATTCTATGACCCAAACACAGATGTACAAAGTAAATATTTTTTTTCTAAATAAGGGTTATTTTCGGAGGATAATTTAGAAAATTAAAAAAAAGTTTTGGAAACCTTATTGTGTTATATATCAAATGAAAGGGCTCGTTATCAGAATCTTAAGTATATTTTTGTTTATATTGTAAAATAAATAGTTTTGATTAGATTCATGAAAGAAAACTAAAATTGACCATTCCCCCCCCGTTCTCCGAAACTATGAGCCTAAAATTTTGAAAAAAATACAAAATATAGTTCATTGCTTGTAGTTTACAGGAAAACCTTAAAGAATTCTATCAATTTAAAAAAAGTGGTAAACTCAATATAATACGGAAAATAGTTCTAGTCATAATAGAAAATAATAGTCTATCGGTGTTCTACAGGATTCATTTCGAAAAGTGTGTCCTGGAGCTTCACGAACTCATTCCCCCTCTTCATTTCATCATCGAATGACCAGGAGCGGAGGGCTATTCCACCCCTTTTTCGTTGATGTTCTACCTTTACGCACGAAGCGTTTTGCTTCTTTGTTCATTATGCGAACGGCCAAGAGGTGGAATTCCCTTCCGGCGTCTGTATTCCCCGATTAGTTTATTATATCAGCTCATATACGTCCCCACCGAGGGGCTCGAGCCTACCCTGAATCAGGGCGATTAGGCCTTAGTCGACCACGCGGGCCCAGTGCGGGTTGGTCGACTTCACACACAACCTGCGAGTTTCTCTGCAGGCGTGAGCAGGTTTCCTCACGATGTTTTCCTTCACCGTAAAAGCAATCGGTAATGATATGTACGTAAGTTTTGAAAAACTCATTGGTACATTGGCCGTCCAGATTTGAACCCGGTACCTCTCACCGATTAGTAAAATTTAGGAATCTTCAAGACGAGAGTGAATAGGCGCTTTTTGAGCTAGCGTTTTACATCCTCGGCTGCATCGGCACTTACCATCAGGTGAGATGCAGCCAAACACACTCAAATATTTAATAAAAAAAGAAAATAACTCGTATCTTACTGTGATGATTTAAAATTTGATATTTTGTATTTGACTTTGGCATTGTACGGAACCTCTCCACGCGAGCTCAACTCGCACTTGGCCGGGTTTATTTTATTTGATCCGCGCCAGTTAAGCGGGTCTTTCACGTTCCTACTTTCGCACAAACCGAAACTTGAGAGGGACACAGCTATAGGTTTCATAAGAATATTGTATCGACGGGTTCCGGGCTATTTGTATTAACCGCCATTTTTTGCGATTAGACTTTTATACATATTAGGAATCAGAGAATTTTTCTGCGTCGTTTGAGCTCAGTTAGGTGACGATCGGAGCATAAAAATGTCGCTTAATGCAACCGCATTTTTTTGGCCTATTTTGCACTGCAATGTATGGACCGACACAAAATATTGTCAAATTTAAGACTTGTGTACTTAAGCTCACTACCAAATACTACATAGTCGTTTAAACCTTTTTTCCTGGAGCAACAATTTACAGGCAGCGTACGTTCAAGCATTTAGCCTGACCTTATAAACATATAGAAATGTCGCTTCATACAATTAGCCTCTTAGTTAAATTCTTATCCATTGTCGCTTAATACAATTAGGTTCTTATTTAAATTCATATCCAGTGTCGCTTAATACAACTAGCCTCTTTGTCAAATTTCTGTCCAGTGTCGGTTCATACATTAAGCTTGGTACTTGAAATGCTAGATGTTGTCACTTCAACCATTTAGCTTGTACTAGATTATGGTATACCGGTCGCATTAACTATTTATGGTTTCAACAGTAAACATTTACAGATAATGGTTAAACCTATTTTTCTTAGTCTATATTTGATTTGCACTGTCGTTTCAGCTATAACAAAAGTAAAGTTGTAGTACATCAAACAGATTATCTTCAACGGAATAAGTATAGTATACACATTAATACAAACGAAATTTTGTATGGATTGACTATTAAGACGTTGGTTAAAACATTGATTTTCGCGCCAGCGTGATTAACCGCGCGAGTTCGAATACCCCCGCCAAGGCGCGCGGACGCTTGAGGCGTCTGCCCCCACGCCGCGCATCTCTCCACCAGCCGCCTCGCGAATGAACGAGCGGTTTAGTTGGCGCAAATTGTGAGCAACTTCGTACATGTCTTGTGTTTTGTGGGTGCCGCGCAGAGCGTTTTGTCGTCAATCTAGGATTTGATGGTGAGTTTATTCCATTTTATTAATCAAGCGTACATTTGTTATACATTTTTAAGAATAACACTGATTAATAAATACTTGGGAATCATTATACTTGCATGATAAAATACTTAATTTCTAAAACACGCAAACACAGTGAATAGATACCTGTGCCGGCGAGTCGTTCAAGGGATTCATTTTAAATATGGAAGCACTGCCCGAGCTGTGGAATAGTTCATCAAAACACTATAAAAATGCAATCAAAAAAAGAGACGCTCTGGGCAAGCTACAGGAAATTTATAAACAAATCAAAACCGGCCAAGAGCGAGTCAGAACCGCACATATAGGGTTCCGTACCATCATAATAGACAATGCTAGTTTCTTCATGTTTTAAAAAAATACATTTTTTGTATGGAGAGTGGAGAACCTCCTAATTTATTTAAATTTTTCTAATTTTAAGTATTTGTTGTTATAGCGGCAACAGAAATACATCATCTATGCTAATTTCAACTGTCTAGCTAACACGGTTCATGAAATACCTATACAGTCTGGTGTGATGACAGACGGACAGCGATGTCTTAGTAATAGGATTTCGTTTTTACTCTTGGGTACGGAACCCTAAAAATACTGTAGGAAAGATAGTACGAGATTATACCTGCTAGTAGAATTTAAAAACATAAAGAATGTCTACCGCATTTATAAACATGATCAAGCCAGCAAAGGGTTCGATTACGTAAGTGAGCGGATTTTTCGCGAAATTTTTACTGACGAGTTCAATATAGGATTCCATGTGCCCAAAAAAGACAAATGTCTTAAATGTTTACGTTTTGAAGGCAAAGATATAACTGAGAATGAAGAAATGAAGGAGCCTTTGGCAGATAAAGATGCCTCAAAGAAAAGGTTAGAATGTCATAGAGAACTGCCAAAAAAGAATAGTTCCATTCTTTGTACCTCGTTTGACCTCCATAAGGTGTTGAATACCCCATATGGAAGCGGCATGACACTCTTCTATTCAAGAAAAAACACAGTTTTTAACTTGTGTTTTTACGAAAGTGTAACCCGCAATGGTTTCTGCTATGTTTGGGGTGAAACGGAAGCCAAAAGAGGTGCTAATGAGATTTCCACTAATTTACAAAAGTACATGTACCAATGAGTTTTTCAAAAACTTACGTACATACTTACCGATTGCTTTAACGGTGAAGGAAAACATCGTGAGGAAACCTGCACACGCCTGCGAAGAAACTCGAAGGTTGTGTGTGAAGTCGACCAACCCGCACTGGGCCCGCGTGGTCGACTAAGGCCTAATCGCCCTGATTCAGGGTAGGCTCGAGCCCCTCGGTGGGGACGTATATGAGCTGTAATGATGACAAAAGTACATAGAAAGCGTCGATGAACGTGAAACCATCAAAAGTTAAATTTTATACTCGGATTCATGCCCTGGGCAAACGCTTTGTTGATGTCAAAGAATTTAGAAACTATACAGATGAACTATCTACTGCCAAGACACACAGAGATGACAGTTGACAGTATTCACGCTACAATCGAAAATTCTGTTCGAAACACATCGGTATGGGCGCCTTCACAGTGACTGACAATTTGTCAGCTAGCTAGAAAGGATCTAGGACCCTATCAGGTGGAAGGAACACACATCACATCACATGAAGACTTTAAGAATTATGAAGAATTTTCTGAAAAATATTTCAAGGGAAACCTTGTGGGCAAAATTGGCAAGATTCGTGTGGCAACATTTAAAAAGTCTGCGCCAAATGTGATGGTCGTCAAATACAGCATGCAAGATGGTGCAAAAGAAGAGTCCATACAAATTTATGCAAAACCGAAACAACTGAATGCAGAATATAAATCAAAGCTTCCTATCACAAAAGCTAAGTATAATGACCTTAAAAAACTTTGTGACACTGGTGCTATCCCAAGAATACATACATCAACCTACCATCAAGCACTACTAGCAAAGATGCACTGATCATACCGATGTTGAAGACGAAACAGACTGAACAAGAACTGAACTGACAAGAAAAAATAATAAGAGATTGATTAAGTATAAAGAAGAAGAAAAAGAAATTAGAAAGTAAGAAGGTAAAAGTTTGGTTAAATTTTAATTAAGATGTTATTTTTTTATAATTTTGATTATAATAAGAATGTTTTTGTATTTGTACGGGAACTACATTTTATAATTGTAATAGAAGATTTATTTTTGTTATTGAAGTTATACTGTCAGCAGCACATCAACCTACCCCTTTAAGGGATCAATTCAAACAGAATTGTTATACAGTGTATATTTTATGAAAAACCAGTACAGGTTGATTTCTTAAAGAGGTAGCTTGATGTGCTGCTGATAGTTCCTAAGTATGGTTTCTATAAAAAGTACCTATGAGAAGTTTGAAAATGTTTTATTTTTTTGTTTTATCACGAGTGATGTTTTTGATTTTGAAAGTTATTCAAGAGATTTTTCTTTAACTTGTTTAGAATTAGGATAGAACCAGTTCTAAATGTTAAAGATTAACAATAAAGAAGAATAAGTAACTGCAATATTATCTCAAATAATTAGAATTATAATTTCAGGGAACATACTGTTTCCCAATTATCTAATAAAAAGGCTGTTTAACTTGTGATTCCCAAAAATATGTGATAAATCCTTAGTTGTTACCTTAGGAAGCTGAAAAGTTACTGCTGTTTCTAGGTAATTGTTAGTTTAAATAAAAAACTTATCTTTAAACAATTTATTATCTATGTTTTATTTTTCATTTCAGAGAGCGTCGGTGGCGTAACGGCTAGGGCCGCCGCCTCCTGTGTGGGAGGTCGTTGTTTGACTCCTGCCACGTACCAATGTGATTTCGAATTTAAATTTCATATGTACTTTTATCCGACGCTCTTACGGTGAAGGAAAACATCATGAGGAAACCTGCACACGCCTGCGGAGAAACTCGCAGATTGTGTGTGAAGTCGACCAACCCGCACTGGGCCCGCGTGGTCGACTAAGGCCCGATCGCCCTAATTCAGGGTAGGCTCGAGCCCCTCGGTGGGGACGTATATGAGCTGATATGATGATTTTTTTTTCATAATAATTAAAAGCGTCGGTGGCTTAACCGGTAACGACTCGGTCCATCTAACCAGAGGTACCAGGTTCAAATCTGGACGGCCAATGTACCAATGAGTTTTTCAAAAACTTATGTACATACTTACCGATTGCTTTAACTGTGAAGGAAAAACATCGTGAGGAAATCTGCACACGCCTGCGAAGAAACTCGTAGGTTGTGTGTGAAGTCGACCAACCCGCACTGGACCCGCGTGGTCGACTAAGGCCTAATCGCCCTGATTCAGGGTAGGCTCGAGCCCCTCGGTGGGGACGTATATGAGCTGTAATGATGATGAATAATTAAAAATATAGGTGAAAACCCCTATTATTTCAACGTACCTTTTAATTTATCAATGTTTTAACCGTCAACTTCTGCACACCTCATTATTTTAGTATGATTGCAAACAATTTTAAAAAAAGAAATAAGTTGCATAAACTAATTAGCCATACATCAATAAGTTTGAGATATGGTATTTAAATCAATTAACTTAGGTTTGAAATATGACCAACTCATTGGTTAAAGCACTTAGCTTAGAGCTATTATTTGCAATCCTAGGCACTTAAGTCAAGTAGCTTGGAACATGTATTAATAAACCTAGGCGGTTGAGTCAAGTAGCTTGGAACATGTATTAAATAACCAAGGCGGTTAAGTCAAGTAGCTTGGAACATGTATTAGTAAACCTAGGCGGTTAAGTCATTTAGCCTGGAACAAAAAAAATGAAAATGTGGGTCATTTTGTATTAATCGACATTTATTTTTGTTAAAAATAGGAATATCAGAAAAAACCATGAATCAAAATATGAATAATGTGTAACAAAAACAGAAATTTCCTTTGCTTTGAAAAAATAATGCGATTTGCTATAGTTATGATTTTTTTTCTGAAAATCGAAACTTTAAACTGCTCTGGTGTGAAGTTTCAAAAATGGCGGTTAATACAAATAGCCCGGAACCCGTCGGTATGTACATTATCCTTGTCTTTCTCGGTCGTAACGTGAATGAACACTTGTTCATACAATACTCGTGATCTACATCTTTGGTGATTGGATCATTTACTAACGATATCAACATTCCAAATTTAAATCAATTTTCCTCCCTAGGGATCAAAGAGCTATTTTGGTCCCTGTTTACAAGGAATCACCCAGCTCTTTTTGAATAGATGTGGTAAAAAATTACGTTCTCACGTCTTTATCTCTTATATATTGCAAACAAAAAAAAATTCTAACTCGCCACCTGTGACTTACATTGTCTGTGACGTCGCCGGCCCCATAAAGTTGCGCCCTTTCACAAAAACATTTTATTTTCTATTTTAAAACAAAAAATAGTCAATTAAAATACACTTTTCTTGCCTTCTGCGATGAAAATAAATATATCGTTAGGGAAAGAAAAAAGAAAAAGAAGAAAAAAGGAACCGTTATTAAATCACTTAATTATGTGTATGTTTGTCCATCCGCCTGTCACAACCGAGACTACTGGACTAAAGAAGATAAAATTCGATACGTGTATGTATACCTATAGAGTTTGCTGACCCAATAGGGCAAATAAAATAATTTTGCGAAAGGTGGGGCACGTGCTCCACCCTAAGTACGCTACTCCTTCACTGCATAATTGCTGTTTTTTGATCCAGAATTTGTCAAAATACCAAAACCATACGTCATAATACCACTAAATCAAAAGTTATTTTATATACGCATTTAGGGTGGTAAAAGATTTGGGCGTGGGTAAAGTTGGGTATTAACTTTATGTCGAGCTGTCGACGAAGTTTCGCTAGTCTAGGCTCTCGTTCAAAACATACAAAGGTGAATAAGGATAAAACAACTTGTCACGTCCACACCTGGAAAAGTAAATCAGTGGAGCCAATTATGTTTATATCATGTATAGAGCCTGGCAGACCGAGTGTTGCTCGGAGTAGGCCCGGAGACACAGCGTTGATAGCTTCTAAATATACTACAGTAAGTACCTATTCTTCAAAACTATTAAAATTGTGGATAGTTAATAAATGTGTAATAAAAAATATACTTATGTGTATGTATAAGATAAAACAAAGAGATTACTCCCCGGACATTTAAAATAAGCCACAAGTCGCGTAAAATGAAATTTGGTAGCTGAAACCTTGATAGGTATGTATCTACCCATGTATTTGGTTTTTCAGTCACGGTCATTTTTTTTTATTTTATCTGTTTTCTCACAACTGTATTGAAAAACCTCGTATGATACATGGGTGTGAAAGGAAACAACAAACTCGTGACGATGGTAAACCCTCGCCTGCGTCTCGGGCTCACATATGTCACTCGTTTGTTATTGACCTTTTTACCACCCCTGTATCATAAATAACTATTAACGCAGCTAGGGGGATCACATGATAAAGTAATAAGATATGGGATTAAGGTCTGGAAACCTGAAATCATTTCACTCAGCCCTCGAATTATAGCCATATCTTGCCTCCCTTTGAAACTCAGCATTAATTTTTCTGAAATTTATTACCTCAGTAGGGCAAAGGTGAAAAGGTGACCAATCAAAACTCAACATTAACCTCGTCGAAGAAGGCTCGCGTGTCGCGTGTGGCGTGATTGTTAATAATGCAGGCAAACAGAAGGTTGATGCAGATGGAGTCTGCTTTTTAACAAGCTATAATTTAGCTTGCAATGTTTGTATGTATGTATGTCTGCTTCAAATCTTTCGATCGGTTTTAGAGCGATTTCAGGGGTCGGGCTGAAATTTGGTATTAAGCCGTATTCCCGGTGACAAAAGATCCATTTGGTAAGTCGATTTGATGATGAATTACAAAGGTGAAATCAAAATCCCAGGATCATCCATTGTTTTCAATCAAATTATAGGAAATAGATATACCTATACTATACCTATACTTTAAATTTGGAATCACTGAATTTAAAAACTCCTCTGAAATGAAAGCTTGTACCTTTTCTTTGGGTTTTTCGAAAAGAGCTTACATTGTAAACCATCTAAATCAGGTTAGCTATGTGCTGTAGGTATCTATAAAGAGCGAACTTGAATGTCACGCACCACGGGTTAGAATTAACATTTCCAAATTATAATCTAGGTATCGGGTAAAAGTTTTTCCCATTTTGTGAGTATAAATTTGTAATCAAATCTCTTTGCTTGTATTAATTGTACCGGGCTGGTTATAACAAGAATACTGACGTGAACATTATTTTTTTTTATGACGAGAAAATATTTTCTCCCACCATTTTTAATTGTTTTTTCTGTCTACGAAAATGAGTGACATTAACGAAGAAATTCGTTACATTTTGAGTTTTCATTTTAAAAAAGGTAAAAAAGCAACACAGGTCCCAATTAAAATTTGTACTGTTCATGGACCTAAAGCAATATCATTCAGACTAGCACTAACTTGGTTCAAGCGTTTCCGGTCTGGAAATTTTAACGTTCAAGATGCAGCTCGCTCTGGGCGCTCTGTTACAGTTAAAGTCGATGATATTTTTGAAAAGGTGCAGCAAGATCGCCATATTAACACCATTACGACACTTCTGAAGAACAGAATATTGAGCACAAAACAGTTTTGACACATTAAAAGAAGTCTGGGTACACAAAAAAGCTCAATATTTGAGTGCCACACAAGCTCACCGAAAGAAACCTCATGAAAACGTAATTTGCGATATTTAAAAAAAGTAACCAAACTGAACTGTTTTTAAAAAGATTCACAGGTGATCAGAAGTGGATCACTTACGACAAGAACGTGCGAAAAGTACGGACAAACTCCACAGACTGTAGCGAAACTGGAATTGAAGCCCAATAAGGGTATATTGTGTGTATGGTGTGACTGGATTGGATGGGCATCGTTTATTATGGGCTTTTACCTCCAGCAAAACTATCGATTCTGAACTTTCTGTCAACTGATGTGACTTAAGCAAAAAAAAACAAAACAGATGGGGCTGTGTCGGGGCACACTGCTGTTGGTTTAACCTGAAACAATATCAATTTTCCTCCTAGACTGGACAACTAATGAGGTTCGCTTGTTCCAAGAAATGAGGTTGTTATACAATTGTCCGGTTCTACCGGAAACAGTAAGTCTCTTTCGTTGTATCCATTGCATTTCAGTTCTCTGACTTGATACCTGGCATGTGGTTTTAAAGACATTTCAAATCAAAAATTGCGATAAAAGACCTTGAATTCATACATAGAAAAGATGAGGTCTTCTATTATGAAAACGCCAAACTACACATCTTTAGTCACACAGTAAAATTGAGAGAGCGCATTGTACAGCGCAGGATTGGAACTCAGTGTTTCCCGATTCCTATAATTAGGGGATCTTCAAGGCAAGAGTGAATAGGCATTATTTGAGTTTGCGTGTAAAATCTTCGACTGCATCATCACTTACCATCAGCTTATAAAAAAGCTTGGCTGGGAAGTATTGGTGCATCTACCATGTAGTCCAACCCTTTCTCCCTTAGATTTTTACTTCTACCGGTCTCTTCAAAAATTTTTGAGCAGTGCAGTGTACGGTTGAGTTCAAGAGAAGACTGTCGAATTTTGTGATCAAAAATCCTAAAGTTTTTACAGCAGCGGTATAAAGGCCACTCCCTACAAGATGGCAAAGTCATCCAACAAAATGATACTTATATATTACTAGCTGTCTCGGCGGACTTTGTACCACCTAACACTACACTACACTACCCTACCCTACACTACCCTACAATACCCTACGCTACCCTACCCTACCCTATATAAAAACGAACTCAACAAGAAAGAACAAGTGAAGTCGGTCCAGCCGTTCACGCGTGATGCGATGACTAGAAGAAGTAGGGGTTCATTTTTATAACTATATGTAAAATACGAAGTCAATATGTGTATGTTTGTTCCCTAATTACTCTCAACGGCTGGAGCCGTTTTGATAAAATTTTTAGAAAATCTTCAAATTGGCCCAGCGCCGTGATCGTATGATTAAGTTTGGCAGCGATCGAATCAGCACATATTTCCACAAACTACGTTACAATATTATGAACGATAAATGTATAAATTAGAGACAAGTTTTTGGTGAGAAAAAAAAACTATTTTTTATTGGTCCATACACCACAAAACAGTTTTGACACATTAAAAGAAGTTTGGGTTCACAAAAAAGCTCGATATTTGGATGCCACACAAGCTCACCGAAAGAAAAAAATTATGAGCCGTGTTCTCATATGCGATTCTTTTTTAAAACATAATCAAACTGAACCGTTTTAAAAAAGATTGATTACGGGTGATGAGATGTTTTCTATGGACTCCAAAATGGCTGCAGCGATTTTGATTAAATTTTCAGAAAATCTTTTAATTAGCCCCGCGATGGTACGGATCGCATCAATATGATTAATTTTTGGTCTTTTTGTTAATTTTGTGTCATATTTTCCCCAGCGGCGCATTAAGAGGTATCGTTAGATTTGTCTCGATCCCGTGAGTGACATAGGATTTATTTACTCGTATTTGATGTGTATTTGAATGCTTATTATTGGTGTGTATTTGAATGCCCTAAAGATTTCGAAAAAAAATATGTATTCACGTCAATTGTCACTATGCCACGCTCAATACAAAAATGTTTCAACTCCTTTAAAGAACGTTTCAATTTTTAAGAAATTGTTACTTGTACCTTTGTGCGGCGGGTCATCCTGTAAGGTTTGGTAGCGATCGGATTAACGGTTTTTTTTTGACAAAACGCCGCGTATACCAGCTAGTCATTTAAAAAAGACAATGTGTGTTTGTATGTTTGTCCCCCATGGATTCCAAAACGGTTGGAGCGATTTTGATGTAATTTTCAGGGAATCTTCAGATTAGCCCAGCGGGTGATCCTGTGAAATAAACCAGGGTGTAACAAAATTGGTGTAGGTCCCGTAACTGGGGCTTCTACTAATCATACTGATCAATTTTTGTTCTACGACTTTGCTGAAAACGTACAAAAAAAATTTTTTTCTTCATAAAAAACGATCAGTTGATCGACCGATTTTGTGCATTTTAGAATGGAGGGTCCAAATTTTTTTTGAGAATTGACTATGGGTTACTTGGAGACAGTTTTTCAGTATGACAAGTAGAACCCCCAGTTAACGGGACCTACACCAGTTTTGTTACAGCCTATTTATGTGTGTTTTTATTTACGTTCCCTATGGACTCAAAAACGGCTGGACCTATTTTGGTAAAATTTTCAGGGAATATCGAAGCTTTTTCTGTCGTGGGTGGGTAGCTTTTTACCCGACTGCGGCGAAGTCTAAAATTGGGGTAATCACCATAATCAGCTAAGTAGGCATAAGTTATATATTAAAAGCTTATCTATATAAAGGGTTTTTCAATTGGCGCGGGTAGATTTTGGCGGCCCGTGGCGGCCATTTTGTTTTGGTGACAATTGTCAAATCTTTTGCTTATTATTCAGTTGCTTATGCCAAATCATCATGGCAGGTTACACAATTGAACAGCGCGTACAAATGATAAAACTTTATTATCAAAATGAGTGTTCGTTAGTGCAAACGTTGCGTGCATTGCGCCCATTTTACGGTAGACGTGGTGGCCCTTCACAGTCGACTCTTCAGCGTTTGGTGGAAAAATTTGAAACAACCGGTTCGTTAATCAATCAACCCACACCTGTACGTTCAAGAAACGCAAGATCAGCCGAGAATATTGCGGCGGTCCGTCAAAGTGTACAGCAGAACCCGAGGCAGTCGATTCCTCGCCGTGCACAAGAACTCGGCCTTTCGCAAACTTCAACTTGGCGAATTTTGCGACGGGACTTACGGTTACACCCGTATAAGATTCAACTGACCCAGGAGCTCAAAGTTCATGACCATAGACAACGTCGTTTGTTTGCTGCCTGGGCATCGAATCGTTTGGAAGAGGATCCCAATTTCGGGCGAAAAATCATCTTTAGCGACGAGGCGCATTTTTGGATGAATGGCTTTGTTAACAAACAAAATTGCCGTATATGGGACGACACAAACCCACACGAGGTTCACCAGGTGGTAATGCATCCTCAAAAAGTTACGGTTTGGTGTGGATTTTGGGCCGGCGGCGTCATTGGTCCGTATTTTTTCGAAAACGACGTTGGTGAGGCGGTCACTGTCAACGGCGAGCGCTACAGAACGATGATAACCAATTTTTTATGGCCCACATTGAACCATATGGACCTAGACAACATGTGGTTCCAGCAGGATGGCGCTACGTGCCACACAGCGAACGCCACGATTGACATTCTGCATGAGCGATTTGAGACTAAGGTTATCTCTCGCAGGGGTGAAGTGAATTGGCCACCAAGGTCATGCGATTTAACCCCGCTAGACTTTTTCTTGTGGGGTTTTTTGAAGTCGCAGGTCTATGCAAATAAACCACAATCCACCGATGCCCTGAAGGCGAACATAACACATGCCATCGCTCAAATTCAGGCGGATCTATGCGGAAGAGTCATTGAAAATTGGACCACTCGGATCCGTGCCACTGTGAGAAGCCGAGGCGGGCATTTGAATGATGTCATCTTCCATACTTAATGGCATATATGGGCCTTTTAAATAAATAAAAAAAATTGTTGATCCCTCATACGCAGCTTGTTTAATTTCGTTTCAAAATCTACCCGCCCTTATTGAAAAACCCTTTATATAAAAATAAATCTCTATTTCCCTTGGTCACGGCATCACGCGTGAACAGCTGGACCGATTTCGCTAATTCTTTTTTTGTCGAGTTTGTTATTGTCAGGAGAAGGTTCTTATGTAGGGTAGGGTAGGGTAGTGTAGTTTAATGTAGTGTAGGGTAGGGTAGGGTAGTATAGCGTAGGGTAAGGTAGGGTAGGGAAGGGTAGTGTAGTTTAGTGTAGGGTAGGGTAGGGTAGTATAGTGTAGGGTAGTGTAGTGTAGTGTAGGGTAGTGTAGTGTAGTATAGGGTAGTGTAGGGTAGGGTAGGGTAGTGTAGTGTAAGGTGGTACTAAGTTCGCCGGGAATACTAGTAATTTATAAAATAAAGTTATTTTATACATAACACATTTAAAAAAAAATCTAATTTTCCCTTTTTATAGTTCCGTACGTAACCAACGGGACCCTATTACCCTATTGCCTCAGCTGTTCATCTGTTTGTCTGTCAGCGAGCTGTACTTCATGAACCGTAATAGTTAGATACTTGAGTTTTTTACGGAGTGTGTGTTTCTATTGCCGCTATAACAAATAAAAATTAAAGGGAAACACGTGATTATTTTGAAACGGGATAAAAATAGCGACATCAAGCAGGATCTAGTAGTACCACTTGTACTATTGGCCGGTTTCGTGACATTAAATAAACATAGTTAACGATTATTTATCTATTCATAAACCTATATTGACATTGGCATTTTCACTTTCAATGCATTCTCACATATTTACTTGCTTAATGTCTCTTTTCATTCGACTTAATTAGGGAAATAAAGAAACCCCGAAAAAATCTGCCAATTCGGAACTTTTGGCGGCCAATTTTTTTCTCTTTTTGATTTTTCTTGCACCTTAAATCTGCTGCCCATAGCGTACATTATATTAGTATACCCATCTATTTCTTACCGTTTCGGTGGGTAGTTTACCATCTATATCTTTATTCAATCCAGATCTGTCTAATTTGATCTAACTTTCTAATAAAAAAAAAAACAGCATTGAAATCGTTTAAGAGCTGCGATGACATGTACAGACACACAGACAGTCAGACATAGGCTCAATCTTTAATACCCCTCATTTTGCGTCAGGGGTTAATAAAAATAACCAAAATCTTATGTAGAATGCCATATTAGAAAAACGCTAAACACGTTAAAAAACCGACTTCCATCGCAACAACTTAGTACATTTTTGCATTATTATTTTTGGTTTTTGTTATTTTTCCAATAAATTACTACACCGATTTTGATAAAATTTATATGGGACCACACGGAAAGCACTGGCTTTCAAATATATAAAGAATCACAAAAATCGGTTCACCCAGTCAAAAGTTCTGAGGTAACACACATAAAAAAACGTACAGTCGAATTGAGAACCTCCTCCTTTTTGAAAGTCGGTTGAAAATAAAAGAAATGACAATGTGGTATTTAAGATCAATTGATAGCAGTCAACAAAGTTAATGAAAATCTCATATAAAAAAAATTGTCTAGACGAGTTACGAACAAAGTGTAACGAACTGAAATCCTACTAAAACAAACTCATCTCAATCGTGTACAAAATCAAATTACAAGACAAGGGCCTTGATTAATCTCACCCAAAATGAAGCGAAAATGAGATACCAACCAACAAAGTATACTTTTACATTTGCCCATTCGCTCGAATTACATTTTGTTCATATTGTATTTTACAAAAGGGAGGTCGTTTTCATTTTCATGATTGGAGAGCCACGACGCTGCTGGCAGTCGCAGATATCGTCAACTTGATAAACGTGGCTTATCTGCGTTTTGCGTAACCATCAAGTGGCCGGTCGCTACTTTCACTCTGAATATCGATACAAAAACCTTAATTCATTGGCATTTTAAACTAAGACTCCAATGATGTGTCTCCGGACGATCGATGCTAAGTGCTAGAAATAGTCAGCGACTTTGTGTTGGGATACCACGACAAGAAGAAGAAAACCGATAACTTTCCTACACAAACATAAAACTAACTTCTTAAAAATGAATAGATAGATTCTAATGAAACTTTATACACTTAAGTTTTTTTTTAGAAGTTCTAGTTTGTCGATAGTGAATAGCGGCAGCTAGCTGACCTTATCTTACCACAATTGTGAAGCGGAGATTTTTAAGTTCTTATCTACGTAGAAATGAGACAACTACACTTCTAATATTCTATTCACGTCATATAAAAAAACTTATAGGAAATATTTTGTCGTAACGCAGATATGTTATATAATCTTCTTCTGGCACGGGAACTACTCGTACTTTGTCGTATTTGTAATTCCGTACAGTGTGGGTAGCGTAAATGGATTTCCGTATTCAATACGAGTAGGTATGTCCCCCAGTTTAGCGATTCTGTGAGCTATGACGGTTACTTTGGTTCTCCTTTGACCTTGAGCCTTCTTATGACCCCTATAGTAAGCGACCATGTATGTTCCGTAAGTCATCACTGGCAACACACACCGGTCAAAGAGCCTTAAGAGCTTAGTCTTGAGACACTGCGGTTTTGGGACGTGGAGATATTACGAAGCTTCCCGAACGCTGCCCAGCTGAACTTAAACTAAACTACGCTAAACTGAAGTGGCAGTGGGCAGTGCACATAGCTGGTAGTACAAATGGCCGTTGGGGCAGTAAAGTTTTCAAGTGGCGACATCGCACCGGAAAACATAGCGAAGGCCTTCCCATGCAGTGGACCGACGACCTGGTGAAGATCGAGGGAAGCCGCTCCATGCGGGCAGCGCAGGACCGGTCGTGTCGATGCTTTCTTACGAGAGTTTTCTGTTAAAAAACCTTACCTCATCGGTCTTCGTCACCCTTTAGTCAAAATATATATACATTAGTACTAACGTACTATAGTGGTTAAACTTAGAGTTCGTAATTGCAACGGTTCGGGGCTCCTTTTAGTGGTTCTCATGTCAAATCTAACGAAGGTTGAATACAACCTTCAACTTAAAATATCCGAGTCGGGTTGCTCCAAACTCCTAAACTCGCTACGCTCGCTCCCGCATTAGTAAAGTTTTGAAAGTTTTCAGAGATTCCACCTCGTATAGGTCGTAATTTAGTTGCTGTAATCTTTTTGACTAGCAAAAAATATTTGATATCCTCTAATTAATATTATGTTCCACTTCTGTTTTAAACTAAAATTAAGTGCATCTGTTAATTTAGTTTTCATGCGGATGTCTGCGTTTCTCGTTTTATGTATTTTTCTCAGTTTCAATATACTTCGTTCCATTGCATGTTGGCATGATGAAATTTTGTTATTTACTTTTTCTGTGAAGACCCATGTCTGGCTGGCGTAAGTTAGGCTTGGGAGAATGCAAGAATCCATTATAGTGGAACTGGGCAGGGCACCTGTCAAGGTACAAAGATAAGAGATGGACTTACCAAACAACTAAATGGCAGGGCCCAAAAGGCAAAAGGAACGTGGGAAGACAGAAGAAAAGATGGTCGGATGACATAATAAACACAGCTGGAACAAGTTGGATGCATACCGCCAAAGACAGGGATAGGTGGAAAAGAATGGAGGAGGCTTTTACCCATAAGGGGGCCACATAACAATGAAACGGAAATAAAAATAATTTATAATTTGCATGTAAATTTGTAAAGTGTTAAGTGGAAATAAAGCTGTAATAATAATAATAATAATAATTAAGTCACTAAAAAAAAGTAAAGTCCGCACTACTATGACACTCCATAGGATGCATCATCCGAGGTCGTCACTGATGAGGCTGTATATCCCGCGGAAGAGTGGCGGTCGTGGCCTCCTCAATGCCAAACAAATGCATAACCGCGAGATATGCAGCCTACGAAGTTACTTCCTGTCGAAAATCGGTAGTGACTTGCATAGAGTTGTCATAGCGTGTGATAAAGGACTAACCCCTCTATCCATGGCCCAAGAGAACTGGCAGGCACCGGCTGTACTTAGCACTACTGATCGAGAGGCCATATGGAAAGACAAAGAGCTGCACGGTAGGTTCTTCAAGGCCCTTTGTGGATCCTTCGTTGATCAAAAGGCCTCCGTGCACTGGCTGCGCTTCGGAGATCTTTTTGCGGAGACCGAGGGTTTTGTCTGTGCTATACAGGATCAGGTGGTCAAGACGAACAACTATAGGAAGTTCATAATTAAAGATGGCACCTTGGACGTTTGTCGGTTGTGCCGTCAACCAGGGGAGACCCTGCATCATATAACCTCCGGTTGTTCCATGCTTGTCAACACTGAGTATTTGCACAGGCACAACCAAGCAGCCAGGATCCTGCACCAAGAGATCGCTCTTAAGTATGGCCTCATATCTCGACGGTTGCCATTTTACAAATACACGCCGGAGCCGGTTCTCGAGAACGACCGCGCCAAGCTCTACTGGGACCGACCCATCATCACGGACAGGACTATTCCTTCGAATAAGCCTGATATCGTGTTGATGGATCGGGCGCAGTCAAGGGTTTTTTTGGTGGATATCACTATCCCATACGACGAAAACCTCGTGCAGGCTGATGCCGAAAAAAGGACCAAGTACTTGGACCTGGCGCACGAGATTACTGATATGTGCCAAGTGGAATCCACTGAAATCATCCCCGTAGTCCTATCCGTGAACGGACTAATTCCAGCCGACCTTGAACGTCACCTAAGGCGGCTGGAACTCCGAGGCAGACCAATAATTGCAGCAATGCAGAAAGCAGTCCTCCTCGACAATGCCCGGATAGTTCGACGCTTTCTCTCCCCGTCGCACTGAACTCCAGCCGACTGTGCTTCCGCTGGAGGTGCTCCTGCCACTTCTCCTCGTGCCAAGTGAGCAGAGAGGCTCTAATTTTATATTTGTGAATAATAATAAATATTAAGACCTTTAATCGACAGGCCAACTTTATATATGGAAATTTCATTTTTTTTTTGCATAAGTGCCTTGGGGAAGCTTGTTTTTTTCCGAACTTCTTTAACGACAGAGTTCATTAAGCAATGTCTATAAATTTTACGCTGTTGTCGGCCCACTCGACCGATGACACTTTTACTAAACTTACGTCACGCGGTTTCTTCTTCAGTCCCAAACAGGCGATAAGGCTCTGTTTAATTGTCCCAGTTGCTAGCAGTTAAAACTATAACCAATTAGCTAATACTGGCGCCCGACGCCGCACCGTCCGCGCATAATCTACACTTTGTATACATGTATAACGGGCTGCTAACCTATTAAAACCTAGTAACTTTGTCGCTACCGTACGTCAGATCCAGTAGTTTAAAATTTTTGCTGAGTTGTTTATGATGTCGATATGATGACTAATCCGAATTTTCGACCTCGAGTGCTAAACGCAACCTTGTCCAAAAATTATTTAATGAAATTAAAAACCCCCACCAAATTTCAGTCAATTCATTGTCGGCGGCCATTTTGTTTTTTTTTGCACTTAAAATATGCCAATGATGTAAATTATAATATTTAAAGCAGCATCACTTTATATCTTACCGTTTTGATGGGCAGTCGACCATCTCCATTAATGGCTAAGAACCATTAAGGTGAATGTAGCTTTCAAATTTAAAAAAACCGCATTAAAATCGGTCCACCCATTTAGAAGCTACGATGCCACAGTCAGATACACACGTTAAACTTATACCACCCCTCTTTTTGCATCGGGGGTTAAAAAGAAAAAGAATATTGAACTTTATATAGCTTTTGGTGATTTAAATTCTGAAAGACTTGCTGTGAATTTGAAAACAAAGCTGTAGACTTCAGAGCATCCGTAAAACAACTTTTCGAAATTTATATTGTTTACAACTTTGGCGGTCTGCATCTTGATTCAAAAAATCCTATAAGCGATCCCCACGTGAAAAGGTACATTAAAAAAACCTCCCCTTATATGCATGGGAGATACAAAAGCGGCAAAAAACATTATCAACGTTAAAACAAATGTAAACGAAAATCATATAAAAACAGATCGAAAATTAACTAAAAACGTTGACTTCGTCACACATCATAACATGTTAATTTCTCGGTATTGCCTTGCGCAAAGTATAGTTACTGACCCACAAGCTGACGAAGCACCAAGATCTTACACCGCACCATTATAATTATTATGGCAACACCCCTGGTAGTTTTTTGCTACAAGAACAACATTAAATCTGTCATATCACGCATGAAGATGCTGCTAACATGGCTCCAGTAAGTACTTCGTTATTGGTCAGGTCCATGGTGGATTTTAAAATTTTTACCGTAGGCAGGTGTCAAAAAATCTATTGCTTTAAAATATGTAGCATTTTTCCTAGGTCATCTTAGTAGATGTTTGATTATACCAAAAGTGGTATCGCTCAAATCAAGAATAATTTATATAAGGAACATATTGGCAATTAGCTGTTGCCCACACAAAAATTTGAAAAGTATTTAACACATTAAATTATTCACGGATCACAATTATAAATTACCCGAGATGGGTCTTAGGAAGATATCAGGTTTGAGATAATTATTTTGAACATAAATTGTTTGTTAATTTGGACAGCGTTTTGTGATGAAAATATTTTGAGTTTTGAATGAAAGGTCAACGCAAGCATGAAAAAGAAATAGATGGATTGAAAAGAAGATCGGATGAAAGAATAATGAATAACAGCGTTACAGTTTCATAGCTGTAAATAGTCTTTGGTGAAACTATAAGAGTTCCTAGTTTAGTTGTATTGCGACCTCGTGCCCCTCGATCTCGCTAAGGATGCGATCATTTAAAACTGCCACCTGCTCGATTTTAGGGGTCAGTTGAAATTGCCCACTCACACACCGGTCAGATTTCTTGGTGCGATATTTAACAAAGGTCATCTTACACGCTGTTAACACAGAGATTGTGACAGTTGTATTAGTCCATTGGTGTTTAGTAATCACCCCTTTTTGATCTTGAGGAGTACGTCTGAAAACTAGAGCATGAATTCCCGGCCATGTACAAAGCGCTTGAGTCGGCCGGCTCTGGTATTCTGCGTCACCACTGGCAACGTCTGAGTTAAATAACCGCTAAAAAGAACTGAGATAAACCGCACAGTTCTCCCTCCAGATTTCCTGAAGCATTCTGTTCACACCTTCTACAGATTTCTTGTGCGTTAACCCCAAACTATTAGTCAACAGTCCTTAGACCACTCAGACTTTGTCAAGTGTTATTTAAATTAATGGAAATCTTGAAGGATTTACTATGTACACTAGATGTGGCACACCCCGGACACTTCATACAACGGACGCGAAACGAAATTTCTAAAAACATATGACGAAACAAATGAAATCACGGCGAAATTCTATACGTTGAGGTCGGAATCTAGAGAGCGAAATCTAAGGAGTGCATACTGTATGTTAGTACTTATGTGTATACTTTGCCCTTGGCATTATATTATTTGAAAGTAAGTGACGACGATGTCGAAGATTACCGGGCCTATCAAGATTCCCCAACGCAATCAGAAACTGGCTATCTTATCTTAATGTTGTCATCATTGATGTTTTGGCGGCAAGACTTAAATAAGACGGTGGTAACTAGCTAATCTAACTAACTAACTATCTAACTAATCTACCAGATGTTATCCGTCACGATCGCAAACTTTTTAGTTGCACTGTGATGGCTTTTCATTGCATTATTGCTGTTTATACGTGCAGGATGGTCTGGGAAAAAACCGGTGCTGGGCGTAGTGGTTAGTCCACTCGCTTTACATCAAGAGGTCGCGTATTCGATTCCTGGCGGATTACACTTTGTATGATTTGGTTTGGATGGTAGTACGGCCTTTTTTTAAGCCCAACTGGCTGGCTGCCACTATGTAGTCTAAGTCTTGATCATGATGTTAACCCACATAATGTATTCCAACTTGAAGATAAGATATGCAGTTCTATTGCATTGGGTAATCTTGGTAAGGCCACTTCCATCTTCGACATCACAAGTTAGGATCCTGATGTATTATACGTCCACGCCCAGTTATAATGGACCTCTGAAAAATACCAACTTTATACTCTACCAAAGGTGTTTGTTACTGGTTCCGAAATATTTTTATATATTATGTTATGGAATAAACGTTATCAATATTCAAAGTTTCCACAATGCGTCCATTGGTTTTTGCGTGATTCGCGGTCAAAGAAACAGACAAAAATTAAAAAAAAACTATTTAAACATGTTTAGTTACTCAATTTGTAGTTTTTGTACGAATATCTTCCATGTACAGACTTTATTGTCTCTACGATTTTATTATATTTATGTATGGATAGATATAGAAGATAGATGTATAGATAAATCCGCTTAATAACTGCATAACTATTTGGTTAGTGCACTTATTTTTAGGAAACCCAGTCAGATTTGAACAAAAATGTGGTCTTGTATCACTTATAGATATCAAAACAGTGTTCTTGAATTCAGTTATTCAATTTATCCAAACGTTTTTACGCTCTGTATTCAAGTCTTTATTTATTGGATAACAAGAGTAAATTTTGTTTCATTATGTTTTATGAAACATCTGTGGAACCGCAATATGCGCCGTAATGAAGATTGTAGCGCGAGATGCGTCCAGACATTTCTCGGCTGTAATAAAACACTACGGGCTCTTTATAAGAAATATTAACGTGTCTAGATAAAAATTAAACATTTAATTACAAGGTGTTGATTTTAAGCAAACAACGTAAGTGAAATTGAAACTTTTGCAAAAAAAAACTCATGCCATTTAAGGGGTAGCTTTATTAAAAGCTTTTAATTAACTTTCAATGTATTTATGTAAGTTTGTTAGGGTGAAATCTTGCAAGTTAAATTTAACCTACTTCCCGGTTTCCGATTGAGCTGAAATTTTGCATGCATATGTATATCGCGTGACAATGCAATATTAAAAGCTTTTACCTAAAAGTTTTGAGGTTTTTCAAAAATTATGTTACTGGCAGGATAGGTAGGTACCATGTTTTTTTTTTACAGATTTTTATTCATAACTTTGTTAGTATTTGTATAGCCATTCGTATAATTACAGTCGCAATAACAGAAATAGCCATAGATATAGAAAATAAGTTGGACCAAGACCCTAGTAAAGGCCCGTAGGCCAACTAGCTAGTTGGACAGAGCAGCCGGACTACTGGACACCATCATCTACTATGGTTTTTGGAAATAGCAGTCAAAGGACGAGTAAGCGACTGTGATATAATATCGGCGATATGGCATAAATGAAAAAGTAGTCCTTACTCGTATATTACAGTTCTCTTATTTTTTAATCTGTGCGGACGGATACATAGACTTAAACTACATGGCGAGGTAAAGGTTTCTCCTTCGAAAATCGGAACACTAAAAACTTGCAACATAAAGCCCGATCTGAAGCACAAATCCTAAAGAACTTGAAGTTCTGAACTAGTTCTGGTAACAAATGTACCAAAAACTTCCCCGGCGAATGGATAGGTATAACTTTCTGAATTCCTATAAACAGAACAAGAAACAAACTTCTTTACATCACGTGACTTGTAATTTTATTCAGGTAAAAGATTGATACTAATATAAAAGGTATAATTTTGTGTAGGTACGATCCATTAATAAGTTTCTTTGTATCTACTTATAATACTGAAAAGCTTTTTGCCAAGGAACCCGTCAATAAATAAAATCTCAACACTAAAATAATTTATTTTTGTCTATTTTTATAAACAGCCCAAAATACTTCCACGGGAAACTCGATATATTTTTTTCAAATTTATAGTACAATGAGTATATAACTTGTATAGGTAAATAATATGCAGTTAGTGACTAAAGGACGAATTTAAAGCGGGGGCCATAGGTGAGTCACGAGTAAGTGAAGGATCCTAACGACTGAACCCCGACTGTAGGGACTGATTCGTGATGATTGAATCACAAGCGTAGCCAGATATTCAAGTGTTAGAATCTGAGCGACGCGAGTGATTCATGGCCCTCGATATAAATTCGTTTTTTTCAAGAGTTGTGTACTATACCTAACTTTATACCATGACTACGAGAAAAGGAACGATTCAGGCGAAAATATACATTAAACGAAGAAAAAAGGACCGTTAAATTAATTAAAATGCACATTAAAATTGCAACGATTACTAAAATGAAGAGTATTTTCTTATTATTATTCGTTCAAAATAGCGCCAATTTAATAATAAAATGACAGCAAAAAACACAAAACAGTTTTTATGCTAATGCTAAACTTCTTGTCGACAATGTCGAACAATCAAATCTCAAGAAGTTCTTTGCACCAGGAGGTTGTATCGAGTATTTTTTGCGCATGAAGGTGGTAGCATTGAGATGGATGTCGAATATATTGGTATGTTCTAAATTCAAACACCAAAACAGTGAATAGAGTGCTTTTTATTCACTGTTTTCAGTGAATAAAATAAGGTTTTAGCGGGGTCATGGTATAAACACAATAATAAAAGATTGATACAATATAAATGTGTAACTTTGTGTAGGTACGATCCGTCAATCAGCTTCTTTCTAGTTATCATACTGAACAGCTTTTGCCAAGGAACCCGTCAATAAATAAAATAATGGGCTCTCTTCTCAACACTAAAATGAAAACATTTTGTCAATCGGCTGACCTACCTACATATTTTGTATAAATACCTACTCTTTTTTTGAAGTCGGTTAAAAAGCCCCTAATAAGTAGTTCCACGGGGAACGTGCCATGTTCTTTGAAAATTGATAGTACCATGAGCATAACGGGTATAGGTGAATAATGTTTCTTAATGTTTCTTATCTTCTAAATGTTTGATCATATAATGTAACCTAGTTTTCCTAAAAAAATAAAATAAACACAATGAAATACCTACCTTTTTAGGGTACCGTATGTTAAGGCGAGGTATTGATTGGAACAGTTGTCTTTGTCTTTGTCTTTACGTGTAAACAGTAAAGAAAATAACCACTTTCACTGATTTTTCGTTTCAATATGAAATTATAAAAAATAATAAAATTAATCACTTTGTGTTATCATAACAAATATTGATGTATATTTTTAAAAATGTATACTTCAAAATATTAGTCATAACTAGAGTTGAAAGTAACGGTGTAGTATAGACCTATCTTTGGGCCAAAACTGCTCAATCGTGTTTCTAATAGCTTTTGACTTTAAGGAGCATCATCAACAAAAAGGGTATTTTTTTCAACTTCGGGTTTTCTATCGCTTAAGAGTAATTGACGTCAAAATTAACGAAAATCTGTAATAATACCGCCTTAAATAACTAAGCCTACATCTGCGGGCTGTGTTTTACTAAGCTTACATCTGGGCTACACCTGTAACTATCTTTTTAATCGTAAGTAACAAAGGTTTATATTGAATATAATATTGGCCGTTTTTTCGTAGTCCTACTAATTTGTTATAATATAGGCTGTTTGTTGAGAATACTATTCTTAAGGCGGTTCGATTAGCACACTAGCGCCGCCAAAATAATTAATTTATTATAATGAATTTTAATCGAAATCATTAAGTATTTTGCGCATATTTGACCGACTGCGTGGCGTAATGGTTAGTCCATTCGCTTCACACCAGGAGGTCGCGGGTTCGATTCCCGGCGGGGTCAACTTTGTAGGACTCGGTTTGGTTGGTGGTAGGGCATTTTCATTTGCCTGGCTAGCCACCACCATCTTATCTAAGTCTTGCCGCCAAACATCACTGATAACAACATTGATGTGTTCCGGCGTGAAGATAAAATAGCATATAATAATAATAATAAACCAGGTGAAATGATGCCAAGGGCTTACTAATTGTGAATAAAAAAATAAATAAGCGGACAACAACTATTTTTTAATTGTTATTTTATTACTGTTAATATAAGTAACAAGTTATTTTTTACAAAACTGCTAAAAGTGACCACGTTTAACAGTTTTGCAAAAATAACTTAAACAAAAGTTGTTGCCTCCCTATATGCGCTGCATACTTAATGATTTCCATTAGAATGAGTAAATTATTTATTTATATTGTAGCACTAGTGTTCTAATCTAATATTTATTTTTCTATTTTATTAAAAGTTTTTTAACTTGCAATGTTCGTATGTAATTTATATATTATATAGTTCGTATGTATGTATGTAATTTATGCGCTTCAAAATTTGCAAGTTAAATTTGATTCACTTCCCGGTTTTCGATTGAGCTGAGTACTTTGCATACACGTTTAGTTTGGATGACAATGGATGGTCAGCTAAGTGACGTCATTCTAAAACCAATATGACGGACTCCTAAAGATGGCTTGAATAACTTGTGAATATCCCAAAAGTTTTAAGGTTTTTGAAATGAGACTATTCCCGCTTAAAAAAACGCGTACGTTTGTCTTCTTCTATTTTCTGACAGAACAACTGTTGTTTACAAAATATTTTTGGACTTCTAATAAAAATTGATGTGCAGATTCTTTTCAGAGCCATTTTCTTATTAAAAATTCCAAGTCAATGTCATACAAAAAACCTATCTTCTATGAATTACTTTGTAAATAAAATATATTAAAAATTCAGTAACTTTTGTTTTGAACTATTAGTAGCTGTTACGCGGCGCGCTATGTGACATAAATATTGTCAAATTTCTGTTCGTGAAGAGAAGACAGCCATATCCTCATTGAGTTGGGGTATCTTGGGAAGCCCGCTTCCATCTTCGGCTTCATCGTTACTTACCATCAGGTGAGACGACGCCAAGGGCTTAGTGGTGTAAATAATTTATATATTAAAAGGATTAGTGAAGATTGCGGGAAGCTGGTGGATGCGGGCAGTGCAGGACCGGTCGTCGTGAAAATCCTTAGGGGAGGTCTTTGTCCAGCAGTGGACGTTTTTCGGCTGATATGATGATGTTTAAAAGAATTGATAAAAACTAATGCGAGTCCGTCCGACCGTTCTATCCAACCGATTTGCTTTTTTTTTAACGAATGGTAATCATGCACATTTGTCATCAAGCATTGAAAATTACCCCCCGCGTACCGTGCTCACTCTAGAATGTAATACGAGTCCGCCCGGTCATTCTATCCAACCGATTTGCTTATTTTTTTTTAACGAAAGGTATTCATGCACAGATTTGTCATCAAGCATTGAAGGTTACCTCCCTCGTACCGTGCTCACTCTAGAATGTAATACGAGTCCGTCCGGTCGTTCTATCCAACCGATTTGCTTATTTTTTTTAACGAAAGGTATTCATGCACAGATTTGTCATCAAGCATTGAAGGTTACCCCCCGCGTACCGTGCTCACTCTAGAATGTAATACGAGTCCGTCCGGTCGTTCTATCCAACCGATTTGCTTATTTTTTTTAACAAAAGGTATTCATGCACAGATTTGTCATCAAGCATTGAAGGTTACCCTCCGCGTACCGTGCTCACTCTAGAATATAATACGAGTCCATCCGGTCGTTGTATCCAACCGATTTGCTTATTTTTTTTAACGAAATGTATTCATGCACAGATTTGTCATCAAGCATTGAAAATGACCGCCCGCGTACCGTGCTCACTCTAGAATGTAATACGAGTCCGTCCGGTCGTTCTATCCAACCGATTTACTTATTTTTTTTAACAAAAGGTATTCATGCACAGATTTGTCATCAAGCATTGAAAATGACCCCCCGAGTACCGTGCTCACTCTAGAATGCAATACGAGACCGTCTGGTCGTTCTATCCAACCGATTTGCTAATTTTTTTTAATGAAAGGTATTCATGCACAGTGTGCATGTCCCAACCTCCTGAGACTGAAAGCCTGTGTCTTAGTGTCTACTTGATCGTCTAGATTATTCTGAAGTGGATCCTGCATTAAGCTCCCTACTAGTGTAAAGTTATAGGTACCTATGGAATAGAAAGTTTCCAAGAGATGCATTGCATCTATCGTCTAGTATCATATCAGCTCATACACGTCCCCATCGAGGGCTCAAGCCTGCTCTATTGTCTATCATTTAATTTATTTTCTAGCCAATCTTTTCAGATTATTTGCAAAGTGCGAGCTACAACCTTACTTCTCAAGTTAACGTGAAACCAGCGTTTCCTAAGGAGACTTAATGCGTGCAATGGGTAAAATAAATAAAATATATTGGGTTGAGTGAAAGGCAGCCTTAAGTGTAATTTAAGGCTCTTGTATGCGATTTGAGTGGCCAAGAGTGGCTCAGAGAATCTAACTCGCCTAATACGGGAAATACTTACAAACTGAAGTGCTGGAGCTGTTTACATATAATGAGGTTCATTACAGGGCGTTATGGTTGGGGTGGCAGTGGAGAAATCAAAATGCATTGTTGGAGATAAAACTTAATAAGTATATTATCTCCTAGAAGGGGAAAAGGGTGATTATTCCCAAAAAAACCCTTCCTATGACTTTATCTGACAAATATTCGGCCAATTTAATACAAAATTATGTCAAAAATCGGTAACGTCTTATTTTACATTAAAACGTCGTCGTCTTGACAACTCTTTAGGTACATTTATTTAAAATATTTTAGTTCACATGGTTTATCAATTTTAAGAGCTAAACATTGCCTCTACAAAAAGGAACCATTTATTTGCTGAGCGTTTATATAATCACAATTATCTTTTAGTGAAAGTCCTAACAAAGAGTTTTTTAATATATATATATATAGGGGTTCGATCGGCGCCAGTTAAAGTTATGTGGGTTTTAAACACGATCCTGAAACAGGGATGGCGTTAACGCCATCACAACCGACTTATCATCAAGCATTGAAAATTACCCCCCGCGTACCGTGCTCACTCTAGAATGTAATACGAGACCGTCCGGTCATTCTATCCAACCGATTTGTTTTTTTGTAATGAAAGGTATTCATGCACAGACTTGTCATCAAGCATTGAAGGTTACCCCCCGCGTACCGTGCTCACTCTAGAATGTAATACGAGTCCGTCCGGTCGTTCTATCCAACCGATTTTCTCATTTTTTCAATAAAAAGTATTGATGCACAGATTTGTCATCAAGCATTAGAAATTACCTAACATTCACCCTTCTAAACGTATTAAACACTAGCGGCCCGTCCCGGCTTCGCACATGACATTCGCTTCGGACATGTTTTTTTTTTTATATATTTTTACCTTTTATTTTTATTTTTTTGTTGTTTCATTTCTACATTTTTTTAAACGCAGTATCACATTATCTATGTATACTTACAATCCGAATTGGTTCATAGTTTTTTTAAATTTAAGTAACTTATTTGATCTTCATCATCATCATATCAGCCGAAGGACGTCCACTGCTGGACATAGGCCTCCTCCAAGGATCTCCACGACGACCGGTTTTGCGCTGCCCAGGTCATCGGTCCACCGAGTGGAAGGCCTACCTACACTAGGTTTTGCGGTGCGTGGTCGCCACTCGAGTACTTTACTGCCCCAACGGCCATCTGTTTTACGAGCAATGTGCCCCGCCCACTGCCACTTAAGTTAAGCAATTTTGAGAGCTATGTCGGTTACTTTGGTTCTCCTACGGATCTCCTCGTTTCTGATTCGATCACGCAGAGAGACTCCGAGCATGGCACGCTCCATTGCCCTTTGGGTGACCTTGAGCCTTCTTTTGAGGCCCATAGTAAGTGACCATGGCTCAGTTCCGTATGTCATTACTGGCAACACACACTGGTCGAAGACCTTGGTCTTAAGACACTGCGGTATTTGGGACGTGAATATATTGCGAAGCTTCCCGAACGCTGCCCAGCCGAGTTGGATTCGACGATTGATCTCTTTCTCGAAGTTGGACCTACCTAACTGGACTGTTTGTCCCAGGTATACATATTCGGTAACAACTTCGAGTGTAGAGCCGTACAACCTTCAGAGGAGTAGATGCGACTCGGGAGTTTGACATAATTTTCGTCTTGTCCATGTTCATTCTAAGACTCACTTGTTGAGAGACTCTACTGAGGCCATCGAGCATTGTGCTTAGGTCTTCCATAGTCTCAGCCATGACCACGATATCGTCAGCGAATCGGAGGTGGGATATGTACTCGCCGTTGATATTGATGCCGACTCCACCCCAGTCCAGAAGCTTAAAAACATCTTCCAGGGCGGCGGTGAACAGTTTCGGAGATATAACGTCTCCCTGTCTCACCCCTCGCTGCAACTAGATAGGTTTCGAGTTCTGATCCTGGAGCCAAACCGACATGGTGGCGTTTTCATACAGACACTTCAACACCTCGATGTATCGATGGTCAATTTGGCACCGCTGGAGAGACTGTAGCACAGCCCAGGTTTCGACTGAATCAAAGGCCTTCTCATAGTCCACAAACGCCAAGCATAGTGGCTGATTGTACTGTTCGGTCTTCTGTATAATCTGCTGCAGCGTATGTATGTGGTCTATGGTACTAAGCCTTTTCGGAAACAGGCTTGTTCGGGAGGCTGGAAGTCGTCAAACCTGCGTGCGAGATGATTCGTAATGACTCTCGAACAAGGAACATTGACGACAAAGGGGTGGAACTGCCCTCCGCACCTGGTCGTCCGATGATGAAATGGAGAGGGGGAATAAGGTCTTGAAGCTCCAGCACACACTCTCCGAAATGATTCCTGTAGAACACCGATAGACAGGCGACTTTGTGGAGATGCTCGAGGCTTTGGAGCCTGTTTGATACAAGTTCCTCGTCGCCAATGAGTCTTCTAGCGCGTCGGTCGATAGAATCCAAGGCATATAGCTGGTAACGAGCCGATCCGTCCCACAAATGAGAGCAGTACTCCATACAGTTAACTACTACTAGCGCAATCTAGTGGTGTTTTAGTGAACTTCTTTTTTTTTTAAATAAAAGTTATAGTGCGTTTGGCTGCACTCCACCTGATGGTAAGTGCTGAAGAAGCCGAGGATGAAACGCGCAAGCTCAAAATGTGCATATTCACTCTCGTTTTGAAGATTCCTAAATTATACGAATCGGGGAATACAGACGCCGGGCAGGGAATTCCACTTCTTGCCCGTTCGCATAATGAACGGAGAAGCAAAACGCTTTGTACGTAAAGGTGGAACATCAACGACAAAGGGGTGGAATCGCCTTCCGCACCTGGTCGTTCGATGATGAAATGAAGAGGGGAAATGAGGTCGTGAAGCTCCAGGACACACTTTCCGAAATGAATCCTGTAGAACACCGATAGACTATTTTCTATTATGACTAGAACTTTATTCCATAGGTGAACGTATTACATTGAGTTTACTACTTTTTTTTCAATTGATATAATTCTTATAGGTTTTCCTGTAATCTACAAGCCATGAAGTTTATTTTGTATTTTTTTTTCAATTTTAGGCTCAGTAGTTTCGGATAACAGGGTCAGGAATGGTCAATTTTCGTCTTCTTTCATGAATAAAATAAAAACTGTTTATTTTACAACTTAAACAAAAATATTTTTAAGATCCTAATAACGAGCCCTTTTATTTGATATATTTTATTAGTTAAACTTTTTAAATTTCCTAATTTGTCCCCCTAAAATAACCCTTATTTAAAAAAAAAATGTATTTACTTTGCACACCTGTGTTTGGGTCATAGGATTACACTATCCTACCAAGTTTTACCTGATTTGGTCCAGTAGATTCGGAGCAAATGGGCTTGGACAGACGGACGGACGGACAGACGCACGAGTGATCCTATAAGGTTTCGTTTTGTTTTTTTTGTACGGAACCTAAAAAGTAATCTACATGAATTGAAACAGTCTTGAAAACAATATAATTTATTTGGATAAGGATTTAAAAAGCAGTATGAATAACATGGTCTAATTTTGGTCGGTAATTCTATCAACTTTTGAAATGTTAAAAGTGACATAACGATAATAGTTGGACATATAGTATCGGGAAGTTTTTGGTGGATATAGATATGTTCTTTAATATTGTAAAACATACTTTTGTTCTATCATCAATAGTTTCCGCAACGCATGCGACGAAAGATGTTTTTAATTGCATTTTTTTTTACACCTTGGGTTACGTTTCTAAAGTTTTAGTAAGGATCCCTAATCTTTTCTAGCAATTATTATAGCCTATGTTACTCAGTATGAATGTAGCTTTCTAGTGGTGAAAGAATTTTTGAAATCGGTATAGCTTTTTTTGAGTTTATTCATTACAAATATACACACAAAAATACAAAAAAAAATTTTTTCCTTTTTATAATATTAGTGTAGAAAACTAAGAAATCTAATACAAGACCGTCCGGTAGTTCTATTCAACAGATTTGCCATTTTTTTAATTGGGATAGATATTTATGCATAAATTATAAATAAATTAAATTTCTTCTCAAATAAACGAAAAAATAATAATAATATGAAATCTATTTAGAGTCCGATCGGCAGTTCCATCAAACTCATATGCTTAATTTTTTTTAGAATGAATGGTATTGATGCACAGATTTTTCGTCAAGCAATGAAAATCACTTACCGAAAGCCCTTCTCAAGCTACTTTGTCTAAGTTCTCAAGTTCTACCCAAGAGTCAAACGCGATTTTCGCATCTTTCTTTCTCAATATCTTCGATTCTAACTGAAATACCTGCGCAGCTCATATGATTAAGGAACACTCGCTGGAATGAGCTCTTTTATTTGAGCTGTTGCCCATTTACTTGTAAATTGGTTGAGTTGGAGGGAAGCTAGGTGCATTTTCGCAGCCGTGCAGCAACGAAGGCGAGTCGCTTACGCGGGTTGCAGGTCGCCCGCCGCGCACTCTAGATGCCTATAACAATAAAAACATAATGCTGCGGAGCACCACGGGTCCTCCTCATGTAAGGAAAAATCCATGTAACACTATTATTACACATATATAATATTTGTAATCACGTTCTCGAAAACGGCTCTACGATTTTGATGAAATTAGAAAAGATATATCCTATAAATCGGTCTTGCTAGGTGTCATATCTGGGACAATCGTTTTTTCGAGTGTTTATCATAACATTTTTATAATAACATCGGTAATTTCACTGTACCAGATAAGTAGATATGTAGGCCAATCAGTAGTCAAAGCATTGTACTTCCTACTCGTAGATAAATAGTTCGATCCTGCCTCGGTCCGATCGAGGTACTAGATAAATAAAACAAAAAAATAACCTAACCACTCCGGGAGTGCTGACAGAAGTGAAAACTTTTTACAGTTTTGACCCTCCGAGTGTTCCTGGTACGCTGTCGATTACATTACATTACAGTGTCGCGAGTTCAATGGTTTTTCCCATCTCAAAAAATGTCCAACGCACCTAACTTCAAAAAATTTTGAATAAAAATGTAAGACTATATGTTTGTGCTCTGATAAACGAAGAGCCAGTGTTTAGTGTTTGAAAACATTTTGCTGTAAAGTCCTCACGAATTGTGATGTCATTGTCAGTGCTACGCAATATGCTGCAAAATGAAGCAATGCGCGACCTCAAAACGGTAAAGAAATCGGACACCCTAGCCTCCGCAAACATGCCCGACGCACTACAGAAACTTGGCATTTTCAAGAGGATACTAAAGGAACTGAACGACCGTAGTAGTTGGTCAGGTATGTAGAAAGTAGGGGAGAAGGAGGCAGCTTTGAACATTTTTCAATCAAACACTTGTAATTATTGATTGATGCCATATTAAACCATGCTTTAGAAGCTATCATTAGCATGGTTAACCCTTTACAAAACTATTTTATTAAAACGGTGAAAACAGAGGACACAAAGCTGATATTTGTGTTTTTCTAAAAGAAATCAAACAGTCAAAACTGCCCCAGAGCTGGGGCACTTTTAAAGCAGAATGGGGCACCTTGGATATAATTTAATAACGCACAGAAATCGTGAGTTCTCAATGATTTCATTAATAATTTACGTTTTCTTTTGAATGCTACATCGTTTTGTGTATCAGATTTCAACTAGTTGCTAGGCGACGATCACAGATAATATCAAAAAATAAGAAACTATCGATGTTCAATAAGGAGATTAAACCTCAACAGTCTCCCAGTTTTACAAATTTTTAGATTTTTCTCCGAAGATCCACATCTTGGCAGATAGCTGCAAACCTAGGCTTCGGCAGAGAGTCGCTAGGCGAAGATCACAGATTATATAAAAAATAAGAAAACTATCGATGTTCAATGAGGAGGTTAAACCTCAATAAAGGTATACATATTTTGATAGTATTTGTTTTGACCTCTGTGTCTTATCTGTCGAACCTTCGCAAGAGCATATGGGCGCACACGTAATTTTAATGTTTTTTTTAAAGTTATATTAAAGTAATTGCTGTTTGTAAACAATTCTTAATTAGTAATTTGTAAATATCGCAATAAGACTAAATTTAAGACTAATAATTTGAGTAAAGCCAAGTTTATGCGCATAAATTTCATATAATTTTGTATCTACAGTTTTGATTCATTTATGATTTATTGTTGCAGCGGTATGAATTAGAATAATAAAATAAGTAACCGGAAGTAGTTATTTAATAGAATTAATTATTGATTCTGATATTTTACGAATTTGCTGCTTGATTAATTATAATTTATTTTATTTATACATTTTCAATAAGTTTAGGATTTATTGTCATAAAATGTCAATCAGTAAACAAGAAACCGGAAGTTAAGGTATTTTGCGTAGTTATTTTTAATGTATTTTTTTAAATGATAAAATTATTTGTTAATTAGTTAAATTATTTTATTCACATAATTTATGATTTTTTAGGAGCTAAATATGTATAGAAGCAGATGAGAAAGAGGTGATGTGTGTGACGTCAAAGTGGCGTGATATTAGAAAGTGCGGTCGTTGTTTACCCTCCGGTATAAAAGCAGAGCATTTGTCATTTATTTTAGTTTTTATCCAACTTTTGTGCGAGAAGCATCTAATAAATGTGCAGAATTGTTTATTTACATAACGTCTTTTCTTCATTCTCGTTAAATATGGACCCGGAAAATACCTCTGGCAATGAAACGCCGACAGCAGCGGTGGGATCACAATCTCCAGTTCTGGGTGCTACCGGAACCAACTTTAGAACTTCAAAGGAAGATCCGACTTTCACGATGGACCAAGTATTGAGTCTAGTCACCACGATCACCAATCAAGCGGCAACAAGTGCAGTAACCGCAGCGATTTCTGCTACCCCAGCAGTTTCCAGAGATCGAAGTAACTTCTACCTACCCCCTTTTGACCCAGATGTGCGATCACATGATATAAGAGATTGGTGTGCTAACGTGGACGAAACTATCACTGCTTTTAACATCACACCTCAAGAAGCCCGAATGAAAGCCATACTTCAGCTGAAAGGAAGAGCAAAGACCTGGGCCGATACGTGGTCCCTCAAGTCCACCACCTGGGAGCAAGTAAAAGAAGACCTGATCCGGACCTTTGGCAAGGAGTTCCGGTACGCTGATGATGTTCACAAGTGGCGTAGCTTTACATCCGATCAAGCCGCGAGCTACGCCGAGTATGCCACGACGGGATGGACGCTGTTCAAGCGAGTGCGGCCTGAGGCAACAGATGCTGAGGTCGTCGAAGCGTTGATAACAGGTATTTACCCTGAACATGTTAGATCAGATTTGTTACGTAACACACCTGATTCTTTGCCTAAACTAGTGTCGGTCTTAAAAACGTACCGAAAACGTAGATTAGATAATTCGGAAAAGGGCAATGTTAATATAAAAAAGCCACGTTTTTTGGAGGGATCTAACAAGTCTGAGCAGTCACTTGTTTGTTTTAAATGTAACAAACCTGGCCACCGGTTCCGTGACTGTAAAGGAACCTTCCAAGAAACTACTCAGCAATCTGGACAAGTACCAAAATCCAACAATACTGTTGCTGGTACTGCCAACAATAATAAGTCGGTTGAATGTAAATTTTGTCATAAGAAAGGTCACCTTGAGAAAAACTGTTTTCGAAAACAAAATAATGAACGATACAGTTTAATAAATAATAAGACAGTTAATTTATGTAACACCACAAAACGCAGTACGATTCCCGTTATAATAGGTAACACCAATTATTCATGCTTGTTCGATACTGGTGCCGATTGTTCATTAATAAGGGAACGATTCTCTGGTTCAATTCCAGGAAAAAGGAATACCGTCAATGTCACTTTTTCTGGTATAGGCGACAGTCCTGTTAAATCGACCCAGAGCATCACAACTATGGTCGAAATAGACGGAGTATGTGTTGAATTAGAGTTTTACGTTGTGGGTGATTCTCAAACACAATTTGATATTTTAATCGGTTATGATCTACTTAAAATCCCTGGCCTCAGTGTTACTTTGACAAATGGAAGTATTTCTGTGAAGCGCAATTTATTGATCAATGAGTTCACTGTGTGTGACTCGCTTGAAGATTTAAATACCGATATAAATGACGTGGTATTACTTGGAAAGTTGCATAAAATCATTGATAATTATAAAGAAAATTTTACAACGGGGAATCGCGTTTCGATAGTAAATACTGGTGAACTAAATATAAGATTAAAAAATCCTGATAAAATTGTCCAACGTCGGCCATATAGGTTATCTCCTGTTGAGCGGGAATCCCTCAAAGAAATAATTAAAGATTTAAAGGATAACAATATAATTCGTGATAGTTCTTCCCCTTATAGTAGCCCGATTTTGCTTGTAAAGAAAAAGGATGGAACAGATAGGCTCTGCGTTGATTTTAGAGAACTAAACGCTAATACAGTCCGAGACAATTTTCCTTTACCCCTGATAGCAGACCAGATTGATAGGTTGGGTAAAGCGCGTTACTTTACTTGTCTCGATATGGCCGCAGGGTTTCACCAAATACCTATAGCAGAAGACTCTATAGAGAAAACTGCGTTTGTGACCCCTGACGGTCAATACGAGTATTTGAGAATGCCTTTTGGACTCTGCAATGCTCCATCTGTTTACCAACGCGCCATAAACAAGGCTTTAGGTGATTACAAGGACAATATTGCTCTCGTCTATTTAGATGACATCCTCATTATGTCCACAAGCATCGAAGAAGGCTTGCAAAACCTTAATTTAGTTCTGAAGCGCTTAACAGAGGCGGGGTTTTCATTGAATATTGCAAAATGTTCTTTCCTGAAAACTTCCGTTGAGTATTTAGGTAATATAATAGAAAATGGCACAGTAAGACCCAGTCCCAGAAAAATTGAAGCCTTGGCTAACTCACCCGTACCAACTACCTTAAAACAATTGCGACAATTCAATGGTTTGGCGGGCTATTTTAGAAAGTTTGTGCCTAACTTTTCCACAATCATGGCTCCTTTATACGAACTAACAAAATCCAATGTATCTTGGAAATGGACAGAGCGACAAGAGAAAGCTAGGCAGGATATAATTAAGCGGCTAACATCTTCACCACTCCTTACAATATTTGATCCTGATTTACCCACAGAATTGCACACGGATGCCAGCTCCATTGGTTATGGTGGCGTGCTAATTCAAAAACGAGACCAAAGTTCTCACGTAGTCGCATATTTTAGTATGAGGACGACCAGTTCTGAGAGTAAATACCACTCATACGAGCTTGAAACCCTGGCTGTCGTCAAAGCAATAAAGCATTTTCGCCATTTCCTTTATGGACGCACCTTTAAAGTGGTGACTGATTGCAATTCGCTAAAGGCATCTAGACATAAAAAGGAACTTACGCCAAGGGTTCACCGTTGGTGGGCATATCTACAAAGCTACCAATTCGAGGTCGAGTACCGTAAGGGAGATAGACTTGCTCACGCTGATTACTTTAGCAGAAACCCCACTGATATCGAAAGCATGATCCAAAGGTCTTCTGATATTGTCAATCCATCCCAATCCAATTCTTTGCAGTTCTCAGTCAATTCTGCTACCCTTGACCATAATTGGCTTCTTATTGAGCAAAAACGAGATCTTGCTCTTCAAAATATTGTGAGGCAGCTAAAATCTGATTCAGTTCCTACAACCATTGCTGACACATATGTAATATTGCAAGATAAACTCTTAAGACGTAAGGTACAAATTGATAAAAAGACCCTTAAGCTTATAATTGTCCCTCGTAACTACCGTTGGAATCTCATAGCTCATTATCACGACATATTGCAGCATTTTAGTTGGGAAAAGGTCCTAGCAAAGATTAGAGAGCAATATTGGTTCCCTCATATGTCAAAATTAGTTCGAAAGTTCACAGAAAACTGCGTAAGTTGCAGAGTAAGAAAGGGAGTTTCGGGTGCCAGACAAGTTGCATTACATCCTATTGACAAAATTTCAGTTCCATTTCACACGGTTCACGCCGATATTACCGGACGTATGAATGGCAAGCGCGATAAGACCGAGTATGCTTTCGCTTACATAGATGGTTTCACAAAATACGTTCACCTGGTCTATGCAAACGACCGTACAACAGAAACTGCAATCAGATGCCTTCTGCAATTACTAACGGTTTTTGGTACTATCTCACGACTCATCACAGATCAAGACAAAAGCATGACATCTTCAGAGTTCAAAACTTTTTGTCTAAATTATGGAATAGATCATCACGTGGTTGCTAAGGGAGCTAGTAGGGCGAACGGTCAGGTAGAGCGTATTATGAAAGTAATTAAGGATAATATGTCTGTGGTAGAACTCGAGAAACCATGGCATTCCGCGATCCAGGATTTACAATTGGCTATAAACTGTACAATTTCCAAAAGCACCGGCAAATCTCCCATGGAACTATTATTTGGTAAAAAATGTTCACCACCCGGTATCAAACTCCTCCAAATTGACGAAGACGAACCAATACAGGATCTAGCCCTTGTACGAAATGAGTGCAAACAAAGGATGGACGAGCGCTCTATTCAGGACAAAATAAGATTTGATAAAGGTAAAGCTAAAATTAAACCATTTCAAGTAGGAGATTTCGTATTGATGCGACGTCATGAAAGACATACTACAAAGCTAGGTTCTAAATTTGAAGGTCCCATGGAAATTCTAGAAATATTGCCTAATGATCGTTACAAAGTAAAACATGTCAATTTACGCGGGTGTTCGGAAAAAATCGCCAGTCATGATAATCTAAGACCTGCTCCTAATGCTCAAGCAGATCCTTTTGATGATGAATGCACCGTATGGGCGGAAAATGAGACAAGTGTTAATTCAGAATCACAGTCTGATTCAATTACAAAACTCAATTGATAAATTATGTTGATGTTATAATTACTATTTCACATGGTGAATTCTCACATTCCTTTTCCACATTTCCCTTCCCGAGACGCTGGCTGGCCACCATGCGTATCCCTTCTCCCGGTCTTGGAGGCTAGATCCCAGGATGGGTGATGCCTTAGTATGAGCTAGATCCTATAGTGGTGATGCTCTGAAATGGTGGCTAGATCCCAGGATGGGTGATGCCTTAGTATGAGCTAGATCCTATAGTGGTGATGCTCTGAGATAGTGGCTAGATCCCAGGATGGGTGATGCCATAGTTCAGCGCGAGGAGCGCGCTGGAGCAGAATGGCCGTATGGGCGCACACGTAATTTTAATGTTTTTTTTAAAGTTATATTAAAGTAATTGCTGTTTGTAAACAATTCTTAATTAGTAATTTGTAAATATCGCAATAAGACTAAATTTAAGACTAATAATTTGAGTAAAGCCAAGTTTATGCGCATAAATTTCATATAATTTTGTATCTACAGTTTTGATTCATTTATGATTTATTGTTGCAGCGGTATGAATTAGAATAATAAAATAAGTAACCGGAAGTAGTTATTTAATAGAATTAATTATTGATTCTGATATTTTACGAATTTGCTGCTTGATTAATTATAATTTATTTTATTTATACATTTTCAATAAGTTTAGGATTTATTGTCATAAAATGTCAATCAGTAAACAAGAAACCGGAAGTTAAGGTATTTTGCGTAGTTATTTTTAATGTATTTTTTTAAATGATAAAATTATTTGTTAATTAGTTAAATTATTTTATTCACATAATTTATAATTTTTTAGGAGCTAAATATGTATAGAAGCAGATGAGAAAGAGGTGATGTGTGTGACGTCAAAGTGGCGTGATATTAGAAAGTGCGGTCGTTGTTTACCCTCCGGTATAAAAGCAGAGCATTTGTCATTTATTTTAGTTTTTATCCAACTTTTGTGCGAGAAGCATCGAATAAATGTGCAGAATTGTTTATTTACATAACGTCTTTTCTTCATTCTCGTTAAATATGGACCCGGAAAATACCTCTGGCAATGAAACGCCGACAAGCACGTTGTAGCGAACAGAGAGTGCTTGCCCTTCGCTCACGCTCTATGTCACCGTCCTCCATCGGAATGTGTCCATGGTATACATCTGGTATCCTCTCTGGACCCATCCCAGATCTAAAGACATTGGCCTCTGTTTTGGTGACATTGTATGTATTTCAGTCCATGAATATCAGTATAATGTCACAGACTGAAAGAAGCTTTCTTAAAAAAATATAAATCGGCCGAGGAGCAATGTATCGTCCGCATAGCCGGGGCTATTTACATAAACACCTACAATAAGGAATCCCCTCTGGTAGTCTTCAGTTCTCCTATAAGGCCGTTAACGTAGATAGAGGTCGAAAATGTCTGGGGGGATTAGCCCTTCTTGACGCACGCCGCATTCTAGTAGGTATTTATTTCAAAGCCACATTCTTTGTTATTTTTCTCAAAAATGGCTAACGATTTTAATGAACCTTTATGAGTTTTTATAACATAAAGAGGTATTATTTCAGAAAAAAATAAGATTTTAAGAAGATCTATCTTAATATCTTTATAAACTTGTAATCCAATTGTGCAGAGCTAAATAGCCTCCATTTTTAGAGTCCCGAAGTCAACAAGTTTAGAATCTACAAGGGTTTTGTCATGTCTGTCTGTCAGTCTGTCCGGTTTAGCTCAGAGACTATTAGCGCCAGAAAGCTGTTATTTGGCATGGGTATACATATTAATTAAGCCAACAATTTGGTACAGTAATTTTTTTTACCCTATTGTGTGGGATATCGTTAAACAGGTCTTATATAATAACTGAGGATTTGCCTAAACTATTTTTTAAATTCAGGGATCAAATTGCCAAATATTAAGCTTTAAATTGCAAATTTTTGTTAGAATCAGGTGTGTCCCTCCGTTTCAAGCTAACCCGCTATTCAGGACATCTGAAAAAACTAATTAAATAGTAGCATGGATAATAAATTTAAAAGAAAAACTATCACGGCTAAGTAGGTTTTCTTAGTTTAGGAGTTATAGAGTCGACCAACTTAAGATCTGCAGTTGGATTTTTAAAAAGTTTAGTTTTCGGCGGTATATTGCATTTTTTTTAGTTAGTTTTTTTTAGTTTTTGAATTATTCAAATTATACTAAAATTATTTCACGGCGAAACCTTATTTTTAGAGGTCACTTGTGCGTACGACTACCTCGGCGGGCATTGGGGTGGTTTTAATATACGTAAAATTTGTACTAGCTTTTGCTAGCGGCTTCGCTCGCGTGAACATGGTGTCTATGACCGTCTTCGAGGCTGCGAAGTGCGCGAGCCACTTAAAAAAGTGGCCTACATGTTCATTCAGGTCCTACTCTATATACCTATATACCTGTCATTGGGCAGCATAGTATGAAACCTATACCCACGGCCTACAGAAAAAAAATTAGGTAGGATGTTTAGATAAACGTCTCTAGTTCACGAATATATATGTCGCATTAACGTAGTTAATGGGATTCAAGCCAAAAGCTTAAAAAAGAAAAATATAATATTGAGGTTAAAACTTTCGTGTTAGCAACGTGACAGAACGTCCTTAAACGTTCTTGAGGTAAAAAAAATAGATGGAGCCTATTGCTAGTGAAAAGCAGAGTTGAAAAAATGGATGAAGCCTCTTGCTAGTGAAGAGCAGAGTTGAAAAAATCGAAGGAGCCTCTTGCTAGTGAGGAGCAGAGTTAAAAAAATAGATGGAGCCTCTTGCTAGTGAGGAGCAGAGTTGAAAAAATAGATGGAGCCTCTTGCTAGTAAAGACCAGAGTTGAAAAAATCGATGGAGCCTATTGCTACTGAAAAGCAGAGTTGTACAAATCGATGGAGCCTCTTGCTAGTGAAAAGCAAAGTTAAAAAAATCGATGGAGCCTCTTGCTAGTAAAGACCAGAGTTGAAAAAATCGATGGAGCCTCTTGTTAATGAAGAGCAGAGTAAAAAGAAGTGATGGAGCCTCTTGCTAGTAAAGACCAGAGTTGAAAAAATCGATGGAGCCTCTTGTTAATGAAAAGCAGAGTTAAAAAAATCGATGGAGCCTCTTGCTAGTAGAGTACGGAGTTGACAAAATAAATGGAGCCTCTTGCTAGTGAAGAGCAGAGTTGAAAAAAAAGATGGAGCCTCTTGCTAGTAAAAAGCAGAGTTGAAAAAATCGATGAAGCTTCTTGTTGATGGACAGCAGAGTGAAAAAAAGCGATGGCGCCTCTTGCTAGTGAAGAGCAGAGTTAAAAGAGGCTCCATCGCTTTTTCTCACTCTCCTTTTCATTAACAAGACGCTTCATCGATTTTTTTAACTCTGGTCTTCACTAGCAAGAGGCTTCATCCATTTTTTCAACTCTAGTCTTCACTAGCAAGAGGCTCCATCTATTTTTTCATTTCTGCTCCTCCCTAGCAAGAAGCTTCATCGATTTTTTAAACTCTGCTCTTCACTAGCAAGAGGCGCCATCGCTTTTTTTCACTCTGCTGTCCTTCAACAAGAAGCTTCATCGATTTTTTCAACTCTGCTTTTTACTAGCAAGAGGTTCCATCTTTTTTTTCAACTCTGCTCTTCACTAGCAAGAGGCTCCATTTATTTTGTCAACTCCGTACTCTACTAGCAAGAGGCTCCATCGATTTTTTTAACTCTGCTTTTCATTAACAAGAGGTTCCATCAATTTTTTCAACTCTGGTCTTTACTAGCAAGAGGCTCCATCACTTCTTTTTACTCTGCTCTTCATTTACAAGAGGCTGCATCGATTTTTTCAACTCTGGTCTTTACTAGCAAGAGGCTCCATCGATTTGTACAACTCTGCTTTTCACTAGCAATAGGCTCCATCGATTTTTTTATTTCTGGTCTTCACTAGGAAGAGGCTTCATCCATTTTTTCAACTCTGCTTTTCACTAGCAAGAGGCTTCATCGATTTTTTTAACTCTGGTCTTCACTAGAAAGAGGCTCCATCACTTCTTTTTACTCTGCTTTTCATTTACAAGAGGCTGCATCGATTTTTTCAACTCTGGTCTTTACTAGCAAGAGGCTCCATCGATTTGTACAACTCTGCTTTTCACTAGCAATAGGCTCCATCGATTTTTTTATTTCTGGTCTTCACTAGCAAGAGGCTTCATCCATTTTTTCAACTCTGCTTTTCACTAGCAAGAGGCTTCATCGATTTTTTTAACTCTGGTTTTCACTAGCAAGAGGCTTCATCCATTTTTTCAACTCTGCTTTTTACTAGCAAGAGGCTCCATCTATTTTTTCAACTCTGCTCCTCCCTAGCAAGAGGCTCCATCGATTTTTTCAACTTTGCTTTTCACTAGCAAGAGGCTCCATCGATTTGTGCTTCACTAAAAATGTTTTATTTACGCATTTGTATATTTTTTTTACATTTTATTCCCATGGTTTAAAAAAACAAAAAATATTTGTAATGAAATGTGGGTTAATACTTAACAATTTAAAACTAATTTGGTTTTTGTAGGATAACTTTAGTTAACCGGGTCAGATTTTGCCCAATGACCTTTCATCCAGATCCGTTCAGCTGTTGTGGGATGATTGAATAACAAACATACATTCACACTTTTATATTAACGAGTATAATATTAGTATGTTTGACGTTAGATGTATAATATAGTTATTTTTCTATCTGCTATAGTTGAGCCGTACAAGGCTCTCAATAGTAGGGGAGCAAGGGGGAATTGGAGCCTACTAAGGAAAAAGTTCAATAAAAGGCAAATTTATGCATACTTTAGGAACATTTTATTAGATATTAAAACATGACTTATTTAACTATGATTTAATCACAGTGTCAACGTTACATTATTAGAAATTTGGCCACAGATAAACATTTTTCAAAAAACATAATCTTTTCCATTACCCGACTTTGCGGGAAATGAGAGCCTATAAATTCCCATATGTGTAATGCGAGCCACTTATATAGAATCAGGTCCAAAAATTATTATAATTAGTCTGAAATGTCACTTATTCATATAAAAATTGACACAAACGTAACTTTAATATAACTAACGTTACAGATCCAAACAAAAAACGCGAATATAATAAGCCCTGATTCCCCAATACCACTGTATAAAAATTGAATAAAATGAAATATTAAATCTAGCTTGTCATGAAATTATACGCACAGATACTCAAAATATATAACATTAGCTATATATAATTAAACATATTTGATTGTAACAAACATTTATAACTTCATGCTTACCTGGCAGTTGAAATTTCGTTTTTTTTATAAGCGCGGAGCAACAATTCGAAAAACGCCACTGGCTGCGTAATGCGTGGCACCAGCGGGACGAGCGCGACAGGGGAATACGGCCGCAGTGTGACGAAGGCGCCCGAGTGGCAAACGAGTGAAAACGAGCTATAGTTTAGTCTCTAGTCGTACCGCTCCCATTACCCACTGACTCCTAATCAGGATTTCCACGACGACCGGTTCTGCGCTGCCCGCATCTAGCGGCTTCCCGCGACCTTCACCAGGTCATCGATCCACCGAATGGGAGGCCTGTCTACACTAGGTTTTCCGGTGCGTGGCCTCCACTCGTGAACTTTACTACCCCAACGGCCACCAGTTCTACGAGCAATGTGCCCCGCCCACTGCCACTTAAATTTAGCAATTCTGAAAGCTATGTCGGTTACTTTGGTTCTCCTACGGATCTTCCCGTTTCTGATTCGATCACGCAGAGAAACTCCGAGCATAGCATACCTTGAACCGTCTTATGAGGCCCATAGTAAGCGACCATGTCTCAGTTCCGTAAGTCATCACTGGCAACACACACTGCATGTATGTCATCACTGGCTCCCATTCCCCCCTTACTTGTTTTTAATTTCGCATTTTTTCTGGAATGCCCGCGCGGTAGACGAGGAAGACGTTCATGTAATTCACATCCCAAAAAGATGACATATTTGTATAAGAAGCCACAAAATTCAGTAGCGCGGGTACTTATAAAACTGAGCCTTATAAAACTCAGTAAACAAGGTGGGGATCAAATTGGCCAAAACGGCCTTCCGGCTGATTTAATGGTTGTTTGTTGTTAAATACATGCGCCACGAGCAAACGGTTTGTTTGTAATTTGAATCCCAATGGCGAGGTCAGAGAAACAATACTTATCGGGGGCAAATTGAGTAATTTGCCTCTGAGATATCAGTTTCTGAATTAATATTTTTTTTAAATATACATTTTATCAAAGCCCAAGCACACCCTGGACACTTTATACAACGGGCCAGAAATGACATTTAAAAAAAGGAATTACGGAACATATAAAATGGCGGCGAAATCCTATACGTTCGACAACCAAACTGTTACCAATCTGTATCAATCTGGGTGACGAAGGGGTTAGGTCGCAATCTAGAGAGCGGCAGGGTGTATCCATACTGTATGTTAATACTAATATAATATATACTTTGGCATAAGGCAGAGTATCCGCCTAGTTCGTAAAGAAAAAGGGTGACACTTGCCGTGGGTTTGAATTGCACGAACAATTTCGTGCCACTTTTGCGCAACCTGTAACCATCTGTTTCACTTTATCATATTAGTTCATATACGTCCTCACTGAGAGGCTCGAGCCTACCCTGAATTAGGGCGATCCAGCCTCAGTTGACCACGCGGGCCCAGTGCGGGTTGGTCGACTTGATATACAAACTTCGAGTTCCTTCGCAGGCGTGTGCAGGTTTCTTCACCATAAGAACGTCGGATAAACGTACCTATGAAATTGATATTCGAAAACACATTGGTACGTGCAGTATTTGAACAGGGGATCGGACTGCATCAAAAATAAATTCTAAAATATGATTTCCTAAATTGCTCTCCTCTTGAAGTTTCAAAATACGTTACTCGTTTTGTTTCTCCATCACGTCTTCAATTTTTAATTGATCAAATTCACAAAATAAGTTCGTCAATGACACTAAAAATCTATGACGTCACTTGTGGTTGTATCAAACATTTTTAGAACAAAATTTCGTTTATGACAGATCATAAAAAGTATCTCAAATGACTAGCAGTCCGATCCCCTCCTCCCAGACGTGAGAGGTAGCGGCCCTACCCGTTATGCCACCGACGCTCTACATTGTTGACCTACACACTTGTTATTTATGTCGATAACCTAGAATCATAATTTTCATAAATATGTTTTATTATTTTTGAGATATTGACGTCCAAAAACCATTATTTATATGACTGACTAACTGAATCACTCACTTAATTTTAGGACGACACCTTGTTAACCCCGTAGAATCTGGTAAAGTGCGAATCTGGTGAATTAAGAATCTGGTAACCGGCTCATAAGCGGAAGTGTTATATAAATTTGAAGCCTATTTCTGTCTGTGTGTCTGTACATGTTACGTAGCTGCTAAACGGATGGACAGATTTCAATACGGTTTTTTAAAAAGCTAGTTTGCCTAAATAGTTTTTAACAATGTTTGATAGAAATCCTTTCTGTCAGCCGTTCATGGAGATGTTCAAATGCCCACCAAAACAATAAGAGATAGAGAGCTTAGGTGTTGCTTTAACCAAAAAGTCAAGTTACATCATTATTAATAGCACAGAACATAACAAATTTCATTTGAAACAACTGGAAACCGTTGTAAACTGTACAATTTGACTAATGAGGTATCGTTAAAAGCATCTGGATCATTCGCTGAATTGAATATGTATGGCGTCCTGTAGAGAAAAAAAATTTAATGATGCCGTGTTGGGTATCAAATGAAAGGGCTTAAATGTATATTGTTTGCTGTTGCTCGAGGCTTGGCTTGCAAGTTCTCGTTAATTGGGAATAATTTATAAAAGCATGCCTCAGACGTGAGCCGAACATATTTTCTCTGCACCGAAAATGTTAGGCGTCTCTGTAAATACTTTATCATGGAACTGTAACGCCAAAAAATAAAAAAATAAAATAAAAAATAAGTTCTAACACTAAAATCCGTCTACTGAAAAATCACGCTCTTAAAGTTAAAACAAGAAAACATTTTCATCTGAAATTGTTATACACAGGCAATACTTTTTTTTTCAAAATTGGTAAGCCCCATTGGCTTGGAGCTATGCTCGAAATTTCCTTACGCAATCGAACCAGAAATGAGGAGATCCGTAGGAGAACCAAAGTACCGACATTTTACGCCACTCAATAAGTCCGTAGGATAACCTATATTTTATTTTCCATATCTTTTTTATTCCTCGACATATTCTCTTATTCCTCGAGCTATACAGACACTCCATCGTTTTCCTAACATTTTTATGCCTTTCAGATAAAATGATTTGTCCAACTCTTCAAAACACGCTTAAGTTTAAGCTATAACTTCCTCGTCAGAGGCAAATTCTTTCCAGCTAGCTGTTTTTTGAGGTTTGCAAAAAGATATAAGTTGCTAGGTGCTAGATCTGGCAATTATGGGGGATGAGGCAGCAGTTCAAAACGTAACTCTTCAATTTGGCCATTGTAGCTACCACAGATAAGAAAAAAAATTTGCCGCTGTGGTAGCTACGGACTTGTGGCAAGGTGCATTGTCCTGATGAAAAAGAAGCATTTTCTTCTGTATATGAGGTCTATTTTGTGCTATTTATTGTTTTAAATGTTATATAATACAAGAGCGGTGCCTATAGGTAGTAGTCAGTTGAAAAATTCACAGAATGTGTTTTTCTATTATAACTTAAAATAATAAAAATTAGAAAAAGTGGAGAATTAAGGGGGTCCCCATACAAAAAACATGTTTTTATATTTTAGAGGTATTTCTGATTTTGCACTGTAGAGTAATACATATAGATTCGCTGTTGATCTTTTTTCCTTTTCCTAGATATTCTATGAAAACAATTTCATGTGATTCCCAAAACACGGAAGCCATAACTTTCCCAGCTGAAATTTTCTTTTTTGGGTGCATTAGTCGGCTTTCACCGGCAGCTGTCCACTGAGCAGATTGCCGATTAGACACCTGTGTATAGTTTTGGATCCATGTTTCGTCATTGGTCACATAGCGCATGGAAAAATCTTTTTTGTTGCGACTGAATATCTCCAGACAGCTTCTCGAATATTCAAACCGTTGATGCTTCTGTTCTATAGTGAGCAAACGCGGTACCCATTTTGAGCAAAGCTTTCTCATTGACAAATGATCGTAGAAAATGGTAAAAACACTGCCTTTTGATATCTTCACGATGTCGGCTATCTCCCGTAATTTCAGATTGCGGTCATCATCATCATTACAGCTCATATACGTCCCCACCGAGGGGCTCGAGCCTACCCTGAATCAGGGCGATTAGGCCTTAGTCGACCACGCGGGCCCAGTGCGGGTTGGTCGACTTCACACACAACCTTCGAGTTTCTTCGCAGCCGTGTGCAGGTTTCCTCACGATGTTTTCCTTCACCGTTACAGCAATCGGTAAGTATGTACGTAAGTTTTTGAAAAACTCATTGGTACATTGGCCGTCCAGATTTGAACCCGGTACCTCTGGTTAGATGGACCGAGTCGTTACCGGTTGAGCCACCGACGCTATAGATATAGATTGCGGTCGTCCGAAACTAAATTTTCCACTTTATTAACTGTTTCTGGAATCACTACCGATTTTGGGCGAGCGGGGCGCTCTTATGACCATGTTTAAAATCAGAAAACCACTTCTCTATCATTTGTCTAGAAATAGAAGAATACGGATAATATTAACAAGCCATTGCTTTGTCCAGACAGTATTTTTTCCCATCAAAAAGCAATGCTTTATACTCATATTATATAATACTCGAAATTCGTTTGTAATCCATTGTTTTAAAAATTCACAATATTTTTTTTTGTAAGCTAATATTTTTGAAGTTTTGGTGGGAATTTATTGTATTTTTTTCAGGCGACGTTTTAAGGTTGGAATTATAAAAAAATAATTGCTCTTTTTTTAAATACAGGAAAAAAGTTTTTATCCTACGGACTTATTGAGTGACGTGTTAGGTCAGAGAATCGCTAATCTGAAGTGGCAGCGGGCAGAGCACATAGCTCGTAGAACAGATGGCCGCTGGGGCAGTAAAGTTCTCGAGTGGCTATCGCGGACCGGAAGAGGTAGCGTAGGTAGGCCTCCCACGCGGTGGACCAACGACCTGGTGAAGGTCGCGGGGAGCCACTGGATGTGGGCAGCGCAGGACCGTTTGTCGTGAAAAACCTTGGGGGAGGCCTTTGTCCAGCAGTGGAAGTCATTCGACTGAAATGTTGATGATGAAGAAGCCCTTGGCATCATCTTAACTGATGGAAGCTGGTTTACAAAGATTCCCCAACGAAATGGTGAACTGGTTATCTTATCTTCAATCCGGAACACATAAATTTTGTTAATTTATCAATTTAGTCATCATTTTCATGTGTGGCGGCAAGAAGTAATGGTGGTAGCTAGCCAGGCGGGCTTAGAAAATGCCCTTCCACCAACCAAACCGAGTAGTAAATAAGACTCCGCCGGGAACCAAATCCGCGACCTCCTCCAGAGAAAATTTGTAATGCACTGGCACTAGCATTTAGCAAGAAATGAAGACAAAAAATTAAGTGGTATATAGAAAATGCCCTACCACCAATCAAACCGAGTCCTTTAAAGTTAGAAGCCGCCGCAAATAGATCCCAGGACCCCCTTAATACGTGAAGCGAGTGAATTTAGCAGTTACACACGAAAGCAGTTAATACTTTTCTTTCTTTAAAACTACTACACTGCTAAAACTACTTTTCTTTCTTAAAAATGGCTGACAATTTTGTGGTAAGGCCTTATAAATTTATTTTTCCAAAAAAGAACCGGAGTAAGGTACTGCCCATATAAACCCAGTTTTTTTATTATCTCCAGCTGTCTTTTTTCAAATTTACTTTTCTGGAGTTTTTAGAGCTGCCATCATAGTAAAAAAATAATTTATTTTTCTTTTCAAAAATGGATTTAACGATTTTGATAAAACTTGCTACGATACTATTTACTTTACATGGCACACATCACGTGGCATATTGTTATTTTACGAAATAGCGGATTAAGGTACCTCCTATAAATACAGGTTGTTTGATACTTTTTCTCAAAAACGGCTCTAACGATTTTAGTAAAACTTTGTGAATAACTAGGACTTACTACGACCGAACGGTTGCGTAACGGCTAGGGCCGCTACCTTCTGTCCGGGAGCTTGTGGTTCGAATCCTGGCAAGTACCAATGTGTTTTGTTTTGTGTTTGTCCGACGCTCTTACTTTGAAGGAAAACATCGTGGAGAAACCTGCACAGGCCTGCGAAGAAACTCGAAGTCGACGAACCCTCACTGGGCCCTTGTACCTTACCTACAAACCCAAATGATTTGTAAATTTATTCATAAATTTTTATATACCTAACTATAATATTATATTCTTTGCTACTAAGTAAGTGTAATGTTTATTATTGATTTGGCCCGACTATGACATTATGGTGAAGGCTTTGGGAGACAGTATTCACAGCGTGACTGTACAATTTTCTTTTATTATCATGACATGACACCTTTTTTTCGATTTTTTGAGAAATGCTTAACGCACTTACACTTCACCTGTTAAAACATAAATTTTCGTGCTTTACGCCCAAGTTATTAGTAGGTATAATGTCAATGGTTTTTGTAGATTTAATTACTCAGTCCGTTTTGCTTTGTTTTTTTCGATGTAGTGTGTATAGGATTCCGCGGAATTCTATGTCCTTGTAGTTTTACGAACGTCTTGCTCCACAACATAACATCTAATGAGCAGTTAGCCTCTTCCCTTGCAATTATTTTCATGTCGGTCGTGCACTTGCGATAAGGATACCCCTAATACTTATAAGTTTGGAAACAGTAAGACTAATGGGAAAAAGAAGACCTGCGAAGACTTACTATAGGTACTTAAGTCTTTTGGGAAGAAAATTCCCAGAAGTCTTACTGGTAAGACTATCTGGTAAGACTACTGGGAACGGCCGAAATTTTTCTAAGAGCGTCGGTGGTGCAACGGCAAGAGCCGCTACCTCCTATCCGGGAGGTCGTGGTTCGAGTCCTGCCACGTACCAATTTGTTTGCGAATTTTCATCTCATATGTACGTTTATCCGACGCTCTTACGGTGAATGAAAATATCGCGAGAAAACCTGCACACATCTGCGGAGAAACGCGAAGGTTGTGTGTGAAGTTGACTAACTCGCACTGGGTCCGCGTGGTCGTTTAAGGCCCGATCGCCCTAATTCAGAGTATTTTTTTTGTTTTTTTTTTGTTTATTGTGGTGAAATGACAAAACACGTCCCCATTCTTTATTCATGTTCTCCAACATATAATGAAACCAGTAATTAATTATCATTTTTTTGAACAAATCTCTTCTCTGAAATTAGAAGGTTTGTTCAATTTTCAGTACTTTGAAGGCCATTTTCTCCTAACACAGGTTGATTTTGGGCAGCCGTTATTTTAGACTACTCTATACCATATTATATCAAAATAAATCAAATCGGAGTCGGACAGTTGGGTACCCTTCCTTGTTAGCCTAAAATTTTGAAAAAAATACAAAAAACAGTTCATTGCTTTTAGATTACCGGAAAACCTATAAGAATTATATCAATAAAAAAAAGTGGTAAACTCAATATAATAAGTTCACCTACGGAAAATAGTTCTAGTCATAATAGAAAATAATCTATCGGTGTCCTGGAGCTTAAAAAAAAATAACTCGCATCTTACTCTGAAGATTTTAAATGTGATATTTTGCATTTTGGCTTTGGCATTGTACGGAACACTCTCCACGTGAGTTCAACTCGCACTTGGCCGGTTTTATTTTTAACCACGTTTTCTTAAATATCATCGTTTTTCATGATGAATTTTGTGAATCTTCCTTAACCTTATAAAGTATCAGCTTAATTGTTTGTATCCGTAGAGATATGTCCCTGGTTCCACCGGGGGGCGCCGATTCGCCGAGCCCTCGGCGCGCTGTCAGCCCTCTTCTTGAATCCCGGAGACCTCACTGCACTCTTGCCTGCGATTATTGCGCAGGCATTTTGGAAGACAAATTCCGCCGTGAGTACTTTTTACAAGCTTTTATTTACATTTACCTCTTGCAAGTTTACTTTGATCCACTTCCCGGTTTCCAATTAGGCTGACATTTTGTATGCATATGTATATCGCGTTACACTAAAAGCTTATACCAAAAAGATTTTAGGTTTTTCGAAAATTATTACTTCTTGTTAGCGAATAGATCCTTTAGCTCAACTTGAATTTTTCGGACCAGTAATCTGTCACCAGGACTAAATAAATGACCGTTGAATTATACAGGTTCTCACTCACGTGCAGAAACGGACATAAGATGTGCTATATTGGGGAGAGACGTGTGACGTCACGCTCTCTGTGACGTTAGTGAGAACCGAATCACTGACGTCATCACAGAACGAGAAAATTAGTAGGTATTGAACCTCACGTATAGTTCCGTTAATAAAGAAACAGACTTGCGGAAAAGTTCTATCTTTAATTTTTAGGATTCCGTAGCAACAAGCCTACAAATTTACTAAGACTACGCTTTCCGTCTGTCTGTCTGACTTTTATAAGGCTATCTTTTGGGGCGTGTTAGGTAGCCGGCTAAAATTTTTTATATAGTAAGTACGTTTTGACTATAATGAAAGGTTCACAATAATAAAAATTAAATGAGTTAAAAATAAAAAAGCATTTTTAAACGTTTTTGTTTTTACTCTATTGTGAAAACAGTAATAAATACAGGACTGAAACTTGGTGCTAAAATTAAAGAAAAAATAATAAAAACTGCCCAAGTCTGAGTCGTTTTCAAAATAAATGAAATAAACAGCATTCTTATGTGTCACTCGCGAGGATGTCTTTTGTTTTATATAAATAAGTAACATTGTTATACTTGTGTGGGTAGGTGGTATAACCACACCCTGGACACTTCTTACAACGAGCAAGAAATGAAATTTCAAAAAAGGAATGACGGAACATAAAAAAGAGGCGGCGAAATCCTATACGTTCGACAACCAAACTGTAACCAATCTGTATCAATCTGGGTAACGAGGGGCCGAGGTCGCAACCTAGAGAGCGGCAGGGAGTGTCCATACTGTATGTTAGTACTAATATATATACTTTGGTATTATGGAACCCTCGGTGTGCAAGTCGAACTTGCACTTCGTCAGTTTTTTTATCCACGGTCTGGAACAATTCTCTTCGTTACAGGATCAGCAGAAATGCGGAACCGAGGCACGTCCCCCCTCTCCAGCTCCCCTCGGCAGTCTCTGACCGGGGAGCCCCCTTGGCTGGTTGACGACGACCGCCCAGACTTCTCCGCACTCAAAGAAAATATTCAAAGAATCAATAAGTAAGTGCAAAGGTCTATCTACAAAGGTACATTGAAAATTTTGCTTAATTTTATGTATAGTTTTCTACATACACTTAGTCTACATATAAAAATAATAAAAATAAAAATACTCTATCTCTACTCATTTAAATTTATAAACAATAATAATAATATGATATTTACAAAGCAAGTGAGAATTACATAACTCTACAGCTATCTAACAAATAAATTAAACAAAAAAGGACGTAAAAATCGTGTAATGTTTTATATAAATTACTTATTAATTTTATTAAAAAAATATTATATAATTTTTTATATTAGTATCTTATAATAACATATCATATTTATATATTTTTTTCTACTCCCATTTGGTAATTTGCTTAATACATAACCTCAAATCATATTACAAAAGTATTCATTCCTACAAGTCGTTTTACAATGATAATTTCAAAACGAGAAAACTGTACAACAATGAAACTTTTTAAATAATTTTCATGACTTTGGCTTCAAAAGTTAAGTATTCATTCCTGCAAGTTGTTTTACAATGATCATTTCAAAACGAGACAACTGTACTACAAAGAAACTTTAAAAATATTTTTTATAACTTTGGCTTCAAAAATTTAATTACTCGTATGATTAAGACAAAATGTCAATGTATTTTTATTTATTTCATGGTCGTAGAAAGAGTATTGTACTCGTATGCCACTGCACGCAATTAACCATTGTAACACTCGAGCTGGCTTTTGTGCCATTTAGCTTCGCTTCGTGGCACAAACTAGCACTCATGTTTCGATGGCTCTCATTAATTGTCAGTGGCATAAATAACGATTGAATTAGTCCTATGGCTTAAGTAATATAAATCTAGTCTTACTCATGTGGTACATGAGAATTTTTTTTCTGACAGAAATACCGATTCCATTTTTGAACATAACTAAAAAGGGGTTGAAACATTTTTAGGGATCAGTAGTCAACAAGAAACCCTTGTAGTTTCGCCATGTCTGTCCGTCCGTCCGACTGTCTGTCAGCGGCTTAACTCTGAGACTAATTAGTACTAGAAGGCTGTAGTTTGGCATGGATATACACATTAATTTTTATTAGGTACATGATGTATTATGATTTAGATTTTATTATTATATTTTTTTTATATATTATATAGTAAATTGTTCTATTTTCAATATTGTTGCATATGTTTGCTTTGCACAGCCCATACTTTTATTTAATCGTATCCATTCTCTGGGTTGCCTGGAAGAAATTGCTTTGAGCAATAAGGCCGCCTACATTGTACAATTTTAAATTTTACTATTTATTCTGTACGTGTATTTTGTAATTTTTGTAATTGTACAATAAAGCATATTTGATTGATTGATTAATCACGCCACCAAAGCGATAGAATAAAAATGAATATTTTTCCCTAAAAAAATACCCTTACCTCCCCTACAAGTAAGGAAGGGGTGAATTCTTTTCGTTGACGTATCCTATAGTGTGGGTATCGGTGAATAGGTCTTTCAAAACTACTGACGATTTGCTTAAACCATTTTTAGGGTCCGTCTGTCTATTCCTTTGTCACAGCCAATTTGCTCAGAAGCTACTGGTCCGATTGAGTTGAAATTTAGTACACATATGCAAGTCGGTGACTCAAAGTCGAACATGTAACGTAAATAAATAGATTTTAAAAATTAAGAAAATAAAAAAAAAGTTTTGTAAACTTTATCATGTGATATATAAAATGAAAGTGCTTGTTGTGAGAATCACAAATATAATTGATCTTATACTTTTAAAATAAATAATTTTAAAGTTATTTAAGAAAAGAGGTGAACGTTGACCATTCGCCCTCACCTCTCACATCTGCGAAATACTGGGCCTAAAATCTTAAAAAAAAATACAGTACTTAGGTAGGTTGAATGCATAAATTACAGGTAAATCTATGAGAAAATATAAAATCCTTTCGTACACACAGAAAAAATAAAATGTGCAAAGTCCATAATAAGTAGACCCTTATTTACCTAGAGCATACTTTGTACTGAGAGGTCTTGTTCTGTTGGTAGTTATAGTTTTGGTGTGGAACCCTGTTTGTGTGACCCCGAGTCGCACTTGACCGGCTTTTTGTTTCAGAGATTGTTTTGCAAAATATTAAGCTTTAAAGTGCAATTTTTTGTTAGAATCAAGTGTCCCTTCACCCTACCAGCCAAACAACTGTTTCAGGACATCTGAAAAAAATGTAAATAGTAGGAAATAATATAAATTATATTATATAATGTAATTAATTTAAAAGGAAAACTATCAGGGATAAGTTAACGTAGTTAATATAGGTAGGTGTAATACCAACTACCAACTTAAGATGTGCAGTTGGATTTGTAAAAAGTTCATAGATTTTCCATACAAAATGATCTATTAACAACTGCAAATATAATTTTCATTTTTAAAATATACGTTATTTTTTTGAAAAGACTACGGAACCCAACTTTTTTGACTCACATAGGCATAATATTATACAATACTAGCTGACCCGGCGAACTTCGTACCGCCTAATTATTGGAGGCATATTTAGTAAGTCACAAACACACGACACAATACTTTTTTAATTTTTATAGAAAATTGAAAGAATTAAGGAATTATAGAATAGATGCACAGCAAAGAGACGTTTACATTTCAAGTGACATTTTACCATAGACAATTTTTTTTTGAGTGAATACTGACAAATATTTACACTATAACTATCAAACTACATCTGTCGTTTTTTTTGACTGTGGCCATGGTTAGGAAAAGAAGAAGAACTACATCTGTCATCGAGAAAATAAATAATTCAAACAACTATAAATATTTAAATTGTTGATATTTTAAAACTATTTTCCAGAAGTTATAGTGAAGCTATATATCCCTCAACTCCTTAAAATGCATTGTCCCTTTTGTAAAAAGTGGATGGAACGGCAGAACAAAAATAATAACTGTCCAGGTTGTATTAAATTATTATTAAGATGCGACGAATGCTACAACATAATCGCTGACACCTTCAGATTTTGTACCAAGTGTGGTAAGAATGTAGAACGAATAATACGCGTGAACAGGGCAAAAGTACAAAAAATATATTGAAGCAAAAGCTGCTATCTAAACCAAAACACGTTTCTACAATGCCATCTTCATCATCTGAGGAGACATTCTGTGAATTAAATTTATCGGCCGAAGACATACAGGACATTCAAGTTATTGAAGACAGCCAAAAGCCCAACATCAAGAATGTTCTGGTAGATATTGATGTTATTGAAGACAGCCAGCAGCTCAACATTGATAATGTTCTGATCGAATCAGATTTGTCCGAGTCGCCTAGTACTTCCGCCATATTATCATGTCCTGGCGAGCCAAGTGGTTCCCAAGTAGATGGAGCCAAGTTGATGGAAATAAAGAGTTACTAATACACGTTGACATTGGCAAAATAATCGTCAAGCAAAGATGGAAGGCATAATTTAAAAAGAAAAAGAGTGATTCATATATTTTGAAATAAAAAAAAATGTTCTATCAAATTGAGTTTTATTTTAGATATTTACAACATTATTAATTAATTATTATATAATTGTAAGGATCCAAATGCACATATTATATACATATTAAGTCATTTATTTATATTTATACACTCCATATACAAAAATTTAAAATTTTCTTGGATGTGCTCGTTTCTGGACTGTGAACATGATAAACAAATCTTTGCTTAAATTAAATACAACACAGTTATCATCATCATCATGATATCGGCCAATAAGTGTCCACTGCTGTACATATATACAGTTAATTAATATAGTGCTTTCTGGTAGACAATATTTTTAGTTTTTTTTGCGGTGCGTAAATAAATAAGGATGTTGGTTTTCCGACACGCGAACACGCAACGTATAATTGTCCATGTGCGAAACAGGGAAACTCTTAGTTTATTCCGCAAACTTGCAACGATTGGCCTTGCGATTTATTTATGGTCATCGCAAAAGCTAGACGCACGGGAAATTGCAACCTTTTAAAATCAAATGGCAAATCCGTTGGAATCATAGGTATTCGTGGGATTAAGACATCCTCTCCTTTGTATTTTCCTTTGATTATTTTAGCTTCGATGATGTTATTCATGAGTTTCTTCACAACCAATCTCGTTCCATTGCAAAGTCGAGGTTGATTAATATTACGCAGCATGATGATAACTGACCCTACTTTTAATTTCAAATTATGTGGTGGTAGTCCAGGCAAGTCCAATGAATTTAAAAATTCTGTAGGATAGTTGACTACGTCATCCTGGTTTGTAGCCGTGTCAACTGATTTGTACGTAAACAACTCTCCTGGAAGGAAATTCTGAATGGTAGCATTGAGATCATCGACATCTTTGTTTTTCGCTGCCAATATTGCTCGTTCACTTAGCCAATCGTGGTTATTATATTGTTGTTTAATGTCCGGAAAAACACGCTGAATAAGCTCCTCTTTCGATTCTGTGAAGTGACAGAAATCTGTGGGAAAAGTCATTAATCCGGTCGAGCTGTCAACTGCGACCTTATCATAGCCAATATCCAGCAACAGCTTCGAAAACACAGTCGCAGTTTGATCTTGTTGCAAAAACACTCGCATGTTAGTAGTTAATTGTAGTGTCTTTACGTGCCGCCATAAATTTGCAGATTTTAGACATGCGTTTATTTCGTCAGCTACAGTCGATCGAGGAATTACTGGAAGAGTCTGACGAAAATCACCTGACAACAGTATCATGGCTCCACCAAAAATGTTTTGGTTATCACGTAAATCTTTTAACGTCCTATCTAGTGCCTCCAGCGACCTCTTGTGGGCCATTGTGCATTCGTCCCAAATTATCAATTTGCATACTTGGAGAGTCTTCGCCATAGCGCTATTTTTGGCGATGTTGCAAACTGGCGTTTCGATGATATGCATGTTTAATGGTAATTTTAAGGCTGAATGTGCAGTTCGTCCGCCTTCTAATAAAGTTGCTGCTATTCCAGATGAAGCCAACGCTAGGGCTACCTCATTTTGTGATCGGATCTTTGCTAATAGCAATGTAATTAGGAACGTTTTCCCAGTACCCCCAGGAGAATCAAGAAAGTAAATCCCCCCAGACCCACTGTTTACAGCTTGTATCAAACGATCGTACGCAATCCTTTGTTCTTCGTTCAATTGCGGAACAGTTGTGCGAACTGCTTCGGTCATAGCTTGAGTATCGTACTGGAGTTCTCTTTGCAACTCATGGTTTAATGCATCTTGCATAGCACGATTGGGTGCTGTCAGGCCCAAACACGACAATACTTTATTTGCCATCAATAAACACATATCTTCTATTATGATCACATGTCATTGTAAATCTCTGCCGTAATTTCCAATGTAGGATTCAAAGTTTCACAACGCACGCGATGCAACACATCCTCAGACATGTAATCCCTATATTTCATCCACAAATCTTTCGGATTTGAGGGGAAACATGTCGATATTATATCGCAAACAGTGTGCAATTTGATGCGGCGATGAAGATATCACGGAATCCTTGAGCGTATCATCCCAATGCGAATCGTTTTCAAGCAACCGTAATAATCGACACGCCTCACGGTAAGTCGCACACAGATGTCCATCAACTGTTCTCAATTGTTGAAAAGATGTCGGACCAGGAACATTCACCAATAACAATCTAAGATAATAACATTCATCGTTATTAGGATGTACTGTATATATACGGCCTATAGCATCTGTGGCAAATACATTTTCATATCCTTCAAGTGGTGTTCCTTGTTTACGACGCTGAAAAGACTTTGATGATGCGTTCCATGTGTAGTAGCGCGGCATATCAGCATACAGCAAAGTGCGAGCGAATTGATCAGTTTCACAAATTGAGAAGAAACCTGTCAATGTGGTCACAGGTGGACGTGCCGCTCTATCCACAGCGTTGTTTGGGTTGAAATACACTCGTTGTCCATTTTCCAAATGAACTGCCAAATGGAATACAGTGGAATGTCTTTCATGAATTGCAAACGAAAATATGCGCCAAATAGCCTCATTGCTGCTTACATAGCGACCCATCTGATAGTGAGACACTTCATCATTTGTGTTTGTTACTGCGAAGATGGCCATGTCGCTACCTTTGTTAACATATTTACATATGTACTTTATGGATTTCACAGAGTTACAAAATTCCACATTGATGTGAGCTTCAAAAGTTTTGGACAATATGGGCGAGAACGGCACAATCCAACGATTGTCTACATGAAAATCTTGTCCTTTTATCTTGACATCTACAGATCGTCCACCGTCCTCAACTGATCGCCGACGATACAATGGGTAACCATCGATTCCCGAGATGGTTTCAGCAACCAAGTTTCTCGGGTACCGTTTGGAGCACTTGCCGTCGATCATACAGGGTGAGCTGTTGTTGATAACTCCGCAAGGTCCATGTATCATGTGTTTAGTTACTATTGTATGCAATTTTGGGTCAACCGTTTCATCAGGAATTTCGGCTGAAATAATGAAATCAATTTCTTCTGGCCTTATTTTGTCAACCAACCAGATTAATATATGAGCATGTGGCAAACCACGCTTTTGCCACTCAACAGAGTACATCCAACAACGTACTTGGCCATACACACGATGCTTTGTAATGAAATTCATTAAAGATTTTAATTTTTGCTTGTAAACTCTGGCTGTGATGTCATGCCTATCAAGTGGTGTTTGGTTGTGTAGCAGTTCTTTTTTTATTTCAATCCATTGTGGGTTACAGGTGAATGTAATGAATAGGTCTGGACGGCCATACTTTCGAACATAAGACATCGCATCTTGAGCGTACTCGTGCATGTGGCGCGGGCTTCCGATGTAAGTGGCCGGTAAAATTGACATTCTTCCTACATTATTTACATTGCCGTCAGCATTGACTGCATCGCGAAGATGAATGTACTCTTCAGATCGAAGCTGCTGTTGGTATAGACGAATGTATGTCAATCGTTCAGTCTCAATTTTGACGTACATGTCCACTGCATACTGATGAAAGAGCCGTTGACACATCAAAATGTGATTTACTTCACCTTCACGGATCATGAGTCTGTATGCATAATAATTCATGGCACTGACTTTTTTGTGTGTATCAGCACCTGGAAGTACAAATGATAAAAAAATACATTTATATATTGAATATAATAAAATATTTTATTTTGTATAATCTAATTACCTGTTGTTGGATTAACCATTTTGATATTAAAATGGTACCCATCTTCTCCCTGCCAGAAAATTAATGGGTATTGTAAAGCATCATAAGCTCTATGCGTTTCATATACACGTTTCAATTCATTGTTCCGGCGATGAAGTACAATATCTCTTGATTGCAAATTCTCTCCAACAACGACAATAGCCACTTCATCTATTGTCGGTGAATTAAACCTCCTTGCATGCTCTCCAGCAGGTGTTTTGTCGTCTCTTATTACAATATTATGGCTGTCTGATGGCATCCGATCCAGTGCCATTTTGAACACCTTCACTAATTCATTATTCTCGTGAAGAAATGTTTGCAGTTGTTGGACAATGGTTCGCTTGACGGTTGGATTATGACCACAACGTGTATCAACTTTCGCATCTTGATTGCCCATAAAATAAATTTGCAAAAATTTATGATCTGCATCTGGCACTGGCAGCATTGCCCCCAGTAGGTGATGAATTTGTCCTTGTTTCTGTAATTGTTTAAGAACTGGTTAAATTAATTGTGATACAAATACAAATTAGAATTTCACTAAAACAATTATGGTATACTACCTTGAAAGTGGGCATGAACCCGTCTTGTACTATATGCGTTGCACCAAACGATGTCATTTGGAAGCAATTATTATATTTTTGGATGTTAGCCAAGAAGTGTTTAGACTCACTTTCCATCCCATTAACTAATGAGTGTAACGGTTCAGGTGGTGGAACCAATTGTGGCAATTGTACTTTGCCACCAGCACAACATAATCCTGCAGGTTCACTACTGTATTTTAATGCTTTACAATGTTGACAAATGATTGACATTTCTCCAACCGTCACAGATTTGTCGGCACTATAATCAATTTCCGGATCGTAGGAAAATGCTCCTCGTTCGAGGTTTACAGGAGCATTGCGTCTGCGGAATCGATTAAATTCATTATCCCGTGCTCGCTGCTGTTGTGATCGATGTGCACGAACTCGTTCCATTCTTTGCCTATCCACTTCATAGTTATTTACTCTTGAACGTAATTCTCCCATACTTGTACGACTGTTATCATTATCAGCCTCTCGCTGGTCATTAGTGCGGTTGGAGCGTAAAGTAGCTCGTTGCACATTTACACGACTTCGACGACCTATGTCAGGTCGTTTTCTTTTCCTCGGCATTGTAAGCAGCGAGAAGAAAATCACTTTTAGCAGTATTTCAGTATTTCTCCAATTAAATGTTTCTTTTTTTTAACATGAGATGACAAAACCAAGGATGTTAAAGTAGGAGCGCAGCAAAAAGTCTCTAAATCTATGGACAAAACAATGGAACGTTCGGATACACGGGTTTTTTTTACATGAGATGACAAAACAATGGAACGTTCGGATACACTTATCTAATATATATATCTAATATATATAAATCTCGTGTCACAATGTTTGTCCTCAATGGACTCCTAAACCACTTAACCGATTATAATAAAATTCGCACACCATGTGCAGTTCGATCCAACTTGAGAGATAGGATAGGGTAGGGTAGGGTAGTGTAGGGTAGGGTAGAGTAGTGTAGGGTAGGGTAGTGTAGTGTAGTGTGTGTAGGGTAGGGTAGTGTAGTGTAGTGTAGGGTAGTGTAGGGTAGGCCAGGGCAGTGTAATGTAATGTAAGGCGGTACGAAGTTCGCCGGGACAGCTAGTTATTATAATAAAATATTTTTGAGAGTTGGTAACACTGTAAGGTTGGCACACATCAAACATGTCAACACATTAATTATTTTTATATTTTGAAATTTAAATACACGATGTTATGAGCAAAGTTGATATTATGTTGTCGATTCAAAAGTCTTGTTTTAATTCGTTCTTCAATTCGAGTGGAACTGAGAGTACAAATACCGTCAAATGTTTGACAGAAAGTAAGTGGTCAACTTTTATATGGGAAAATGGAATTGTCGTCTTACTCTATCTTACTCGCAATTTTTCCTTATTTGCTCACCGTTTAGACCTACCCTGGGCTACGACAAACATTTTAAAACCAAAATCAGCTCAATCGGCCCAGCCGTTCTCGAGTTTTAATCAGACTAACGAACAACAATTCATTTTTATTTATATAGAAGATAGATATTGTACGTACAATGTTATTATATAGATACATATATGTTATTCTAAATCTTTTGCACTCGATTTTAATGATATATATTTCCATAGAAGATACAATTATATTTTGACTTAAAGAATCATATTACTGAGATATTTTGAGTCAAAGATTGTCCCACGTTGGGCGCCAAAGAAATGGAGTTGTCTGCAACTAGTTCGTGTAAGACAGCCTTGTTGACATTCCGGGCTATTTAAACATTTTTCCGTTATTTTGCCCATGTAAATCTACAAAAAAAATAAACTGAACGAAATTGTCAAAAAAGTATATAAACTCTCATTTATATTTAATAATTAATTTGATATTAAGATTTTATATCAAACTAGCTTTCCGCCCGCGGTTCCGCCTGCGTTATAGCTTGATTCTTTTTACTCATTTTTTAATTCAAAATATCTCGGTGACGGGTAATTATTATATTTAAATGAGAGTTTATATTTTTTTAGACAATTTTATTCGGTTTATTTTTATGTAGATTTACATGGGCATTTCATTGGCGCCAAACGTGGGACAATCTTTAACTCAAAATATCTCGGTATTTGCTTCCCCTATCGAAATATATTATAGGTTTAATAAAGTGCGAAAGATTTCTTAAAAATAATACTTATTTACATTGTTAACATGCCACAGAGGTTCGAATACATCCATTAATCACAATGAGCTTTATAAGCCAAAAAGCAATAGGGAATGTCCGAAACACAACTTAAAATTATATAACTTGTATTTCATGTGGTTTAAAATACAAACAGAAACCAATTTACTTGTAATGCAACCATAACTTTAAAGGGGCTATACTGAATTACATCTTTGTAGCTAAAAGTTTTTAATTTTGAGAAAAATAGCTGTGACATGCCAAATGAACAGACAGACAGACATAGCGAGACTATAAGGGATCCAAGTTTGACGTCGGTATCCTAAAAAGACAGTTTGCAAAAATTCTCTAATATAATTTTACTCTTAGTTAGACAACTTGAAGAATAAATTATACAGGGCTTAAAAAAATTGATGTTTGATTAACGAAGAAGTAGAAACCCTTCTACTCATACTGGACAACTAGCCCAAGGAGATCATAGTCAATTTACAAAAAAAAAATGCACCCTGTTTACAAAAATGCAAAAAATTGATTATTCAACTGATCGATTTGCATGAAGAGTTAAGTTGTTTTGGCGATTTCAGCAGCCATAGAACAAATTTAATGTTGTTTAATATAATGAGTAGAAGTCCCAGTTAACACGAGCTACATCAATTTTGTTACATCCTTTGTAAACATTTGGATTTTTTGCGTTTTTTATCTCATTACGCTAGTAGAGCCGGTTGAAACAGTATTTATTAGAGAGACTTTACGGATCGGAAACGTTGGTATATAAATAGGCACAGTTCGACCGTCGCGTCGCGTCGTAATTGGATTCCTGATCAATAGGGAACATTTGTTCGAATGTACATCGTTTTGGGCGTTTCGGTGGGCGAGCTCCTAATTAATGAGATCAATCTTTCGAATAGATGGTTACTTAGATACGCAGCTTTTGTTGTTCTCTTTTCTAATAAATACTTAAAAAATATACGAGTAGAGCATCGGTGGCGTAATGGCTAGGACCGCCGCCTCCTGTCCGGGAGGTCGTAGTTCGAATCCTGCCACGTACCAATGTGTTTTTTAATTTAGATTTCATATGTACGTTTATCCGACGCTCTTACGGTGAAGGAAAATGTCGTGAGGAAACCTGCACACGCGTGCGAAGAAATTCGAAGGTTGTGTGTGAAGTGGACTAAGGCCCGATCGCCCTAATTCAGGGTAGGTTCGAGCCCCTCGGTGGGGACGTATATGGGCTGCTATGATGACTTAAATTGTAACATACTTAAATTTTAGTTAGGGGTGGACTAGTTTCTGCAACTAGGCGACCGATGCGCCCATTTTGTGTAGGTTCGTTGGCTTCACTGCGACTCCAGCTCCTCCAGAAAGCCTTTTTCGTGGCAAGTGAGCGTATCGAAGCTCTGTGCAAGCAGACTAGACAGTTTTCTAAAAAGGCCAACTTACTTACTTATATTTGTCAAAATTTCTGTAATCTGTGATCCACATTATTCCAGACAACAAGAAAGTAGTATAAGCTGAGAATTTAGCCAAATATCATGTCTCGTGAACAGACGTTAATTGCTATATTTCATGATCTAGAGTTTCAAAAACCCTTTTAAAAGTACATTGTTACCCGTCTTACTCCCTAGATTTTGCTAATCAAGATAATTTATTTACAGCTACCTATTTATATCGTTTTATAGCTCATTATTTTTAAATTGGAGCACAAAACATAATTCAAACTTAAATTTTTGCAAAAATCCGGTTCAGTTAAGTAAAATATATTTTTTCCTTATTATGTAAGTAAGTTCAAGGTGAAACATATAAAACAGATAAAAGGTACTGAATTCTTTTAAATTTAGTATGACAAGCCTAATTAGGCCGTTTTCTTTTGCTTGTGAGTTATTGGCAAATTATAACTTTTTAGCCTAGCCACTGCCGGGTAATTAGACTTGTTACATAGTCCAGCAGCCCTTATGACGATTTTGTTGTTTATAATACGTACCTGGTGCTATGTGGTGCTTAATCATACACGGTCATTACCTGAATGGGTTTAAATCATAGTGGCATTTTCTGACTGCTTCTGTGCTTTGCAAGACACGTGAAACCATTAGTGCCGGTTTCTTTGCCTAGATTGCAATCATTAGGCTATGAGGCCTATAGGCGCCTTAAAAAAATTTGATACTTGAGTTTGCCACTAGCCATACATTTCCACCAATCGGAATTTGCCCACTGTGTGTGTGGAGGGTGGCCTAACCTTTGCAAGTTTTGGAAGAGACTCGTACCTAGCAGCAGTGGACACATTATGGGTTGTTTATAAGAGATGTAAGTTATATCCTACCATCTTTTGCAATACAAAAATGTGAACAGGGACTGCGAGACCTCCACAAGATTGGACATGCTGCTATCGCAGGTGGAACAGTATGCCAACAATCTAGAAGCTTTGGTGGAGGAGCGCACTTCTGACTACCTGGAAGAGAAACGGAAGTGTGAAGAGTTACTGTACCAACTGCTTCCCAAGTGAGTACCTATGATGACTTGACGAAAATGTGTGTCTTAGTATAGATTTTCTATAAGTAATCAATTCTACAATCTAAATTTCTGCCATTCATTGATTTGATTGAATTCATATTACCACATTTCCTACTAGGATAGAGGCTGCGCGTGGATGATCGTCTATGACATCGTCTTACCAGGTTTTGCAACGACATATTATTCGTATCAAACGCCGAAAACTTGTCAGAATGATCGCTTAGCCCAAAGCGCTCGTTGTGAAATTTCCGTCTTATATTGTTTAAGTTTTGACCATAATTATTTATTTTTGCAATCATTTTAAATACTTACATCAAAATTTCCATTGTTCAGATCAGTTGCCTCACAACTTATCATGGGCCAACCTGTGATGGCTGAGACCTACGATCAGGTCACCATCTACTTCAGTGATATAATTGGCTTCACCAAACTATCTGCTGAGTCCACACCACTCGAAGTCGTTGATCTGCTCAATGACCTTTACACCAGCTTCGATTCCATCATCGAGAACTTTGACGTTTATAAGGTGAGGCGATTGCGATTATTGCGAATGATACTTCTGATTTCCGCTTAAATACTATTTTTTGACATACTTAGGGCGCATTAGCGAATACATTTTAAAACTTTGTAACAAACGCAGCGAAGATATTACGTTTTATTTTTAATTACTTGAACAGATTTTTATTTTATTTTTTATTTTGCTATGTTAACGAGAGACTACGGGCAGGTGGAGACGATCGGTGACGCGTATATGGTGGTCTCCGGGCTGCCCACGAGGAATGGCAGCCGGCACGCGTTAGAGATCGCGCGCATGTCACTGGCGCTTTTGCATGATGTGCGAGAGAAGACTGTCCCGCATCGCCCTGGCGAGAAGCTGCTGTTGAGGATTGGCATGCACACTGGTGAGTGAATCTGGAGCACTAGTAGTGCTGTGTGAAATAAGACCGTACCGTACCACTTCGGTGAGAAGCTTCTGCTCATGATGCAGGCGTTAGAGATCGCGCGCAGGTCACTGGCGCTTTTGCATGATGTGCGAGAGAAGACTGTCCCGCATCGCCCTGGCGAGAAGCTGCTGTTGAGGATTGGCATGCACACTGGTGAGTGAATCTGGAGCACTAGTAGTGCTGTGTGGAATAAGACCGTACCGTACCACTTCGGTGAGAAGCTTCTGCTCATGATTGACATTTACATTGGTAAGTTCTTGCCCTTGTATTAGTACAGTTTTAGAAACAAATGATTTATCTCTCAGTTCGCACGCGAGTAACGTCGCCATGATCCTGAATGCTGAAGGTATAAGTTTTGTGCGGGAGAAAACCATCCGCGAAAAGCTGCTGCTGAGGGTTGGAATGCACACTGGTGGGGATTTTTGTACGTTGACTTGGCGAAGACTGCCCCGGGCCACCCTCCGTGAGAAGCTACTGCTCATAATTGGCATGTGCGTATCGAATGATGAGTGTATCGAAGGGCACTTTTAGTATGGGGATGATCTTTAATTGTATCTAAAACACATAGAAAATCGTGCAGGAGAAGACGTTATGGTAAATATTTAGTAACAATTACGATATTTTTGTAGTCAAATCAATTGTTAAAAAATATTCAGTTTTTTCATAAAACAAAAGAAATCAGGGCCAAGTTTCGAATTTAACTCTGATACATTCCGATATAACAGGAATATAACACTCTTATTCTGTTAGGTCCGTGCGTGGCTGGTGTGGTGGGACTGAAAATGCCACGTTATTGCCTCTTCGGAGACACTGTGAACACAGCCTCACGCATGGAGTCACATGGTGAGGCCCTCAAGATCCATGTCAGCCCAAAAACCAAAGAAATTCTTGACATCTACGACTGCTTCGAGCTGGAGTGCCGTGGGGAGATTTCCATGAAGGTGTGATATTTTTACAGTTTATACACTTTCCTCTAGCAATGCCTGTCTTTTAAATGAGCAGCGCTCAAATCTAGAAATTACTTTCCGATTTTTTTTTAATGCACAATTGGTAAACCCTTGACAACATCTTACCTGGTGGTAAGTGACGATGTTGCCGAAGATGGAAGCGGGCTTACCAAGATTCCCCAACGCAATGGGGAACTGGCTATCTTATCTTCATGCCGAAACACACCAATGATATCAACATTGATATTTGGCGGCAAGACTTTGATAAGATGGTGGTAGCTAGCCAGGCGGGCTTAGAAAATGCCCTACCATCAACCAAACCGAGTCTTACAATTGACCCCGCCGGGAATCGAACCCGCGACCTCCTGTGTAAAGCCAGTGAACTTTGCCTCTGAGCTACGGAGGCGGATAATTTCTCCAAAGTCTTCTTGTTAAAGTTATCAGATGTAAAAACCTACTTCTATTATTAAGTTTCAAACGTTGTCTTAATTGACACTGGCCAATACTCCTCTCAATCATTAACATTCTTACGAAAAGTAGTCATGTCCATCATGTTGTATAATTCCGCCACGTCTTACAATTCTTACATACAATGACCGTCTCATCACAACACTCCATATGCATACCCTGATCTGACCGCTGCAAGTTATCCTCGTTTCAGTGTTAACGGGTACATTGATTTATTTCTTTCCAGGGAAAAGGAAAGATGGTTACATATTGGCTATTGGGAGAAAAGGCATTAACTAATACGAACACTTCCTCTGAAAATGTAAAGTATTCTACAGAAACTCCTGTCCCAAACAATCCGAGTATTACGTTCCAAGGCCCCGACAGCCCTGCGGCGCACGCGATTACCGGAAACCAAAAGCATCAACTTATAGACTCGGAGAAGACAAAGGCCTTGGAAATCGACGAAGCCATTTCTAGGGAGGAAAATTCACAATTTATTCAAGATCGAATTGATTACGCGGTAATGAATCAACTTCAAAAAACTAAGCACGATATGGCTACTGCTGTGGCCACAGATCTCATTAACAACATAGAGAGCACGTTAAAAAAAATGAAAATTTCTAGTAACTATGTCACTACTGACACCACTAATATTAATAATCCTGTATCAAATAAACCTCTTCTTAACGGTAGCAACAAAGAAGATATGTCACCTACATACGATAAAGAGAAAGAAATAAATTTATGTAAAGGTAAAGTCAAGGATGTAGTAAGATTTTTCAATAGCTGTGCGAATAACAACCACGCGGTAGTCAAAGCTAACACTAGCGCAACGAAACCTGGGGATTGATGAGAAGGTGCTAGAATATACAGCCGTTTCTACTGTACTATTTCTTGAGTCTCGGACGCTGTTGAGAGACATGCTTTTGAAGTATGGCTTTTGTAGGGAACGAAGGGTGCTTGTGCAAAGCACGAATCATAAGTACTTAACTATTTTACAGGGTATTTTCGAATTTAGAATTTACTAAACTGTACCAAACTATAACCAAAGTCTAAATATTTATTAGATAGATACCATTTTATAGATGTTTACCCTTTCTACGTTTTACTAATGTATGACATATGTAGTGCATAACTTTATAGAATGATAAAGAATAAGTTTAATTAATAAAATGTAACATAATGCACGTTTAATTTCGCTTTAAAAGCACTCCATAGCTTGATGGCGCAGCATCCTTGGTTCCTTTTCATTCAGTAATTAGTAAAATTAACTATTTACCTAAGTATTTATATGCAAATTGGATCTATAATAAAAACGCGTATAATATAGTTGATGCCGACTATATCGCTGCTCTTAATGTTTGTGCGAATTACGGAACAAACCTTAATAAATGACATTACATAGACTTAGAATCCACTAATGGTGTGACATTCAGAGTGTAGTAGGTATATGATATCACATAGGTTTATTTTAATGTGTGTGTTTTTATTACACTCTCATCGCCACGTGGTCCGCCGACCGCCAAAAGAAATTCAAGTGCGGCAAGCCATTGCTGTATTTTGAATTTATTCGAGCAGGCCGTGTGGGTCACAAATTTCGCGCCTAATCTGTTGTCATTCTTTTATTTACATTTTTTTTTAATTCGTGGGGTCACAGCGAACCACAAGGTTTGCCGATAAAGTTTACGAAGAGTCCCGCCGGCATACCACGTGGCGCGCCACAAAAGTTATCATAAATTGAGCGCTGCGTGCAGCGAAAGAAAGAGGATCGGCGGCGCGCCGCCCACATGGTCAGCAGATTTAGAATATCGGTACCTATATATACGTGGCGGTTAGAGTGTTAAATATTTCTTGGAAAAATAAAATAGAAAACATTAATAAGCACATATTAAAGTATTCAGTTACGCGGAATACAGTAAAAAAGATGGATTTCCATTATTTTGTTTTTTCATCCATCGTCAAAGTTTTACAAAATTAAAAAGCTTAAACAGATGTAACAAAATTGGTGCTGGGCCTGTTAATTAACTTATACTTATTATACCGAACAACTTTTGTTATCGCATTTATTTAACTCTTTAAATCAATTGATCAGCTGATCGGCCAATTTTGTGCATTTTCGTATGGAGGGTAAATTTTTTTTCAGAATAGACTATGGGTTTGTTGAGAAAAGCATAACAGTATGATGAGTTAAACTTCCCGTTAACGGGTCGTAATCAAATTCTATTGTATCGTGAATGGTCGTATATAGAATATTGTTTTTTTACTAAATAATTTACCGAAATTTTATAGGTCCTAATTAGTTAGGGATAAAATGGTAATAGAAAACGGAAGGAATGTGTTATTTAATAAATAAATTAAATGCAAGGAATTTCTAGTCAAAATGATAATCATACTTAAGTAGAATAAGACTGTTGAACGAATGATCTCAAACTTATTTATTTCATTATTTTTAAAAATTCCAAGATCTCAAATGGATTTAATAAAATATAAATTATTTACTATAACTTTTCAGTTATTTTTTTAATTTATTACCTAGCTATTAGATGCTTATAACTGAAAAAATAGTTAAACAAGCTAAAAATAACTGGCCTTCTCATACTAAACTATCAATATACATGTTTTTATTGGTTAAAATTTGTTGTAGCGGTTGTTTCCATATAAAACTGCATACATACCCACTTTCATTCGACTTCTCAATAAAAATAAATCCCTTTTAGTACAGGCCTCAGGGTTGTACTGACTCAACTTTTACACCTGCTACAGTATTTCTTGGATACCGTTGTCTTAGATTCCTATCCTCTTGTTTTTCTACCCGTCTTACCCTGGACGTGAGCTACCTCTCGTGGAATTAAGGCTCAATGATTCAACATTCTCTTTTATCGTGTGGCACAGTTGAGCTCTACCCTAATCAATTCAGCTCATATACGTCCCCACCGAGGGGCTCGAGCCTACCCTGAATTAGGGTAATCGGGCCTATTAGGGCGATCAGGCCGCCGTAAGTTTAGCTCTACCGTAATGACAATTTCTACCTGCTCTTTTTTCCACCTCTTCTACCCTTTTTCGCCTTCCTTTGAATGTTAAATTTTTAATAACCTTTGATTTGCAGTCATAGTATGCCTGCCAAATTTAAATAAATTTAATTTTTCATAGTTACAGATTTCATAGTATTTTTTCCAAAATGGCGCTAAGTTTATTTATCAAATTTGCGCAATCGTGAAATATTACTAGCGTTTATAATATGCCTTAAAGTGTGGTATTTCTAGGAAAACCTTAAAAGGTACCTCCCGTACAAATTGAATAATGTAAGATTTTCCTGTGAAAAAATATGTTTTCCGTTCCGAGTTCAATTTATTATTTTAATCATTTCTGGCATGCGCGAACTGCATAAGTCCTTTCGTCGTCGACAAAGCCAACGAGCGACTGAATGCAGGGGAAGAAAACTGATGGAGTAATTATTTCGCTGTGAAAAACATCTCGGCTTACATCAAACAAGAAAAAAGTAAAATCGAACAGTCTAATTGCTTTGGATTTATTTTTAATCCAGTCAATTTTCATAAATCATGTTTTAGCTTGGATAAAGTCTGACTTAAATAGTCCATAGAAATGTACTATGTTAATCGAGGCTTTACGTATACGGTTTCAAAATACCCTAAAATATTCGCATATCAACTTAAGCCTATGACGTAAAACGTTACGGCATGTCAGAGCGGCGGTTTCACTTCTGTGTCCTGTTTGACCTCAGGCTGTGTCTTGGGTGCCCCGGGCGGGCTAGACGCGCTTTTCGAAGGCCTGGGGGATCCTGGCATACATGTACAGTATCCTATTTCTTAGTAATGTTCTTATATTACGCATATAAGAAATTTGCCTTTGTGTGCTATAAACTATAATGTATCCCTTCTAGCGTGTGGCCATCCAAATCGGCACGATTATTTTACATTCGAAATACATTATATTTAATTATTATAATTAACCGACTACGAGTGAGCATTATTGTTTTTAAATTAAGAAAATGCTACTTGATAAGATACCTAATTTAAAGCAAAGTTATTTATTGTTCCTATTTTGTTGTTATTATATTACTTTATTGTTGCTTATTATTTTTTAATAGTTTATAATCACGTTGTTAGTAAGTACTTATGAATATGGTTAGTCAAAAAAAGTAGGAAAATAAAATCAGTATCTATAGACTTCTCAAAAAATAGAAATATTATTATTATCAAGAATATGGTGTAACTAAAGTAGTAAAATTTTCTGTTTTACATGAAATTAGATATATTAAAAAAAAAAAAACGTGATTGCTGTGTCAACTTTTCATAGTCATTAATTTAAGTTGGCCAAACCAAATAGCTACAAACTCAATTTAGTTTTTTAGATTAATATGCGCACCAAGGTATTACAGAGGATTATTAATATAATTTTATGTCTGATATTGCTAAAACATATTAAAATTTTTTGGATTTTAAGAAATTTAACAAGAATGTTACTTGTTACCCTTTAGCGAGATAATTTAATTTTAAAAAGAATAAAAAATAATAACTTATAATTCTTGTTAATAGATAATAAAACTAAGAAATTTTAATTGATTTTGGCAGTTATAGTTAAAACATTTATATCTGAAAAATAAATATCCAATGAAAAACATTTCCAATCGTAGAAGACACTCTCGGTGCAGGCAATTCTAGTATAACCGAAGATATGGGTATATAATTAGTAACGTAAAACTTAAATAAAGAGAATTAATGTGATAATTTGTATTTTATTAACCAAAGTGTTTACTTCACTAGGTACATACGTAAAACAACGCTACTAGTGTCCGACCGAAACAGGATTTGCAGCTGAAACCGAAACCAAACCTCCGACCTCGGCTTCAGTTTCGCCCAAAACCGAAACTTACTAACACCATATTATTAAAATTTGTATTGTAGGCTGAAATCTAGTGTATTTTGCATACCACATAGTCGACACAGGTTAAATGAAGTAAAAACACAGATTACTAAATAGTTACTTGGTAAAAACAACAATTACAGTAGCTATTTAAGAAAAAATGTTTATTAGTAACTTTCACATGAACACAATATTATATTAAAATATTTAATGTATGTAAACTGTCGACCGATGACCGATGACCTGGTGAAGGTCGCGGGAAGCCGCTGGATGCGGGCAGCGCAGAACCAGTCGTCGTGGAGATCCTTGGGGGAGGCCTATGTCCAGCAGTGGACTTCCTTCGGCTGATATGATGATGATGATGATGATGTAAACTGTCAAAAATCAACATTTCGATATTAAAACTAGGTTTTTAAATAAGGGCGACGAGTTATGCTTACTAGCGCCACCCATGAAAAACAAACATACTTATTCTAAGATAACATTGTTACTAGATAGCATAACCAGATTTGTCCGAACGAAGCGCGACAATTCACGAACACTGAGTTCCGGAAAGGCCGGTATGGTTCGGATGATTTTTGGCCGAAACGGAATTGTGGCCGAAACAAGATTTTTATGACCGAAACTGAACCTACGGTCGGTCACTAAACGCTACATACAAGAGTACCTAAGTGGCGCAGCGTGGGGGATGCGGGAGGACCAGGAGTTCCATAATCCCTGATGGGCGTTGATGTCGGAGCGGCACACCAGCGGTCTCTTCCTTTACATTTAGCCTGTGTGGTTTGAAGTTGTAAGGAAGCCCCCGTATAGATTCAAATCCAAAAAGTTGGGGTTTGCTTTGCTCATCCTGGGTGACTGCTAGTCATTTTAATTACTTTTTATCACCTATCAAAAACATTGTTTTTACGTATGTTTGAAATACATAGCTGTGACGTCATAGTTTTCAGCGTCATTCAATGTACTTATTTAAAACTTTTGAGCAATAAAATATTAAGACTGGATGGAAAATAAAGCGGGTGAGGTTTATTGATATTTAAGTAGGAGAGAAATTTAGAGATCAAAAGTTTATAATTTGTTTTAATGCTGTCTTCATCCCACGTATCTAAGTTAGACGTAAAAGTAAAACATCGCTGTCACTTTTAGATCTTCGCTGTCACTTAGTATTACTTTTAAATTGGATCAGGTTACAAAATCTAGTTTGGTGTTTTTTTGTGATTTAGTAAATTTATTTTAAATTTAAGTCTTATCAATATATCAAGAGGAATTAAGGGCATCCCCTACCTAACTTGCGCCGTCATCAGTTAAAAAAAAATCACTCGCTAAGTAGGTATTACAGAAAATTTTAAACGATATTTTATTTATCCACAATTGACAAGCCCCTGACATCATCTCATCTGATGGTCATTGACGATGATGCCGAAGATGAAAGCAGACTTACCAAGATTCCCTAACGCAATGGAGATCTGGCTATCTTCTCTTCAAGCCGGAACACATGTTTGGAGGCAAGACTTAGATAAGATGGTGGTAGCTAGCTAGGCGGGCTATGAAAATGCCCTACCAACCAAACCGAGTCTTACATAGTTGACTCCCACCGGAAATCGAAGCCACGATCTCCTGGTTTGTAGCGACTAACCATTACGCCACAGGGGCAGAACTGAAAACTAAAATAAAGAACAGCGTTTATGAATAGGTAGGTAGTTACTGTTGTTTATTTAGGAACTGTTAACTTTGTGAAATATATATGCATTTTAATGAGTCTAAAAACTATAGTAAGTACCTATTCTTGATGTTCATCGTTTAAAATTTGCCTCAAAGTATGTACTCAGCGAGTAATTATTTCTAACTGGAATGCTCATATATATGTGAGCGGTGGCGCTTCCCCCGCCAGCAATAAACTAGATACATCGCGAACCGGCTGTTTTACTCCATTTGGCTACCGAGAACTTACCATCAAAATAATCACATGACGAAAAATGATTGCGTTTATAGGAAATTTAGGCATTTTTTTTTAATTTACAATTGGTAAGCCCTTGGCATCATCTCACCTGATTTTTGACTACAAATATCACGAATGGCAATTATTTCTAGGACGGTTGACTCAATTCATCAAACTTAATGATATTAAAGATGGTAAATAAAGTGCAGTGTTATTGACTCATTTTATCGGAGCAGTCATACCGCCTCGTACGAGTTCTTTCGCATCCAACGGCTGTTGAAGAATTAATCTAAGCGGGGCTGGTTTCTTTACTCACCGGGATTTTTACTCCTAATAGGTCTACACTTGTCGACAGGGCAAAGTTTTACGAAGCTTTGAGATCTGAAGGAGAAAGAATTGAGGAGTGGGCGACAGGGCTAAGAGGTTTGGCCGTTTTGTGCGAGTTTGGTACGGAGCTGGATACTTTATTGCGAGATTATTTCGTGTTAGGTCTCAGAACAGAGCATGAGCGTGATTGTCTTTTCCATCAAGACTCGAAAACGATGACGATCGTTGGCAATGGAAGTAGCTCAGCAGGCAGCGTGTGCGCGAGTGGCGCGAGTAGCTGCATAGGGTCGGCAAAACACCGGCCGCGCGCGCCAAAGGTGTATAGTGTGCGGATTTAAAAATCATGAAGCATTGATGTGCCGCTGTAAAAACTACAAATGTCAAAATTGTGGTGCCAAAAGTCATTTCAGAAAGGTGTGCAGTGCTAAAAAGTCGAATAGTTCCCGATTGCATCATTCAGGTGGGGATTTAGAAGACGTCGAATAGGACGAGTGTACGGAATGCCGAATTTTTAACCTGAGGTATGTTACCTATTATTCGATTAAACCTTGTATGTCGATCCATAACATAGAATTAAATATGGAACTGGATACCAGATCAGGGCTTAATGTGATTTCAGAGGCACTGTACCTTGATCATTTTTCAAAATTGAAATTGACTAAAAGTAACCTTAAAATGTATTTATACAATGGCCATAAAGTCACGCCACTGGGGTATTTTATAGCTCAAACAACATTATCAAATGTAACCCAAGAATTCAAGATTTTCGTTTTGCAGAAGGACGGTCCACTCCTGTTAGGCTGTGACTTTATGAGACAGTATAAAATGTATTTTGCATGTGATAATTTTAACCTACACATTGGTTCAAATTACGGGAAATTGCACACAACTACACGTCTGCCTGTCAGCGATCTGGCTAAAGACCCAAGAGCACTATACCCAATATATCCGAGATTAGAATGGCGCTCAAACAGCTCAAAAACAACAAGGCTGAACGTCTGAAAGCAGGTGGATCACCGGTACTAAAAGCTCTTCAAAAATTATTTAATTCCGTTATACCCGAGAGACAAACGCCTAAGGCAAGGCACAGAAGTGTGGTCATGCTTTTCTTCAAAAAAGGTGACAACACCCTGCTGAAGAACTATAGACCTATCTCACTTCTGAGCCATGTCTACAAGCTGTTTTCGAGAGTCACTACACTCAGAATATATATACTTTGACTCAGTCTCGCACGCAGGTTTGACGACATCCAGCCTCCCGAACTCCGAAAAGATTTCCGATTTCCGAAAAGGCTTTAGTACCATAGACCACATACATATACAGCGGCAGATTGTACAAAAGACTGAAGAGTACAATCAGCCACTATACTTGGCGTTTGTGGACTATGAGAAAGCCTTTGATTAAGTCGAAACCTGGGCTGTGCTACAGTCTTTTCAGCGGTGCCAAATTTATTATCGATACATCGAGGTGTTGCAGTATCCTGTATGAAAACGCCACCATATCTGTTCGCCTCCTAGCCTGTTCACCGCCGCCCTGGAAGATATTTTCAAGCTTCTAGTCTGGGGGGGACTCGGCATCAATGTCAACGCCGAGTACATAACCCACCTCCGATTCGCTGACGATATCGTGATAATGGCTGTGACTTTGGAAGTTCTAAACATAGATAGATAGCTCGATGGCCTCAGTAAAGTTTCTCAACTAGTGGGTCTTAAAATGAACATGGACAAGACGAAAATAATGTTAAATGTCCGTGTCGCACCCACCCCTCTTAAGGTTGGAGACTCTACACTGGAAGTTGTTGACAAATATGTATTCCTGGGACAAACAGTTCTGCTAGGTAGGTGCAACTTCAAGAAAGAGATCAATCGTCGAATCCACCTCCGTTGGGCAGCGTTCGGGAAGCGTTCGGGAAGCCCCAAATACCGCAGTGTCTCAAGACACTGTCTTTGTCCAGTGTGTGTTGCCAGTGATGACACATGGAAGTGAGACGTGTTTGGCTACTGTGGGCCTCATAAGAAGGCTCAAGATTAACCAAAGGGCAATGGAGCGAGCAATGCTCGCAATTTCCCTACGCGATCCAATCAGGAATGAGATCTGTAGGAGAACCAAAGTAACCAACATAGCTCATAGCATCGCTAAACTGAAGTGGCTGTGGGCAGGGCACATAGCTCGTAGAACAGATGGTCGTTGGGGTAGTAAAGTTCTCGACTGGCGACCACGCACTGGAAAACGTGGCGTAGGCAGGCCTTCCACTCGGCCTTTATCCAGCAGTAGACGTTTTTAGGCTGATATGATGATTAGGATATTTTGATCTAAGAGTCGTCGCGTAGGGGGACCGTTAAGTTGTGAAATAGTAATTATTTGTAATAAAGTAAAACAGTTGTTAAGCGTCGGTGGCTCAACCGGTAACGACTCGGTCCATCTAACCAGAGATACCGGGTTCAAATCTGGACGGCCAATGTACCAATGAGTTTTTCAAAAAACTTACGTACATATACTTACCGATTGCTTTAACGGTGAAGGAAAACAACGTGAGGAAACCTACACATCTGATTCCAGATGTGTACGAAGGTCGCGTTGCACACGTCCGTAGGTGTTAATCTAAATACCCTACACGTGACCGCGGGTGATGCTAAGTGCAACACCAGGCTACCACTGTCTATCCCTTGGATAGCACGGTTAATTGTGCCAATTTGGTTAATCGCGAAGAATAAATATCATAGAAGAAAGCTTAGATAGAGAATGTTCATGGAAAAGAGCTCAAAAGCAACTAGAATTTACAAAGACTTGGATTAGCTCGTTAGAAAATCAACAAGGAGTTGCAACTACAAATAGAGCTGAATTATTGGACCTCTCTACAAAATTTTACGAGCAACTTTATGCCTGTCAAAATGACGAAAACTGTTACCAAAACCCAATTGAAAATAACCAAGTCAAAGACAAAGACCAACCTCCTCTATTCTTAGAATGTGAAGTGAGTCGTGCAATTCAGTCACTAAAATCGCTAAAAAGCCCAGGTGAGGATGGAATTACTAACGATACATTAAAAGCTATCATTGAACCAGTTACCCCACTGCTGACTAAATTATTTAATGAGATTTTAAGGAGTCTACATATACCCCGGGAATGGGAAACTGCAGTTATAAGTCTGCTCTACAAAAAAGGCGATCCAAAGATAATTGGTAATTACAGACCCATAAGTTTGCTACAAACATTATACAAACTTTTTACACAACTATTAATGAAAAGAATGACAAACGTACTCGACTTCAACCAACCAAGGGAGCAAGCCGGATTCAGAGCGGACTATTCCACAGTAGATCATATGTTTACTGTCACACAAATCATAGAAAGATACACTGAATATAACAAGAAACTATACATAGCTTTCGTTGACTATTCCAAAGCTTTCGACTCTATCTCACATAACGCTTTGTGGAGCGCTCTGCATGAACAAGGTGTTAACAGCCATTACATCTTACTATTAAAAACAATATACAATCAGAGCAGGGCTTTGGTAAAACTGGAAAGAAAAGGAGAGCTTTCAGATAAAAAGAGGGGTTCGACAAGGCGACCCCACCTCACCTAAGTTATTCACGGCTCTACTTGAAACGATTTTTAGAAAACTAGACTGGGACCACCTTGGCATAAACATAAACGGCGATCTCCTTACTCATATCAGGTTTGCTGATGATATAGTTATACTGAGCGAAAAGCATGAACATCTGCAGCACATGTTAGAAACTCTGGACCAAGAAAGCAGAAAGTGTGGGTTAGAAATGAACCCCAGCAAAACCTGTGTAATGTCAAATGCAGAAAAAATAATAATACGTATCCAAGGGAAGGAAATTGAATATGTAGAGGACTATGTATACCTGGGACAAATTATATCTTTCTCAAATTGGTCGGTTAAAGAAGTTGAGCGCAGAACAGCTAAGGCGTGGAATAAATATTGGTCAATGAAAGAAGTCTTCAAATCAAGCCTACCAGTCTATTTGAAAAGAAAGGCAATGGACTCAGTGATACTGCCTACACTGCTATACGGCTGTCAAACCTGGCCTCTAACAAAAAAAATAGTTAAGAAAATAAAAGTTTTCCAAAGAGCTACAGAAAGAAGTATGCTGGGCATAAAACTAAGAGACAGAGTTCGAAACGAAGATCTCCGAACGAAAACAAAAGTGATCGACGCAGCTGAAATGGCATGCCGCCTGAAGTGGAGATGGGCAGGTCATGTGGCGCGAAGGACCGACGGGCGCTGGAGCGAACGCGTGCTGCATTGGTACCCGCGAGAGGCGCGGCGCCCGCGCGGCCACCCGCGCCGCCGCTGGAGTGACGACATCGCGCAGCTAGCCGGCTGCACCTGGACCCGCCTCACCCTGGACAGAACTACGTGGCAGCGAATGGAGGAGGCCTACGCCCTACAGTGGGTGTCCCAATAATTAGATACCTATACCTATAGCAAATATATAAATATAAACAGATAAATATAAAAAAACAATAGACATTTATTGACATAACGTAAATACTGTTGGAATTGATTATTGCCTCATGTAATTAATGTAATAAATTTATAAAAAAAAAAAAAAAAATCTAAATTAGTAAATTAATGAGTGTAGGTACATAGCAGATTAAAATGCAATCTGATATTTTAATGATATTAATTTACATGTTTTATTATTTAATTTGGTATTGTTAATGAATGAATGTTTTATTTTTAATATTAATGTATTATAGATCAAATGTAAGTTGATTTGATACAACGTAATGAAATAATTAATATTGCATGTTTGTTGCGCATTAATATATAGGTAATGTAAAATAAATTATTGTAATGTAAAAGAGTAATTAACAAACTTAGTTACTAATAATTTTAAAGTAATACTTTTGCATGCAATACAATGTAAATCAAAATTTTTTGGAATGGGAATAAATGGCTTATATTATTATTATTTAAGTATATGTACGTAAGTTTAGAAAAACTCATTGGTACATTGGGACTGTCCCAATGGGCCCAAACAGAATACCTCTGCTGTAAGTTGACGAGGAGTTTGGTATCTTGCAGATTCCAGGAGATGCTGCAGCATCAGGTCAAGGTTACCATGTTCAATCTAACTCCTATTCATTGAGACTACTCCAATAAGCCCAAATACGATGCTTCTGCTGTAAGTTGGTGAGGAGTTGGGTATTCTGCAGACTCCAGCAGAAAATGCAGCATCAGGTCAAGGTTACCATGGTTTTGCAATATTATTACAGTAACAGGACACCAAATTTTGAATCGATCAGAGCTGTATGTGTTGCCCACGTCCCTTCATCACCTAGATAAGAGCTGATGATCTTCAAACGGCTTTCATTAGTTATAGATGAAAACCACCTCGATGACGTCTGCTTTTAAACAAAAAAAAAACGCATCAAAATCGGTCCATTCGTTTAAGAACTACGATGTGACAGACAGACACACAGATAAACACGTCAAACTTATAACACCCCTAATTTTGCGTCGGGGGTTAAAATATAATTACTTCAATAAATACAGGTCAAAGAGCAGACTATATGCACCCAGCAACATTGACCAGTACGGGGAAGGTTGTGACGCCATATGTAAAGACCTCGTTCAATTCCTTCAGAAAGATTGTAACTTTCGTATACTTTTGTAACTTTGATTGGGTGTTACTATACTGAATAGGTACGTCTAATATAACAGTGAATAGTCATTTATGATACAAGGGTGGTAAGAAAAGTTAATTAACAAACGAGTGAATTTGTAAAAGAGTAGAGACTATTACAAGTACCAGGTGTTACTATACTGAATAGGTACGTCTAATCTAACAGTGAATAGTCATTTATGATACAAGGGTGGTAAGAAAAGTTAATTAACAAACTAGTGAATTTGTAAAAGAGTAGAGACTATTACAAGTACCAGGTGTTACTATACTGAATCTGTACGTCTAATCTAACAGTGAATAGTCATTTATGATACAAGGGTGGTAAGAAAAGTTAATTAACAAACGAGTGAATTTGTAAAAGAGTAGAGACTATTACAAGTACCAGGTGTTACTATACTGAATAGGTACGTCTAATATAACAGTGAATAGTCATATAAGATACAAGGGTGGTAAGAAAAGTTAATTGACAAACGAGTGAATTTGTAAAAGAGTAGAGACTATTACAAGTACCAGGTGTTACTATACTGAATATGTACGTCTAATCTAACAGTGAATAGTCATATAAGATACAAGGGTGGTAAGAAAAGTTAATTGACAAACGAGTGACTATGTAAGCCCGAGCCGTAGGCGAGGGTTTACCATCAGAGTAGAGACTATTACAAGTATCATCGTCACGAGTTTGTCATTTACCTTTTAAACCCATGTATCATACGACGTTTTTCAATACAGTTGTGAGAAAACAAGTAAAATTATATATTGCATTGCTAATCACTTTGAACAAACAAACACGTACCACTGAAACACCGTAAATGGCGCGAATTTGGTTGCCCCAACGACAACCATAAATTACTTGCGTACCATGCAGTGCGCATGCGTAAGTTTTCTCGTGTAAGACTGTAGCAACACTATATCGATCTCCCTCTCGCTCGGATATACGTCTTACTACAGTCTTGTTCAATTTCAACATCAATTTCAATTTAGTTGGGTGCTTGCTATGTGAAATTCACAACCAAGGAGCAAATCATAATAATAATAGGTAATTATTACCAGCGTACAACAGGCATGTATGCGAAATTGAACTTGAAATTATGCAATTTAGTGAAATTAAGCTTATTGTAAAGACTGAAAATATTGAAAGTCAGAGATTAGAATGTGGTCTAGAAATTAAAAAAAGGGGTAAAGTAAAAAGCTTGTGTGCAGTAAAATCAATTTTGCGCGTACTTGCCTGGTATATAAAGGACCACTTTTTTGAGCAGCTGTATTGAAAAGATTTTTATTATTGCATCAAGCTATTTCGGGGACAAAATTTTCCTCTTTTTCGCAGGGAACGTTTTTCTCATTCAAGATTGAAAATATAACGTCATATAAAAAGATAACCTGATGCCTAATATAAGAGTGAAGGTTGTGTCTTAAAATATGGAGCCATCCCAGAGATACAGTATACTTGCTTTCCTGTGGAAACCCTTCGATTATCCGGGATAAATAATAAGACATTTTCCTTGTTTTTATTCACAATTGGTAAGCCTTTGGCATCATTTCACCTGATGGTAAGTGACGATGATGCCGAAGTTGGAAGCGGGCATACCAAGATTCCCCAACGCAATGGGGAAATAGCTATCTTATCTTCAAGCCGAAACACATTAATGTTTTTAACATTGATGTTTTGCAGAAGGACTCATAACTACTCACGGTTTACGCGTAATATATAGAATTTTGAAAACTATGTTTTTTGATATTCCTTCAGGAACCCATTTCAGTATATTTTCGGGAAAAAAGTATCTCAGATGTTACACCAAAACAAAGAAGACAGACAGATAGACAGAAAAAAAATATTTGTTTTTTTACAGTTTTCTTTGAGTATACATTCTTTATGTTTTGTAGCGAAAATAAAAGAAATTGTGGTTAAATGAAATAAAAGCAGTTATTATGTTTTCGCCACATTATACGTAGAATACGTATCATTGCCTAAATACGGATTTTCGAAAAGAAAATATTTGTGGGGTAATTTAGAATACATTTATTTAATAAAAACGGTAAAGGGTAAATTGGTTTAAAAAAAGGATGACCATGAAAATACCGACAAGGTATATCGTTTACGAACATAAGATTTGATCATTAAAATTAATTCGACTGTAATTAAATTAAATTTTAAAAACATAACTGCTTTTATTTCTTTTAACCTCAATTTCTTTTATTTTCGCTATAGTTTATGATGATACTACGATGGTAAAATGGTAAATTAACAAAGGAGTGACATTTGTAAGCCCGAGCCGCAGGGGGAGGCCTTTGTCCGGCAGTGGACGTCTTTCGGCTAATACATTGATGATGATGATGATGATGATAATTATTATTTAATTACATTTTGTAGTTACAGTGCTAAAACATCTCTCTTTTAGAAACAGACTTCAAAAAAATTAAAGAAAAAAAAACTAAAACCCAACTACGGAAAAGTATGATAATAAGAGTTTTCCGCCTGAAATAAAGCCTTAATTTGGGATAATAGCCGTGATCGTATTGGGTAGACAACAGTACTAGAACTACTCGGACTTTGTCACTGTTATGTGACACCCCACACAAGGAGTTTCATTTTATACAGGGTGTAACAAAATTGGTTTAGGTCCCGTTAACTGGGGGTTCTACTCGTCATACTCAACAACTTTCTCCAAGGAACCCATAGTCAATACTCAAAAAAAAATTTGGACCCTCCTTACTAAAATGCACAAAATCGGTCTATCAACTGATCGATTTGTATGGAGAGTAAAACATTTTTTTTTACGTTTTCAGCAAAGTCGTAGAACAAAAGTTGTTCAGTATAATGAGTAGAAGCCCCAGTTAACGGGACCTACACCAATTTTATTACACCCTGTATATTACAGGTTGAGGAAAGTTATAAACTTCCTTAAAAAAATGTTTTATAGCAATGAAGCGGTATAGTAGTTTTATAAACCGCTTGTGTGCTATACTCTATTCACGGAAACGAGCTAGTGGAGCGCTTTCTCTATCACACAATCGCTTACAAAAGACAAGGACGGAAAACTGCGTCACACGAGAAAGGGGGCGTCAACTTTTGCTTAAAAACTAAAGACGCGTTCACATGCGCTTCTTTAAAATTTTTACTGAACTTTAATTTTGTAGAAATGTTTTGGTTTTTACTGCTACAAATTTCGATACCTATTTGATATACTTAAATTAAAGGATAGGCGTAGGCCTTTTAATTTTATTATATATTTATTTGTTATATTTTAATTTTTGACACTTTGTATTTTGACATTATTTTTATGACTGATTAATTAAATTAATTATTTAATTGTAATATTTACAATTTTCATTATTTTACGTTAAAATCATTATTGTTTATTTCTTGATTTTTCACAAATGAAATTATGTTATTATTATTTAATTAAAGGATTATACTTATACATTTAAAGGAAAAAAGAAAGATTTGGAAAAATAACCATTTTTATTTAAAATTATTTAACTTTATACAAAATGTTTAATAAAATAATATATTACTAAAAAATATATATTACTATCTTTATTCGCTATCCCACGATGTATCACTGCTGCTACTGTCGCTTCCTACATTTATAATTAAATTTTCCGTCATGATATCTATATTCCTATCCATTTCATTCATTTTAGGTTCGATAACTTCTGTGACGTGTTGTATGCATTTTTTCCATTTCCACGTCTTTACCTAATTTTTTTCTAATCTTATAAAATAAAACTATTCTATATTACCCCAAAATTTATTTTCTTTTTGAAATTCATATTTAGGCAGCGAGTAAAAATTCTACGTGTCATATGTGGCAAATTCCCAAGTTACCTTTATTTTTGTCACAATTCCTAGAAATACCGAAAAAACTAGTTATTCATAATAAAAGTAAATATTTTCATAAAAATGAACTAATTTTACACGAATTATAAAAAAAACTTAATAATATTGCCATAAAAGAACCGACATAAAAATAGATATAAACAAATAACTTAAAATAATATAACTATAACTTACCGCTTAGAATAGAAAAGAGAAGTACAAGTCCGATATAAACACGCCAAGTCTTCGATAATGCAATCAACTCAAAATCCAATACACAAGCCAGGTCACACAGTAATAGAAGAAACAGTCCAAAGTAATGCCGAAATCCAAAATAATAAATCAATCGCAACGCGGTAGAGGTGGAGACGTCTGAACAGCACGAGTCGCACGAACAGACTAAAAAGTAGCGCACGGTGGACACAGCCTTAGCGTCGTTACTCCGGCCAATGACAGAAAAGATGATTTCTTCGGTACTAGCTCGTCTCCGTGAACAGGGTATAGTTGGGTAGTCCAAGAACTGCCCAGACTTTGTCACTGTTACGTGAAACCCTCTATAAGGAGTTTCATTTCATATATTACAGGTTAAAGAAAAAAAAACTTCCTTATATAATTATTATATGGCAATGAAGAGGTATCGTAGTAATATAAACCATTTGTGTGCTAGTTGCGTAGACAACAGTCCTAAGATCACCTGGACTTTGTCAGTGTTACGTGACACCCCACACAGACGAGTTCCATTTTATATATTACATTTGGAGGAAAATACAAACTTCCTTAAATAATTGATATAGCATTGAAAAAGTCTATCAGTAATTATAAACCGCTTGTGTGCTAGTTGAGACAACAATCCTAGAGCTACCCGGACTTTGTCATTGTTACGTGACACACCATACAACCCCAACAATGGCCTCACGTCTCCGCCGACTCTTCTTCAACCCTAATCTACATTTCAAAAACCATTCAACAACCGAACGCGGACCTTATTTTTAAACCAAAGTAGGTTGGAAACTATTACTTAATCAACTGCCAACACCGAGAACTGAACAACACCATTATTCTAACTGCCCAAGTGCCCAATTAATCATTTATCGCCCAAATATATTTTTACTACCCTAGTAGTTAATTTACCACCCAATGTAACCGCCAAACCAATTGCCCTGATGTGCGTTTAGTTAGGCATTTCTTTAATATCACATGGTAAAATAGGAATCCTCATAAAAATATCGTCTGCCGCAGAAAAACGTAGCAGGCAACCATCAGTTTGATATGTTTTGTCACAAAATATTGGTGAAGCATGAAAAATGATATAGTGTAGATAGCAATAACAATATCCCTGTATTTTCATTGTGTGATGGATGGGGCACACCATACTAAACTGGATATGTGTTCAAGGTGAAATTGTGTTTCGATTACATAAAATCTGACAGTGCTGACTTGGTCTTCCATTTTTAGGGTTCCCACGTCAACAAGGAACCCTTATAGTTTCGCCATGTCTGTCTGTCTGTCTGTTTGTCCGTCTGCCCGCGACTTAGCTCAGAGACTATTAGTATTAGAAAGCTGTAATTTGGCATGGGTATACATTATAATGACTCCTACAAAGTGGTAAAATAAAATCTTGAAAAAAATTTTTTTAGGTTATATATATATATACTAGCTGTCCCGGCGAACTTCGTACCGCCTTACATTACATTACACTGCCCTGCCCTACCCTACACTACCCTACACTACACTACACTACCCTACCCTACACTACCCTACATACACTACACTACACTACCCTACCCTACACTACTCTACACTACCCTACACTACACTACCCTACCCTACCCTACACTACCCTACCCTACACTACCTACCCTACCCTATCCTATCTCTCAAGTTGCATCGAACTGCACATGGTGTGCGAATTTTATTATAATCGGTTAAGTCGTTTAGGAGTCCATTGAGGACAAACATTGTGACACGAGATTTATATATATTAGAAAAGATATCTGAACAGAAGGTGAATTTTTTTCGTAAGGGGCACCGTCGCATAGGTCTTTTATAACAACTGAGGATTTGCAAAAACATGTTTCGATTCAGGGATCCGTTTGCAAAATAATAGGGGTTTAAGTATGAAATTACCGATTCAGTTTTTGAAGTTCAATGCCAAATTTTATAGAAAATAAATAGTTATTGTTTTTTATTACTGACCTTATGGTGACACTGGTTATGGTATTTTATTAGTACCTAGTGGCATGTCTTTCATGTTCCAATCCCCTGAGCTATGTACCATTGAATAGAACAAAGGCGTTTTCTTAGTGGTCAGATGGGGCAATTTTGTAGACTAGTTAAGTTTCTTGAATTTTCCTGAAAGTGATGAAATCTTATGCGGGGTATTCTCAAACATGACAATAGTAACGAAAGAACTGCTGCGATAACTTTTCAGCTTTAAAATTAAAAATGTGAATTTTTAACCTTTAAAAATGGTGATTTATTGAGTTGAAAATAGCCATCTTCATGGGTTTTAAGCCACCATGCTCTCAAAATATCTAAACAATAGGCACACATTTACCAGATATTCATTTATAATATTCTAATGCTATTTTTATTATAAATTTTGTTTAATTAACAATTGTTCTTAATATTAATTTTAAACACCTTATATTAAGCTGAGTGCTAATTTTTGTTAGAGTCAAGTGTCCCACCCCCTACAAGCAATGACATTCAAACATGACTACAATTCAGGACATCTGAAAAAAATATAAAAGTAGTAGGACTTATTCTTATAATGCCAAGTACTTTTTATTTCAGCGCATATGCTCATTCCAAAATAAGCATATTGATCATGCATAAGAGTTGCAATGTTGATACCAATTGGACTTTGACCTTGGACACAAGGTAATGAGTTTCAGGGGTTCGCGTCTCTTGCGCTACTTCTCATAGGAATTTTATATACTTACAAAAAGTAAAGTAAATAAAAAATACTTGGCATTATAAGAAACTATAAATAAAACTTTTAGGTACAAGCTTTTAATTGAAAAGAGTTTTTAAGTTCAGTGAGGTTATTTTTTATTTTAAAAACTTCAAAATAAAAAAAACCCCATGAAAAATCCTCCGAAAAGTAGAAAATAATGTTTTCGCCCTTTAAGTTTAATATAAGTACTAAGTAGTAACATGTTGATCTAATAGTCGACGCGTAAGGGGACCGCTAAGCCACGCTAAGTTTTATTCTTTATAATATTATTTACTAAGTTCCTCTAAGCGACGACTTTTAGATCAAAATATTACTATTTATATTAAACTTAAAGGGCCAAAAAATATTATTTTCTACGTTTTAGAGGTTTTTCGTAGGGTTTTTTTAATTTTTAGTTTTATTTCATGATTTTTAAACTTTACATATTACTATTAGACTCGCTACATTCGAAACTTTATCTCCACATTCACACAAATACTTTCCGGGACGAAACACAAAATTGTGACACGAAATCTAGCCTATTTTGAATCGATCAAACCTGTAGAAGTTTTTCACCTTCCTTGGTTGAAGCTGCAATTAAATGTAAAACCGTAAACTTCAAATTAAATGGATCTGCGACAGTTTCTGAAAACCCCTTAGTGAGCTAGAAAAGGAGCTGATGATATTTTTTTTTACCTTTGCTGCCTATGTCTCTGCTGTAAGTTGGTGAGGAGTTGGGTATCTTGCAGATACCAGGAGATGCTGCAGCATCAGGTGAAGTTTACCACGTTCGTTCTAACACATATTCATTAAGAATATTCTAATGAACCTTAACATGATACCACTGCTGTAAGTAAGTAACAACTTAGGTATCCTGCCGATTCCAGGAAATGCTGTAGCATCAGTTCAAGGTTTCCATATTCCATCTAATAACTATTCATTGAGACTATTGTAATGAGCCTAAAGACAATATCTCTGCTGTAAGTTGGTGAGGGGTTAAGTATCCTGAAGATACCAAGAGATTATGCAGAATTAAATCAAGATTATGATGTTCTATCTAAAACCTATTCATTGAGACTATTCCAATGAGCCCAAACACGTGATTCAGTTGTAAGTTCTTGAGATGTTGGGTATCCTGCCAATTCTTAGATGCTGCAGCATCAGGTAAAGGTTATTTTATTCTTTTAATATCACTAAAATAACAATACTTCAAATTTTGAATCGATCAGACCAGTGAAAGTTGCCAACTTCCCTTCATCACCATTCTGCAGCAACAGGTCTAGGTTACCATGTTCTTCCTAATACTTACTCATTGAGACTATTCCAATAAGCTCAAACACGATGCCTTTGCTGTAAGTTGGTAAGGAGTTGGGTATCCTGCAGATTCCAGGAGATGCTACAGCATCAGGTGAAGGCTACTTTATTCTTTAAATATCACTAAAGTAAAAAGACACTAAATTTTGAATCGATCAGACCAGTGAAAGTTGCCAACATCTCTTCATCATCTAGAAAAGAGCTGATGATCTTCAAACGGCTGAGCAGATCTTCATAAATAATGGCTAAGAACCACCTTGATCACTTTGGCTTTAAAAAAAACCGCATTAAAACCGGTCCATTCGTTTACCATTCGAACTACGATGACGCAGACAGACACACAGATACACCCCTCTTTTTGCGTTGGGGGCTAAAAACCGGGCTTAGATGTACACAGTATTTCCTATGATTTGATTGAAAACAATAAACGATCCTGGGATCTTGATTCCACCTTTGTATTTCATCATCAGATCAACTTCAAACAGTTATCGGAAATACGGCTTCATACTCAATTTCAGCTTAAACGGACCCCTGGAATTCGCTCTAAAATCGATCGCGAGAAGCGGACTTACATACAAACAATGTAATTAACTAAAAGCTTGTAATAGATAATCACCCCTTGCAATACAATCTATGATATCTCTGCACGTCAAAACTAGTAGCTAAATGGGGCCTTGAATTAGGTTAATTAAAACATAGGTACTCGTTTAAACAGGTAAAGTTATGAAGAAGAGACCAATGAAGTACAGACAGTCGAGGACCCGAGCTAGAACTCTATAAAACGCAGTGATGATACATTATTACGTGCTAGCTTTTACTCGCAGCTTCAACCGCGTCGAAACTGTTTTTTTCCCGCAATTTTGTTCCCGCTTTATTCCCTATCCCGTGTGAATTTTGAAAAATCCAGCCTTATTCCTTGTCTACATCAAATTTCAGCTTTCTGGGTTTTATGGTTTGGGCTGGGCGTTGATGAGTCAGTCAGTAAGCTAATGAGTCGAGACCTCTTTTTATATAGATCTCAACGGCAGTATAAGCGAATAGGCCAATAAAACGTGACTAATAAGTGCCCGTAGAATGCGGACTACCGTCCTGGTATGTCCATCAGATTCACTGTTTATTGCATAAGCTGCTCCCATTTACAGCAAATCTACAGAGTGTATTTTTACATGGTCTTTTGGTTGCTCTCGGGAACATAAATAGGAGATTCCACTCATGAAATTGAACAACTTTCCTCAAGGAACTCAGACTGGATTTGGAGTTGCATGGGTAGAACTTTATCGTCGGGTTACAGTTTCCGGGAGTGATCTTTTTACACTTGTACACATAATATTTATATTTCATACAGCGAACCATTGCCTAAGCTGGTCTTATAGTGACTTTTGATTCTATTATAAGAAACAGGACCAATTAGCGTCATAAAATGTGTTTGTGTAAATTCTCCATTTTCTTGCTGACTGCACATGTTTTTGAAAATTTGTGAATGCCTATTGTCATCACTTAAAAAGTTAGTAAAGGTCTCCAAAGATTTTTGCGTGGCAGCAAGGGATTTAGTGGCTGCCCCTACTGGTCTATCTCAATGTACTGACGAAAATAAGGTGGCTCGAATGATGTGTCCGGAAGTGTATTATTGTGCCAAACATTTCACATTGTTGCTTTGCTTACAATAGAATTTAACGAAACACCTACCTTCCTGAAAGCCCGGCTTTGCGCCCCAGCTACCTCTATACCACTAAAGAAACTTTAATTGGCTCTTTTTACAAGTTTTATTAGCTTGCCGTGTTAGTTTTTCTTTTAGTTTGGGACAAATCTCGTAAGCTAAATTAGAACTACTTCCCGGTTTCCGATTGAGCTGAAATTTTGCGTACACGTTAAGTTTAAAGAACAATGAATGAATAGGTAAGTGACGTCATTCTTAACTGGATTTTAAAGATGGCTTCGACTTCACACACAACCTTCATGTTTCTTCGCAGGTTTGTGAAGGTTTCCTCACGATGTTTTTCCTTCACTGTAAGAGCGTCAGATAAACGTACATTTAAAAAAGGAATTCGAAAACCAATTGGTAAGATAAAATAAGATAGGATATGCATTTATTCAGAGCCCACGCAAACAACAAAACAATTATTTTATTAAAACTACTTATTTTAAAAGCTTAAGAACTATTACAAATATAAGGTAGACAACGAAAATGACCAGAGTCAGCTTGAATACTGCGAAACCTTAGATTCGCAGCGCTGAGGATTCTGCCAGGTCATTAAGAAAAAGCGAATGCGCGCACCATTGTTAACCATCCAAACCAACGAGTTAATATGCATTTGATTAATATTAATGCACAGAATTAGGTTAAAGTCAGTCTAGTTATCAATAAAAATGTTTCTAATTCTTTCAAAGATAAAATATAACAGATTTACATAAAAAGCAGAGAAGACAGAGAAAAAATAACCTCTAATAATTATATGAAGCGATAAGTACCCATACCGTAAGAGATTAGTACAACCCTATAATGAAAGTAGTGTTAACTTGAAAAACAAAAGGTTGAGTAAAGTTAAAACTTACCAATGTATCTCGCGTAATCTAATATATAAAAATGAATCGCAAAATGTGTTGGTAAGCGCATAACTCGAGAACGGCTGGACCGATTTGGCTAATTCTTTTTTTGTCGAGTTTGTTATTGTCAGGAGAAGGTTCTTATGTAGAGTAGGGTAGGGTAGGGTAGGGTAGGGTAGGGTAGGGTAGGGTAGGGTAGGGTAGTGTAGTGTAGTGTAGGGTAGTGTAGGGTAGGGTAGGGTAGTGTAGGGTAGGGTAGGGTAGGGTAGTGTAGTGTAGGGTAGAGTAGTGTAGTGTAGTGTATGTAGGGTAGGGTAGGGTAGTGTAGTGTAGGGTAGTGTAGTGTAGGGTAGAGTAGTGGGGTAGAGTAGTGTAGGGTAGGGTAGTGTATTGTAGTGTAGGGTAGGGTAGGGCAGTGTAATGTAATGTAAGGCGGTACGTAGTTCGCCGGGACAGCTAGTCTAATATATAAAAATGAATCGCAAAATGTGTTGGTAAGCGCATAACTCGAGAACGGCTGGACCGATTTGGCTAATTCTTTTTTTGTCGAGTTCGCTATTGTCAGGAGAAGGTTCTTATGTAGAGTAGGGTAGGGTAGAGTAGGGTAGGGTAGGGTAGGGTAGTGTAGTGTAGTGTAGGGTAGGGTAGGGTAGTGTAGGGTAGGGTATGGTAGTGTAGTGTAGGGTAGTGTAGTGTAGGGTAGGGTAGTGTAGTGTAGTGTAGGGTAGTGTAGTGTAGTGTATGTAGGGTAGGGTAGGGTAGTGTAGTGTAGGGTAGTGTAGTGTAGTGTAGGGTAGAGTAGTGGGGTAGAGTAGTGTAGGGTAGGGTAGTGTAGTGTAGGGTAGGGTAGTGTAGGGTAGTGTAGTGTAGTGTAGTGTAGGGTAGGGTAGTGTAGTGTAGTGTAGGGTAGGGTAGGGTAGGGCAGTGTAATGTAATGTAAGGCGGTACGTAGTTCGCCGGGACAGCTAGTAGATTAAAATAAATATAAAGATGTGACAGCATATGTGGTAGCATGGGACAGGGTCCTTTGTTCCTTTAATAGCTACTCCCGGTAACATCTTTTGAATGCGAACTTTGACGTAATAGAACTAATAGGCGGGGGAATATCATTCCAGCACTTAGATAAGAGGAAACTAAAGCTACCACGAAACATAGAAGTTCTATGCTTTGGTATAAAAAAGATGTTAGAGCATAAACCTGCTGTATAACTATGTGGAGCATATCTCCAAACAAGTTAGTCATAAAGGTACTAAGGATGTTTAGTCTTGATTACTCCAAACAGAAGTGAGGCATAAAGAAGTTTAAGACGCGCATTCAGTTTTAATATATTAGAAGAATTCAGAAATGCCGTGACATAGGGGATGGGAAAAAAATCTTGCTCAAGTATTTTATACACGTTGTATCAAATGAAACGTCTTTTTTTAGTTATGACATAGTTAAGTTTAAATAGGATAATAGTTTCACAGAGTCTTACACGAAGATTTAAGCCGATAAAAACAGTTTCAAATAAGCTCCGAAAACATCATCACATAACTTCACATCTTTTCAAAACGAAGATAGCTGTCCATAAGTATTTCCAAATTCCGTACCTCAGACACTCGCTCAATCGTTTGACCATTTATTTTAATTGAGGGATTATATGCAGTCAATTTTTGAACTTGACGCTTAGTGCCAACTACCAAAAGCTCTGACTTAGAAGAATTAAGAACCAAACAGTTATCAACAGACCAGGTGACAAAGCGATTCAGATCTTCATTAAGTGAGGCAATCGCTGCTGCAATGTTCGTTGATTTGACGGGAATGTGTACCTGTAAATTATCGGCATACAGATGATAGTTACAATAGCTTTACCGCCTCCGTGGCGTAATGTTTAGTCCATTCGCTTGACACCAGGAGGTCGCGGGTTCGATTCCCGGCGGGGTCAACTTGTAAGCATGGGGGTTTTCTAAGCACGCCTGGCTAGCTACCATCATCTTATCTAAGTCCTGCCGCCAAACATCAGTTTTAACAACATTCATGAGTTCCGGCTTGAAGATAAGATAGCCAGATCCCCATTGCGTTGGGGAATCTTGGTAAGCCCGCTTCCATCATCGGCATCATTGTCACTTACCATCAGGTGAGATGATGCCAAGGGCTTACCAATAAAAAAAAATAAAAAAAAAGCTGATGCAGTTGACAATGTCTGCACTATAAAATATAAATAACAGTGGGCCTAGTATCGAGTCCTGTGGTACTCCTCGTGATATTGATTTTAGTTGACAAACGAGACATTCAACATTTGATTTAAAATTACTTTTTGTTTTCGATTGCTAAAGTAACTATCGAACCATTTGACTGAATTATCATTAAAACCATAATATGATAGTTTTAATAGTAAAAGAGCAATATTTATAGCGTCAAAAACCCTAGAGAAGTACAATAAGGTAAGGAAGCAACCGGATCCAGAATCAATCGATGAATGGTGATTATCAACTATCTCAAAGCAAAGCAGTGGGTTGTGCTACGATCCTTTCTAAAGCCCGCCTGTAGTTCAGGAAGCACACCACTATGCTCGCAGGAGTTGGCAACTTGTAAATAAATGGCCTTTTCAACTATTTTCGAGAAATATACATACTTCCCATGCTAATTGGACGTAAATCCTTGAAATCCACTGAATTGTTTTCTTTGGTATAGGACGAACAAGAACGACTTTCCAGGCAGATGGGAACAATAGATCTACTAACAATAGCGGTTATGACACTTAAAGTTCTGGGTAAAGGAAGTAAAATAATGTCCAAATTAATGCCCTCTGATCCTTGTGCACTCGAATTTATGCCAAGAATAATTTTAGCTATCGCGTTTTCATGCACTGCTGTCTCAAACCGAAAAGTTACGTCGCTGTGTCTCCGATGTTCAAAGTTGGTATGATTAGAAATTTTTATGAAATCTTCTCCTGGGATGTTTAAAAAATAATTGTTTATAGAGTCAGAGTCATTAAGGTAGTCAGGAAGATCACCCCGACTTTTAAAATCAGGCAGAATAGTTGATATCAGATTAGGCCACAAAAATATTGAATCATTAATGTTTCATCCAATTTTATGATTAAAGTAAACTACTTTTTCTGCGTACATACTAGTATTGGTAAGATGCTTTAAAGTCTCATACTGTTTTAGGGTTTCGAACAAAAGAAACGGACCCTTATAGGATCACTCGTGCTTTTGTCTGCCTGTCCGTCCGTCTGTTACAGATAATTTGCTCCGAATCTACTGGATCAAATCAGGTGAAATTTGGTAGGAAGGCGTAATCCTATGACCCAAACATAGATTTGCAAAGTAAAAAAAAATTTTTTGAAAGTACTCTTTATTAAACTGTGAAATAAGCGTCATTTTTGGGGGATAAATTAGGAAATTAAGTACATGAAAAGTCCTACGGCTGTGATTCATATTATAAATGTTCTAAATTCTACTATATTTTTTTACTTTTGAAGGCAGATAACATTTATAAAAAATCTTAAAAAGCCTGTCTACAGAACGATTAGGTATCAGGGTCAATATATATTATATGGCAATTATTATAATATAAATAATAGGGTAATGATTTTTGGGTCTAGTTTGTACCTAGGTTACTAGATAAGTTTTGCAATACACAAATATGAAACAAAGAGATGGCATATCATATATATATTTTAAAACTATATTTCCAAAGACAAAGTTTGGCGGGAAAAAGTTCTTTTTTTATTATTTTTTTATTTAAAAAAATAGATTTAATATTTAAAGATGTAGGCGTGGGTCTAGAGACGACTTACGAGTTGTAATTCGTTACAACTTTGAGAGGGGTCTGTCTTTAGATGACTGTCTCAAGGAAATACAATCTGTATTCAAACAAAACTGCCCTCATCGTACGACTGTTTACCGTTGGTATTGTGAGTTTAAACGTGGAAATTTCGAAGTTTCTGATGCACCAAGATCGGGACGACCCAGTGATGTGTGTACTCCAGATAACGTTGCCAAAATAGAAGAAACGTTAAGAGTTGATCGTCGAATGACCTATAGGCAAATAGAAGAAGCCCTGGACATCAGTGCACCAAGTGTACACAAAATTTTGCACGAAATTCTTGGAGTAAGAAAAGTTTGCACTCTATGGGTACCTCACGACCTAAAAGAGGAGCAAAAGGACTGTCGTGTATTATGGTGTGAAAATTGAAAACTGGTCAAGTGCTTATGTTAACAGCATCGTCACTGGTGAAGAAACTTGGCTATATTATTATGATGTGCCGTCTAAAAGTAAAAATAAAGTTTGGCTCTTTGAAAATGAGCCTACGCCAACACAAACCCGCAAATCAAAATCTGTTAAAAAGAAGATGATAGCTGTATTTTTTACTAGCTGTGGTATAATCGATCGAGTAGTTCTGGACAGTCAGCGTACTGTAACAGCTAACTGGTACACTAATGAATGTTTACCTCAGGTGCTTGATAAACTTAAGGAAATACGTCCCAACTCCAGACTCGGTACTTGGCATTTTCACCATGATAACGCACCGGTACATCGAGCGGCTCTCACAGTGAATTTTTTGACGACTGCTAGGATGAAAATGGTCGAGCATCCACCATACAGCCCCGACCTAGCCCCTTGTGACTTTGCTTTATTTCCTATTATCAAAGATAAGCTGAAAGGGCGGATATTTACAAGCAACGAGGAACTTTTGAGAGCTTGGGGTCATGAGTGTGCTGTACTTCCAGAAAACAAATGGATAGATATTTTTGATGATTGGTTTTTACGCATGACTAAATGTTTTAACTGTAACGCAAATTATTTTGAGCGATTGTAAAAAATAAAGTCGTTTTGCATTTATCTAGTAACCTATGTATGCACGAGTATGCGTGTAGCTCATGACCGGTCGTCGTGGAAATCCTTGGGGGAGGCCTTTGTCCAGCAGTGGAAGTCTATCGGCTGATATGATGATGATGATGTATGTATTGATGTATGTATATGTATAAATGTATGTCTGTTTCTTTGGCTGAGCCTGTAGTCTATAAGACCTGATAGATTTTGGAGTGCAATGTGTCGTTAGATTGGTCTTGATTCCGTGAGCGACATAGGATACATTTTTACCCAGCTGTCTAACAGAGGGGACATGTTTTCATTAATTTTTAATTAAATTGATTTTTGTAGTGTGATTTAGAAATAGGTTAAGATCATGAGTAAGTGCACTTTTCGGGGACATATTTAAGCCTTAAGCTTGTGTGCAAGCACTTAAATAGCTCTCTTATCCTGCACTTATCGTTTTATACCTTCCCCGGTTGTCTGGTACGTTATATATAAGATATGTAGTAATCTTATACGCTAACTCTAAAAGCAAACCCGGCAAGGGGTCTCTGTCAAGTAGGTTTTTCTTAAATTCACAATAAGAAAGCCCTTAACATCATCTCACCTGATGGTAAGTGACGATGACGCCGAAGATGGAAGCGGGCTTACCAAGATTTCCCAATGCAATAGGGAACTGAATATCTTAACTTCTACATGAAATGCAACTGTCTCCTACAGCCTACAGCTGATCAACCAATTTTGTGCATTTATGTATGGAGGGTCTATTTTTTTTGAGAATTGGGTTAAATGAGTTCCTTGTGGAAAGTTCTTTAGTATGATGAGTAGAAGCCTAAGCCTTAATCGAAGGGACCTACACCATTTTTGTTACATCCTGTATAATAGGTATCGACACGTCGTCGCGTCAATCATGCGGTTAGGCTTGCATTTCCTTAATTAAGTACCTGATGACGCAGTTTCTGTTGTAGACAGGACAATCCTATTGAGGCACTAAATAACTAAATCGTCTATTATAGACACAAAAGGCCAACCTTAGACCATAATACATAAGGTCTAACAAAATTAGCTAAAACTATTTTAACTGGTGCTTCTACCCACGAAAGTAAACAACTTTCCCCATGAAACCCATAGTCAAATCTCAAAACAAAATGTTGAACTTTCCATACTAGGTTGGATGATCAGCTGATCGAGTTAGTATGGGAGAGCCAATTTTTTTTTTACGATTTGACTATGGGTTCCATGGGGAAAGTGGTTCAGTTTCATTAGTAAAAGCACCGTTTAAAATAGTTTCAACAAATTTTTTTACACCTTATAATATATTATACTCTTAAAACTTTAGGCTGGCTATATTCAATAATTTACTTTGGTGCTCGCATTATAAATGCTTGTATGAGTGGCCCTTCATCATATCAGCTCATATACGTCCCCACCAAGCGTACTCTGAACTAGTCGACCACAGAGCTCAGCGCGGGTTGATCGATTTCACTCACAACCTTCGTGATTCATCGCAAACGTGTGCAGGTTTCCTTATGATGTTTTCCTTCGCCGTAAGAGCGTCAGATAAACGAAGATATTATCCTACTAATATTATAAACGCGAAAGTTTGTAAGATTGTATGGATGTATGTTTGTTACTCTTTCACGCAAAAACTGCTAAACGGATCTGACTGAAATTTGGTAGATAGACAGATTAGGACCTGGATTAACACATATACTACTTTTTTCCACGTTCGCGAGCCGCTTGTGACTCGCGCACTGCGCACCTTCGAAAAGTCATAGAAACGTTGTCCACGCGGGTGAAGCCGCGGGAAACAGCTAGTGAAATCTAAATTCGAAAACACATAGGAATCGATCCACGACCTCTAGGAGGTAGCGGCCCTGGCCGTTACGCCACAGACGCTCACTTGAACATTTTTAGGGTTCCGTACCGCTAAAGGTAAAAAGGGAACCATTATAGGATCACTTGTATGTCACAGCCAATTTTCTCGAGAACTACTTTACCCATTGAGTTGAAATTTGGTGCACATATGCAAGTTGGTGAGCCAAATACGGACGTGTAACTTAAATAAATAATTTAATTTAAATAAAAAAATATATGGGCCACCTTTGGGACATAAATTAGAAAAAAAATATATTTTGTGTCATATCAAACGGAAGGTTTTGTTGTAAGAATTTTAAACATTTTTTTTAATAATTTTAAAATAAACAGTTTTGAAGTTATTTAAGAAAATAGGCGAAAATTGGCCATTCATCTCCGAAACTGCTTGGCCTACAATTAAAAAAAATCACAGTTTATTAGGTTAAATGCATAGATTACAGGAAAATCTAAGAGAAAATATAAAGTCGGTCCGTTTTCACAAGAAAAATGAAATTTCTATATCCAGAATAAGTAGACCCCTATTTACCTAGATCAAGGTATGTACTGAGAGGTCTTGTTCTGTTGGAATTTAAAGATTTGGTGCGGAACCCTGTTTGTGTGACCCCGTTTTGCACTTGGCCGGTTTTTTATTAGCTAATAGTGGTAAGAGTGTGTGCTCAGCGGTTGTTGAGCTAGCGTGTTTTGGACTTATGTGCGTCAGACCTAAGTTGCGGAATCGGTAGGCTGACTGATAGACAAGACGAAATTCTAAGGGTTCAGACATAGGTAAAGTATACATAGACCTAACAAACGCATACTTTGCGTGCCTAGCGGATGTGCAGAGAGCACACCTCAACCACACCCTGGACACCTCATACAATGCGTCAGAAATGACATTTCAAAAAACGAATGACGGAACAAACAAAATGGCGGCGAAATCCTATACGTTCGACAACCAAACTGTAAACAATCTGTATCAATCTGGGTGACGAGGCGGTAAGGTTGCAATCTAGAGAGCGGTAGGGAGTGTCCATACTGTATGTTAGTAATAATATGTATACTTTGCCTCAACACTGCACGATTTGGTTCGTATGCAACCGAATCCCGTAGTAACAGCTTTCTCGAAAAAATAAACTGCCTTCATTGCAACCATTGTGAATCGTAAAAAAACTCTTTAAAGTTGTTTGTCGCTGGAATAGAGATATTTCGTTTCGTAGTGTCGTGATAAATAAAAGTACGAATTAAAAAAAGTACTTAATTAAAATACTCGACTGCGGTACAAAAAAACTAACTGAAAAGCAAAAACCAGCAGAAATGTTTTTCATAATACAGTTATCTGGGAATGAAAATGTAATTTCTAAAGTCCAGAATAAGTAGAACCCTATTTACTTAGATCAAAGTATGTACTGAGAGGTCTTGCTCTGTTTGTATTTTATTCTATTAATATTGGAACTAGGGACTGAAATACATTCCTGTGTACGTATTAAGTTTATATAGAGTTTAAAACTTATAGGTGTTACCTTATGTGTCTGTCTATCCGTCCGTCAGTCTGTCACAGCCAATTTGCTCCGAAACTACTGGACCAATGGAGTTGAAATTTGGTACACATTTATGTAAGTCGGAGACCCAAAAACGGACGCGTGTAACGTAAATAAATACATTTTAGACCAATAGACACTAATGATTAAAAAGTGCCCCCCATAGTCAAATGGCCAATTTATATGTACCGTAAAGCACCGCACCGCACCGCACCACCCTACCCTACCCTACCCTACACTACCCTACACTACACTACACTACACTGTAACGCGGTACGCTGTAATTCGTTCTTCTTTCATTTGACCTTTTTTTCATTACATCTATTTGCCATTTTACGCATGCGCTGTCATCTATGTGACTTTTGATTCAAAAATCAAAATTCTATTATCCAACTTTAATCATCTAGTTTCTAGATCATCATCAGACCCTCAAGCTTGAGGGGGCAGAAGAGTCACCATAAAATGAATATATCTTTATACCCTTCACGTTGTTTTTGATCAGAAAAGAAATGAATGTGATACATACTGTAACCAAGTATCAACTGTGTTTAGTTATGCAGAAAATCGCATCATCTATGTAAGCATCAGCCGCGTGCTCGTAAGCGAGCTACACTGTACCAAAAATTAGAGAGCGTAAAATTGTTCAAACGTCCTTAAATTAAATATTTCTAATACATAAATACCTTGCATACCAAATCTAATATATCGATATTAAAAATGCCTGACTGTAACTACAATACTATGGGAGTAATACCATTTGTGGAAAGAATATTGCACGGAAAGTTTCAATTGAATAAATTTACTTCTAATCTGAAGATCTAAAATTTAATTCGATATATATGCTTTTTAATTTATTGCACAACATTACACATTATTTCTTTACTTCTAAATAGTCCCATATTTTTTAATTATAAATGCCCAACTATTAAACTAGGCAGTTTTCTTTCTAGGTACTTAACCATTGTTATTTTGTCAATTTTAATCATCTCAACCTTATCATTTATAATTTAAAGTATATTTTGATTTATTGATTTTATAGGTTTTTTTTTGTTTTTGAGGGATGTTACTTTAAAAAAAATATCCAATAGCTGTTTGTAGTGTGCTGTATGTGTAATGGCTGGCTCGGTGCTAGAACTACAAAATGATCTTCAGCGTTCTATAGAATTCTTCTATTCTGTGGATATCGCTTGCAGTGGCAATTTATCACTGTCGACATTTATTGGGCAGAGACTCTTAACTCTGATTAACTTATCCCCCCCCCCTCCCCTCCCCCGCCGCAGTGAATTCGCTTTACTCATGTCTACGACATCCCAAATTATCCTGTAAGAAGAATAAATATCTCTCACTTACAGTTTAAGTCTTCAGGGCTTATCGTATTTGATTTACTTGATTTTCTGAACCCAGTTATCTGTAGATTTTCTTACGTATTAGATTATAGCTTTACAAACGACATCTTTTAAAGCTCATTTATAATTATGAAGTACAACTTTAAAGTTATACTGGGTTTAAAAAATAGTGTAGTGAGCGATAACTGGGGCTACTGTTAATTATACTGAACAGCTTTCTCCAACGAAATCATAGTCAATACTCAATAAATATTTGGACAATCCATACAAAATTAATCAATCTGCTGATTGATTTTTACAAGGACCTAAAGTGACTTTGGGTCTCGTTGAGAAAGGTGTTCAGTACGATGAGTTAATGCCCCACTTAACGGGTTCTAAACCAATTTTGATACACTCTGTATACATTGACAGATAAATAGCTTGAATACATTATATTTAGCTGTCAAGTCAATGTATTGTTAGTTCAACGTTCATTCCTTGCTTGACACAAAATAAATTGACACGTCCATTAAGGTTTACCTTCGGCTCCGAGGCTTCATAAGATAGAGTAATAAATAACAAACAATAGATAGGGTAGGTATACGGAAGTCTAGCGACATTAAAGTTGCATTCACCAACAGTTGGTCGGAAAAATCTTATCAAGTAATGAGAAAGTTTTCAATGACGTTGACTGCTTCAGCCCTTATACAGGGTCTTAACAAAGGTATGCACTTTCTTTTAACTGGAACTTGTACTCATAAAACTGAACAACTTTTCCTAAGAAACCCATGGATAAGCGCATTTGTTTTATTTAATTAAAAGTATTAAATTGCGCGGAATACGCCAGAAAACTAAAGTGCGTGCCCGCGCGGTCATTGAATTCGCGTGGCCTCAGCTGATCATACACGCGGAGTTGTATTCTGAGTAGTTTGTAATTTCATAAAAAATATTAATTGCGAATTGACCATGGGTTTCTTAGGGAAAGTTGTTCAGTTTCATGAGTACAAGCTCCAATTTAAAAATGTCCATACCTTTGACCCGTACCTACTTAGTTTTCAACTTTTGACGACAACTAAAGCGTCGTTAGTATGGGTTCAGCCAATTCAGCTGATGATTTTAAAATAAATAAAAGAGTTCTGGATTACTTTAATATATGCAAAAAACTCTAGCAATGGTGATAATTTTAAAAGAATTAAATTGGAATCGCGCACCAAAGGTTGTTTATTACTTCATCATCATCATATCAGCTCATTTACGTCCCCGCCGAGGGGCTTTGTGTAACCTGACAGTATACTTATTTATATTACCGCATTTACAAAAAAGGGTATTCTTTCATGAAGCACGAATCCGACTCACATGTGGCTGGCTTATATTTGTTTTTTAACACAAAATCTGTGAAGATTTAATTTTTCACTTCTAACTGTCTAGTTATTTATTTATCACACGCTTCTATTTGCAAATGGATCTCATTTTTTTTTTCAGTACGGGTCTACCACATAAAAAGGCTTTGCTTATAGGTAACCTTCACATAAAAATGATAAGGAACTCAAAGGAATGAGCCCGGGCCTTGTTCCTACTCAAGGCCTCTGGGGAGCTTATGGAAATAGCAGCGTTATCCGAGCATAATAAGCCAGCATACCTAACTAATCTACACACGGCATTGTGCCTAGCCAAATTCGGAGACGAATAAGGTTACGCCCCAACAATGAACACATAAGTTTTTGACCCATCGTTTACAAATCTATAAGTCAACAAAGCAATTTTGCTATGCTACCTGTAAAAGTTCTCCCCATTTTACTAAAATAAATTACCTAAAATTCCAGAATCCACAAAATGTCGAATGGCACGAAAACATCATCCCGCCATGAGGCAGCACGGTGACGCGTCATCCCGATATGATTTCACAGGAAAACCAAATGATACGACATCTTTCTGCTTTCAGGTGATTCGACAACGTTATCTCGCTGTGAGCGACACGGGAACATTTTCTCTGCTTGAAGCGACACGGGAACGTTCTCTCCGCTTTTTTCCGGTTTAGCGAACATGAATACGTCTTCCTAATTTGAGGCTACACATACATACTCGTAGTAAATACCAAATATCCCATGCCACTATGGCCCCTGGACCTAACTTCCTCTGGGTTTTTTTCTACATTATGCTAGATTAAATTTAAAAATTAACAAATAAATTCTTTAAGTCTTCTCACAAATTCTAGAGAGCAGCAGGGAGTGTCCATACTGTACGTTAGTACTAATATACATACTTTGGTAAAATAGAAGTGATATGGACGTGAATAAGAAGTGAGACATAGGCTACTTTTTATCCCGTAAAAATAGCATAATTTGCAAATTAGCAATTATCCTGCATAGTTCCCGAGAGATCTGGAGAAAACTCATGTCCACGCTCGTGAGATGCTTGCGGCTCGCGCACCACTCACATTCAAAGGCAGTCATAAAAACGATGTCCACGCGGGCGAAGCTGCTGGCAAAAGCTAGTATACTTATAAACGATATTAGAATGTAAGTAATAATACTTAACTTCTAGTATGTTTATTTGATATTTTAAAAATACATGTAATTCATGGCACTATATCGTACTGCAAAGTTTCGTTGACCGACTGAGGAAGTTCTGCGGGGTCCACTAGCTTCCTTTCCTACACTTAACTCAAATAATGCCTTTAACTCTCGCATTGAGAAGAGTCGGGGAACACACACGCTGAATGACGTCTTCATTACAACCGAATCTTTTTACTTTCGAGCAAGATATAGTAACGGCAAAAAAAACGAAGTTGAGATTTTCTTGGGGATCGACTGTCTTACACTACTATTCTAAAAACAAAAAAAGTATACATATAAACCTGACACCGTTGTATGCAAAAAAAAAACAATGGTATCTTGCTTAAATTGATAAACATAGAAAAAGGATTTCATTAGCTAACTAGTAAAGTAATTAGTTTTTATAGGCTTTTTACAAAAATATTGAGAAAACCTTGGAAATGTGCAACGCGCCAAACGGACTCCCGTGCGTCCAAATTAGTCTACACGCTTGAGCCGCGGCAGCACGTTTGATATACACGCCTGAAGGCCTTAAGATGGGTCAAATGACAATATTCAATTCAAATTATTGAAGGACTGTATAAAGCTCCGTATCTGTATAAAGCTCTGTACAAAGCATACTTGCCGATTGCTTTAACGGTGAAGGAAAACATCGTGAGGAAACCTGCACACGCCTGCGAAGAAACTCGAAGGTTGTGTGTGAAGTCGACCAACCCGCACTGGGCCCGCGTGGTCGACTAAGGCCTAGTCGCTCTGATTCAGGGTAGGCTCGAGCCCCTCGGTGGGGATGTATATGAGCTGCAATGATGATAAAGCTCACCATGGAAAAAAATAGTAATAAAAAATCGATTTAATTGAATATAATTTTAAAAATATTACCACTTTTGATGTAAAAAAAATACATACACTGTAGCCTGTTTTGGCTTTAATTGCAAAATTTCTCGAAAACAAATAGTTAATATTGAATCAAGCCAACACACAAAAATCGGTGACTTTAAGACCTTTCATTTTAATTAAACAATTTTTTTTAAACTTATTTGAAAGTGATGAAAAGTAATAAAAACATGTAAGAATCGAGAATTGGGCGTTCGGTTTCAACGTAACAACCGCATTGAAACCCGCATTGATTTGAACTTAAAATAAATAGACTTACGTTCGACATTATTAAAACACGTATCAACCTGCTCGGATAGAGTGATCTTATAGCTTGAAGGGTAGGTAGCTAGGTACCTACATTCATTAGGATGAAAAAAAACTCTTTTGTCTGACATTTTTCTTTGCTAAATAAGCCTGAGGCAGTCATTAGTAGCGCTATATTTTTGTGTAACATTACTTTGATTCATTAACTTGTTTTGTTTCAAGACTAGGGTATTCTAAGGTTATTTATTACGAATAAAATAAAATAAAACATCTAACATGTTTAAAATATGTCCAGCACAGGGAAGTCAGAGCGTGCTATGCTCTCAGTTTCCCTGCGTGATCAATCAGAAACGAAGAGATCCGTAGGAGAACCAAAGTAATCGACACAGCCCTCAGAATAGCTCAAACTCAAGTGGCAGTGGGCGGGGCACGGAGCTCTTAGAACAGATGGCCGTTGGGGCAGTAAAGTTCTTGAGTGGCAACCGCGCACAAGAAAACGTAGCGTTGGCAGGACACCCACACGGTGGACCGACGATCTGGTGAAGGTCGCAGGAAGTCGCTGGATGCAGGCAGCGCAGGACCGGTCGTCGTGGAAATTCTTGCGGGAGGTTTTGTCCAGCAGTGGACGTCTCTCGGCTGATTTGATTTCAGAAAAATCCGTTATAATATTTTTGTTCACATGCATAGGAGACATGGCATCGCTCGGTCGCCCAGTGTAACGAAAATGATTGAAATCGGGATAAATGCTCTTCAAAATTCCGTTACATCTTACATAGAATTTAGGGAAATATATGTTTAACGGTGGAATAACAGAAAAGAACATTAGAGGTATAAATAAAATTATAATATAAAATATGTAAAGTTAATAATTGGATATATGAAAAAAGGGTTGGTGACCGCAGGATTATATGAAAATTTCTTACAAAACAAAAATAATTAAATAGGGTCAAATTTAGGAAGTTTAGAACCAATTACTAAATATAGAACGAAATGTATGAACATGAGCTTACATTGAATATTTTGAAGATTTAAGAATTGTAGAGTGGACGATCCATTTTTCTGTTAATTTAGAGATATCACTTAAATTGTATGTAAAAATGCACACATAAAACAAGTTAAATTAAACACTGATTAAAGTTTATAAAAAACCATGGGTTCTTGGCCGGGAAAACTGAAGAAAAAAGGAGTATGTACTTCCCTTAACTGCTGGCTCGATGGAAGTTGCTTAGGGCGATGGCAAAGCAAACATGCTGCTTCAGCGAAGATCAGTACAGTAAATTGTTCAGCCTGCTGGGCCTGTGGTGCCAATATGTCTTTCACAGATTTCCTCGGTGTTATATGGCCAGTAAAAAGGAAAAGGTAAAGGTACACCCTTGAAATTCCGGCAGGGTCCCGATATTTGTTTTAAAAAAAACTGCACAAAACATATATTGCACAATGAACTAGCAATAAATTTTCCTAATATTTCACAGTCTAAAAAAAATATGTGCGGTCACCCTTTCAGCTGTTCTTTTTCAAAAAACAATCTTCACATGTCAGATGCCACCTTTTAAAATTTTCCTCTGACACGCCAAAAAGAACGAAACCAAACGAACGAGAATCTAATTTAAAAGAGTTTTTAATCTTGGGACGAGATGTTTGTTTACGTCACACCAGGTACTAACATATACAGTGTGTGTCGGATGGAGTAACCGATATTTTAAAGGCATGTAATACTACACCACATTTCATTGACGAAATCCGCCCCCCCCCCCCAATTAGGAGGTTGCATTCCTCTCCCCTCTAAATGGCAGCCATTTTTATTTTCAATTAATTTTTTTGTAGCTATTCATGAAAAATATGTTTTCTCTTGAATTACCACAGCAGTACAGACTTTAAAATGGTCTAATTTGAAAGGTTATTTAATTTGTATGGTGATCCATATATAAAATTAATCGAAACATTTGAGAAAAAACACAAAAAACAATAAAAGAAAAAATTAAAAGGAATATAATTTTATTTTCCTTTTCTTGAACCTACTTCTAAAACGAGGTCATTAAAGTCTTATTTTTTTCTTTTAATTCCATTTATTTTAAACAGAGCTATAAAACGAAACCGAATTATTAATTAATGTACCATTAGATTATAACTTAGTGTGCCAATTTATGGTTAATACGCGACACTCGCGGTTTGTTACTTGGAAATGGTCAGACGGGCCACGCTCAGGTTGTAGTGAGAGCTGTCTGCAGAATGGAGTCACTTTAAACAATTGTTTTAAGTTGTGATTGAGTTGAAAAAAAGTGAAAATTTTAAATAGTTATTTTAAAAATTACAATTAAAGGATTGTCACAACCCCCCGCACAAGGATCTCTTAACCATCAATTTGCATCACTGCATAAGTAACTAATGGTAGATAATTTAGTGTCGTTTTGTAGCTTAGCTTATAAGATATATAAGAAAAAACAACACGCAACGACCTAGTTTTTGCAGTAGGTTTAAAAAAAACTTTTTGCATAATTTTTAGGGTTCCGTACCCAAAGGGTAAAAACGGGACCCTATTACTAAGACTCCACTGTCTGTCCGTCTGTCAACAGGCTGTATTTCATGATCCGTGATTGCTAGACAGTTAAAATTTTCACAGATGGTGTATTTCTGTTTGCTTCTATAACAACAAATACTTAAAATTAGAAATGGTGAGTCTCCATACACAAAATGTGTTTTATTTTTAAATGTGAAGAAACTAGCCACATCTATTATGATGATACGGAACCCTCTGTATGTGGTTCTGACTTGCACTTGGCTGGTTTTTTAAAACTTTTTGTGTTTTTCCTCAAATGTTTCGGTTAATTTTATGTGTGAATCACTAGAATAATTAAATTATATTTCAAATAAGACCATTTTGAAGTCTGTACTAATGCTAATTCAAAAGAAAACACATTTTTCATGAACAGCTATAAAAAAATGAAATAAAAATGGCTGCCATTTAGAGGGGCGAAGAATGCGATCCCCATGGGGGTTTTTCGTCGATGAAATATGGTGTATTGCATGCCCTTAAAATATCGGTAACTCTATTCATCACACACTGTATAATTTGTGTATTAATGTTACCTTCCGTGAAATTGATTTATATATAACAACTGTTTTATACATATACAATTTACGATAGGCATTATGAAGCGTTCGTGTATAATCAATCACACAAGTTAACTGGCTTAAAGCAGGATAGGTTTGACCACGGATAAAATAACCTTATTTATCATATCCGATGGGTTTGTCTGTAAGTGGATTTTATATTGACCATTTCTGCGTGTTGCGGAGCACCTAAAGTCATTAATATTGGTTGCTATCACTTAATGGCGGTCATAAAGCCGAGTCAGATGTTTTACAGGCAGCTTGAAAAGCTTCTGACAGTGGGCCTCGTCACTAGCCCTACAACCTCCACCAATCAGGACTTGGCCCGCGTGTGGGGACTTTGTCCTAACCGTCCTGAGTTTGGGAAAAAACCGTGCCCCAGCTGTAGGCACGTTAATAGGTTGATAACGAACGAGTTTAGAGTTTATTAGCGTGATCGAATCAGAAATGAGGAGATCCGCAGGAGAACCAAAATAACCGACGTAGCTCACAGAATCGCTAAACTGAAGTTAGTTGTGCTGAAGTGGCAGTGGGCAGGGCAAATAGCTCGTAGAACAGATAGCCGTTGGGGTAGTAAAGTTCTCGAGTGGCTTCGTAGCGCAGGCAGGCCTCCCACGCGGTGGGCCGAAGACCTAGTAAAGGTCGTGGGAAGCCGCTGGATGCGGGCAGCGAAGGGCCGGTCATCGTGGAAATCCTTGGGGTATGCCTTTGTCCAGCAGTGGACAGCAGTGGTTTTCAGCTGATATATTGATGATGATAATGATAATAACGAACGATGCACTAATGAGAAGTGAAATTGAATGCAGGTACCTAACCAAGTAGCGTCAGGAAGCCGCCCGCTCAGTGGACCGATGACCTGGTGAAGGTAGCAGGAAGCCGCTGGACGCGGGCAGCGCAGGACCGATCGTTGTGGAAATCCTTTGAAGAGACCTTTACTCATCAGTAAACGTCTTTTGGCTGACATGATAATGGTAATAATCGTGGTATGTGGTTGTATCTCCAAGTTAAGCGCAATATAAGTTGAAAGCAATTCCAAAGTTAATGTTTCCTTATATCTACACTTTAGACGAGGACAACGGCTTCTGTTTCACAACTGAGAAGCAAGTACTCAGCTTGCCTGTGCTGAGAAATATATATGTAAAAGGAAAGTGTGTGTACGTCTAACCTTTTCTCCATAACCACCCACTGCCACCCAGTCATGGTTGTAGTGGTAGATAGCCCTTGTTGGTCTGCACTTGTAAGTAGGTTAGGTACGTTTCAGTGGGTAGAAATGGGTGGACGTGACTGGTAAATATGTGAAGGGATACTTCTATCCTTTTTCTAACACATTGTACGGCTCACATTAACTCGATATTGTGTTAAATGGCGTTAAGTGCTTTTGTGAGTGAAAATGTTGATAAATTTTCAAGAATATTTTTTAATTTTTTAAATTATCTACGAAAATGCGTGACCGCAAATAAGGCCAAGCCAAGGAATGGGGAATTTATTACGTTTTAACGCGAGCAGAGCCGCAGGGCGAAAAAGCCCTTTGTGTTCTTAAAACCATTATAACGCGGTAACGCTGTTATTTAACCTTCTTCCTGTCGATCTATTTCTTCTATTTCGCATGCGCTGGCACATAGCAATCTGTTTGTCATCTGTGTGACACATGTGATTCTTTATCAAAAATTATTTCCATTCATCATTATCTTTCAACACTAAACTTGTTTATGCAATGATTATCTGAAACCTGATATTTTCTCTAAGATCATCTCTATATAACTATAACTTTGTTTTTGTAATTTATGATATTAATTTAACGTGGGTAATGTTTTTCTAATTCCTGTTTACTTTTTTAGGACTTAAATTTCACCTTTTATGTCCACCATTAAATATCTGTGAGCACGACATGAAGGAAAAAAAACCTTTCTAGCACAAGTTTTTTTTCTTCATGCTTAAAACCTTGAATTTATTCCGATCAAATTGCAATGAGTAGAATAAATTACAGAGTGATTAAATTTAATGCTTGTTGTAGAAGAAACACTAGTAAAACTACAATGAAAATTTAACACTATCTTTTTTAATAATTATAGCTAATTTATTTACAACATTGTCAAATATTTAGGGCGCGTCGTCACCTCTGAGTGGCAGATATTGGTGACGTCTAGTATAGATTGGCCTGCGGTGTGTTGGCAAGGGAATGGGAGCAGGTGCAGCAGCCGGCTCCACGGAGGAGCGTGACTGCGCCGCGTGGCCCTGCGGCGCCACTGGTATTGGAGTCACCGAGTACCCCGCCGCCACTAACGCTGCAAACTCCTCCGGTGTGTAAGCCCTGTTGTTCTTCGGTGGAGGCAGCTGCACTCGCTGCGCCTCTAAACTCTGACCATGTTGCTCGTAATTCTCTTGCGCACTAGACGGCTGCTCAATCTTTACAGTTTGCTCTCTTATCGCCTGCTGAGCCTGTGGCTGCGGCCTGATCACTTTCTTGGGTGCAATATTTTTGCTTACAAAAATAGCAGAGTGCGGTGGTTTTGTAGTGTCATGAACTTGCTGAAGTTGCTGTTGCTCGATAGGCCTTACAGCTAACGGCGACAATTCGTACCTTGCACGAGGCTGTTCGTTCGATCTATAAATTGGTCGGAGGTAGTATTGCTCCCCAATAATCTGGGCAGGTTGTTGAGGAACCCCCTCCGGCTGCACGGGGTCGTAGATTCTGACAGAGCGCATTTTCTCTGGTTCTTGGTATCGTTTGAGATACGTAATAGGTCTTTCTATGCTGGATGCCGGAATGCGTTGCTGATCTGTTCTGACGGCTTGCGGTCTCGGCGCTTCAATGATGCGGTACTGCTTGGGTGACGCTTCAGGCTGCTGATATAATGTCTGCTGCTGGTATGGTGGTGGTTGTGAGAGAACTCTGTAGGCAAGTTGTGGACGCTGCTGCAGTTTTGGTGGTGCTACGACTTTCAAGCCTTGAGTTTCCGGGCGTTCGTAGAGAGCTTGCTGTACATACGCCTGGCCAGTGGGTATCGGGACGTATCGGAGTGCCTGAGGTGCCCTCTGCGTCTGTGGGGCAGAGTGGTACTGCTGGACTTGTGGTTGCTGTTGCTGGACGTTCGTGGTCTCGATCAGGTATTGCTGGGGTGCGGCGGAAGACTGAGGGGGTGGAATGTGGGAGTGCACTTTAGGGCGTGGCTTTGTTGGCTTTTTGCTTGGCTTTGTAAGATATCGGTCAACCTGAAAATATAAAAAAAAAACTTAATTTTACATTCACAATTAAGTCTCTAAACTCCTGATCTTCGACACATTGATCAGGGAGTCTAAGATAAAAAAAAATATATTAGTAGCGTAAGCAGGCCTCCCACTCGGTGGACCGACGACCTGGTGAAGGTCGCGAGAAGCCGCTTGATGCAGGCAGCGTAGGACAGGTCATTGTATAAATCCTTGGGAGATGCCTTGTCCAGTTTAGGCTGATATGATGATGATGATGAAATATTAGTATAAAATTTTAGTAACTTCACCTGTTGATATTGAGTTGCAACGCTCGGAGTGGAGACTTGCTGGTACTGCGGGGCCACACTCTGCGTGGAAGCCTGGACCTGTTGCGGGTAGTTTCTGTCATCTTGCCGCACACCTGCCTGGCCCAGTAGCGCTAGCAGGTCGGGGTCGTACGAGTCGGACGGACTAACGCCGGAGTCGCTCACTGACAGTGCAGCTCCTACGGATGCCTCTCCACCATTTGAGGAGTAGTGAGGGCGCGCAATGACAGCATGAGAAGGCTGGAGCGACACCTGCCAAATGGTTACCATTTGATTGTTAGCTTTAAAGATCAAATTAAGTACAGTATAATCCTATGCCAATGGTATTATATATCCCTTGGTTCACGTGGTCGCATATTGAATAATAACCATGTCACTCAAGAAAAGAGTGTGAGAACACAGATCAGTGCTATTACCTACTTTCTGTCTATTATTTATGTTTCTTAGTTGATAGAAATAAACATGGTGTTCTTTAATTGGACTAAAAAATGGGTGTACTAAAGCACATAAACTCCAAAGACTGAAAGACCAAAATGTTGGCGTAAAACAGAGGAGCAGTACCCAGCAGAGGATGAACGATGAACATGGGCGGAAATGGTGATACTGACGATCGAAGGCTAGTGGCAGGATCTTATTATATAAAGCCCAACGCTGTAAGCTTAAGCTTGCCGCCAAGTGGCGTGCTGCTTTTCGGCAGGTGGCGTGGGGCGAAATATCATTCATACGAGGCATTCCATCTAAGCTCTCTTATCATCTTCATCATAGGTTCATCATAGCAACATAGGTTCAGCAGGGCACTGAGATATCCCCTAGTTTAACAGCATATAGACGTCGATAGCTGAAGTCAGGTGAGCCATCAGCCTCTTGGCACCTTTTACAATAATTTAAAATTAAACTGAACTTCCCACGGAGAACACACCTCGAAGGAGCATTTACTATTATTTAATTTGTATCTGAAGTACTTTTTTAGGGTTTTCCTAGATACACCAATAAAAGTATTTTATAGAAGCTAGTAAGATTTCTCCATTGCATAAGTTTTATAGATTTAACTTAGCGCCATTATAGATTTAAACTAATTTAAAACGTTTTTTTGTGTGTCAGGTAATATTTCTGCAGTTTTCCTAGATATACCACATATTACGTCATATTTAAGCAGTTAATAAGTTTTATCGATAACAAGTTGACAACATCCTAAGCTCCATTTTTGAGAAAAATGATTTATTTTTGTAAAAAAAAAATAGAAACTACTACATCTGGCACATAATTTAATAAGTGCATGTTTAATTTTTTTCCGCAAATTAGAGATACGGATATACATACACACACATTTTTTCTCGGCCGCTTGTTTGTATCTTTAAGTGCTATTTGCCTATGTCCAGCATTGGACGTCCTTCGGCTGATATGATGATATGATGAAGTGATATAAAGTGCATTTTCGTCAAAATCTCGTTGTCGAGTTTTGGGACGATGATATGACCTTGTGCTCCATCTTCGTCATTCGAAAGTAAAACTACTGACCTGTCGTGCTTCTTGCGGCTCCAGGTAGTAGATCTGCTGCACGTTCTGCCGATGTTCCTGCTGAGGGCTGTACAACTGCTGCAACTGTTGGCTGCTGGGCAGCGGCGCCTTCCTCTCCGGCTGCAGCTCAAGGAGTTCTTGAGAGTTCAGCGAGAACACCTGGCCTGGTCGGTACTCGTCGTCCGCGCGACTGTAAGTCAAAAAAATCCGATTCTTGTACTTTTTATTCACCTCAACTGATTATTGAATGTTCGTGCAGATTGTGGCGCATCAGAAGCCGGGTCGATCCTTTTTTTTCTAATATGGTCGAGGGGAGCGATGGCTGACTCTCGCGTTATACTCGTGAACGGGTGCTGTCCGTGTGAACTGGCCTACACTTTTCAAAGGCATTAACGACAAATTCAATAATTTTAATGTAGTACTTCTGGTGTCATGTTGTTTTCATGTCCAAATTACTCAAATGACTAGTAGTAAAATACCGTATTATGTATCATTATCACCGGAAAGCGTAGTGTAGGCAGGCCTCCCACTCGGTGGACCGATGACCTGGTGAAGGTCGCGGGAAGCCTCTGGATGCGGGCAGCGCAGAACCGGTCGTCGTGGAGATCCTTGGGGAGGCCTATGTCCAGCAGTGGACTTCCTTCGGCTGATATGATGATGATGATGATGATGTATCATAAAAATTAAGCAGGAGACGATGTGACTCTTATTCATAATTCCGACCCAAAAACCTACAACCTTCCTATGAAGCACATAGTAAGCCATATATTCGTTCCGTATAAGGAAAATAAATCATGTAAATATCCGACTCTTCCTCATAATTCCAACCCAATAACCTTCTCATTACCTAAGCCCAAAGTAGGTCATGTCTCAGTTCCGTATGTTTTCACTGGCAACAAACACTGTTACAAGACCTTCGTTTTGCGATAGTTGAGGCATCCGTGAACCGATGCATGGCCTGGCAAAGGTTACGAGAAGCTGGATGCGTGCACTGATTGTGGAAAACCTTCAGGGCCTTGGTTATCTTTCGGCTCATACATAGTATGATGATTATGATGAACCTGCAGTCATCGCATGGATGATAGATGACTTTTATAGGAATAGGAGGCCATCAATTACCTGACTGTAACCCGCTCGTCCTCTTGGTTTTCTTCAACGGGTGCCACATTTTCCTGAAACCAAAATAGTCACAAATTATTTAAAATTATTGGTCTTTTATGAGAGGCAGAGAGAGTAGATAAAAAATTACAGCTTATTTTTTTTAATATATAATGTTTCGCCATTTCACAAAAAAAAACTAATCAAGATCAACTAGTTTTAATTATTATTATATCGAAACACAGGAAGATTATTTTCAAAGGATGGCACTTATCACCGTCACGCAATGTGGTCTCGATGTAAGCGAAGACGTGACAACAGAAAATGTCACAACACAACATTTACCTGCCTATAGTTGTAATTATGTGTTACATATATGTGCGGCGCCAGCGCAGGTGAAAGGCTTACAAAACGTGACAATGCTATGTTATCAACGGCTATTTTCGAAATAGAGGGCGGTTTCACAAAAATGGGAGGCGCCTAAAAACAACTTACGAACGACAAATAAGATTATGAAACAATTTTATTTGTGTGTAAAGATTCCATTATTCCCTGTGGTATCTACGCTCGCTCAAATCGCAAAAATGTCCGTTTTGATGTAAAACGTCTTTAAAATCAATTACAATTAAAAACGAGGTACAATTTAAAAAAGCTGGATCGTGATGGAAGTTCGTATGACCGTGTTGAAAGCACAGATCACTACTATATGTAGCAAGCTAGTCGGAAGTGACTTAAGGCTCTATCCTATAGCAACCAAGTCACTCACTTTTTGTATCAGGGAGGCTAAGGCCCCTTAGCCATACAGCCTAAACCGCGGAACCGGAGTGCGAGCTCCGCGTAGGGTGACGCCTAGAGTGCTCCCTACGAGGCCACAGACAATATATATATGTAATAAAAAATAGGGACGTCAAAACTAGACATTTCACGTTTAACCAACGGTATTATGCCCTGACACAGCCCCATCCAATTTTTTTTCAACAGCCCTCTGCCCTAGATTTTTCAAGAGAATTTATAGAAGTAGTATAATAAAGTAGAAGTAAGTATAATAAAGTATGTGAAGTACCGACATAAATTTTCTAGTAGCCGAAAAAATAAGTACATATTTTTTACGTTAACCTGTGAATTTACTCGATGATCAAGCAAATCGACATTTGTTAAACTCCTTTAATTCTAGATTATTACTCACTCTCCATGCTAACTACCAGGTGAATCAATTCCTAAACGGAGTCCGTTGCGACATAAAATAATTAAGCGGAAGCTTGCTAATGACGGACGCGAAGTGATTGGCAACCACCGCCTCCCGATACGAACGACGATCAATCATGTCTAGCAGTATGTCGAAAACTTTGACAAAATGTATAGTATGTAAACATTTTTATAGGATTCAGACAACTTTCCTTAGCCCTAATAACTTAGTTTTTTGAAGTAAAACTTCTTTAAGTACGCTTGACTTGGAGAGTAAGCTGGTGAGTGCGTCACGCGAACGGTGATTTCTAGTTTTACGAAAAGTGTGATCAGGCGAGGCTAACGGCACAGTATATATATTAGTACTAACGTACAGTATGGACACTCCCTGCCGCTCTCTAAATTCGACCTCACCCCCCCGTCACTCAGATTGGATGTAGATTGGGTACCAAACGCAAAGGACGAGCTACGCAAGCGCGATAAACGTCACTTATATTCACTTTGCGCGCCGCTGTGATTTCGTACACCGGAATAAAAAGCAACTAGTTACCGAACGTAAAGGACGAACTACGCATGCGCGATTAACGTCACTTATATTTACTTTGCGCGCCGCTTACCGCTCGACGCCAATAGGCGGCCGCGGCGCTGAGATGCCTCGTATCATGATTGGCTGACCACCAATATTATACGACCAAATCTAAGAACAATCAGTTCCTATGAATCGTCATACTAGCTGTATCTTTTTTTTTTTAGAAATGTAGTTCCTTTATGTTTTTCATATGTCAGATATCAGTTTGTTATTGTGGCTTGTGAGATATTTTGTTCGTTTTATTTATTGTTTGTAATAATTTGATTAGATGGTGTGAAAGTATGAGTTGTATAGAAATAACTAGTGGTGTAATATTATAAAATGTGATCTCGGAATTATAGATTGAGATTGACTATTATTGTAGGTTGCTAAATGAGATTGTTTCACGGACAAAAGCTCCTGTGTTTGAAGAACAAATGAACAATGTTATCCATGTATGTTACTTAATCATGTAAGATAACTGTTGATTGTTGCTTGCAGCACAGTATATATGTCTTGCAGTGTGCATGCAGTAAATAACTAACAAACATTCGTGACCAATACCGCCGGTGTGATTCAACCCTACCTGCATTCTTGCCTATAGATACGTCAGTTATATATATGTATATCATTTCTCGCTCGTTTGTATGGAGTGTCCGGGGTGTGCTAACGGCATGCTTGACTTGGAGAGTAAGCTGGTGAATGGGTTACGCGAACGGTGATTAAGTTTTACTTCAGTCGTGTGGTCTAAAGCAAACTCGTTTTTTTAAAAATATTTTTATTGAAAATCAGGGTTCCTACGATGTCCTACCCAAAATATTTTTTGCTACACCTGTACTTATAATAATAGATGCCTAGAGTAAACAAATGAGTTGGAATCTCGGAAGGCGGCCGTTAGGTAGTGCGGACTTTTATTCTATCTACCTTGCTTATGATTAAGAGGAAACGGACACCATTGGTATTAAAATTCCAAGTACATATCTGTTTCTACCTAAACACTTATAGGTGCGGAACACCCACAAAAGTATAGGTAAAATCACCCTAACATTGTTTTAGGGTTTTGCAGTTAAACTAGGAACTCTTATAGTTTCACCGACTGATGTCGGTCTTTCTGTCCATCGGCATGTCAGAGTCGTTTTACTATTGATTTAAAAGTTTTAGGTACTTTTTTATTTAAAACTAGTGAACCCTTGACATTATCTCACCTGATGGTAAGTGAAGATGATGCCGAAGATGGAAACTAAACTTATTACTTTATTAGGGATTTTGTCTTTGGACTTCAGCTATAACGCTGAAATTTGGTATAGTTATACAAATCTGTGACACCTATAAATAAATATCATCATCATCATCATAATATCAGCCGAAAAACGTCCACTGCTGGACAAAGGCCTCCCCCAACAATTTCCACGACGATCAGTCCTGCGCTGTCCGCATCCATCGGCTTCTTGCGATCTTCACCAGGTGTTCGGTCCAGCGGGTGGTAGGCTTGCCTACGCTACGTTTTCCGGTGCGCGGTCGCCATTTGAGAACTTTACTACCCCAACGGCCATCTGTTCTACGAGCTATCCTGCGGATCTCCTCATTTCTGATTCGATCACGCAGAGAAACTCACGCATAGCACGCTCCATTGCCCTTTAGCCTTGAGCTTGAGCCTTCTTATGAGGCCCATAGTAAGCGACTATGTATCAGCCTTGAGACACTGTGGTATTTGGGACGTGAAGATATCTTTCTTGAAGTTGGATCTACCTAGTTTGTCCCAGGTATACATGTTCGTCAACAACTACCAGTGTAGAGTCTCTAACCTTTAGAGGGGTGGGTGTGACACGGACTTCTTGTCCATGTTCATTTTAAGACCCACTGGTTGAGACACTTTACTCAGCCATGACCACGATATAGTAAAAAGAAACATATGGAATAAAATCGTTAAAAAAATACTTGAGTACCTACCTACCAAATAAAGTAGGGTATAATTTTTAATTTATGTACCTATCCTGTAGCGTATCGTTGGATAGGTCTTTCAATAGTATTGGGGGTTAAAAAAATACTTTATGAAAAATGATTAGTTTACACATTGTTTTTAATGCTGCCTGATCGGGCTCCTGGTCATATCTTGCATCATCAGTGGCGGCACCCGATGATTGTGGCATGGAATGAACGATGAAGTAATGTATTTTTTAATACAGTTACTCGAAAAGTAGTACTTTACATGCTAGTCAAGTGTGCCCAAAATTGATTTTACCGCACCCGTGCTTTTACATTTTATTTTTTTTATTTCTAGCTCGAAGGAACAAGACATATCTAGTAAATAAAAAAAATCAATAACCAAAGAAGAATTTTAAAAGAGATAGGTAGTTCCTCCGTGAGTTTAGTGCGTAACGCTAGCTGATTAGATTCTCTTTGGGTTATATCTTTGTGAAGAAAAGAGAATAAATATGAATGAAGCGCATAGGTTACACCAAGTATTAGGTATTTTTTCCAAGGAGGTTTTAATGCTTAAAATAATATTATTTCAAGCCTTATAGTATACTAGCTGTTTCCCGCGGTTTCACCCGCGTGGACAACGTTTCTATGACTTTTCGAGGGTGCGCAGTGCGCGAGCCGCAAGCGGCTCGCGAGCGTGGTAAAAAGTAGCCTATGTTTGAATCCAGGTCCTAATCTGTCTACCTACCAAATTTCAGCCAAATCCGTTCAGTAGTTTTTGCGGGAAAGCGTAACAGACAGACAGAGTTACTTTCACATTTATAATATTAGTAGGGATATATTTATGATAATATTAAAAAAAACTTACGCATGCATACGTGTGCTAGCTAAAATATGGGGCAATTTTCGTAAAACTGAATTGAGATGTTTTAGTTGTGAAAACGAATAAAATTAAGAATAATTAATATAAAATATACGAGTATGTATAAAAAAATACAAAGCGAGATTACTCCCCGGACATTTACGATGAGCCACAAGTCGCGTAAAATGAATTTCGGTTGTCGAAACCTTGATCGGTATGTACCCATGTTATTTTATGTTTCTGTCTCGGTCGTTTTTTATTTTACCTGTTTTCTCACAACTGTATTAGAAAACGTCGTATGATTCATGGGTGTAAAAGGAAATACGAGTAACAAACTCGTGACGATGGTAAGCCCACGCGTGCGGCTCGGGCTTACAAATGTCACTCGTTTGCAATTTGACCTTTTTACCACCCTTGTATGACAAATAACTATTTCCCCCTCTAATGCTTTACTTAATGTCAAACGGTTGGTAATGAAAAAAAAAACTGGTTAAAATCTTATTTAAAATTTACCTTTACTTTCAAGGTGCATTTTAGTCGGCGATTTGTAAGTAAATACTGTTTTATGTAATGTTTTTACTAGGGATGCATCGATACGCCTTTTTGCCGATACGATACCGATACCGATACTCTTATAAAAATATCGGCGATACCGATACCGATACCGATACGCTTATTGAATTCAAAAAGGAAGGTAGAATAAATAAAACACAATTAATTAATAGTTTTAGTAATCAAAATTAACATTTATAAGATTATTATTTAAAAAACAAAGCATTCTTAAGTTTTGCGGGCAAAGACGATTTCGCAAGTCTGTTTGAATAAGACCTGCGGTGGAAAATAGTCTCTCAGATGCGACAGATGCCTCGTTTGCAACGAAATAGATGGGACAACACGCGCGTTTACATTACATTTTTAAAGCGCGAAATTTGAAAAGTATCGTTGAATCTGCCATAAAAATTCGCCGATACCGATATATCGGCAAACCCGAAGTATCGCCGATATATCGGTATCGGTATCGGTATCGGATGCATCCCTAGTTTTTACAGATTTCTCGTAACTGTCATTGATTTAAGTGATTTTTTTAAATTAAGTTATATTTATTTAATTATTATATTTTAGGTGAATCATTTTGACAACACTTAAATTTGCCACAATTTTTAAATGAAAATTACAGCATATAACGCTCTATTGCAAGGAAAAAAATTAAATGGCAAAAAAATATATCTGGCTATGGCTACAGCTAAAAATATAACACAGTTTTTCAGTAAAACAGACTCCTCCAGTCAGTGACGACCACCCGACCCGGCTTCATCACATATGGTGAGCGTCGGCCATTTTGAATTTTCAACTGTTCAAAGGATAACTTTATCGGTGTGCACTCGACCAGATGTAAAATTGTTGGGTTGATTTGGCTGGAAACAGATTTAGTCAGCACATTCACTGAAGTGGAGTTCTCTGTTCATGAAATACAATAATTTTCTCTAGAGAAAAAAACGGAAGATAATTATTATTGTTGTTGTGATTTCACCGATCCGATAAGGCTCCTTACCGAATTTTTATAGTTTAATGTGTAGTCAGTGCTGGTTTGATTGTATATACTAATTTGAACATAGAAAACAAACATCAATGTGAATTAATAATATGCTGTTCCTAATATTAACATTTGATATCTTTGAGTTAGAATTAATTGGGACTGAAACAATATTAATGTTTATATTAGAGGTAAAGTTTGTAAAGGAGGTGACCTCCGGAACTTCTCATTCAGATTTCAAATTTTTTATTACAAGTATGTAGTATCCAATTACAGGATCATTATAGGTGTAGTCAATGAACTAGATCGTGATCGGTCTACGGTATTTGAAGGGTAAATGACAATACGAATTATGTAAAAGAAACCCAGGTACGTGCGATGGCTGGCTACTGTACTGACTACTGGTTAGGAGTTATAAACTTGCTTTTAAAAGGAAAGAGCAAAGACATATAATATCTAGAAGTACATGCATAGGTGCACCTCAAGGTATATAGGGGTAAGTTTATTCGTCCCAATATAATGGTGCAGATGGCGCTGTATAAATAATAATAATATTAATAAATTTATTTCACAAAAAGTTTACAAGTTACAAATACAAGGTCTTAATTCTAGTTGTACATCTTAGATTTAATTATTGGAACTCTGGCTACTAAACTAGGCTAGAAAAAGCATGTACCTTAGCAGACAGCGAGCAGAGATAGAAACAAAATATGCGATGTCAACCGACCATTTCAAGTGAGGATTAAACAAAATAAGGTACCTATGTACAAAATGCATGTGCAATGTGTGTGTGTGTGTGTGTGTGTGTGTATGTGTGTGTGTGTGTCTGTCTGTCTGTGCATGTGTGTCTATGTATGTGTATGAGTGTGTATGCGTGTGTGTGTGTGTGTGCGTGGGGCTGTGTATATGTGTAGATGGTTTGTAAAAAAATAAATAAATTGTGTGCCCTAATTAAGTAACAGGTAGAAGTAACTGTTCTTGATAGTTAAGGTTTTGGATCCAACAATAAACTTTAAATGTTTATGTAGATCTATATTTAAATGTTTATGTACTTTATTGTAAAGTCTGGAGCTAAGAACTTTATAGTGTTTGCTAGCTGGGGTAGTTCTGTGTTTTACAACAGGGTATATAGGGGTGTTTCGGCGTTTGTTCATAACAGTTTTAAGCGGAGAATCAGAATGTTTACGCAGAATAGTTCTTAGGATGTAAAGCTGTCATACCGTTGGAACTTTACAGTCACAATAAAGTTGATCAGTAGGATACCTAAAGGGTCTAAAAGTCATGACTTTCAAAATTGCTCTGTGAGCTCTTTCTATTTTCATAAAAACTGTTTTGGACGCGCCACCCCAAACTGTAATACAGTAGGTAAGAAGTGTCTGGCACAGTGTAATATAAATATTTTTTAATGTGATGCGATCCACAGAATGACGCAGGTTTTTAAAAACATATAATGAGCCTTCTAATCCTAGAACCCAAGATATCTAACTGAGCGTTCCATTTTAGATGTTGGTCAATATATACACCAAGGTATTTCATGGTAGACGCGCGGTATAACAAAGGTATGTTGAATGTTTATTTTAATTTAATTATATTAAGTACGGTTTAGCTTTAAATTCTACTTTAAAGGTTTTAGGTAGATATATCGTCTACAATATATATATATATATATATATATATATATATATATATATATATATATATATATATATATATATATATATATATATATATATATATATATATATATTCTAGCTGTCCCGGCGAACTTCGTACCGCCTTACATTACATTACACTGCCCTGCCCTACCCTACCCTACACTACACTACACTACCCTACCCTACACTACCCTAGCCTACCCTACATACTCTACACTACACTACCCTACCCTACACTACTCTACACTACCCTACACTACACTACCGTACCCTACCCTACACTACCCTACCCTACACTACCCTACCCTACCCTATCCTATCTCTCAAGTTGGATCGAACTGCACATGGTGTGCGAATTTTATTATAATCGGTTAAGTGGTTTAGTAGTCCATTGAGGACAAACATTGTGACACGAGATTTATATATATTAAAGAAAGAAAGATATCGCGCACCGTCAATATCCACCTTCCCCCACTATCCACCCGGACAAAGTCACAGGTAACTGCTCTCTAACAAATATTTTGAGCCTTTGTCTGTATAAACGCTTTAATATTAATGCCATCAGGGTCCATTTAGCTAACACTAGAAGGGGATTAACTCATACAACTACGTTTGTTTCTATTACATTTGGCACTTGCCTCGCAGTATTCCGCAATTCTGAGGGTCGTACTGGACCACTAATTCGGGGCGGATTATGTGTCGACATCCGACCTTGTCCCTCGCATAACATGGATGGCGAAACTGTGTGTTCTGTACGACAAAACTAAGAATAGCGAATACGCTTATGACGCGGGCGGGAGCCTACAGGAAACCATTAATTAGAGTCCATTTTTAACAATTTTGCGATAGCATAGGAAAGATTAATAAAATAAACTAAAATAAATGATGAAGTAAAAAAAATCGATTGCGAAGCGATGACGGGTAAACAAGGCTAGTAACTAAATAAGCTTTTTGTCTGTCTGTCTGTTACGATAATATTTTGTAAATAGTGTTTTTTTGCTAGTCTAAAATTGATATCTACTGGTATGAATCATGGTAAAAAAAATCTAGGTATCGTTATTCTAAAGGAACGCAAACCTCATAAAATGATATTTTCGCTTCCAAAGAAAATATCATTTTATGAGGTTTGCGTTCCTTTAGAATAATTTATTTTCTTGTGTCGGTAATGTAAATGTGAAATTGGACTTATTTCAATATCACCGACACGAAGTGAGTGACAGACATCTAATAATGTTTTATTTATATCTTATTGACAAATATAGAAACGTCCTCTCTCCTAAAAATCCGAAGCATGTCTACATTTGTCACAATACGGCGTTGTTTCAACGACATACCGTCGGCTTCGTTACGACACGTAACGACGACCCGACAACGTTGCTTCTGCATCTATTATTATTTAGTGCCTGACATGAGCTTGACGAAACCACAACTTATTAAAAACATGGCGTAAAATGTTACGTAACGAACCGGGTTTGATGACTGGTTATTTTTTTTTGTCTATAATCAACCAATCTAGACTACAATAAAATGAAAAACTTGTATATATCTATTTGTACGTCAGGGTCTGTCTCAGATGTTTGATGAATGGTTGTTCTTACCCGACTGCCGAAAAACGGGTAATGATTTTGGGGTGCATGTATGCCTGTTTCTTTTACTTGAGCCTGTAGCCTAAACATCTTAATGGATTTGGCGATTGTTTTTGATCCCCTGAGTAACATAGAATGCATTTTAAGCAGTCGGGTTTAAATAAATTATTAATAAATTCTCAACGTAGTCTTAAGAGTAGATCCTCGATCTCCATTATAAAAGTTATGTTTAACTTGTAGGCAGGGCAAATAGCTCGTAGAACAGATGGCCGTTGGAGCAGTAAAGTTCTCGAGTGGCGACCGCGCACCGGAAAACGTAGCGTAGGGCTCCCACGCAGTGTACCGATGACCTGGTGAAGATCGCGGGAAGCCGATGCATGCGGGCAGCGCAGGACGTTTTTCAGCTGATGTGATGATGATGATGATAACTTCAAGGTATATACTACACGGTAAAACATTATAAGGCAAGTCAAACCAAGATGAAATATATTATTTACTCAAACACGCTATGTAATATTTGCTTTACTCGTACATTCCCAAAAAGAAGACAGGAAATACGTGATTTGAGGATCGTCAAAAAAAAAACTACTTGGCTATGTAAATCAATTACTGGAGAGTAGTATTTTTTAAATTGCAACAATCTTAATAACACAGTGAGAGGAACAGAACACTTATCTAATTTAAACAAGTGACAACACCTAGTTCGATAAATAAAAGCTGCTGGATGTGAAGTTCGACAACTGCTTTTTAGGTTTCGTACAAAAAAAAAACGGAACCTTATAGGATTACTTGTGCGTCTGTCAGTCCGTCCGTCTGTCCAAGCCCTTTTGCTCCGAATCTACTGGACATAATCAGCTGAAATTTGGTAGGATAGTGTAATCCTATGACCCAAACACAAGTGTTCAAAAAAAATTTTTTTTTTAAATAAGAGTTATTTTTGGGTGACAAATTAGGAAATAAAAAAAAAAGTGTTGGAAACCTTATTGTGTTATATATCAAATGAAAGGGCTTGTTATCAGAATCTTTAATATATTTTTGTATAAATTGTAAAATAAATAGTTTTGATTTTATTCACGATAGAAGACGAACAAAACCAAATAAAAACTGACATATCTCAACTTGAAAGAAAAGTTTCCCTGGGCGAAAAGAAGCTGACAGTACTGGAGAGTGACCTTTATGGTTTAAAAGCCACTGCAACGACCAACCCACACCAAACGGAGTCTAACTTATATAACAAAGAACAATTAATACAAGAACTCCATGAACGCAACATGAGACAAAAAAATATTATTCTGGCTGGCATTGCCGAGCAAACAACACTTAGCCCAGCAGAAAGATTATTAAGTGATAAGACCGAAGTGTGTCGTATTATCAACGAACATTTCAAGGATATACCGCAGCCGTCGAATGTATTTCGAATCGGAAAATATAGTCCAACTAGAAACCGAAGGATCAAAGTCTGTTTCGATAGCCAAGAATCTGCTAAACAAGTACTGCGCAATAGAGTTAAATTGCCCGAAGGCCTGAAAATCTATTCAGATGAAACCCCATCCCAACAAAAACTGTTGCGAATCCTTAAGGATGAATTAGAACGCCGAAAAAAGAACGGAGAACCAAATCTGACCATAAAATATGTCAAGGGTATACCAAAAATTATAGAGATCAACCAAAAAAACTAAATTTGGTACCCAAATCCACAACTGACGACATGACCTTCCAGATTGTAACAAACTACGCTCATTTACAAAATACAAAATCTCGATTAAATTTCCTTTACCTGAATGCACGAAGTATCTGCAATAAATTTGACGAGCTGAAATGCATTATTACCTCAATCCCTGCCTTAACTCATGTAGTATTATTAAGCGAAACTTGGATACAATCGGAAGAACAAGCCCTACGCTTCAATCTACCTAACTATACGCACTATTACAACTATCGAACAGACAAAACAGGCGGTGGGGTGTCAGCTTTTGTTCACAACGACATAAAACATAGCCTATCGGATTCTATATACACTGGAGGAAATAATTACCTCTGGGTAAAACTTGAAACATACTCCCTTGACATTGCTATTATCTACTATCCTGGCGGTTCAGAGGCTTACTTTAAAGAATTTACCGAAACGTTTGAGTCACAACTCCAGCAACGAAAGAGAGCTTTGGTGTTTGGAGATTTTAATGTAGACCTTCTTGAGAAAAACAGAAAGAAACAGACCTATGTTAACCTTCTGAATGCTGCAGGATACAAACTCTTAAACAAAATCGACAAGAAGCACTATACAAGAGGAACTGCTACAAAAAAATCAATTATAGACCACGTCAGCACTACGCTAAAAAACGACCACTACAACCTTGCTCTAATAGACTCGTCATTTTCTGATCACAGACAGATTTATCTAACGCTCAAAAAGTACAAATCTCCTCCGAAACAACGCATTGCCTACCAATCCGTGAACTACGAAAAGCTTTACCAATTGACCGAGGATGCAAGAATCAACGACAACCAGAATTTTGAGCAATTTGAAATTGAACTCAAGAACCTCATAACACAAAGCAAGGTCGAAAAAACGAAAATTTTGAACTTACCTCAAGAGGACTGGATACACAAAGATGTTATCAACGCCATCAATCGGAGAAATGAACTTTGGACTGAACTGCAAAAGAACCCAGGAAACGCATCTTTAAAGATCAAGTTCAAAGAAGTAAGAGACGCTACTACCAAACTAATCAAGACGACAAAAGATTCGTACTACTATAACCTATTCATAAATTGTAACACCAAACCAAAGAAAACATGGCACCTCATAAACTGTCTCTCCAACAACAAACTGAAATCTAGTTGTGTCCCTTCCAAACTTGTAAACAAAACAATACCGGTTACAAACCCTGTTGAGATCTGCAATACATTCAATGAATACTTTTCCTCTATCGGGGCACTATTAGCAAATGAAATACCCTCACACTTTCATAACGCGCCCACAAGTGATCTGCGACTCAGTAACTCTAATAACATTCCAAAACTTACAGCCCTAGCTCCCACCACGGAAAATGAAATTTTGAAAATTATTGATAAGTTAGACTCAAATTCAAGTACTGGCCTAGATGGTATTAGCACCAAAGCCATCAAATGTATAAAATCTCTTGTAAAATCAAACCTAACCAAATGCATTAACGAACTACTATCGGAAGGACGTTTTCCTGACTCACTCAAACTTGCAAAAGTAAGTCCAATCTTTAAATCCGGCGCTAAAACTGATCCCGGTAACTATAGACCAATATCTGTACTACCAGTGCTTTCAAAAATATTAGAAAATGTACTACATAACCGTCTTGAAACTTATCTAAATTCAATTAATTTTATTTCTGAACGGCAATTTGGCTTTAGACCCAAAAGTAACACCCTAGCTGCAACTGTAGACTTGATTACCAAGATAAGACAAAATATTGACGGCAAAAAAATTGCCTTAGGTATTTTCATTGATCTAAAAAAGGCGTTCGACACAGTAAGTCATCAACTATTAATAAAAAAACTTGAAAATATCGGAATTACTGGCAGTGCACTAAGCATATTCGAATCGTACCTCAGAAACAGGCAGCAGGTTGTCAAGATTGATGAGCACCAAAGTGATCCCCTTCCTATATCTTACGGAGTCCCCCAAGGATCAATTTTGGGTCCCTTACTTTTCTTGATTTACGTCAATAACCTCAATGAGATAGGGTTGCATGGTCATATAACACAATATGCTGATGATACGTGTCTCTTTTATTTTGGGTCCTCCATCCATGATATTGTTAAATTAGCTCAGAAAGATCTGGATATTCTTTGTAACTGGCTTCAATCGAACCTTTTGACAATTAATGTCCTAAAAACTTCATATATTATCTTCAAAGCTAAAAACAAACCTATAACCGAATTCACACCTATAAAAATCAATGATGTTCCAATAATGCAGAAAAACACAGAAAGATATCTAGGATTACACATGGACAGCCGATTAACGTGGGACGCACACATTAATTACATTAAAAAGAAACTATCTTCACTTATAGGTTCCCTACGTGGCATTACACGTTGTATACCACGGAAAATACGTATGACAGTTTATAACTCTCTAGTTAAATCTCATCTTTTATATTTAATTGAAATATGGGGCACTGCAAGCAAAACCAAACTATCCGAATTGCAAATCATCCAAAATAAACTAATTAAAATGCTATTCCATTACCCCTACTTAACCTCAACTACTAAAGTATACCAAGAAACTAATTTAATGAACATACAGCAACTGTTCTCCTACCAAACATGCATTCTTATCAGAAAGATACTTAAAAAAAACATCCATACATCAATCGTACTTACCAAACCAAACCATGCATCTAAACGCAGCACCAGACGTACCAGCTACCTTGCATTACCAACAATTAGAACAAACTACGGTAAACGAATGTTTACGTATGAGGGAGTGCAACTTTATAATAGGTTACCCTCATCCATCAAAGAGATTGACTCATATAATCAATTTAAGCGCAAATTAGCTATACATATCTTGTCTAACTAAAAAAAATACTATTTTCTTATTTGTTTGTTGTGGAGAGCCAGTTTGTAATTATATTTTTAATTATAATCATGACTATGTGTGTGATTCATATTTTTGTGATCTGTGCGGTGTGAATGACTTTAAATCAATTACTTATATTTAAGTCTTCTTCTCATGTAAGTGGCATTTTGTCTTTTATGAGAATAAATATCTTTAAACCTAAAATTGACCATTTATTTTAGGCTCAGTAGTTTCGGAGAACAGCCCAAAATTTTGAAAAAAATACAAAATATACTTCATGGCTTGTAGATTACAGAAAATCTATAGAATTCTATCAATTGAAAAAAGAAAAGCAGCGAGACCTACTGTACTCGCATATGATGTGTAACATGTGACAAAATACTTTATAAAAGGACGGCAAAGATACGGCAGACTAGGCTGTATGGTCATAGATACCTTTGCCTTTTCCGCGCTTTTAAAGCCTGAAAAAACGCGACTTCCTGTTACAATGGGACACATTTCCGTCCCATTTCACGAAATCACTCCCACAAATTGCAGGAAAGCGAGAGCAAAGATGTTACACATCAAAAAGTGGTAAACGCAATGTAATAGGTTCACCTACGGAATAAAGTTCTAGTCATAATAGAAAATAGTCTATCGGTGTTCTACAGGATTCTTTACGGAAAGTGTGTCCTGGAGCTTCACGACCTCATTCCCTCTCTTCATTTCATCATCGAACGACCAGGTGCGGTGGGCGATTCCACCCCTTTGTCGTTGATGTTCCACCTTTACGTACAAAGCGTTTTGCTTCTTCGTTCATTATGCGAACGGGCAAGAAGTGGAATTCCCTGTCGGCGTCTGTATTCCCCAAATCTTCAAAACTAGAGTAAATAGGCACTTTTTGAGCTTGCGTGTTACATCCTCGGCTTCATCGGCATTTACCATCAGGTGAGGTGCAGCCAAACACACTCAGATTTTTGATGATAAAAAATACAAAAAATAACTCGCATCTTACTGTGAGGATTTCAAATGTGATATTTTGTATTTGACTTTGGCATTGTACGGAACCTCTCCACGCGAGTTCAACTCGCACTTGGCCGGTTTTATTTAAATTTTGAACGGACCGGTGGCGGCGGCAGCGCGGTGACGGCGGTGCTGTGAAAAAAAATCGGCCAAGTGCGAGTCGGACTAGAACTCCGAGGGTTCCGTATCACCACACTTCTTCATACAACTACATAGTATAATACAATATATTCTCCTTGGAAAGAAAAAGAATACTGGCAGGCATAGCCCAGACATGATTATAAATTAAAAAAATAAATTATTTTTTGTTTAAAAATAAAAGAAGTCATTTGTTTGCGTCGTTTCAGAACGTGTTCTTAAAAATGGATAAAATTAAAGTTCGCGCAGTAATAAAATATCTGCGTGAAAATTTTTACTACGGAGTAGGTAAATCAAGACTTGAGAGCAACATAAGGAGTTCATGCTTCTCCATATTCTACGGTTGTGCGTTGGTGTGCCGAGTTCAAGCAAGGAAGAACTTCTACTATAACGACGACCCGCGCACAGGACGCCCTACATCTACATGCAGTGAGTGAACAAATGAATAAAAAAGTTGAAAACATTGTCTTGGCGGATCGACTGTTTGTTTTATAGCAGAAGAAGTAAAGATTTAAATAATATAATACATGACTCATCATATCAGCCAAAGGACGTCCACTGCTGGACACAGGCCTCCCCCAACGATCTCCACCATGACCGGTTCTGCGCTGCCCGCATCCAGCGGCTTCCCGCGACCCTAACTAGGTCATCGGTCCACCGAGTGGGAGGCCTGCCTACACTACGCTTTCCGGTGCGTGGTGGCCACTCGATAACTTTACTGCCCCAACGGCCATCTGTTCTACGAGCAAAGCCCCGCCCACTGCCATAACTTTAGCAATTCTGATAGCTATGTCGGTTACTTTGGTTCTCCTACGGATCTCCTCGTTTCTGATTCGATCACGCAGAGAAACTCCGAGCATAGCACGCTCCATTGCCCTTTGGGTGACTGAGCCTTCTTATGAGGCCCATAGTAAGGGACCATGTCTTAGTTACGTATGTCATCACTGGCAACACACACTGGTCGAAGACCTTGGTCTTAAGACACTGCAGTATCTGGGACGTAAAGATATTGCGACAGTACATGACTATTGGATACGAAAAAAGTGTCAGCGCGCTGGGTGCCCAGAACGCTTTCTGACGAGCAGAAAAAAAAGAGACTGAATTTCACAGAGCTGTTTCGATTTGTTACAACAAGATTCTGACCGATTTTCGGCCCGATTCATAACTATGAACAAAAAATGGCTCCACCATTATGACCCATAACGAAAAAAACAGTCCATGACTAGACATAGACCGTCATCTCTCATTCCGAAGAAATTTAAGACGATTCTATTCACCGGTAGGTAAGATCATCAGCTCTTTTTTCTGGGACAGCCAAGGGGTGGTAACGATCGAATACCTTAATCATGGAGCCACTATTACGGGGATTTTGTACGCAGGACAAATACTAAAGTTTCGTGAGGAAATAGGCCGTGGAAAACTTACTAAAGTTGTTTTGTTTCACCAAGATAACGCCCCCGCGTACAAGTCCAGAGTTGCGATGGCTGCCATTCAAGAAGCTGGCTTCGAATTGATAGAACATCCTCCATATTCACCGGACCTTGCTCCTAGTGATTTCTACCTTTTGGTATAAAGCGTGGCCTTTAAAATCGTTTGTCCACACTGATTATCAACACAAATCTCAAACCACTGGATATATTGGGCCGAAATTTGGCAAATAGACCGCAGTTATGACGTAGCCATCCGTCAAGAAAGGATCATCCGCCAAAAAACGGGATCAGCGCTGACAACGCCGCTGGGCATCTGCTAGTTATAAATAACGATATGTGTAACTGTTCTAGATATTTAATCTCTGTTGTGCAGACTCTTCTTTACATGACATATTCCTTTATTCAATACTAGCTTTTGCCCGCGGCTTCGCCCGCGTGGACATAGCTTTTGTGGCTCTTTTTGAGGGTGAGTGGTGCGCGAGCCGCAATCAGCTCGCAAGCGTGGACATGAGTTTTCTCCAGGTACCTCAGGAACTGCATCGGGCTATTCTGATTAGCAGTCTTTGTCACTTCTCACCCCCTCAACAAATTCTATACAAAAAATCACTTTAGTCCGTTGCTCAGTTGCGACGCCACCGACGTGTGCGAGCGTAGAAAACAGTTGTCCCCAGATCCCTCGGGAACTATGTCAGGATATACTTATTAGTAAATTATATCATTTTCCACCTCATCTCTGTGCTAAAAATCACACCAACCCATTTTTTCGTTACTATTTTAAATAACTTAACGAACAAAGAGTATTGTTTTAGTTCCTCAGGAACTGCATCGGGCTATGATAATTTCCACAGATAAAAAGTAGACTAATTCATTTGCCTGACCTGCATGCCAAATTTCATCAAGATTGGTAGAGGTGTTGAAGAGTGAATACGTAACAAACAACAAACACATTTTCACATTTATAATATAAGTAAGGATTTCTAAATCTTAAATAACATATAGAGCGTCGGTGGCAGAACGGTTAGGGCCACTACCTCCTGTCCGGAAGGCTATGGTTCGAATCCTGCCACTTACCAATATCTATACGAATATCGATTTCATACTGGTATGTACGTTTATCCGACGCTCTTACGGTGTGAAAGACATCGTGAGGAAACCTGCACACGCCTGTGAAGAAACTCGAAGCTTATTTGTGAAGTCAATCAACCCGCAATGGGCCCGCGTGATCGTCTAAGGCCTGATCGCCCTAACTCAGGGCAGGTCGAGCCCCTTGGTGGGGACGTATATAAACTGATACGATGAAATAACACACATATCTATATTATCAAAAAACTAATTCAAATCATTATATCAATCTAGTAATAAAATTTCCTAAAAATATTAATATTGGTCAAATCCCTGAGTCATATCAACTCCAAAGGAGCCCATGACGCACTTCGCGCTTCGCGCTGGATGGCAACACAGACAACCTTAGCAGCAGGTAGGACCTCACGTCACATCTCCTCTCTCGAAGGCGACGGCCCAATCTCCTTTGTGAAGGCAAAGGCCTCTGAGGGTTCAGCAGCCGGTTGTCTCACATACCAGCGGCACAAAGCAGTAATTTGTCTCCAAGACCGAGTACTTATTATGCTTCTTTCTTGCCGCAAATTAAGCAGCAGTACCGTACGGGTGAGGAGTGAGGAAGAAAAAGTGGCGTCCCAAAGCAGGCACGTTTCTCTCTGCCATAGCACCTATTTAAACCCTCCGGCCTTTTGCCATCACATTGACTAAAGCCCAGCGGCTGCATCAAAGATGGAATATTTCATCTGGCCGATACCAGTGCCCTCCGAGTGAGGTCATTAAGGAATTGGTGACATGGGAATCTTCACAAACAACGACCGCAACTCAGTGAGTGATGGCCAATTGCCTCCAACGTGGACCCGCAAATACATTGATGAGGTTCACAGATATTGATATTGCAGGCGGAGAGCAACTGCCAAACGCAAAAAGTCGCAATCAGAAGAGTTATATCTGTGCCTCCTGTTGAAAGATGCCAAACTCGAATTATGTGTTTTTAATTTTTTTACACGATTGGAATCTGTAAAAAAATACCTATCTGTTCGTCTATGAAACACATCGCTACGTGCCATAGTTCCAGAGAGTTTTGTAAAGTAGCGTATGCTGAAAAATACATAAAAGATTTTCTCTTAAAAGTATGAAATAATATTTTAATGTTTTAATACAACGTAACGCCTTTTATTATCCCTGCAGTGCCATCTATTGACATTCTGCTGCTATGAATATAATGTGTGGTATGTGTAGCTAATTTGTGGAAAAAAGTACTCTATTGTTATTATTGTAAGTATCAATAGATAATTTCCCACGGGACCTCTTTAGTTTTCCAGGATAAAGATACCCGACTATACAATGATGGTCAAAACACCCCATCCCAATGTAAAGGTTTCATATTGTTACGTTGAGTCATTCTAAAGATACAATTTTTTGCATTCCTGTAGGAACCCAAATTTTTTTGGGATTCACAATGTCCCAGTTTTAGTTCGCGATAAGGGTATCAACGTGTAAAATTTGATTGTTATAGGTCAAGCCACATTTGCGTGGTGAGCCATTCTACAAATGAATACTTTTGATTTTCCCACGGGAACTCTTGAATTTTCTGGGATAAAAAGTATCCTATATGTTAACACGGGCTATAAGGAACCACCATACAAAATTTCATCAAAATCGGCCCGGTAGTTTTTGCGTGATGCGCGAACATACAGACAGACAGACAGACAGACAGACAGACAAAAATTCCAAAAGTTGTTGTTTTGGCCTCTGTATCGTTAGTAATGTCCACCACAGTTATTATTTTCCAAAAATATTTCATGTACAGACACGGCCCCGTTACAGTTTTATTATATTATAGATTCTAATGTTTACTGTTTACTTAGTTATTTCAATATAAACACTAGTGTCAACCACACCTCTTTTTAGTTTCCCTTATAATTTTTCTTTACTATGACGAACTCCTAATCAAGTTTTACAACACGTTATCAGCACGAAGGAAATGTGTTCATAGCTTTCAGCTTATAACGTTCTTGCCTTCTCCACTATAGAACGGTGAGTTCGTTCCGCAGTGCCAACCTGTCAATGAACCATCTACATCGGAAGTTACTGAAGAGGCGGTAGTTATGGAAGAACAAAAAGATGTCCATGAGCTGGTCCTTCCCGATGATGATGATAATTCAGCTAATGTGGATGAGGAACAACCTGTCCACGAGCAGAGGTACCCGTCAAGAAATAGAAAGCCACCGGATTTCATTACTTACAATGTGTCACCGGTTGATGCCGATGAACCAACTACGTACTATGAGGCTACTCATGCCGATGATGCTGAAAAATGGCAACATGCGATGGTTGATGAGTATAACTCCCTCATTAAACTCCATATGTGGGATTTAGTTGACAGACCAAACAAGAAGGTCATACCATGTAAATGGGTTTATAAAATTAAAAAGGACGCTTTTGGAAATATCACGAAATATAAGGTAAGACTGGTCGTCAAAAGTTTTAATCAAGTCAAAGGAGTAGACTACGATGAGACGTTTGCGCCAGTGATTCGTCATTCTTCGCTGCGCACCCTATTTGCATTAACCGCAGAGACGGGTCTAAGAATGAAGCATCTAGACGTTGATACTGCGTTCCTAAACAGAGATCTAGAAGAAGAAGTTTTCATGGAGCAACCCCTTGGTTTCGTATTAAAAGGCAAAGAAAACAAGGTTTGTTTGCTGAAGAAATCATTATACGGCCTTAAGCAGGCACCACAAGCTTGGAACAAAAAATTAAATGAAACGCTTTTAAAAATTGGTTTCATAGGAACTCCTTCTGAACCTTGCGTATATACTAAACTCTTTGGACAAGAACTTGTGATTTTGGGTCTTTGTCGATGACATAATTATCTTCTATAAATCTGATTTGACATTTGACGTTGTCAAGAGAGATTTGTCGAAATATTTTTCACTAAAAGATCTCGGAATACTAAAATCGTATTTGGAATTGCAAATACAATGCGATTCCGATAGTATTAAAATAAACCAGTCAAATTATATTTTATCGTTGCTGGATAAGTTTAATATGAGGGAATGCAAGACTGTGAATACTCCATTAGTTAAGAAATGTATGGAGAAGAGAACTGATGGTGAAGTTGGTGAGTCTTATCCTTACCAAAACTTAATCGGATGCCTCTTGTATCTCACGCAGAATTCTCGCCCCGATATTGCTTATACAACGAGTTATTTGAGTCAGTTTAATACATGTTTTACTAAGGAACACTGAAATGCTGCAAAGAGGATTCTACAGTACCTGAAGGGTACTCTAAACTATTCATTGGTTTACAGAAAAAGTAGAGAACCGTTAAAAGGATATTGTGACGCCGATTGGGCTAATTGTCCGATGGACAGAAAATCATATACTGGTTACACATTCCGTTTAGCTGGAGGACCAGTATCCTGGGAGTCTAAGAAGCAGCCTACCACCGCTTTGTCTTCTACGGAATCTGAGTATATGGCGCTAGCTTCTGCCACAAAGGAAGCTTGTTATTTACGACGTTTTATCTATGAGATAACAGGTAAACAAACTTCAGTAAACATAGCGTCTGACAGCCAGAGTGCCATCAACTTAGTTCGTAATCCAATACACCACAGCAGGACGAAGCATATTGATACTAGGTTTCACTTTATTAGGGAAAAGGTGTACAATAATGTTGTTACATTAGAATATACAAAAAGTAGTGACATGCCTGCAGATGTCCTAACTAAGCCACTTGGGCCTTTACTTCACAAATAGTGTACAATTACTTTGAGACTCGAAACATAACTTTTATTGTTGTTGATAGGCACAACATAGATTAAGGGCGGGTGTTGTAGATATTTAATCTCTGTTGTGCAGACCCTTCTTATAAGTTATTTTTATTTTATATTAGGTATATTCTATTTGACATATTCCTTTATTCAATATTCTAATGTTGACTGTTTACTTAGTTACTTCAATATAAACACTAGTGTCAACCACAACTCTTTTTACTTTCCCTTATATTTTTTCTTTACTATGACGAACTCCTAATCAAGTTTTACAACAGTTACAAATCACAAAGTTTCACCTACTTAAGATAATACTTTAAATACTTTAATAACTTTGTAATCTATTGATTTGAGATTCAAAGTCAATAAAAATGCCAGACTTGGCTCTATATAGAATCTGAAAACATTTACAGAGAAACAATTAGGAGATTTGGCTTTTTTAATATTGAAGCTCTTTTATGAGCTTTAAATTAACAATAAATATGAAATGAATTTAGTTACCTATTAATTATTTTTAATTTACTTTTTTACAGTATAAAATCAAAATATCTCTAAATGGTTTTAATATTTTATTAGATGTCCCGGCGAACTTCGTTCCACCTTACACTACACTAGCCTACCCTCTACCCTACCATACCCTAATAGTTATAAATGGTGTAACTAACGCGACTTTTAATATATATAATATATCTACCATGAACAAATAGTAAATGTTTTAAATTTTTGAGACAGCAATCATGGTGTACCTAACTAAAACCTTGAATTGATATTAATAATTGTGACGGACGACCCGGCGAAGGTCGCAGTAGCTTTTGGGTACACAAGATCAGTAGTTGTGATAATCTTTAAAGGAGAACTAGCTAGATATATCCAGCAGTGGACGTCTTTTAAATGGTATAATGATGATGATGATGAATTAAATGTAAGTAAAAATCAAAAAAGAACCGCCTCAGTGGCGTATTTAACCGCCTCCGTGGCGTAGAACCGTAGATATATGTGTGGCGTAATGATTAGGTCCATTAGCTTCACATCATGAGGTCGCGGGTTCAATTCCCGGCGGAGTCTGACTTTTTATGACTCAGTTTGGTTGGTGTAAGGCACTTTCTAAGCCCGCCTGGCTAGCTACCACCATCTTATCTATGTCTCGCCGCCAAGCATTAAAGTTAACAGCATAGATGTGTTTCGGTTTGGAGATTCCTATCTATTCCTTTCCTATTCCTTCCTCTAGCGTGTTCCCCATTGCATTGGTAAGCCCGCTTCCATCTTCGGCATCACTCGTCACTTACTATCAGGTGAGACGATGTCGGGCTTATCAATTGTGGATAAAAAACCGGCCAAGTGCGAGTCACAACCGCGCACAAAGGGTTCCGTACCATCATACTAGATGGCGCTAGTTCTTTCACGTTTAAAAAAACACGTTTTTTGTATGGAGACTTCTACTTTTACATTTGTTTTGTATTTGTTGTTATAGCGACAACAGAAATACACCATCTATGAAAATTTCAACAGTCTAGCTATCACGGATCATGAAATATGTGACAGACGGACAGACAGACAGACAGACGGACGGACAGCGAAGTCTTAGTAACAGGGTCCCGTTTTTACACTTTGGGTACGGAACCCTAAAAAAGAACCTGTAATGTTTCGTTATTCCGTTATATAAAATTTAACTGGCTAATGCAATCACAAAATGAGCCCAGAAACACAAATAATGGCGTTTAGCATCATTTTAGCATAATTTACGTAAAGCATAGTAATACGGTAACAATTTAAAGGACTGACCACAAGTGTCGAAATCTAGGGCATCAGTGAAAGGGCGAATCGGTCTACGTTGTCTCTGTCTAAAGGTATAGTAATTTTGTTTAAGTCGTGCGTGCTTAGATAGTAAACAATTCCTGCTAAGGTTAAAATATATTTCAATATATACAAGGTTTTTATTGGTTATAAAAATTTCTAGGAACCTTTTTCCTTTTCCGCTTTTTGACCTTTTTTAACCAAATCCATACTTTAAAGAAACAAAGATTTAAATTTAAATGATATGGTTAACAGATTTGCAGATTACCCAATCCACGTCCCACCTACCGTAGGATAATACCTAAATATGGAGAAAACTAGCCACTACTTAAAAATATTGGACTTCTTCACTCTACTCTCTACTCTCAAACTCTCTACTGTAATCTAAACATAACTGTCCACTCAACTCTCTACTCTCAAACTCTCCACTGTAATCTAAACATAACTTTCCACACTACTCTCTACTCTCAAACTCTCCACTGTAATTTAAATATAACTCTCCACTCAACTCTCTACTCTCAAACTCTCCACTGTAATCAAAACATAACTCTCCACTCTACTCTCTACTCTAGAACTCTTCACTGTAATCTAAACATAACTCTCCACTCCACTCTCCACTCTCTCTACACTCCACTCCACTCTTTATTTCATAATCCCACGATAAACTCTAATTTTTCGACATCAAAAGTATCCTCTGTGCTAATCCAGGTATCTTCATGCCTAATTTCATTTCAATCTAATTATCCGTTTTTGCGTGATTGAGGAACAAATACTTGAACATTCAATTATTAAACCTTTACATTTACGGGTACAACATTAGAATCATGTACCTATAATATGTCGCAGCCATATCGTATAAATTAGCTCTTTTATAAAACGGCGAGTTGCTTTGTAAAACTACTGAGCAAAAAGGTGCGAATAAAACCGATTCAGAGGGAACCCCGCTTCACGGAGCTCCTTTTCACGATAGAACAAGACATGCTAACCTAACCTAACCTAACCTAACCGTTTGTCCCTCCGTCCGTCCGACTCGGTTTTCTTCGGAGTTTTTTACTTAGGAGTGTACAAAGCAGCGCACCGTTTTGCAAAACGGCTATTTTACGATTTGACTGCGACATATACATTCATATGAATTAAATCTTATGAATTGAACAAAGGAAAATCTGTGTAGGATAAGGAGTAGACATAACCCTTAATCTCTCAATTTCTAGACTCCTTACGTATAACTTGCCTGTTTTCTCGAAGTCCGGTAGACGAAGCTGGATGGCACGAAGTCACCATGCGTTTGTCTTTTGTCTTTGTTCTGTTCAGGGTCTTCTTTGGCTTCTTTCTCTTTTACATCTGCTGCGTATACGCACAGGGTTAGTGCTAGAACAAGAGAATTTTAGCATCAAACAATAAATAAAGAGAGATAAGGACCATCATCTTTATCTTTTTTTACCTAAGTATTCCTATTTTTTTTAGTTTAGGCTTGGGCAGGTTTTAACCCTACAGTGATTGCGCATATTATGATCATACCATAAGAGGTCGCGCGGATGACAGGCGTCATCCATTTGCTTACAACGATTTATAATAATACTATCAGTATTTAGTTTGTATTTATCTATTAGATATAACAAAAATTAAATTACTTACATAAAAAAAACAAAAAATCGTTTTCCAAATTAGGAACACATAAATTCTACTAGCCAAAAATTTCATCATGCTCAATGTGACATCAGACAGAAACTCTCGATGTAAAATTCAACGCCACCTTCAATTTCGAACTTTTCCTGACACATCGTCGGCCGTTACTGACGCTACGAAGCGTTACATAGGCAATACTAAACTCAGCGCCAGCTATGTGCTGCCATATGAAAAACAAAAAATCCCGTCAGTTTAATCAATGTGCATGACATATGTCATCCGCGCGACCACTCTAGAGTTCATTTTTGCTGTTTTTTTTGCTATTCAAGTGCGAAATGGACTCGCATACCGAAGTTTCCGTGCCACTCGCATACCGAAGTTTCCGTGCCACCACCCACACCCTAAATTATGAACCTTTACAAAAATCATACCTTTTATGAATAACATAAATTATTGGCTTTAAAATTGTTTACTATAAGTTTTTGCATGAAACATCAACGGGCGCTACCTGTTGTTAAAATGTTTTTGTTTTTTTTAGTTCGGTATCCTTAGCGTGGATCCGACTCAACCTTGGCCGGTTTTTATCGTTTTTTTATAGTTGGTACTTTACTTATACCAATTTAGTTTGCCAATAAAGTAAAAAAAACCTAAAAAAATTAAACAATTAAAAAACAAGTAAAAATAATATGTATTGGTCCATTTAAGTTTAATATAAGTAGGTAGTTATATTTTGCTCCAAGGGTCGTCGCTTAGGGAGACCGCTAAGTAAATACAATAAAACAGCAAACAACTGATTTTCTAATATTTATAATACATATTATTTGCGCTAGGTCCACTAAAATCCATTACGAAAAGCCATAAATGGATCTTTTTGCACTTTTATGTACACTTTGCTGCATGATCCAGTATTTTTGCCAAAGTGGATTTTCCAGAACTAGTTACTTTTTAGAGGTTTTTGTCGGGACTTTTTCTTTTTTAATGGAATTTTCTGAGCCCCTTAAAGAGCTAGAAAACTGAAGTCATTCACTTTTCTTTACCTTGCTTCTGCAGATTCCAGGAGATGCCGCAGCATCAGGTCAAGGCTACCGTCTTCTATCTAACACCTATTCATTGAGCCTATTCCAATGAGCCTGAAACACGATACTTCTGCCGTAAGATGGTGAGGAGTTGGATATCCTGCTGATATCAGAAGATTCTATAGCATGAGGTCAAGGTTAGCATGTTCTGTCTAACACCTATCCATTTAAACTGTTTCAATAAGCCCCTACAATACCTTTGCTGTAAGTTAGTGACGAGTTGGGTATCATGTAGATACCAGGAGGTGCTGCAGCATCAGATCAAGGTCAACATGTTTTATCTAACACCTATTCATTAAGACTATTCCAATGAGCCCAAACATGATACCTCTGCTGTAAGTTGGTAAGCACCTGAGTATCCTACGGATACCATGAGATGCTGCAGTATCAGGTCAAGGTTACTATATTCTCTTTTAATATCATAAAAGTAAGGACTCCAAATTTTGAATCGATCAGAACGGTGGAAGATGCCCACATTCTTTAATCACCTAGAAAAGAGCTGATGACTGTCAAACGGCTGAACAGATGTTCAAAAATTACAGCTAAGAACCACTTCGATCACGACAGCTTTTAAACAAAAAAACTGCATCAAAATAGGTCCATTATGAATAAAAAAAATAGTTTAGGAACTACGAACCCAAAGACAGACACATGCAAATATACACAAGTTAAACTTATAACACCTCTCTTTTTGCGGTGGGGGGTTAAAAAGAAGTTTCATGTATCCCCATCGTTAGTTTTCAACTTTAATACATGCTTTAATGTTAGCTTGTCGTGTTAATTAGAACCACTTCCCGGTTTCCCATTAAGCTTAAATTGTGCATACACTAAACCGCTTGAGTATTATTGGGCTTCATTTAGTCACTTCCAATAACTCAGTCCCAATAATTTGTTATTTCCGTTGAGTATTACTGGGACCCTTCGGTGCCGGCAACTAACACGTGTCTTCATGTTAAACTGCGTTGAAACTGCCTTGAGTTGATGTATTGACTTAAGTCGTTATTAAATTCAGACCAAATTCACCATACGTATAGTTGAAGATAAAGTCATAGACAAACTTTTCATACGTATAATCATTCTTGTCAACTTCTGCTATTATCCGCTATTTTGAAAATTGGCGGGTTGGCCTGAAGGAAAAGAACATCAATATCGGCCTGGACGGTGTTTGGATTACGATGCATGGTTATCTAAGTGACGTAATTCTAAATCCAATATGGCGGATTCCCATAGATGGCGGATCAGTTATTTTTATGCACTCCCATGATGCGGGTATCAAATGAAAGGGTTTGCTGAGAAGAAATCGAAATAATAATAATTCTTTTCAAATAAAAGCTTGTACCTAAAAGTTTTTAGATTTTAGAAAATTATTACTATTTAAAAAAAATCTAAAATAACAACAATGTTCTGTGATAGTTTTTGGCACCCTGTCCCGCTGACACCTGTCGCATTTACAACCCACTAAACACGTTAAAAAATATATTTCTAGTATGTTATTAAGCCGTGTCTGTGTTTTGTTGCTAACCCGTGTCAGAGGCCGAATTGGTGGCTTGAAAAACTTGATCTTAAAAAACGTGATCTTCGCCACTAGCCCTACAACCCGCACCGCCCCAGACTTGGCCTCTGTGTGTGTAGTATGGCCTAACCTTCTCCAATTTGGAAGAGACCCGTGCCAATTTAGGAGGTTTATGTGTTTTTAACATACTACGTACCCACCTAGTACACATCTGTTGCTTTCTTAAGTAATAGAGGTTAAAACAGATCAGTTCTATCCACCTCCGTGGCGTTAGTTCATTCGCTTCACACCAGGAGGTCGCTGGTTTGATTCCCGGTGGGGTCAACTTGTAAGACTCGGTTGGGTTGATGGTAGGGCATTAAGCCCCCGCCTGGCTAGCTACCACCATTTTATCTCATTCTTGGCGCCAAACATCATTGTTAACAACATTAATGTGTTCCAGCTTCAAGATAAGATAGCCAGTTCTCCATTGCGTTGGGGTATCTTGGTAAACCCGCTTCCATCTTCGGCATCATCGTCACTTACCATCAGGTGAGATGATGCCAAGGGTTTAGCAATGGTGAATAATAATAATAATATTGTTCCAAATAATATCTTTTCAAAACTATACCCTTAGTCCAACGATGTTCAATCATCTTCAACCCATCACAAAATATTTTTGTCAAACCCCTGAAAATTAGGCCTCAGGTTCAGCGACCACCTCCACGTTTGATGAAAACCTTTTCACGCTTAGCCATTTCTTCATTTTTGGGAAGAGAAAGAAGTCACACAGGTCTAAATCTGGCAAAAATGGAGGGTGTGGCAATAATTCGAATCGCAATTCAATAAGTTTTGATGTCGCGATTGTAAACGAGTGGGCCGAAGCATTATCCCAATGAAATATATATTTTTTCTTCGCTGAATGCAGTTGTTAAATTGGTCCTGCAAAGCTGCATTAAAAGTTCCAATTATTGTTTTGCCTTTCTCCAAAAAATCGATGTAGATGACTCCTTGAATGTCCAAAAGACTGTGGCGATCTCTTTACCGCCGAACAAACAATTTAGCCTTCTTTAGGGTACGTTCCCTGGTAGAAGTCCACTGCTTTGAGTGTTGCTTAGATTCTGGTGTAATGATGGTCCCACCACGTTTCGTCTACTGTTACGTACCCACGCAGAAAATTCACTCGGATTGCGGCTGTAAATGGCTAAGCATTCGTTAGAATTGTTACGGGATTTCATTTTTGATCGATTGTCAGTAAACGCAGCACCCATCTTCCACTTTCCTGGGCGCTCGGCGTTTTTGGTAGTAAGTGCGCAACGAAATTCAGTTAACCACTTATGTACCATTCCATGAGAAGGCGCTAAATCTCCGTAATATTTTTTCAATTTGTCTTCGGTCTGCTAAATGGTTTTACGACGTAAACAATTGTATTTGAAAACTCGGGTTTCTCTATTTTTACAGAATAAGTACTAAGAAGTTGCCTTACTTTTTTTGTTCCCTAAAAGTTAATTCCGCACCAAATTTGAAAAAAGAACGGAGTTAGTATTGTAAAGAGTTCCTTACTATGAAACAAAAATATATTATAAAAAACTTTTTATTCAACCTTTTAGTCATGGACCTATTAAACCTATTATAATACAAGCTGTCCCGGCGAACTTCGTTCCACCTCACACTACGCTACACTACACTAAACTACACTACACTACACTACACTACACTACCCTATACTACAGTACCCTACACTACCCTACACTTCACTACTCTAAACTACACTACACTACCCTACACTACGTACCCTACCCTACACTACCCTACACTACACTACACTACCATACCCTACCCTCCGCTACCCTACCTTACATAAGAACCTTCTCCTGACAATAAAGAACGAAACAAAAAAAGAATTAGCAAAATCGGTAAAGCCGTTCTCAAGTAATAGCGTGACCAGGAGAAAAAGGGGTTCATTTTTATATATAATATATATAATATATATATAATATAGATGTATTATATCTCAAGCCCGCTTCCCTCAAACAAAGCGTGTTACGCACCTAGGTACTCATTCCAGGATAGCTTGGTAACAAAACAAATATTTGCTTGCCACGGGAATCGAAGCTTCGAACCATCGCTGGGAGCAATATAACCAAAGGGTTTTCAAACATTCGCAGTCTATAAGCATACACACGAATGGTGATTGATGTATGAAGGGTCGCTCGATTGGGTTTCTAATGATTACAAAAAAAACAGCTAAGTGCGAGTCGGGCTTGCGCACCGAGAGTTTCGTACCACCACACAATATATTTGTCTTATGTATTAAAAAAAAATAGTCGGACTGAAAGACAAACATAGCTTTGTAGCTAAAAAACAACTCTCCCCACACAACGATAAACGTTACAACCAATTTATCAACTGCAAATATAAGTTTGTAATAAAAAAAGTGATAAAACTACAAATTAATGGCTTTCGAATTTTTCCTTTACTTGTTCTGTGAGACCTTCCTTATCGCAAAATTTCATGGTTCTAGGTTAGTGTACATACTAGGTTTTGATCTAATTTCTTGCGATTTTCATTTGTTTTTAGACTCATTGTAAGACAATAAAGTAACTGAACAACGAAGTAACTAGTATCTGATCTGTAAAAAAAGCTCAATATAAATCTCAACTTTGTTTTATTCGCCATTCCAATACCTTCTACACTCCTTCGTCTCTTGCCACCGCTCGTAATCAGTCGCTCAAAAGTAAAAATAATTTTCGAAAAACTTAATAACTTTTAGGTATACAAGCTTTTAATATTGCAAATTTCAGCTCAATCGGAAACCGGGAAGTGGGTCAAATTTAACTTGCAAGATTCCACCCGGACAAACATACCTACATACATTTCAAGTTAAATAAAAGCTTGTAAAAATAACTTTACCAAATAGGCAGTCAATAACTTTCAATGTCTTGAATGTATTTTTATATGCCGGGTGTTAAGGCGAAAGCAGTAATTGGTATTAACCTCCAAAATGTAGGACATGATATAATAAAAACTTACGAAAGGAGATGATCAGTTACCTACCACATTTTATTTTTAGGGTTCCGTACCTCACAAGGACAAAATAGAACGCTAATAAAGTCCGTCCGTCTCTCTTTCACGCCTGTTTTACTACAGACTGTTTAACGTAGAAAGTTGAAAATTGGCGTTGTTCTACAGCATATTTACCCACATATTTTGCAATAGGTAAAAAATACAGAGATAGATGCTATTTTAAACATTAGAAAACACATATTTTTGTGTTTTTTAATTAAAAGTTTATTTTGTTTGAAAGATAATTAAAGATATTTAACGTTTTAGAAATGAAAACACCCAGATGCCGTCAGTTGCAATTATGCGGCGCACGTCCCAGTCATGCTTGTGAGTTTTGGAAAACTTGCAACTGCGCGCACAGACGGTCTCATCCGTACGATGTTTCGTTGGTACGAGCAGACCGTGCACGCCCTCGACGTTGAGTTTTAGTGGCGATCCTGCTGCCTCGATTCTAACGATCAATTTTGTCATTAAATTTGTGCTGGATAATTATTATTTAAGAGCGTCGATGGCGTAACGGCTAGGGCCGCCATCTCCTGTGTGGGCGGTCGTGGTTCGAATCCCGCCACGTACTAATGTGATTTCGAATTTAGATTTCATATGCATCTTACGGTGAAGGAAAACCTCGTGAGGAAACCTGAAGAAACTCGCAGTTTGTGTGTGAAGTCGACCGACCCGCACTGGGCCCGCGTGGTCGACTAAGACCCGATCGCCCTAATTCAGGGTAGGCTCGAGCCCCTCGGTGGGGACGTATACGAGCTGATATGATGATGATGAATTATTATTTATCGCAGATATTGCGTTATCCGAACTTTAGCCAAAACCTCTGGCACAAATGCGATAAATGCTCGGATGAAAAACATACTATGATCTCCCGTCTAAAGTGTCATAATGATGCTAAAAAAGATTGAAGCGAGAGAATTTATCACTGACACCAGCTGTACATCCATTTTTTTTGTAATTTTAAATCTTTGAAGCCGCTGGACGTGGGCAGTGCAGGACCGTAAGTCGTGGAAATCCTGGGGGGAGGCCTTTGTCCAGCAGTGGACGTGTTTCGGCTGATATGACGATGATGATGAAAATATTTAAATCCCCATCAGTTTGGATGTGTTTTGTAATATAATTTTATTTTAGCCCTTTAATTTGAAAATAGTAAAGCTCAAGGTACACATAAAACGCCCATTCCCAATGATTTTTTTGGGTTGGAGTTTCCCCGTCCGTATCTCCATGGTTTAGGAGTTCCCCACCCGTTCTGTAGGTACCAGTTTTAAAAAAAACACATCAAATCGTATGCTATGTTTTTTTTAAATAAATACGGAACTTTTTGCGCATGTTTCGACACTTACCTGGCCGCTTTAATTCAGATAGCGTTTAATGTTTCTAATAACTCTAAAATTTTAGTTAAATTATACAGGCTGTTTTTTTACACCAAGCCCAGCCTCAACGGCTTGCTCGGTGGTAAACACACACCATGTATATAAAAAGTGGTTCAAATCCTCGCCAACTCAGGGTCCACACCTGTACGTACAGTGTGTTTTTTTTACACCGAGCCCACCCTCAACGGCTTGCTCGGTGGTAAACACACAACATGTATATAAAAAGTGGTTCGAATCTGCACCAACTCAAGGCCACACCAGTACAGGGTGTTTTTTTTTACACCGAGCCCACCCTCAACGGCTTGCTCGGTGGTAAACACACACCATGTACATAAAAAGTGGTTCGAATCCTCACTAATTCAAGGCCACACCTGTACAGGGTGTTTTTTTACACCGAGCCCACCCTCAACAGCTTGCTCGGTGGTAAACACACACCATGTATATAAAAAGTGGTTCGAATCCTCACTAATTCAAGGCCACACCTGCACAGGATGTTTTTTTTTTACACCGAGCCCACCCTCAACGGCTTGCTCGGTGGTAAACACACACCATGTATATAAAAAGTTTTTCGAATCTGCACCAACTCAAGGCCAAACACTTATTGACCACTGACCAGTAAGTACTGTTCGCAAAACAATTGACCAAATAAGTCGTGGCTAGTGTAGTTATGTCATCCAATCTTATTTCAATTGCTCGTCATTGAAATAAAGCGTTCCTTCTTTTGTGAGTGGAGTATTTTGTATAGTTCTTTTTTTATATGGCATCAAAAATAATAGTTTTTAATAAATGTATAAATAAATACATATCATAATCGTAAATCTAAATTAACACAGTGGCTGTTTTTAGGGTTTCGTATACCCAAAGGGTGACCAAAAAGACCATATTACTAAGCCTCCGCTGTCCGTCCGTCTGTCCGTCTGTCAGCGGCTGTATTTCATGAACCGTAATAGGTGTACAGGTTGAAATTTTCACAGTGTGTAAGTATTGCCGCTATAACAACAAATAATACCAAATAGAAAAAGTGAAAAAATTAAGAGGTCCCCATTTTTTTAATTCACAGTTGGTAAGCCCTTGGCATCATCTCACCTGATGGTAAGTGACGATTATGCCGAAGATGGAAGCGGGCTTACTGAGATTCCTCAACGCAATGAAGAACTGGCTATCTTATCTTCAAGCCGGAACAAATCAATGCTGTGAACACTGATTTTTGGCGGCAAGACTTAGATAAGATGGTGGTAGCTAGCCATACGGGGTTAGAAAACGCCCTTCCGCCAACCAAACCGAGTCTTACAAGTTGAACCCACCGGGAATCGAACCCGCGACCTCCTGGTGAGAAGCGAATGGACTAACCATAACGCCACGGAGGCGGTTACAGTCCCCATCCAAAAAAGTGTTTTTATGAGTATTTTAGAGGTAATTTTGACTTAGCTCTATCGTAAAAACGGTAACTTATACAAGCGTGAAACTAAGTCTGATAATATTACTAGTCTTAAAAAAAAAGAATTTATCTAGTCGTTAACTGAATGAAAAATAGTATTTTTCTGTCACTTGCGTTGGTGTTTTTTTGTTTGTCGATTCGGTGAAACACGATTTAAGTTATTTGACAGGACTAAACAAAATTTAAGCATTCTATCCTTGTCTTTTCGATACAGAAAATAAAAGACAGAATGTGTAAATTTAGTTTAATCCTGTCAATTAAGTTAAGTCGTGTAGCACCGAATTGACACCATTGTCATACTTTTATGGAGAGGTGTAGTGGTGCGGAACCCTCGGAGCGTGAATCCGACTACTCGCACTAGGTTTGTCATAGTGTTTGAGCCTAAGACGTCATCACTTGAATCATTTAAAAACTATAAAAAATAACCGGTAACAAAAAAAAATATATGCATAAATTAGTTTCTTAAAATAATCTCTACTTTCATTAAAAATACCTTGATTTTTTAACAATGCCAATTGTTTTGTCGGTGTTTCGAAAATGAATTGAGTTTTCTCCGGAATACTCGTATATCGGGGTATTCTTGTCGATTGAGTAAGGTACGTATGGTGCACTGGTGGTTTCGTAACTTTACATCTTCAGACCTTCAAAATATTATATTATTTTTTAAACGGTAAGCAACATCGAGCGCGACATCAAATTACTGTTTCTGACAGCAGGATTCTTTAGTGTATAGAATTTTAAACCCTCGCCAACTCAAGGCTAAACACTCACTGACCAGTAGAGACGTACTGAACGCAAAAAATTTTAGGAAATAATTGTAGCAATTATCTAATATGATTAGTATAACACGATAAAGTGTTGGTGAATGGACTTTTGAATAAATTGAATTTCTTTTTGTAAACTAAGTGCCAAAAAAATATAAACTCTAAAAGTACTTAGGTACTATACGCAAGTAATCTTGTCCTTTACCTACAGTTACTGTACACTATTCAACCATTTTTGTGAGGAAATAGAGGTTCCTTATAAAATTATTATAGTACTTACATGTAATAGTATAGAAGGAAATGTCGAAGACATTGTGCAATGAAAGAATGTGTGTGAATGTGTGCAAGCACGCCACATATTATAAAGTTAAGTAACATAAAAACTCGCAAAAGCAAACAATGAGATCACGTGTCGCGAGCCTAATTAAAAAACAACACAATTTAAAGTGATAGTTAGATAAAAAATTCGCAAGCGCTTTCAACACATCACTTAATTAGTTACTGTAACTTATAAAGTACGAGTTAACATATTTATTTCGTAAAGAAACACACGGAAGTAAAACTGATATGAAGTAAATAAAATGATAGTGTGGGGTCACGGTAAACATTTGTAGCGTAACTTTATTCTGAATTTATAATTATCATCATAATCATATCATTATCATTGTATTTATGTAGGTAGGTACCTTGAAAATTTCAACATTAAAAGAAACCAAGTAACATAGTTGCCAAAAATTCGTTTTCTCAATTCGCATGTTTTTTTTAATTCATAGAATTTTTAACTTCAGGTGAGAGAGTTATCACTTTTCTGAATTTAAATTTGTTAAAATCTTAACTAACACACTGAATTGTTGTAATAATTAACAGTCGGTTTAGTGAATTAAAATCCCCCCTATTTCCTCAGTCCTATAGCAAGCTAGCTTCTTAATTTTTATATTTATGTAGTAGGTACTACTTACATTTATTTATTTATTTATTTGCACTTATAGTACACCAAAACAATTTCGTAAAGCTATTACATATAGTTATTAAAATGAAGTGTACAGTAGGCGGTCTTATTGCTAAAAGCAATCTCTTCCAGACAACCTTTAGTTACAGGAGAGCACGAAATACTTACATATGAAAAAGTCATGCAAAATTTTCGGCAATCAAATGTGAGGCGTTTCTCAAGTTAATTAAGTTGCTAACGCTACCAGCCCGGCCTAGTTCCCACAACTCCGACATGCATAATGTCAAACGCTAAGTGACTGCTAAAACGGACCAAACAAATCCTTCCTAACCAAATATTACTTTTGAGTTTCGCAATGTGGTTCATTAAAATTCCAGTCGAAACCCCTTTGTATGTAATTACTCTTAGACTTTGATATAGTTCTTGTTATTTTGTTAAACAATAAATAGAGAGGGGGTTCTTTCGTAGCTTTTTATCAGGAGCTAAATGTGTATAAATACAATAAAAGTAAACGTTTTTTTTTTGGTTTTGTAAAAAAATAATCTGACTAGGCTCAAAGTTAGGTTGATTCTATACCTACGCCTCTTGCTAAATATTTTTAAACATTGCCTAATTAAACCCTTCAACAATTTTAGGGGTCCGGAGACAAAATGGAAAAAAACAAAAATTAACAAAAAAAAAGTGTTGCAATTTTGTACATAAATGGCATCTTATGACTCTAAATGAGAAATGGAGTCAATGCGTGAGTCCCATCCTATCTAAGTCTTGCCGCCAAACATCAATGTAAACAAGTTTCATGTGTTCCGGCTTAAAAATAAGATAGCCATGTCTCCATTTCGTTGGAGAACCTTGATAAGCCCGCTTACATCTTCGGCATCATCGTCACTTATCATCAGTGATGCCAAGGGAAATTGTGGATTAAGAAAAACGGATGAGACGGACGGAAGGCCGATAAGTTATATTTTATTTTACCACTTAATGTTAGTTACATAATTCATGGTATCCTTAAATTAATCAAAGGTTTTTTTGAACACTTTTTATTTAAAGAAGTATATTACGAAATGTTGAGCAACGAAGTGGCACGAGTCATTGCTTCGGAACCCTTTACACGCAAGCCTAACTCGCGGCTGGCCACTTTTTAATATTTTTTTTATCTCCGTGGCTATAGTTTTTTTATTTCTCTAGTTCCCAGGCCCTGATGACTCTGGTTAGCTGTCCGTTAATGAAACTTCAACGTCTGGGATAACCAATTTTTTTTTTATATATTGGCTCTCATAAATTATAATATAAACAGTAGGTACCTACAATGTTGGGGCGTCGGGCGTACCCTCCTACTACGCAGATGCACGCACTAAAAAAGAGGTGGTTAAGGAGGGTGAGGCAGTGATCAAATTAGTAAAAATATACTTTTACCGCCACTTTTAATGATATAAAAATTAATCAAACCAAAAATAAATAAACAGGTATGACATATCAATAGGTAAAACTAAGACAGTGGTATGTATGATCAGATCAGTGTCGTAAAGACAATTTTAAAAAACAAACAAATAACAAAAAGTAAAATAAACAAAAAGATCATATAAAAGTAGGTTGAAGATAAAAGATCCAAAAAGATTGGCTTCGGTCACAATCTACATATCTAAAATACAACTCATCAGTTAAATTATCCATAAGAAAAATAAACTTCGTATAAAAACGGTTGTATCCAAAACGCAGGAAAAACTACTATGCGTCTGCTTATTGAGAAGACAATCAGATTCCTGGCTTGCTTTATTTAACAAAGCCGTAATTTATCATTGTATTACTTTTACTTTCTACTCCTATTTGTCAATTCGTTCCAATAAATTCCAATAATGACTGCATTAGTCGAGGAATATAGTTACAAAAAAAGCGTGTTGTCGTGCTCATCGGAGTGTCCGTTGCGATGCGCCCGAGCCAACGTCGCGACGTCGTTGAAAGTTGAAAGTGATCGCGTGCGTGCCAGCGGCCACCACCAGCAAAAGTAAACTTCCTAATCACACGTTGGACAATAGACTATTATGCCTCTATGGCTGTATCGTGAGCGCCCGCGCATCTAGCCGGTCACGCGGAGATTTAGAACACTGTGTCAGTCAGCAGAAGGTCAAGTTGATCTTCTTTCTTTGTCCGCTACAGTATCGAGGTACGAGTAAATAACAGTATTGTTAGACACGAGCATAGAGCTAGCATCACTATTTCACTTTTTCATATCTCTACATTACAAACATACCTACTATGTACGAAGAACAAGTGGAAACTAGGTATTTCAATTCATGAAATCCGGAGGCGTTTTGGATTGTTGTCAAATTTAATTCATACCACACATCAGCGACACTCACAGCATACTCGTTATTACTGACCACTCTAAACTTGTTAAAAGACTGACTTCAATGTTATCTAAGTCTTGCCGCCAAACATCAGTGTCAACAACATTCATGTGTTCCGGCTTGAATATAAGATAGGCAGTTCTCTATTGCGTTGGGGAATCTTGGTAAGCCCGCTTCCATCTTCGGAATCATCGTCACTTACCATCATGTGAGATGATGCCAAGGGCTTACCAATTGTGACAAAAAAATAATATATTTAACAACCAGGTATAATGTTGCAACTTTTTTTGTTTATGTTAATCTTCTAAAAAAGGACTTAACCGATTTTGATAAAATTTATATGGAACCATCCCAGGAGTAAACTATTTCAAATAAAAAATACCGAGAAATTTGTGAACATACATAAAAAAATATGTATACAGTGGCACATAGAACCTCCTCTTTTTTTGAGTTCGGTCAAAAATGGACAATGAACACGTAGCAAAACACACTAGCCATCCCTAGGACCGTGGGAGCGTCTCCCAAGGCCTCGACCTCTTTACACAACAATACCTTATCACAACTGTGCGATGCAAGGTGCTCTTGTGCTGCCAACAAATTCACAGTACCGCGCAAACAACAATTAAATCTTACCTAACAACTGTTACCATTTCGCTGTTATGAAATAAGCACTACGAGTAACTAGGTACATAAATCTCACACTGTTATTACTTATTACACATAAAGTCGCGGTTTAAACGTCCGGTAAGTGTGCTTAATGGTTATTTACTCTATTAGATTAAGAGTGAATTAGAAAAAGGAAAAGGAGGAACTTACATGAAAAAAATATAGGACAAGTGCGAATTGGACTCGCGCACCGAGGTACCGTACCACAAAACCTCTTCACATGAGCACAACAATGATACCTATTCATATCAATCAAGAGACATCAAAGAAAGCGACAGATTTTTTTTTATTCAACCGGATAAGGGTGAGCCGTACTCGCACTTAGAATCCCGAAGATTCTAAGTGCGAGCACGGCTCACACTTGTCCGGTTTTTATTATTTGTTGGACACCAACTTGGACGCCTATATATAGAACTTATTTTACGATAGAGCAAAAAGAAATAAACCTTTAAAAAAACATGTTTCTTGTTAATAAATCCGCTATAATTGCACATATTCTGTGAAAATTTTAGCCGGCTACCTACTACGGTTAAAAAGATACAGCCTTTTAAAATTTGGATGGACCAACAAACAGAGCGTAGGCGTAAATCACGTTGCCTGGTACGAAACTCTAAAAACATTACCATGGACTGCGTAACCCAATGAGTTACGATCAGTGTACAGTCTGAGATACCCTTCAACCAGTTAACAACTATGGACCGGCCCACGCGAACAACGGTTTTGATGCCTACGGAATGTTTGCGTTCACTGAATCGTTTCCGAAAGCCAAGAGGTCACATGCTCGTATGCTCCGATAATCACACGAATAAAGGTTTAGGCATCACTTTTTATTCGTAAGTAGACATTTTGTAATACAATTCTAGTTTTATTTTCTAAAATTACTAATAAATAATTCGCATGATTTCATGATTATTTGACTCATTTCTTATGAGATTCATGTATGGATAGGGCCGGTCCATAGCTGTTATATTGATCGAAGGAGATACCTAATTATGATGAAACCGCTCTGTTAAAATGTACGGTCGATAAATATTAGGTAAGGCTGTTTCCGCACAAAACTGTACCCGTCTCAAGATTGCTTTTGGAACAGAATTTAGTCCTGTTTAGCCCTTCGTATTACAACAGAAAACCTAGCTATTAAACAGATTGCCAATTATTTGTAATAAAATTAACGTCCCTGTTGAACAGCTACTTAAACAACTACTTAACAACGTCAACAGTATCGTAAAAACAACTGATTCCGTCTTCGTAACTGATTACGACAAATCGGTTACGTAAGATTAGAGTATAAGTTAACTAAATGGGTAGCACCCCAATGGTTTAAGCAGCCATTGATTACACATTGGATTATTTTTCAATCATGCTAACCATAAAGATATATGTTATCTAATGTTTAGTCTTTTATCTTTCCTGTTATATCGTGTGGCACAATCAAACGCGCTATCCTTAGCACACCCTGGACACTTCATACAACGGACCAAAAAACGAATGACGGCACAAACAAAATGGCGGCGAAATCTTATAAGTTCGACAATCAAACTGTAACCAATCTGTTTCAATTTGGATGACGAGGGGGTGAGGTCGCAATCTAGAGAGCGGCATGGAGTGTCCATACTGCATGTTAGATATAATATATTAATATAAACTTTGCCTTAAGCTAAGAAGGTGGCGGTTGCCTGGTGTTTCGATTTACACCTGCGGACGTCGAGCCGTTGCATTCGCTGGTCACTAAATTGAGCTACTGCACCAAGGTATCTAGTAATATTTCGTTATTTGATGAATGCCGCTCGCCGCCGCCGACTCTCATCAAACACTGCGTCAAAGGTACCGCCCTGAGATTAATCGCGGCGCGATTAAACTCAGGGCGGCCTCTTTGACGAAATGTTTGACGGTTTTAATCAAAGGTGGAGTTAATTCAGCGAACGAACTATATTTAGACATATTTTATATTATTTAGGGAAGTCCTAAATAATATGTCCGCTATCCGATGGCGAAAATGTGATGTATTTGCGTCATGGTACAAACAATAATTTTCGAAAAACCTAAAAACTTTTAAGTACAAGCATCTATTCAATTTTTGATGTGTAACATCTTTGCTCTCGCTTTCCTGCAATTTGTGGGAGTGATTTCGTGAAATGGGACGGAAACGTGTAACAGGAAATGCGAACGTTTTTTAATTCTCGAAAACTAAGGTTGTCATAGCCATGCCGCCTAGTGTGATGGCAAAGGCAAAGATGACATACTACTATTCGAAGGGTCGGCCCGTGAATGTACGACCCGATAATTAATTAATTTCATAAGTATTTTGTCACATGTTACACATCATATGCGAGTACTGTAGGTCTCGTTTTTTTTTTATTAATTTTGTATTCTTCTCAGCAAACCCTTTGATTTGATACCCATATCATGGGGGTACATAAAAAATTACTGTTCCGCCATATTGTATTTAAAATGACGTCACTTAGCTACCCATGCATTGCCCCCCAAATTTTTTTTTAAATTAAATTTCTGCTCAATCGGAAACCGGGAAGTGTTTCTTAATTAGCCTCAAGATTTGCCCCAAAACTAACAACACGGCAAAAAAAAGCTTGTAAAAACGTCTCTTTTTATGTTTAAAATAACATATTTACAGCGTCACGGAGCAAATCTTCAACCTTTTCCGGGCCGCAGCTCTACATGTTTGCATTAATCTACGTTGTGGTAAGTGAATCCAGGTTGAAAATACCTATTTGCATAAGTGCTTAATGTCGCAGCTGCTGGGGACTTGCGTGGGCGCGGGCTTCAGACGGGCGGAATAAAGGAAACGGCTTGAATAAACATAACGACTTGAAACTCACCTTGAACTTGTTTGGCAAGGGAAGAGCCCGATTCATCCATTAGTGGTGTTACGACGCCCATAGGAAATACAAGTAGGTAGCTTATTTAAATACTGTACCTACCAACATTTTTTTCTATCTTGCTGTAATGCGGATGCTAAAGCATTCGCATTCTTTATATTGTAGTAACCTACCAATCATACACAAATGCTAGAACGCAGCAAGATGATTTTCTTATAACAAAATTTTTTATCATCATCATCATATCAGCCGAAGGACGTTCACTGCTGGACTTAGGCCTCCCCCACTGATTTCCACGACGACCGGTTCTGCGCTGGCCGCATCCAGCGACTTCCCGCGACCTTCACCAAGTCATCGGTCCACCTAGTTAGGCCTGCCTACACTAAGTTTTTCGGTGCGCGGTCGCTACTCGAGAACTTTACTGCCCCAACGGCCATCTGTTCTACGAGCAATGTGCCCCGCCCACTGCCACTTAAGTTTAGCAATTCGGAGAGCTATGTCGGTTACTTTGTTTCTCCTACGGATCTCCTTGTTTCTGATTCGATCACGAAAATTGACAAAAAAAATTATATCACCCTAGTATTGAGATATTTTTACCAACTTCAAAAAAAGGAGGTTATCAATTTGACCCGAATGTATGTAATATTGTTGACATTGTGTTAGTGTTTATATGTAGTATTTTTGAATGTATGTATGTTTGTCCACATACTTCTCAGAAACTAGAAATCGAAATGCAATAGTTTTTTTTAATGGATTATTATAACCTTTCAACTTAGGGAACAGTGTAAGTTTTATCAAAAACGGTTCAGTAGTAAGATATAGACTGTTAAGTGTGTACCAATCACTGGAAAAAGACGTGTTTGTTCGTGAGTCGGTTGTTCTTAAGGCTTTAAGCTCAGAGGGTGAGTGGCGTGCGAGCTGCAAGCGATTTGCGAGCGTAGGCATAAGTTTACACCAGACCCCTCGGGAACTTACTTAGTTACTTATTTATTGCGCTGGTTCAGTGACCCGAAGAGGATCTTGGCCTCCGACACTCTTTGACGCCAACCGTCACAATCCTGCGTCACTTCTTGCCAGTTGGCTGTCTAGGCGTTGAGGTCTTTTTAACCGACTTCAAAAAAAGGAAGAGGTTTCTCAATTCGACCGTATATATTTTTTTCTTTATTTTATGTGTGTTCGCGGATAACTTCGTCGTTTATGAACCGATTTTGATGATTATTTTTTTGTTAAAAAGAAGATATCCCAAGGGTACCACCCTGATAAGATGATAAGGAAATCAGGATCTGATGATGGCATCCTAGAGAAATCGAGGGGAACATTCGAAAATCGTAGTGGCGACTAGTGCGTTGGAAGTCAGGTAGTGTAGTTTAGGGTAGGGTAGGGTTCGCCGGGACAACTAGTAGACGGTTTTTTTGTTTAAAATTATTTGACTTCATCTTCCCAGCGGTATCTGGGTCGTCCAAACGGGCGTTTCCCGCTCGGTTGCTCCACATACGCTTTTTTAACGGCGCGATCCTCTACCATCTCTCCACATGGCCGAGTCACCACAGTATGGCAGCTTTAGTTCCGCAGACGATACTCGGAAACTGTATAGGGCTTTTCTGATTAGCAGTGCTATTTCCATGCAAAAGTCAAATGCAAGTCGATCCGTTGCTCCGTTGCGATGCCGACGTACGCATGCCTGGAAATGAGTTTCCCTAGTTCAACAATACGTTGCAATTTTAAAGAAATCAACCAAAAAAAAAGAGTTTTTTTTTGTTCTCTCAGAAACCGTATCGGCCTATGCTATTTTCACGGGATGATAAGTATCCTTATGTCCTTCCGCGTGACACAGGCTACCTCCATGCCAAATTTTATCAAGATAACAGGGCAACAAACAGTCAATCACATTTATAATATTAGTAAGAAGTAAGCTATTGATCATTAAATTAGTTCAATAAGATTGCATTATACCAAATTACAACACAGAAAAGTGCATTTAATAAATTTATTATGTTTTATTTTTAAAATAATATGTTGAATGATTTTTACTGTGCATTATAAATGCGCTTTCATTTAATAAATTTATTTGTTTAACATATATAATTATATTCAACATATTATTTTAAAAATAAAATAATATGTTGAACAATAACACGTTTTTTACTAAATTGGTTTAATAATTACTTTCATTGTTACATGAGTACCTATAATTTTACCCATTGTTATTTATTTTCTTCATTATACATCTGTTTCAGCGAGATAAGATGCCAAATACTTCTTAAAGCTCTTTTATGTTAAAAAACAATTTGAATTTAATGGTTGGCTTTCAAAATGTTTTTTTATTATTGTTGAACCTTAGTTTACAAATATGGTCAAATGACGAAGTTTGAACGATAATGTTAATATTCTTCTGCCTTATCGCTTATTACAAAAATTTTATTACTGTTCTGATTGTGTATTAGAGTTTTAATTGAGATGCCGATCTCTAGTGTATTGGTTGCGTAAATTTGCTAATATCATGTAAACATTGAAAAGGGCCTTTGTTTGAAGAGCAGCCAGTGTAAACGTACAAGAATAGTAAATACCATGGAATTTAATTCTTTGCTGCGATATGCGACCTTTATATACAACGTATTATAGTCCGATATGGCTTTGTTTTAAATATGGTTTGCGAGATAACAAAGAACGTTTCTCGTAAAAAAAAGATTTTAATAACAGAAAGCGTGTTTGGCCTCATAGCAAAATAGGCGTTAAAAATCCTTGGAAACATCTATCATCTCATCACGGTAGCATCATGTCACTCGTATAAGGCAATTTTTAAGTGTAACGTATTTGAGCATCTTGGATTTATTTACTATGCGAGTCAGGCTGTGTTAGCATTTTTGACAGATACAGTAGGAAGAATTCAAATGCTATTGTATCCGTTTCACAATACGGTAGAAAGAATCGGACACTTTATCGTTTCCGTTCATGAACGTGTTAAAAGTTTCCTTTTGTAGTCGCGAAAGTGGTGAGTACTGTCTCCACTCGCCAATTGCCACGTGACTGTATATAAGTATCACCAGGTGTCCAGATGGACATCTGTGCCCATAGCATAGTTGGATAACTATGCTATGGGCACAGAACACAATACTTCTTGGTGACAGGTGTGACCTTAGTCATTTTGATGATTATAATTGAGCACAAATTGAATTACCTAGGTGCTTACTCGTACATAATATTGTGTTACAACAATGGTGAATTATGATGTCTTTTTTTTCTTTTTTTATTCTCTATTGGTAAGCCCTTGGCATCATCTCACCAGATGGTAAGTGACGATGATGCCGAAGATGGAAGCGGGCTTGCCAAGATTCCCCAACGCAATGGAGAACTGGCTGTCTTATCTTCATGCCGGAACACATCAATGTTTTTTTAACACTGATGTTTGGCGGCAAGACTTAGATAAGATGGTGATAGCTAGCCAGGCGGGCTTAGAAAATGCCCTACCACCAACCAAACCGAGTCTTACAAGGTGACCCCGCCGGGAATCGAACCCGCGACCTCCTGTGTTAAGCCAGTGAACTTTGCCTCCGAGCTACGGAGGCGGTTAATTAAGCTTACTTACTTGTACTGTGAACAAATTTACGGACTTTTGTAATGAACATAACGCATTCGCCAGCTAGAAAATGCCCTACCACCAACCAAACCGAGTCTTACAAGGTGACCCCGCCGGGAATCGAACCCGCGACCTCCTGTGTTAAGCCAGTGAACTTTGCCTCCGAGCTACGGAGGCGGTTAATTAAGCTTACTTACTTGTACTGTGAACAAATTTACGGACTTTTGTAATGAACATAACGCATTCGCCAGCTTACTCCCATAAGTTAAGCGTGCGTAAAGAAGTTTTACTTCAAAAATAGCAAGTTAGCAAGTAACCACCATGAAGAAAAGTGATCTGGTGTACCTGATCGTATAGGTCACCCAGCGGCACCGCCTCCCTAAGGCTGAATACAAAAGGTGCTGTTATTGACTGGAATACTTTTACTAGATAAGTTTATCTGAAACCCATTCAAAACATCGTTTCTTATTTCACCCCTGATAGATTTTCACAAAGTAATATCAGAATTAGTCAGAATGAAAACTGAAATTCCAGCCTTGTTTGAGAGCAGTTGAAAACTACAACCAAGACCACACCACGGACACTGCGTACAACGGTCGTGAAATGTCATTTCTAAAAACAAATGACGGAGCAAACAAAATCACGGACAAATCCTATACGATCGAGAACCAAACTATAACCAATCTGTACCAATCTGGATGACGAGGGTGTGAGGTCGGAATCTCGAGAGCGACAGAGAGTGTCCATACTGTATGTTAGTACTAATATACTATGTACTTTACCAAGACTTTCGTTAGGTAGATAGGTACACTAAGTTTGCATAATGGCATGCTATCAATATTATCCTAACACTGACGTGTTCTGCGTAGCAATGCCTTAGTATGAGTACCTATGTAAATTTATAGGTGGTACACAAGTAGTGACAGTGTAGTTTAGCGTCGGTGGCGTAACGGCTAGGGCCGCTACCTCATGTCCGGGTGGTCGTGGTTCGAATCCTGCCAATGTGTTTTCGAATTTAGATTTCATATGTACGTTTTTCCAATGAGTTTTTCAAAAACTTACGTACATACTTACCGATTGCTTTAACGGTGAAGGAAAACATCGTGAGGAAACCTGCACACGCCTGCGAAGAAACTCGAAGGTTGTGTGTGAAGTCGACCAACCCGCACTGGGCCCGCGTGGTCGACTAAGGCCTAATCGCCCTGATTCAGGGTAGGCTCGAGCCCCTCGGTGGGGACGTATATGAGCTGTTATAATAATAATTATAATAATGTACGTTTAACAGACGCTCTTCTGTGAAGGAGAACATCGTGAGGAAATCTACACACGCATGGGAAGAAACTCGAAGGTTGTGTGTGATGTTGACCAACCCCATATAATTCAGGGTAGGTTCAAGCCGTAGCAATACAAACTAATTACGATGCTTTCTAATGAAACTTTGTTCATAGCAGTTTTAAAGTTTTTTTGAAATGAGCTTATACTCTACAATTTTGCTGAAGTCGCGATTTTTTTTGGATTTTCCATACAAATCGGTCAGCTGATTGGCCAGTTTTGTATTGAAAGTCAAAAAATATATTTGCGAAGCTTCACCAATTCGGCAGTCCACCGTGTTGGAGGCCTACCCACGCTGCATCCTGCATATTTCATTGGAATCAACGTATTCATTTACAAGAAATTAAAATTAACATTTAGTATGGCAAAACCCCCAACTTGGGGGAATTCAATGTCCAGCAGTGGACGTCTTTTGGCTGATATGATAATGGTCATCATCATCATATGCCAAAACAGGCTGATTAGCAATGGAGTCGATTTCGTGTATGGCCTCGAAAGGAGCGAATTACCTGAAAATGCCGAATTTATTATGGCTTGGACTGGACGTAAGCAGGAAATATCTTTATTCATATTTATTAATATAAACTGAGGTCATAAATTGACCTTTTATATCAAATAACTATTTCTTAGCGTAACGGGTCCATCAAAATGTGTGTCAACACACTATGCTTTTAACGGGTAACTTTATGGATGTATTCAGCGCTGTTTAATTAAATCATGTGAATTCGCTTAAAAAGCCAGCTAAGCGCTCGTCGGACCACGCGTTATGTAGAGTTCCGCAGTAACTTGAAACACGTTTATCACAAGATTATTAAATATTTTTCATGAGACTTACATGGATAATAGTTTCAAATATCAAAATTAAACAGTTTAGAAATGCCAAGCATCTCACTAATGACTGATATATCCTTAATCCTTACTAATATTATAAATGTGAAAATGTGTTTGTTTGTTTATTTGTTTGTTACCTTTTCACGCTTTAACACCTTGACCAATCTTCATGAAATTTGGTATGTAGGTAGCTTGTTTCACTGGGAAGAACATAGAGTACTTATTATCCCACGAAAATAGCATAGTCCGATGCAGTTGCTTAAAACTGAAAAAATGCTCTTTTTTTGGTTAATTTCTTTAACATCGCTATGGAACAATGGATTGTTGAGATTTTTTGCAAAGAGATGGTTGAGGAGGTGGAAAATGATATTATTTACTAATTAGCATATCCTGACATAGTTTCCGAAGGATCTGGGGAAAACTCATTTCTACGCTCGCGCACGTTAGCGTCGCAACGGGGCAACGGATTGAAGTGTTTTTTTGTATAGAATTGGGTGGGAAGTTATATAGACTCCTAATCAGCCCGATATAGTTCCTGAGCCGCTTATGGCTCGCGCAACACTCACCCTCTAAGGCAGTCATAAAAACGATGTCCACGCGAGCGGAGCCGTGGGAAAAAGCTAGTAATCATATAAAAGGAAACCATAACTGACTGACTGATACATATATCAACGCACAGCTCAAACCACTGAACAGATCGGGTTGAAGTTTGGCTTACAGATAGCAATTATCACCTAAGCATCCGCTAAGAAAGGGTTTTGGGAAATCTTCGCGGGCGGAGTTGCGGCTATTATATTTACATAAGAGGCAGGTAGCCTTCAAGAGAAAAATCTATTTTCTTAAATATTTAAGAAAATAGAACTTCAAGAGAAAAATCTATTTTCTTAAACATTTTAAAATGTTTGGCATACAAAAATATTTTTTTGTACACGCCTAATCGGTTCAAAAATGTAAAAGTTGTGACGTTGTGAGTTGTGACTATTTATGACCAACTGACACAACGATTTTGAGGGTTCCTCTGAGGGACTATGGAACCCTCAAAAATGTCTGAGACTTGACGTTCGTTTTTTTATTTCCACTTTACATAAATAATTCTAACCCAAGGTCGACTACATCATGGATGCAAAATGCTTAGTTGCGCAATTTAAAGTCGATCCGAGAATATTTCTAGTATGCAGTATCTGATATTTAGTGCAAGGCAAGGCTACATAAATTAGATCAATAATACTTTACTTTTATTTTATTTGGTAGGTATCTTTATGTAGTATTTAATTACTTTAACCCTGTTGAATGTTTTTTGAACTACACAGAGAAGCGCATAAAAAATAAACATTGTACCGATTACCTCTTATCAGATAGAAGATGTACCTTTAAGTATAATTATAATAAGTATGTTATTTAGTGTTGATTGTTATAAGTAAATAAAAAACCGTCCAAGTGCAAATCAGAACTGCACACCATGGGTTCCGTACCATCATACTATATGGCACTAGTTTCTTCACGTTTGAAAAAAAGCTTTTTGTATGGAAACCAGCTATATTTGTTTACTTTTTCTAATTTTAAGTATTTCTCGTTATAGCGGCAACAGATATACATCATCTGTGAAAATTTCAACTGTCTACCTATTACTGTTTATGAAATACAGCCTGGTGACAGACAGACGGACCGACGGACAGTGAAGTCTTAGTAATAGAGTCCCGCTTTTACCCATTTGGTACGGAACCCTAAAAATTAAAACATTTCTGCAAATTAAAGTTCGCTATAAAACTGAAACTAAAAAAGCGTCGGTGGCTCAACCGGTAACGACTTGGTCCATCTAACCAGAGGTACCGGGTTCAAATCTGGACGGCCAATGTACCAATGAGTTTTTCAAAAAAAACTTACGTACATACTTACCGATTGCTTTAACGGTGAAGGAAAACATCGTGAGGAAACCTGCACACGCCTGCGAAGAAACTCGCAGGTTGTGTGTGAAGTCGACCAACCCGCACTGGGCCCGCGTGGTCGACTAAGGCCTAATCGCCCTGATTCAGGGTAGGCTCGAGCCCCTCGGTGGGGACGTATATGAGCTGTAATGATAATGATGATGATGATAAAACTGAGAAATCAGCTATTAGATATATCCACATACTGCACTCGTAAAACAGAGAAAATCCGCACTCGTTTGCAATTTTCTTTTTTACGGCATTCAGTGATAGTAGGTATTAGTAACAAGGTAGTAACGTTGACAATTTTTCCCTAATTAAAATCTGTTGCGTACTGTAATGTTCCTCCAGCGAGTTAACAGCGCGACGACGGAGGCGCAACACGCAGCGTTCCGTCATGCGCGTAACGACAACTCCACTATCAATTATTTTTTTCCCAACAAACGCATATTTTTCTATTATCCGAGAGTTTTTTACTTGTAGCGGAACAAGAGATCTTGATCTCGAGCGATTCGCTATTTAATTGGAGCTATCCATTTTCTTGTGTGTATGTCGCGGCATAATGTTCAATCAGTCGTTTTACAAGACGGCTAGCCGCTTTGTAAACTAATGAGAAAGAAAGTCCGAATAATATTATTATAAGGTTAGTCGGACAGACGGACAGATGGTTGGATTAGTTTCGTTTAGCTTGTCTGGTGACACTGTATAAAGGATGTTCACGAAGAAGATGATGCCGTGGAGTATTAATCCAAACATAATAGTGATTAAATTGATACACAAGACTCTATCATTGTCCTCTTCTTCTTCTACTTAATTTAAGAATAAAAATCTTATAATTCTTATAACATAGGACTCTTCTTTAGTTTAACAATAAGGAACCCTAAAGCATTGTCCTCTTCTCTTTTAATTTAACAATAAATACCCTAAAGCATTTTCATATTCATCTTTATTTTAAGAAGAAAGATCCCGATAGCATTGTCTACTTCTTAATTTAAAAATTAAAAAAAATCATATAGCATGGTCTTTTTCTTCTACTTTAATTTAAGAAAGATAATGGCGTGGAGTAATAATCCAAAACACTAATTCTTTAGTATAACAATAAAGAACCCTAAAGCATTGTCTTCTTCTTCTTTGATTTAATAATAAATTCCCTAAAGAATTGTCCTCTTCTTCTTTAATTTAAGAAGAAAGATCATGAAAGCATTGACTTCTTCTTCTTAATTTAAAAATTAACAAAATCCTATAGCATGGTCCTCTTCTTCTTCTTTAATTTAAGAATATAGAACCCTTTAATATTTTCCTCTTATTATTCTTTAATTTAGGAGCAATTTTTGTGGAGTAATCTCTTATCCTTCCTATGCTTAGTCAGCATTATACGAGCTCTTGACACCACACAACAGCCGCCTTTTCCTTCACTTTTCACCTTGGCTATCTTTACCTCTTCTTCCTTTATCTTTCCTTGTATGATGGTGGTCGTGTTGTATCAGGTGTCCCAAATTATTTCATCTTTTGTTCTCAAATATGTTACAGCAGGCTTCACTTCTATTGCAACATATCCAGAATCTCTCGTTTTTTCCTTTACCCATACTTATCAATGAAACTGAATTAAAATGAGCAGATTATATTATATTTTATTTATGCTTTGTTAACGCTCATAAGTTACATAAAAATATTCTTCATGCGTCTTAGGTTTGGAAAGTAACGAGTTACCAGCTGATATAGGTATTAAGTATCCAATTACACTCGTACTTTCTTTAAGGAAAATAATGTGAACTTTGACGAGAGGGAAACTCAGTTAAGATAATGTTATTTTATTATTGACCTCACGTATTACTGTAAACAAACGAATATTATAGGTACAAGGTAGGACGTGGCTAGGGAAAGTGCCCATACGATGCGGTTACGAGATAAGTATGTTTTAGTGAAGTAGATGTATAATTAATATGTATCAATACAAAGTAGGCGGTAGGTAGGTTCTACTATATAGTCAAGTCACGCAGTAAGGCTGGGCAACTTTTTAGAGCCGGATTTTTCAGTAGACGGGTTTTAGTTCATGAACTTAGTTTTTTACGTGCGTTAATAAATATTGCGTTTAATCGCCAATGCCCTTAGTTCCCTCTCTATGTCTCTCTGTGCCTCTCTTTAACGTCGCCCAAATTTTTAAAAGTTTTAGAAAATTTACATTTATATTCCTAAATTAAAACTTTTAGGAGAAGATTTTTTTTCATTTAGTTTTTGTCTGTGGCGAAATACTCGCTTTCGAACCATACAAGTTATTTTTGTATAATATGTTACAAAACAAGATTAGATAATAAGTAGCCATTATACCCACTAAGTCGACTAATAAAAAGTGAAAGCATTTTTTTTTATTTTACCTATTTCTCGCTGCTCATAATTGCGTTAGATGAATTTGAGTGAACCCGAGATGTAGTCATTAAAAATTAATTTGTTTCGATTGTACTTGTCCTTTAAGAAAGTTTTTCAGTCTAGCATCGAACATTCGCCGTTGTTCAGTAAATAATAGTCACCTTGTATAATCTAGATAGCCAATCTGTGGATAAGTCATCTCGATGCTCTCATCATAAGCCGAGAGATGTCCACTGATGTGACCTGCATAATTTAATTCGTGGATAGCGTTGTTTGTTAATTACATAACTTTATGGGAAGTATTTAAGACTTAATTCTAACGTTGTGAGTATAACTGTTTGCTTTTCCAAATAAAATAAAATAAAATAAAATAATAATAATAATCTAGAGAGCCAATCTGTGAAGCTCTCATCACATCAGCCAAAAGACGTCCGCTGCTGTCATCCTGTAAATCATAACGTTAACTGCTGTCAACTTGTATAATCTGGACAGCTTAAGCCTATGTTCTCATCATATCAGCCGAAATACGTCCACTGCTGTCATTCTGTAAAATCTATACGTCAATTGCTGTCAACTTGTATAATCTAGACAGCCTATGCCTATGCTCTCATCACATCAGCCGAAAGACGTCCACTGCTGTCATTCTGTATATTCTATACGTCAACTGCTGTCAACTTGTATAATCTAGACAGGCTATGCCTATTGCTCTCATCATATCGGCTGAAAGACGTCCACTGCTGTCATTCTGTATAATCTTTTTTATTTTATTTTTTATTATCAATTGGTAAACCCTTGACAACATCTCACCTGGTGGTAAGTGATGATGTTGCCGAAGATGGAAGCGGGCTTAACAAGATTCCCCAACGCAATGGAGAACTGGCTTCTATCTTCATGCCGGAACACACCAATGATATTAACATTTATATTTGGCAGCAAGACTTAGATAAGATGGTGGTAGCTAGCCAGGCGGGCTTAGAAAATGCCCTACCACCAACCAAACCGAGTCTTATAATTGACCTCGCCGGGAATCGAACCCGCGACCTCCTGTGTTAAGTCAGTGAACTTTGCCTCTGAGCTACGGAGGCGGTTATCTATACGTCAACTGCTGTCAACTTGTATAATCTAGACAGCCTATTCCATGCTCTCATCATATCGGCTGAAAGACGTCCACTGCTGTCATTCTATATAATCTATACGTCAATTGCTGTCAACTTGTATAATCTAGACAGCCTAGTTCTATTCCTGTTCTAGGAAGTATGTACCCCGCCCACCCTAGTTTAGCGATTCTGATGTGCAAGAAAAAAAGCTTAATAGTTATTTTAAAAACTCTTTCCACGCTAGCGGATTAAACGCAATTTTGCGCGCTAAAATGGAATAAAAAACAAAAGCTTTGCGAGCGTTTGAGGTGAAAAGGCAATTTTCTGCCGTGCCCTATAAAGTGACTCCGAGTGAAGGTAAAACTTCACTCCAACCAACAGCAGCCGCACTATCTCGTGGGGTTCCGCGGCTGAGAATGCCAAACGATAAATACTCGTAAATTAACTGTCTATAGCAATACAAACAGAGACACTTATGTTCTACGTTTATACGGGCATGTACGGTGTACGCGGAACACCTAGCTAGGCAAGAAGATGGAAGGTAGGCTAGATCTATATATAACAGGAGTGGCATCCAAGACCAGGCCGAAGAACAGTAGGCAGACCAGCTGCCCGATGGTCAGATGACTTCGTTACTATTAGGGTTGCCACCAGTACTCTAAAATATAGTTTTATCCTCTTTTTAGTGTAGTTGTACTTTACAATCTAGGACACAAATAAAGTACGCTAAAATACTCTATTTACGTTACTCTTGACTGATAATGGCTAATTACTGATTATGAGCACTTATGAGACTAAAATGTAAACTGTTATCCAATACCACAAAACTTGGGTGTTTGATTAAACGTTCGAAACGCAGGCTTAAAAAAGTAAAATAAACATTTTTAAAATGCAATTAAAGCATTAAATTTACAAAAACTTGAAATAGATAAGAACAGTTTATATTCTGAAACAATACTTCTGAATGAGACATGTAAAAAAGTGATGTAAAACGATAAAGATTTTTCTCACGTATACACGGTCCAAAAGTGGCAGACGTATTCTTTAAAAGTAAAGAATTTTTAAATACGTACAAATTTGTTTCATATATTTTGTCTGTTTTCTCTCTTATGAATGTAAAGTGGAGGGAAAGAAGGAATAAAGCTTTGTTAACTTAATTAAAAATGAGCTGATCATATATTTTAATTTATATTTTGGTTTCAAAGAGTCTCCAAATATCTTCAAGAAAGACAAATATTCGTAGGAATTGCGAAAAGTATACCAATAAGTAAAAAATAAATAAGTACTCTTATTTTGTGGTACTTTTTATGGTGTGTACTTAATTTTTATTTTACCGACATGAAAAATACTATATTTGTCCCAAAAAAGAGTGGCAATCCTAGTTACTATTGCTGGGCGATGCTGGGCGAGAGTGACGGAATCGAGACATGTAGGTTGATTAGACAGATAGATAGATATACATATATTATATAAAATAGAGTATTTTTTAGTTTAGTAGGGTAATGGGGGTATGCAATGGAAAAAACAAAAAACTGCTTAGTGAGAGTCGCACTCGTGTTTCGAGGGTTCCGTACTACCATTGTTGTGTTATCTTAGTAATGGTTTTTGAATAATCCGTGTCTATTTTACGTGAATAAAAAAAAGATATAAATATTATTTCTTTATGAAAAAAATGATATTCCACCAAAAACATTAATGAAAAAGGCAGCCATGTTCGGTACAAATATGTTCAGAGATCTTTAATTATTACTATATATTTTAGTGAGCAAAACATATGAGAACAATATTTTTTTAACAATTAACAATTACATGACATAAGCCTGACGGGCTATATTGTTCTCTTAAATCGTAGCTACGGTAATTTCAAATAAAATATTTATTATAGAATTATATATAAAATAATAAAGATAATTTTAAACGGTTTTTAGTTGCTTCACTGAAATTTCAATTAAAAAACTTCAGTTAAGAATGTATTTTTTGTTATATGCCACAAAATTTTGTAACTTTACAAGATATAGTCAAGACCTTAAAAACCTACTTTTTCAAAATATACGCCATTAGAGAATATAATTAGTTATTGAAAAGTTGCACCATTACACATACCATAACAAGTGTTCCTTTAAGTAACAGAAAACCATTGGAAATTCTTTATTATTTTAAAATTATATTGAAAATAATTATTTCAGTTTGAATTTCATAGTGGAAGTTGGTACCAATTTAGATCTCTGCACATTTTTACTTTCGAGTGACGAAGGAGTGTAGAAAGTATATTGATGGCAAAAATAGAAGTTTCGTTTTTGTTGGGAATCGATTGTCTTACATTAATAAAGTCTAAAAGACTTAGAATTAAAAAATGTATGTATGTGTGTCTGTTTATCTACATGTGCGTCCGTCCGACGCTCTAGTGCCGAAGCTACATGACAGATTCGGGTAAAATAATAATAATAATAATATTCTCAGACAAATCACACATGGTCATCTGGGTAAAAGAAATATTATTATTTTTACCCGACTGCAAAGGAAGGGTATTGTTATATATCTAGTAGTTTTTCAAAGTTTCTCCTATCTTGACTTTTTAGTGTTGCCACCATAGTTAAAAATTACTTTTCTCATAAATGGTTCTAACAATTTAGATGAAATTACTTTACTTTATTAGGCCTACTAAACGCCGTAGTTCATTACTCCAGGCAAAATTGAAATAAGGTACCTATCATACAATCCCAGGTTATTTGTTAGTTTTTCTCAAAAATGTCTTATGATTTTAACTCTTTTCTTCGTGGTGGTAACTTTTTTTTTTGAAATTAAGTAAAATAGCCAGCAATCGGACATCAGCTGCTTGATTTTCAGATCAACCTAAGTAAATAGAATTAATCCTGAGTCTTTTACAGGCGGAACTGTGAGTTGCTGAGAGGAAAACAACGGTTTCCTCGCCAATAGCTATTAGAGACTCACTTAGAACTTCGCTAGCACTTTACTAGCTCTAACTACAATAGTCAGTAGGTATAAGTATACCTCTGGGACTGATAAGGTGAAATTTATTTACGTGACCAGAGACCGTTCAGACTTTAACGTTAACTAGTGCGCGAGAAAAGGGCACATTCCAACAAAGGTTTTTCAAAAGTCTTTTTGTATTGTATAGAATCTAGACTTGTCTAAAAAAAGAGTTTTGTCTCATGTGAGGCCAAGATAAATGGATGAGGTGAAACTTGACTAAAATGAATTAAGCTAAAGGGCATTTTAGGTTAGGAAATACGATTAAAATACAGATATGTAATATAGTTCAGAATCTATCTTCTAAAAGTAATAAACTGATATTTTGTTTTCAATTTTGTGAAGAGTTTAGGCAATGTGTATATATTTGTACTAACATACAGTATGGACACTCCCTGCCGCTCTCTAGATTGCGACCTCACCCCCTCGTCATCCAGATTGATACAGATTGGTTACAGTTTGGTTGCCGAACGTATAGAATTTCGCGGCCATTTTGTTTGTACCATCATTCCTTCATGTCATATCTGGCCCGTTGTATGAAGTGTCGAGGGTGTGGTTTAGGTGTGACTATATTAAGTGTACTAGGTACTTACTTTGGTTGGTTTTATGTTATGGAATATGTACTTTGAATGTCATTGAATTTCACTTATTTGAGGCTAATGTTTAACAAAGTAATCTTGACTGTTGGTTGTTTTATTGTAGTTAGGTGCTCCCTAAATAGATATGGGTCACAAAATAACAATATAATTTCGGAATTATATTCAAAGAAGAGTTTTCTTGAAAATATGTAGACCTATATTAAAAGATTCTTGAAATCTAAATGATAGATTTGCTGGTAGAAGCAGGTACTCCTAGATTGAAAAGAATAGGTAAGTGAAGCTAAATAGTTTTGGAGAAAAAGCTATCATTTAGAATTATTTTTTTCTGCGGAACCAACGGAAATTTCTGGTACACTTGCCTAGTTTTTAAAATCGGGCCATTCCGTGTGACATAACACTATTTTACTGTTACATGACATAACACTATTTCACTATTTATAATATAAACTCTGTTCTTTTTTGTTGCAATAATGCAAGCAAAAGGCAGCACAATATTTTGTCTGGAACTCAACCTTCCAACAAAAAACAAACAAACTGATTATATTAAAACAGTGACATAGTATAGTTTTATTAACAGCCCTATTTATCATACATCGCTGTACTTAGTTGAAGAAAAATAAATTGTACAGCCACGCTATGCATACTTTTTTGTGAAGCTTTTTAGCGCCTGTCACAAATATACAAATATTACACTTACATTAGTAAAGAATAAATTAAGGCTTATTTAGACTTGATGGAAAATTTACATATTATTTGGGTTTGTAAGGGAGGTAAATTACTCGGACTTATCGTGGTTTAATTAACTTACTAGAATAGTAGGACCTATTAAGTCTTAATTATTCACAAAATTTCATTATAATCGTTAAAGCCATTTAAAAGAAAACAACCTGGATTTCTATGGGAAGTACCTTATTCCGATTTTATTGGAATAACAGATTTCTGCGTATTGTAGGCTATTTAATAATGGCTGGCGATATTAAAATAGTATTACCCTAACCCAAACCCGTCCAGTAGTTTGGGAACTAGATTACGGGATGGACGCAAACACACGAACACACACACACACACACACTACTTACTTTTACACACATACTTTTTATGTATTTTTTAGACTCTACATGTGTAGGTACGCCAATCGATCCCCATCAAAAGTTTAACTTCGATCTTTTTGAAATCACAATACCTTCTTCACTCCTCCGTCGTTCGAAAGTAAAAATTGGCTCAAAATTTTCAAGAGATTATTAGTTTCCTTATCCTGCTTACTTTAATGGTCTCCTTTAAAATATGAAACAAAGTGTATTGGGAGAAATCGATGTTTTTCGTTGACCCTTTCGATTGATGTCATACCTATACAAAATATAAGATGTTTAATTCCAATAAAAAAAATGTCGAGAAAGGTTTTTGGAGTTTACTGATGATGGGGAGTGTAATTGAGAATTAACATTCTTCACTCACGTTGATTACTCACGTTTTATATTAGTCACCTTTTATATCAAGAAGGCTAAGAGTCCATGGCCATACAGCCTTATTTGCGAGCCGCAGGCCGAGCTCCGCGTAGGACAGAAAAATGATGAGTAAACTCTTATCGCGCGTTGGAGCTGATATGCACACTTTTTTGTTTTATGTTGTTTTATGTTACTTTAATTCTGCAGTAGGTATTACATAATATTTAACGATGATTATAAATAAGGGGGAATGTGAATTCATACGGGTTTTACCAGAGAATATATTCACCGGAATCATAAAAAGATTACCTTAGTAATATAACTCCCACTAAAAAACACGTATCTACAATGATGCATAGCATCATGCAGTTAAGCAAAGACTTTAATTTTTTTTTGTGTCATCCAAGGCCTTGTCTATCACGTTTTGACATTTGAATTTCTTTTGTTGAGAATCGATCGCCGCCGCTGACATCCGCAGTCGATCGATTTATCGATAAAGTTAACATTTAATCGATGTTGTAATGGCAGTCGTGATTGGTCACTTCCATTACTTTAAGCTTTTACAATAATATTACTGCCAATTTGTCTAACTGTCATTTATTACGCGTAAGAAATAGGTTTATTTTTGTAATAAGATTCGTAACAAATTTTCATTAACCTAATTCATGTAAGTGATTGTTTAATGGAAAATGAAAATGTGAATTACGCACGTACTACATAATGGTAATAAAATATTTATGTAACTCCGAAAACTAATTACTTATTTAAGGCCATGTCTAGCCTCACAATTTGCTATACTAAACAAAATTCAGGCGTCTGTATCTAATCTATCTAATATAATAATAGTCTATTTATATTTAAAACTAGCTTTTGCCCGCGGCTTCGCCCGCATGCTTTTTATGACTTGATAGCTTTTATGACTCTTTTTGAGGGTGAGTGGTGCGCGAGCCGCAATCAGCTCGCAAGCGTGGACATGAGTTTTCTCCAGGTACCTCAGGAACTGTATCGGGCTATTCGGATAATCAGTCTTTGTCACTTCCCCCTCCACCCCCTTAACAAATTCTATACACAAAATCACTTTAATCCGTGCTAAAAATCACACCACCCCATTTTTTCGTTACGATTTTTAATAACTTAACGAACAAAGAGTATTGTTTTTGTTTCCCCAGGAACTGCATAGGGCTATGATAATTTCACAGATAAAAAAAAAACTATTTAATTCCCAGTGATACAGGCATGCCAAATTTCATCAAGATTGGTAGAGGTGTTGAAGTGTGAATAGGTAACAAACAAACAAACACATTTTCGTATTTGTAATATTAAGTAAGGATTTCTAAATCTTAAATAACATATAGAGCGTCGGAGGCAGAACGGTTAGGAGGTAGTGGCCTCCTGTCCAGAAGGCCGTGGTTCGAATCCTTTCAATTACCAATATCTATACGAATATCGATTTAATACTGGAATGTACGTTTATCCGACGCTCTTACGGTGAGAAAAACATCGTGAGGAAACCTGCACACGCCTGCGAAGAAACTTGAAGCTTATGTGTGAACTCAATCAACCCGCAATGGGCCCATGTGATCGTCTAAGGCCTGATCGCCCTAACAATCAAATCTTTTTATCATATGGAGGTACAGACAGTTTATGAAAAGAGTTTTATTATCCTCTGAAAATGATCAAATCTTTTTTTTATCTTATGTGTTTGTTTTGATAGTTTTGACAACCGATATTGTTGCCTTGGCAACCGATATTGTTAGTAAACAAAAATAAATAGTATCTCTCCTTCTATCTTCACTAATTTATATATCCCTCTCAACTTCCGTTCGCCTCGCCCGCACACACTTCCATAACGCTCTCGTCACGCATCCACCAGCTTACTCCCCAAGTCAAGCGTGCGTAAAGAAGTTTTACTTCAATAATACCTTTAAACGAGCTAATCGAAAAATCGATCTAGATAGTTCTCATCTTTGAGAAAATGTGTATTGTCGCACAGGTACTAATATTTATTAGGATTGTAGAGTTGATACTTTTTTATTCGGGGTGTTTAAATTTTTTTTTGGTTGTATTTCTTGGTTATATGGGAAATCTTCTCGATTAATTATTTTGTTAAAATTTTAGTTTGTTCACTGTTTCATTATAATTCCAAGGCCCGAGGTTCGAGACTTAAAAAAATCGGCCAAGTGCGTGTGGAACTACTCATAAACTAGGGTTTCGGAGTGACTACTTAAAAACTATTTGTCTCGTGATACCCTTATTCGTTCTCCTAGTTCCAATGAGTAGGTTAGAAACATCATGGACACGTTTTTAACGAGCTATTGGAAAGACATACGGGAACGACATACTCGTTCCACTTTACTTTTATGGCAGCTACCCCTAAAAATGTTGTTGAAGAAATGAACTTATTTTTTGTTTTGTGTTATACGTTTAATTTTTAAACAACAACTTTCACTTTTACAGTACGGGGGTATTTTTTTCATCACCAAGAAAGTTTTAGTTTGCTTATTTTAGTGATATCTAGTATTTGTATTTTTTCAGAATTTTAAGTCCTATAGTTAAAAAGTTAGCTCGTAGAATAAATGGTCGTTGGGGTAGTAAAGTTCTTGAGTGGCAATCGCGCACCGGAAAACGTAACGTAGGAAGGCCTCCCACCCGATAGACCGACGACCTGGTGAAGATCGCGGGAAGCCGCTGGATGCGGGCATCGCGAGACCGGTCGACGTGGAAATCCTTGGGGGAGGCCTTTGTCTAGCAGTGGACGTTTTTCAGCTGATATGATGATGTTGAGTTAAAAAGTTAGAGAGGGACACGAAAAGCATCACCTTAGAGCCCAATATTTTGTAAATGCTAAATAGGGGCAGAGAAAATATAATGTAACATACTGATGAACATGATGAAATCATAAGGGTCCCTGTTTTTTTTTATTTTAACAGACCTATGTTTGTACCCTGATCTGATATTTCAAAAGCTGAACATGACTTGATTGAGGTTATGGAAAGCTGTCTGCCCTCAATCGCCGTCGAGGGCCGTCCATAAAAGTAGGTAGTTATATAATCCGGGAGCAGAGTAATCCTCATTAATAAGAATATATTTAAATACATAATTATGCACAAACATTATTAAAAATACATATGTCGGCAGCCGATCGTAGAATTGGGCAGATCATAAAATGCCCGGGCATATCATCACTGGACTCCGAAAGTCAGAGATGTGTCGTAGACCCATACATAATAAAAGTTTAATAGCTCCCAGTGCAAAGGTTTTTATGAGGCACGCAGCATTGCCACGCTGTTGTAGATATACTTTGCACCAGAAATGAAAAAAAAAAAGTTTTGTGGTTATGTGGGACCAAAGATGACCAATTATCAACTGTATATGGCAAGGAAAGGGAAGGAGAAAGGAATGTGTGGGAGGGAGTGGGTAGAAAGAAAGAAGCCAAGTAATTTACTTAAAGCAAATAAATAATAAATAAATAAATAATTCTTTTTTCAGGCAAAGCGAGGCTCTGACAGAATCTGAGGTAAATCTGACAGTTACGATAATCAGGTGTTGAGATTTTGACATGGTAGTTTTTCCTTGCATTTTCCCACCCTAGTACTCCCACGTCTCCCTCGGATCCTGAAAGTTTGTTAGAGTTTGAAATGGCTGGCGGGGGCTCCACCTCCAGCAGACTCAACCTGGACCTTGAAATGAATAAATGATCCTTGACCGATTACCCCCTAAATTTGTTACCCCTAATGCCCCATCAGGGGTCCGCTTACTGTAAATAGTTTGGATCGAATTGGGTAGGGGGGCTTAGCTCCCGGTAGGGGGCCGCTTAACCCCACCCTTGACCCTGACCTTGACCTTGATGTGACCTTGACCGATTACACCTAGTTTTAGATTTGATACCCCCAAGTTTTTCCGCCCTCAAGTCCGACCCGCATACTTTAATACTCCCACATCCCCTTCGGATACTATTGAACTGAATGAACTTGATTAGCTTTTTTTAATAAGCAGTAACAATTTATGGCGCGTCCTACACTAAACTAGGCTTTTTTTTTAATATGCAGTAGCTATTTGCTGTCAAAGACTACCTCATAATACAAATTTGTAAGGAGTTATGTGACAACATTGATAAGAATCTGGTACACTCTGCTAAAATAACCTAACCAATTTTATTTCGGGAAATTTTATTTATTCTTTTTCGGGAAGTCGGGTAAATGTATCCTAAGTCACGTATGGGATCAAGATGAATCTAACGCCACCTCTCACTCAAAAACCCATTACGCCGTTTAGGCTACAGGCTCAGCCAGAGAAACAGACATACATACGTCATAAATACATGTATCTAAAGAAACATTACGCTCATTTATGGGCAGTCGGGTAAAAAAAAAACTTATTGGTACTTATCGATTTACTTAGTTTTACAATCTCTAGTTAGATAAAAATACATTTAATTTTATACATCTAGCTCTCAGAACTGCTAAACTTAAGTGTCAGTGGGCGGGGCACATAGCTCGTAGAACAGATGGCCGTTGGGGTAGTAAAGTTCTGGAGTGGCGACCGCGCTCCGGAAAACTTAGCGTAGGCAGGCCTCCCACTCCATGGCCCGATGAAGTGGTGAAGGTCGCGGGAAGCCGCTGCATGCGGGTAGCACAGAACCGGTCGTCGTAGAAATCCTTGGGGGTGGCCTATGTCCAGCAGTGATAGTTCGGTTGATATGATGATGACACATCTACGCCAGCTTTGATATTTAATAGCCTTAATTCCCGTTTAATACTTTTTCTTATTCTGTACCGATTATGTTATGGGAGAGATCAATGTTCCAACATTAAGGAGACTGGAGGTTTTAGTATCACTTAAAGTAATAAGATACATACATGGAATATTTTTTTCAATAAGTTTGCTCAAAAAGTGTTTTTTTATATGCCAGTCAAGTGTGAGCAAAATTGATTTTACCGCACACGTGCTTTTACTTTACCACTTTTTTAAATTTCTGGCTCAGAGGAACAAGACATTTCTAGCAAATAAAAAATACAGAATAAAAAAAAGAATAACAAAAGATATGGAATCTTCTTTAAGAATTTTGATAAGATAATTTTAAAAGAGATAGGAAGCTCTTCCGTGATACATACTAATACATAACTCTATAATACATAACTACATAATACACAACGCTAGCTGATAAGATTCTCTGTGGGATATATCTTTGTGAAGAAAAGAGAAAAAATATGAATGAAGTGGAACCGGTTACAATAAGGAATAGGTCATCTTTTCCAAAGAGGTTTAGTATCCCAAGCCTTATTGTAGTCTATTTATGATAATAAAAAAAACTTACGCATGCGTACGTCTGATAGCTAAAATATGGCGCAATTTTTGTAAAACTGAATTGAGATGTTTTAGTTGTGGAAACTACTAAAATTGTGAATAGTTAATATATGTCTAATAAAAAATATACTAATGTGTATGTATAAGAAAAAATAAAGTGAGATTACTCCCCGGACATTTAAAATAAGCCACAAGTCACGTAAAATGAACTTTAGTTGCTGAAACCTTGATAGCTATGTATCTACCCATGTATTTTGTTTTTCTGTCACGTTCGTTTTTTTTATTTTATCTCTTTTCTCACAACTGTATTAAAAAACCTCGGATGATACATGGGTGTAAAGGGAAATAAAAACTCGTGACGATTGTAAACCCTCGCCTGCGGCTCGGGCTCACATATGTCACTCGTTTGTTATTGACCTTTTTACTACCCTTGTATCATAAATAACTATTATTAGTTCACGGGAAAGCAACAAACCTAATAATCAAATGCCAATTACAGAAAACTCGTATCAATAAAATCTCGCCGAATCATTTATTACAGCAGCGTAGCTACACCACAGTATCAGGAACTAATTTAAACTACCTATTCTCCTTTTCCCTACAGTAAGCTCGACTAATGCAAATTTCATAATTATTAGACTGCATACCCGGCGCTAGTTAATCGCTGCCGGTTCCGACTATACTAACAGGATATTGCGAGATGTGTACACCATGGAACTCTGTTATTATTCTAAACTAGCTGTTCCGGCGAACTTCGTACTACCTTACACTACACTACACTACCCTACCCTACCCTATCCTACACACCCCATACCCTACCCTACACTTCACTACACTACACTATCCTACCCTACCCTACACTATGCTACACTATACTACACTACCCTACCCTACATAAGAACCTTCTCCTGACAATAACGAACTCAACAAAAAATAATTGGCGAAATCGGTCGAGCCGTTCACGCATGATGCGATGACCAGAAGAAATAGGGGTTCATTTATATATATAGATAACACTGCATCACAAAGCAGATGAAATCCATCTCGTTGCCTCACAGTTTTACTGGTAAATTCAAAAAGCCCAAGTTGTTAATTTTTAACAAAAAATGTGGAAGGACTGTCAATGTATATGGGAACCCTTCCAGTATTCAGAACCACAGTACTTCTGAGCTGCATCGAACGCGCAGTTTTATAGATTCAATGCTTACTCTGCTTTTAGTTAAGTAATGCAGGGAGGCTTTTAGCGTTGTGAATATGCCGCAACCATCTCATTAACACTGCCATTTGATTGAAAGGCTAGCCCGTTGATTGAATGGCGACAATCAATTGAATGACTAAAGGACAGCTGGCCAAGTCGTTGAATGTAACGTTAAACGACTTTGCTGAAAGTCATTTAGCCAAATCGTTGAATTGGATATTCCGAATACACTCCGAATAAAAAACCGATGCATTCTTCTTCTGCGAAGCATTCTGCTACCAATGGGGGGATCTTTGACTGTTTAATCAATCAAACCTGACCGAAACTAATATCGCTAGCGCCACTAACTCATTTACAGTTTTTTAGAAGAAACTAATTTTTGCCAAGTTTCTCTGCGTTGTATGGGATTTTACGTCCGCCATATTCAAAGGGCTAGCTTACAATTAGTTAACTAGTTGAAGGTTGAGTAACGCTTGTACAATCAACATTCGGCCTAGCTTACAATCAGCCAACTAGTTGAACGTTGAGTGACGCTTGTTCAAGCAACGTTGGGCCTAGTCATTCAATTTAATATCGCCATTTAATCAAAGGGCAGATTTAACTAGATGGCTGTGATAGATAAAAATTCTTAGTTGTGTAATGCGGAAGGCATTACAAACGCAATACTAGCGTTATGGATATGAATTCATGAGCATGGGCCATTTAAATACTTAGTGAGCTACTGAACAAAAAATTAATACTTTTTTTCGTAACTGACAGATCTACCACTTCGGTTCCTGGACAGTATGACCATCAAACCTAACGAACCTATTATAGCTCGTTTCGCTCATCATCATCATATTAGACGAAAAAACGTCCACTGCTGGACAAAGGCTGGACAAAGACCGGTACAGCGCTGCCCGCATACATCGCCTCCCCGCGAGATTCACAAGGTCGTCGGCCCACTGCGTGGGAGGTCTGCCTACGGTACGTTTTCCGGTGCGCGGTCACCACTCGAGAACTTTACTGCCCCAACGGCCATCTTTCCTACGAGCTATGTGCCCTGCCCACTGCCTGCCATTTCAGTTTAGCGATTCTGTAAGCTATATCGGTTACTTTGGTTCTCCTGCGGATCTCCTCGTTTCTGATTCGATCAAGGAGAGAAACTCCGAGCATTCTTACTCTTTGTCTTATTGACTCTTGCTATCTGAGATCAAGGAGCATAGCGCAGAAATACCTCCGGTGTGTCAGATCGCACTTATGTACTTTTTTTAAAGGATTTCAAAAAAGGAGGAGGTTTCTCTATTCGACCCTATAGATATTTTCTTTTTTTATGAACCGATTTTGATGATTCTTTTTTTGATGGAAAGGACATATCCCAAGGGTGGTACAATGACAAGGAAACCAGGATCTGATGATGGCATTCCAGAGAAATCGAGAGGAACCTTCGAAAATCGTAGTGGCGACTAGTGCGTTTGTTATATGATTTGTAGGGATCTGAGTAGAGGAAGCGTTTTATTTATGCAGTCTTGAATATACATCGGAAGCAATACCCGAATCCAGATCGTTCGCAACTCTGAATGAAATGGTAATTAGGTAAATTTTCTGTGAATTAAGGGACTAGTAAACCTTCCCGCAGCTCAGATGTACTGGAGTTCTAAATACTGGAAGGGTTTCCGTAAACGCGTCCACATGGACTCCTTTTTGGGGTTCCGTACCCTGGTACCAACGGGACCTTATTATTAGGCCCACGCCCGCCATCCGTCGGTGGCCGCCTTTTAGAGTGCTGCTCCTTTTAAATCGTATAGGCAGCCGAGTGGTTTTTTTTTACAGAATATATGTTACAGCAGAGTACACTTAGCAAATAATAATAACTACAAATGGTAAAAAACTCTATCGTAAATTTAAAAAACTGGCCAAGTGCGAGTCAGACTAGCTCTCCGGTGGTTCCGTACCACCACACCTCTCCAAAAAACTACATAGTAAATTAACAATGATACGTTGGACAAAAGCGTGAGCGCCATGAAATCCCTGGCGATCTAGCGTTACATGTTATAATAGTTAAACGACTTATCTAATGCGGAGCTGCAGTAAACTTTAGTTATACTAGCATGCACCGCATTTCGTTACTGACGCATGACGATTTTTACTAATTCACTCCACCCGCAAGCAGCGTCATGGAACTTTGTTCCAAAAACAAATAAAAAAGCGGCCATGTGTAAGAGAGACTTGCGCTTAGGATTCCAAACTGAATGCAAGATGAAACATTTAAACACGCTTGAAAACCAACATAGGTATAAACTTACCGTAAAACGGGGTTCCATTGATTAAATCTAAAACTAAAACAGCTGTGAGATATAGAACACGAAAATATTTCATAAGAGCGGATCAGTACTCAACTCGTGGCGATATTACTGAAATTGAAATTTGCCATTTCATGAAATGGTCGGGCGGATATTGGCAAAATCATAAAATGAACATGAAAATCTGAGTTGAGCAAGCAAAACGAGCGATACTTAGATAATAGGTTCGTTAATGATAGGTGGAAGGCAGTTTAGGTTAGGTTCGTCTTAATATGGCCGGAAAACTTATGAATCCATTTCATACTACCTACTACCAAAAGTTTTCAAGCCTTATATGCCTCTGACATGGATTAAAGACTGTCGTCTAGTTATATCAACCGCCACCAACGGCTTAGCATACCTTTGGAAGCACGGAATCGGTCGAGATAAATGTCAATAACAGTCAAACCCATCCAGGTAATGATCATAATCATGATCAGTTTATCTGTGTGATCGACGCGATCACGGAAGTCGCATTGAGCTGTGACCTCTTCACCGTAGTCGGGTAGAAATACTAGAAATAAGTAACTACCTATGTCTAAACAATAAAACGCTAAACGTTACCAAGCAGATTATGCTTGATAAAATTGTTTCTTTTTTCGCAACAATCGCAAAGCCTTCTCTTGGGAAGAGATCGATATCGAATAATACAACTTGGCTACAACCATTGTTCTTTGCACATTGTACACAACCGCACAGATAAGGAAATATGTTAATATTGGAAAAAAATACCAACTCTTGACAATACGCGGCGTATAATTTATTCTACTAAATCAATGCCTTTTCCTTTTTGACATTACTTCTAAGGAAGGCGCGCCTTCCTCTTCATCCCAGCCAGCATTCCAGATTATTTATGCGTTACCAAAAACGTGTACTTTCGAGGGCTTAAAGCCTCGCTCAGACAGGCGCGGTGGCGTTGGTGGCGGCGGTGGCAGCCTACCGCTGACCGCAGAGTGCCCGCGAGAAGCAAACACTGCCGCGGTAGCGGTGGCGGTGGCGGTTCAGCGCTCATTTATACTGACCGCCATCGCCTCCGCACCCGCTACCGCGGCACTGTGTGTAAATATCCATTGCCGCCAAATATCAATGTTGATATCATTGGTGTGTTCCGGCATGAAGATAAGATAGCCAGTTTCCCATTGCGTTGGGGAATCTTGGTAAGCCCGCTTCCATCTTCGGCAACATCGTCACTTACCACCAGGTGAGATGTTGTCAAGGGTTTACCAATTGTGAATAATAAAAAAAAGCTCTTTCTAAATTAGAACAATAAAACTGACCGCCACCGCGCCTGTCTGGGCTACGCTTACGGTTTAACTATATCAGATAGAATAATTTTAGAAAAACCTAAAAACTTTTAGGTACAAGCTTTTAATATTGTATTGTCACGCGATATCCATATGCATGCAAAATTTCAGATCAACCGGAAACCGGGAAGTGGGTCAAATTTAACTTGCAATATTCCACCCGAACAAACAAACATATATACATTGCAAGTTAAATAAAGGCTTGTAAAAACAATAACATACCGTGTATTTGATCCATTCGGCGATAACATAAATATTTAGATCCGCCCTGTTTTTCGCAAAAAAAATTCATAGACCGCGTTAGTGACCTCTAAAAATTTTCGTATTCACAAAAAAACTGGCGGTAGTAGGCTTTGACTTCTACCTACCCCGATTTTTTTATTTGTTGGTTAAATCTTTGATTATTTTGTGATAGATATTCTTCACTTTAAAATTATTTTCAATCAACGTAAATTTATTCCGTATGCAACTAAAAATAATAACTTAAAGGTCAAATGTTAATAAACATTTTATATTTCTGTGTATATCATTACGCAAATATTAATGTGTTTATTAATTTTCGACCAAAAAGCGCTGAATTACAAATAGGCAAATGCGCAGTGGATACGTCCTGGGCCAATATAACCACGAATAAATGGAGTATTTACGCAGTAGACATCGCTAAATGACAGAATTGTTTTGTATAAGTTTTAAAGAATCTGTCAAAAAATGGCCAGGGTGTTGGTACTGCTACCAAGGATGTTTAGTCACTATGGTAGGGGAGCCCAAGCGGGAATTTGCGCGTTACTCGAGTGCGTCAGAATATCATATAGGGAGAAGCCTTGCACCTTGTAATGTACCCCTCCCTACCTAATATGAACCCTTTATAAAGGGGCGTGCGTGAAGGGCAGCCCGAAAGTAGTTAAAAAAAATAGATCTCCAGAGAAACTCGAGCGCGTCAGATAAGGACGAGATATGTTAAATTCATGGAGAAAAGTGTATATTTCAATAATATGACGATTTGAGCGTGACATAAGGAAATGGGCGAGTCACTCGAAATACTCGAGCGTGACTGATTTTTTAAAATTATTTTGAAGGAAATCCTTTAAGGGTTACGGAAATAACATGGGGCGATGTAGCTAAAAACATCAACAAAGTAACATCCCCCCCGCCCCCTAACGGAGCCCCAAACTTAGAAATGGCGGACTTTAAATCCAATAAAACTATTTGTACGGTTCAAAGACCGCACATTATGTTGTGGCAGCATATCGTGCGACCTCGTTACTATTATATATAATAAATAACTAATCATTATTTTAAAGTTTGCTACTAACTCTTACCAAAACTAGAAGTGCATTGTAAAATCATTACAAAATAAACTAACTACTACTAGTAACTAATTAGTAATCTGTGCTACTACAAAGAAAAACTTTTAACTTCAACATCTGCAAACTTCACTGAATGTATTGGGTCGCAGCCGTCTACTAAGCTGGGGATCCTACACTATTTTCTTCTTCTACACATTTACAGAACTCTGTTCGGGTGTCTACAGCTAATTCCCCGAACGTACTATAAAGAATAAGTATACATGCTTTAATTTTTTTTCATTTTTAATTGCTAATGAGGACTTGCCCCCCAGTGTTCTTGTCTATAGAGAATGTTCCCGCGAGTGAGCACATGAGTAAATTCATTTTCGACATGTCTAGATAAGCGTAAAAAAAGTATCACACTTTAGTTCCGCTGTCTAACAGTTTCATGGATATGACCTGACTAGGACTATGACTAAGAATTCTATTATCTGTGGTACTAGACACTGTGGTACTTGAATTTTTCTTATCTGTGGTGTTACTAGTTAGAACGAATGAGATTTTGTATATAAGTATTTCACAGACCATGTATTCGAAGAAAATAAATTATCAATTCCCATAGAAGTAGGAACAATAAAACGAATGTAAAGTTATTGCTAGAATCTATCAACGTTCGGATGTTCAACGGAAATCAGAAAAGGAAAGAAAAGAAAAGAAAACATGAAAAAGTAAAAAAAGGCGTGTGGCACTCGGGGACTGCCGCGATAAAGCTATTGCATAGCATTTTTTATCAACTTATGCAATGATAATTATTTATTTATTTTTTATTTATGTAGTATTTACCAGTACCATATAGTCCTTAGGGCGCGGGATGTTTATGTAATAAATTAACACTAAGAAAGTTAATCATTATCATCATCATCATCCTTATTATCATCATAATCATCCTCATCATCATCATCATCATCCTCATCCTCATCATGATCCTCATGATCATCACCATCATGATCCTCATGATCCTCATCATGGTCCTCATCATCATCATGATACTCATGATCCTCATCATAATCATCATCATGATCCTCATAATCACCATCATGATCCTCATCATCATCATCAATGATCATCATCATCATCATGATCCTCATCATCATTGATCCTCATCATGATCCTCGTCATGATCCTCATTCCTCATCATCATCATTATTGATCCTCATCATCATCATTATCATCATCATTGATCCTCATCATCATCATGAAGGATACATAGATGGAACTGTAAGTTTTTTAGAACTCAATATATATTTTTTTTGGGGTGTGGGGTTTTATTTTCATTACGAAATTTCTTGACTCGGTCCCCTCAAGGCCGGGATAAAAGCTATACAATAGCTTAAAACAAAAAATACATTTTCGTAAACTGAAAACTTGAAATTATTTTACTAATTTTATTTGAGGAATGAGAACTAACTAAAACAGTTTTCAGTAAGATAGCACTTTAACAGCATAGCATTTTATCTGCCTTTGTGGCGTAATGGTTAGTCCATTAGCTTCACGATTCAATTCCCGACAGAGTCTAACATTGCAAGACTCGGTTTGGTTGGTGTAAGGGCATTTTCTAAGCCCGCCTGGCTCGACACCACAATTTTTATTCACAAACTGGTAAATCTTTGGCATCATCATCTCACCTGATAGTAAGTGACGATGTTGACGGAGATGTAGCGGGCTTACCAAGATTCCCCAACGCAATGGCAACGCTATCTCATATTCAAGCCGAAACACATCTATGCTGTTAAAATTAATGTTTCGCGGCAAGATTTGGATAAGATGGTGTTAGCTGCCTGGCAGGCTTAGAAAATGCCCTTACACCAACCAAACCGAGTATTACATAGTTAGATTCCGCCGGGAATCGAACCCGCGGCCTCCTAAAGGTGGATCTTATGTAAGTCTTGCTGCCAAATATAAATATTAACAGCATTGATGTATTCCAGCTTGAAGATAAGATAGCCAGTGCCCTAGTGCGTTGGAGAATCTTGGTAAGCTCGCTTCCATCTTCGGCATCATCGTCACTTACCATCAGGTAAAAAAAAAAAAAAAATTATCTGTTTTTTTTTTTTTGAGTTACATATAAAAAAAGACAACATCAGAACGCTAAATCTAATATTAAGATTGTGTGCGATAGTGAACAACAAAAATCATAATTTGGGATATAAGCATAACATATAATGTAACCTAGTTTTCCTAAAAAAAATAATAAAAAAAAAATAACAACTCTTGTTTATGCTTGCCAGTGTAGTTACAATGATTTGTTACAAGGTAATTGAATACTCCCGTAGCGAATTTTTCTTATCCCTGATACCAAACCATCGTGCTCGCGTCAAATGTCGCAAAGTCGCTAATAACAAAGCAGAGCATCTACTGTACAATAATTTCCTCATTAAGTAGGCAACACTACAGCATACTAGTTCCACATTTTCCAGCGAATTTTATCACTGGGAATGTTGGAGATAATTGCAGAAGTTTCCTTTGTTAGAGAGTAATCTTTGGTATGCAGCTAGGTATATTAATAGTTTGCAGTTAGGTAATTTCAGCTTCAACGTGGGTGGTTTTATTGAGCGTAAAATATTCGCCTTTCGATTGAAAGCTTTTCCGCTCGAGTTCAGTTAAAGAATCCTAACTAATAGTGTAAATGCGAAAGTGTGTTTGTTTGTTTTTCCGTTAAAACAGCGTAGAAAAACATAGATCCTGGGTATCTTGAAAAAAATCTCCTGTTTGTCATTATTACTTTACGTCGCAACGAACACAGATACAAGTTTTCTCAGAGATAGTTGAGGAGCTGCGAAGTGATTACGACTATTAATATTGGCATAGTTCCTGAGGGATTTGGAAAAACTTATTCTCTACCTCGCGAGCCACTATGTCGGTTCGCTCAACACAATACAATATTCTTTATTGCATCACAACATAAAAAAAAGAAATGAACAATATAGAAGAAAGCCTATACAATAGGCGGTCTTGTTGGCCGAAGAACTTTGTTTAGACGGGCCAATCAGCGGGCAAAAGCTAGTCTTTCGAAAAGTCGCATATCTTGCATTAGGCAATCACCCAGTGGAGCGTTACGTTATCTCTGAATTTAAGCAGAATTTCAATCGTGGAAATGCAAACGGAAATCGGTTCAGCTTTTGCGTTCCAGGAATAGCAAGAAGCAAAGGAGATAAAATATGGCTACTTTACTACTACGTAATAAATTAAAGGTGTGCAAGTAGCGGCAATGCAGCGTGTAAAAGCTAGTCTTTAGAAAAGTCGCATAATTTGCATTAGGCAATCACCTAGTTGAGCGTTCCGTTATCTCTGAATTTAAACAGAATTTCAATCGTGGAAATGGAAACGGAAATTGGTTCAGCTTTTGCGTTACAGGTATAGCAAGAAGCAAAGGTGATAACTGATAAAATATGGTTACTTTACTACTACGTTATATATTGAAGGTGTGCAAGTAGCGGCAAAGCAGTGGGCAAAAGCTAGTCTTTAGAAAAGTCGCATAATTTGCATTAGGCAATCACGTAGTTGAGCGTTCCGTTATCTCTGAATTTAAGCAGAATTTAAATCGTGGAAATGGAAACGGAAATCGGTTCAGCTTTTGCGTTCCAGGAATAGCAAGAAGCAAAGGAGATAAAATATGGCTACTTTACTACGTATATTGAACTTAGTTACTTTATCATACGAACTATATAATACATATCCTTATGGTACTTATCCTATATGTCACCACTGTACATGTATTATCTTTCAGAACACAAAATAGTTCATTTCTAATGATTATTTGAGCAATTATATACGAACGATTACTTGTATGTTGTACTTATCCTAAATGTCACCACTGTACATTATTTATCTTCCAGAAAACAAAATAAATATAAGTAAATAAATAAAAATAAATATTTTGGGACAAATCACACATGGTCATCTGGCCCCAAAGTAGGATTCCCTGTGTTATGGGTTACCAAAGACTGATATACATACTTATATACGTTTAAATACATACTAATATAGATATAATTTAACACCCAGACACAAAGCAAACAAATCTGCTCATCACACAAATGCTTGCCCTGGGTGGGGATCGAACCCACGACTCTCGGATCAGTAGTCAAGGGTACTAACCACTGAGCCAGCGAGTCATTCAAAAAAATAGTTCTGTTCCAATGATTATTTGAGCATTAATATACGAAAGATTACTTGTATGTTGTACTTATCCTAAATGTCACCACTGTACATGTATTATCTTTCAGAACACAATATAGTTCATTTCTAATGATTATTTGAACATAGGTAGTTGTTTGTAGCAGTCTTCATTGAATACATTGTATTGAGTCGTTCACTGAGAGCTATAAGTAGAATAGCTTGCTGGATGATTTCTGTGCTGAGCTTTCAGCACGCTGTTTTTACCCGACTGCCCCAAAAAGAAGGGTAATGTTTTTCAAGTGCATATACGTAATATGTAGTCGTATGTATATTCGTTTCTTGAGCTGAACCTGTAGCCTAAACGGATTTATGGATTTTGGAGTTTGAGATGTCGTTACATTCGTCTGGATCCCGTGAGTGACATAAGATACATGTTTACTCGACTGCTGGAAAAAGAGGATTAATGTTTATATACAGTCGGGTTTTGAAATAAATTTGGTAAGATTGATAGCTGTATTTGTTTGGGGCCATAAAATCCACAACTGATGCGGAAGAAAGGAGCTCGTGTCGAGGCGAAAGGACCCAAAACCACGAGGTAGATCGATGCTGTAGTGAAGCTTCTAAAAAACGTAGAGATTTGTATCTTGCAAAAGAGAAGGAATGTCTTTTCACAGTTACACGGAGAAGTAAAATAAAAGAATATAAGACGTTTAAAATTAATTGTATGAAAATCATAGTATATTGTTGCATTCTCACTACAAAATCAAAAAATCATAGTATATTGTTGCATTCTCACTACAGCAACATAAGAGGACGATTATGCTGTAAGCCACATGGAAAGGAAGGAGATATAGAAAATCATTGGTACGAAACCTCAACATAAAAACACTAACTCTAAATGTAACCATGAATATCCATAGTACCGTGCCTGGTGACATAGTCGTTTATAGGCGGCGGTAGGCACTTTATATTGGACATCTGGGCCTGGTGATATAGTTACTTAACGGCGGCAGGAAGCACTTTGTATGGGACACGAGAACCTTTGTTTATAGCTGGCGGTATGCACTTTCCATGGGATATCAGGGGCTGGTGATATAGTTGTATAGAGGCGGCTGTACGCACTTTACATTGGACATCAAGGCCTGGTGACATAGTTGTATAGAGGCGGCTGTACGCACTTTACATTGGACATCAAGGCCTGGTGACATAGTTGCTTGTAGGCGGTAGCAGGCACTTTCTATGGGACATGAGAACCTTTGTTTGGAGGTGGTGCCAGGCACTTTCTACAGGACATCAAGGCCTGGTGACATAGTTGTTTATAGGCGGTTGTAGGCACTTTACATTGGACATCAGAGCCTGGTGACATGGTTGCTTATAGGCGGCAGTAGGCACTTTCTATAGGACATAAGAACATTTGTTTATGGGGGGCGGTATTTTATATCGGGTGGGCTGTCATGCTTTTGCCACCTTTTGTAAGAATAACGGAGGTCAATGGGAAGACCCATGTTCAACAGTCGATGTGTTCCGACTGATGATGATCACAATGAATTAAAGTTGGCGTTCAATGTTTCTCGTCTCCATTTTAGTCTCTTCTTGGAGATATGCCTCAATTGTTACCCAACAATCCAAGAAGGAGGGTAATAGTGTTATTTTTAAAGCTTCTTATAACTTCTTAGAGTTCTTAGCTATAGCAGCTATAACAGTAGGTATAATATTATTATTTTCCAACGATTGAAGACGAATGAATATTACTTCACACAAAATGCACGTTATTGAAAAGATGACAGCTTGTGAGGTGCCTGTTTTTGTTACGCAAATTGAACACGGCACAATATTCAAACTATCAATTGCAACACTAAATTTCTTAATATAATATTATGAAGATTCTGCTCTTATAAATGAGTATTATTTTGCATGCCGTCAGAAGAAATACATAACTGTTATAAGGGTTAGTAGCTGTGATTCCATGTTACACGCAATTTTGCTAAGTCTGATGCATGATACTTGTTTAAAGCTAAAAACATTTAATTATTATTTTGTAACAAACTGTAGAAACGGTGTGATCCTACTCTTCGATAGCAAAGGGAGATATCTTCGCCAGGCGAGGTGGAGTGCCTGGGGAACAGCCGTTGTTGTTCTAACCGTGGATTGTTAGAAGTAATATTTATTATATGCTCAGTAGTAAGGAAATTTTGATAGCGCATTGTAGATTTTAGTACTCTCGGTGCTTGCGTTAAGGTTCAGTTTAATTGTACATAGTCTTCCTACGACGACAGTGTCATATCTGTCAAGGTGTTGATGTAAAATCTATATAGCTTGATGGATGGTTCTTCTTGAGCTGTGGTATGCGTAGTTGTTAGTGGCGGGTTGCTGCAGATGCCGCTACAAGACCATGGCCGATATACCTTAAAACACGATGGTTAAACGTATACTAACTTAAAGAGAATATCTACTGTATTTGACAACAATCATTACTATCATTAGAGTTTATTTTTATGGAGGCCCCTTTAATTTTATTTGTTATGGTACCAAAAGAAATACACTCTCTGAAAATTTTACTGTGCTACGAATCAATAGGTAGACACTAAGTATACCGTGTTCATGAAATACAGCCCGTTTGCAGACGGTTGGATGAACGGACACCCGAAGCTTAGTAATAGGATCCCTTTGGCACCCTTTAGGCACGGAACCCTTAAAAATCAGCCAAATGCAAGTCGGACCACGCATTGTGTACGCCGCCTTCAAAACTCACTAATTTTAAAATTGTCCATCACAGGATATCCTAAATGAGTTATTAAATTATTAAGACCCACTTTAAATTATTAAGACCCACTTTAAATTATTAAGACCCACTTTAAATTATTAAGACCCACTTTAAATTATTAAGACCCACTTTAAATTATTAAGACCCACTTTACATGGATGGTTTAAATTTTCTAGTTCAAACGATTTTGAAAAAAACCTTTATTATGTGTAGTTTATTGAAACTTACAATTGGCTTACAATTTTATTCGGCTTACTAATTGTGAATAAATAAAAATAAAAATAAACTTTACTCCTTTAATAACCTACCTAACCGATTTCATTTCAAATTAAAAAAAACAACTGCATAAATACATTAAACCAACTAGCTACCACCATCTTATCTAAGTCTTGCCGCCAAACATCAATGTTGTTGATGTGTTTCGGCATGAAGATAAGATCGCCAGATCCCCATTGCGTTGGGAACTCTTGGTAAGCCCGCTTCCATCTTCGGCATCATCGTCACTTTACCATCAGGTGAGATGATGCCAAGGGTTTACCAATAGTGAATTAAAAAAAAAACGTTTTTTGACAGTTGGGTAAAAATGTATCTCATATCACTCAAAAAATCAAGACGAATCTAACGACACCAAAATCCATTTAACTCCATCCATTTTCCACCAAAAGCCGTTTAAACTATAGGCTATATATTTTAACCGCCTCCGTAGCTCAGAGGCAAAGTTCACTGGCTTTACACAGGAGGTCGCAGGTTCGATTCCCGGCGGGGTCAATTGTAAGACTCGGTTTGGTTGGTGGTAGGGCATTTTCTAAGCCCGCCTGGCTAGCAACCACCATCTTATCTAAGTCTTGCCGCCAAATATCAATGTTGATATCATTGGTGTGTTCCGGCATGAAGATAAGATAGCCAGTTCTCCATTGCGTTGGGGAATCTTGGTAAGCCCGCTTCCATCTTCGGCAACATCGTCACGTAACACCAGGTGAGATGTTGTCAAGGGTTTACCAATTGTGAATAAAAAAAAAATAGGCGCAGCCAAAGAAACTCTCATATGTACATAAATACATACACCCAAAAACATACCCTCTTCTGTGAGCAGTCGGGTGATAGTGCATGGGATGGCACTGTCAGTACTGAGTTAACTAAGAGTGCGCCAATGCCATACACTCATCACTCGTGGTTGCCAGTCTCTCATACCATCTCCTGTTCGTTCCTTTATCCCCAAAAAGCGGTTTTTTTGTTTTGTAAAATATTTTTTTTCGCTTTTTTGGCCAATTAATTTAGGCCTGGTGCCCATTCTTAATTGTATTTCAAAGTCAATTTTGTATCTTAATTAATCAAACTTAAAATTAATCAATCCTAAATAAAGCCTCTCGTTAGGTAGCCTTCACCAGAATCTGTTATTTCTCTAGTCCAACAATTTTAAGTAGGTTTCAATGATAATAGGGTCACGTTGGCACTAGTTGGCATCCTTTTTATCGGAACTACAAAACTTTTTTTTACAAAAACTGTTAAGACGAAAACGGTAAAGATATGAGCAATCTGAGCAAATTACTGAAAACTGAACTAAAAGTAAACCTCGTAAGGTGCAGATATGGAAACAAAAATTGTGCAGTTAATCACACTAGCAGCAAAATTATAAGCTTAGCCCTGCAGTTAATAAAACTTGATTCATGCACTGATCGTTAGCCCTAGCCAATTGAAAAGTTTATTAGTGTAAGTGAACCGTAGTGACCCTAACACAGGCTTTGATCTGTGGCGCTTATTCTGATAATTCGTTTTTTTTAGTTATTGTAAAAATGTTGTATACCTTTTTTGTAATAAAAATAAACAAAACTTCTTACAAACCAAGATCAGCTTATACTGACTTAGGCTGATGGTAAGCGGTAAATGTGTTCTGTTGGCACCCCTTGAGCATGTGTTACCCAGTTGCAAAGTTGAACGCACTAGAGCTGTAAAAGTACATTTTAAACAATGTATACTGGCGTGTAAAATACCACTTTTTGTGCAACTGTTTTGATAAAATATTTATTTATACACCATTTCATACACTTGTTAGAATGGAAATTAGAATCTTTCGCTTTCGCACAATCCATTCGCGTGAGCTCTGTAAAAATTAAATTCAAAAAATTTGATTGAATAGAGTCATTTTTGTGTTATCTGTGTTATTTACAAAAAAAAATACATCATATGTTCGAAACACCAAATTTGTAGCTTCAGTGGTTTTAGGCTTTGCGTCGTATGTTAGTAATTCTCAGCATTGTTATTTTATTACTTAATTTTAAAACTGGGTGAATCATACCAATTACCTATTAGTATCATTTTAAAGTAAATTTCTTAAATAAAATTCTGCCCAGATGCTAAGAAAATTTCCACAGAAACTAAGTGCCACGAAAGCAGATTCCAATTTTAGTTTGTGTGATAGTAGGTTACAATATGCAATACAAGTCTATCGGAACATTAAAATCAACAGCGTTTTTCTGTAGGAACCTATAGAGAGATACTAGGTATAGGGAGCGCAAAAATTTATCGCTGGGTTGATCCACTTAAGTTTTCCTGAGCGTACTTTTTATATCCTTTATATGGTTGTAATAAAATTGGCGTAGGGCCCGTTAATTGGGGCTTCTACTTGGCATACTTTCCCCAAGAGACCTATGTGGACTTTTCGTACAAATTGATCAGCATAATGACTATTTATGTAAAAAAATAGTGTGTGTAATAAGAGTGGACATTTTTTTGGCAATTTTCATAAGTATCTTGGAGAAATTTGTAAGCCGTGTCGACGAGTTCTTCTACTCAAGTTTTGTTACACTTTGTGTATTAGCAATACTGTTCGTTGTTAATGCTCAATTCAGATTCTGAACTCTGATAACATTTTTATTCCAGACTTAAAAGTATCCAGTTTCCGGTCGCTTAATATGTACCTAGAGTAAGTAATAACAATGAATCTAGTGCATAGTGTGTGTCTATTTTCTCTCGCAGGGTTAGGAGAACAATGTATCGAATCACGACGAGAGAATTTCACCTCAGTTTGTCAACGACACTCGCAGGTACAGTCAGGTGTAAAAGTGCATAATTCACTCTAACAACGATTATCGTTTCAGTAACAATGGGTTTGTATGTATTATTTCTTTTAAAACTACATAAACGAAATTTTCATCGTACCTTAGTCTTAATCGAAACATAGTGCAGTTTAAATTGTAAGACTGACGTCCAACATGTAAGAAACTTGATCATATATTTCATCAAATGTTTTACACAGAAAACAGTAGGTAGCATGCGCTCTTAGATTTGCTATTTGGATTCGAATTTAGGTTTGCGATTTTGCACCAGACTGTATTTTATTATCTTCTGGTTAGAGCATTTCTAACACATTTCTAAGCCCTGTAATGGTACAAAAAGACACAAAGTTGGATGTTAAGATTCGAGTTTTTTCATGGAGCCGCGGTGATTGTATTTCTTTCATGATTCAAAAATATTAATTATAAGTAGGTGTTTTAAATACAAAGCTTAAAAATCAAAAAAAGATCTAAGCGCCTTCGTGGCCTAAAGGTTAGTCCATTAGCTTCACATCAGGAGATCGCGGTTTCGATTCCCGGCGAAGTCAATCTTTGTAAGAATTGATTTGGTTAATGAAAGGTCATTTTTTAAGACCGCTTGGCTTACTGCCACCATTTTATTTAAGTCTTGCCGCCAAACATCGATATGTACCGGCTTGAAGATGAGATAGCTAAATCCTCATTGCGTTGGGGAATTGGAAGGACGCTTCCATCTTCGGAATTATCGTCACTAACCATTAGGTGTGATGATGCCAAGGGCTTAATAATTATTATATCATCATCATCATCATATCAGCCGACGGACATCCACTGCTAGACATAGGCCTCCCCCAAGGATTTCCATGACGACCGGTTCTGCGCTGCCCGCATCCAGCGGCTTCTCGCGACCCTCACCAGGTCATCCCACCGAGTGGGAGGTCTACCTACGCTACGTTTTCCAGTGCGTGGTCGCCACTCGAGAACTTTACTGCACCAACGGCCATCTGTTATACGAGCTATGTGCCCCGCCCACTGTCACTTAAGTTTAGCAATTCTGAGAGCTATGTCGGTTATTTTGGTCTTCCTACGGATCTCCTTGTTTCTGATTCGATCACGCAGAGAAACTCTGAGCATAGCACGCTCTATTGCCCTTTTGGTGACCTTGAGCCTTCTTATGAGGCCCATAGTAAGCGACCATGTCTCAGTTCCGTATGTCATCACTGGCAACACACACTGGTCGAAGACCTTGGTCTTAAGACACTGCGGTATCTGGGACGTAAAGATATTTCGAAGCTTCCCGAACGCTGCCCAGCCGAGTTGGATTCGACGTTTAATCTCTTTCTCAAAGTTGGACCGACCTAACTGGACTGTTTGTACCAAGTACACATATTCGGTAAGAACTTCTAGAAACTACACGCGAAATATTAAATAAAAAAAGAAAATAAAAATGCCCTGATTTTAATTACTTACAGTTACGAGCAAGCATACTTCCTATATTCTCCTATAGAAGGTATGGATGGTAATATAAAATGACGCTAAAAAAATGTGTAGGTACAACGCGACACCAGCTCAAACTTAAAGTCTTACAACTGACTGAGGCCAACTGTACCTAAGTTTCATGGTTTAGAAAGAAAAGTTTAGTTTTAAAAGAGGTGAGTCTTGTATATATTATGCGTTTATTTTACATTCTTCCCTCTTACATTATAGGTGCTTTTAAGTGCTATGGCCTTTGATAACTTATGTTTTAGCCTGTTTTCCTAACGGTTCGAGTATTTTCTTTCATATACAGGAAAGGATGGTCTCCATTGAAGCGTGTATTATTTGAAAAGATGAAACTTTAATTAATAAACGTATGATAAGTAATAATTTAACAGATAAGTTCGTTGGTACATCGTGGCCAGTTAACTTCGTTTCTTTTTGTACTGTGGCAATTTGCTTACCACAAGCGAAACGTGAGGCACGCGCGCCGCTTTCGGCTGATGACTTTAAACGATGTCTATCTGTCCATCCAATTCAATTAAGGTGCATCAAATAATTATCTACTTAGAGCTTTAATTGGTTTTTGAATGGTTTATGGGTTGCGGGTCAAATCTACTAGATGATTTCGCGGATTTTGTTTGTTGAGTTAGCTTGTGTTGGTGACTTTACATTTTTATAATAATCTTTTGGTTTGGCTGACCGTTGAAAAGCGTCGGTGGCTCAACCGGTAACGACTCGGTCCATCTAACCAGAGGTACCGGGTTCAAATCAGGACGGCCAATGTACCAATGAGTTTTTCAAAAACTTACGTACATACTTACCGATTGCTTTAACGGTGAAGGAAAACATCGTGAGGAAACCTACACACGCCTGCGAAGAAACTCGCAGGCTGTGTGTGAAGTCGACCAACCCGCACTGGGCCCGCGTGGTCGACTAAGGCCTAATCGCCCTGATTCAGGGTAGGCTCGAGCCCCTCGGTGGGGACGTATATGAGCTGTAATGATGATGAATGAAGATGATGGCTGACCGTTTACTTTCTAAAAGCAAAACACTTTTATTATGTTTTCCCTACCTCATACAATGCCTTGATCAGTATAGGCAGTAGATGGTCGTAGCGCCTTTAAATTGACCCAGTGGGGGAATATTTACTTTAGGGCAATTTATTGTATTTATTATATAACTTCTCGTGTGCACTTAAAACTTTTCGTGTCATAATTGTTTTCATGTTTTAATGACATTATTTGTTATACATATATCAATGATTTTATTTTGACGTTATTAACTTATGAGAATGTGTGGTTTTTTTTATAAAAATTTGACATAATGTAATTATTGTAATTACTACTTCATGACCCTGAGAAAGAGTGTAACTATGCATCCACTTTGAATAAACATTAAATGAGGCGTTTATGTAAAACTAATAATTAAATATCAATTATCTTTATATTTTCTCTTAAATATTATAACATAATAAAAACAACTAAAATATATTTAATAAAAGCCAAAAAATAAATGACAAAAGTATTGTAATAGAACCCTTAAAGGTAATATAATATATAAAAATACTTACCGAAAAACAGGAGAATCTTCATATTCGTTTGTTTTTCTTTCCAGCCACGTGAAGAGACTTTATTTTTCGATAGTTATGAAAATTTATATTTTCTAAATTCGAATTCGGCGGGGCGGCGTACAACGCGCGATACCGCCAGGCCGCGTGTGCTGCTCGGCTCGCTGGGTGCGCGGACGCACGAATGTACGTTCACTTTCTTCGTGGTGGGGCGCTGTATGCGCCCTAGCCGGGAAGCAAGGGTTTGTTGACTCTATGCGCGTGACCGTTAATAATCGGAAGGTGGTTAATTAGTATGATATCTCGCGGTGCGCTAGAAGACTGCTATCTATCTAGCTAGTTAGCAATGTTCCGCTTATCGCTTCTGGGTGGTGCGGAATTGGAACACTTGTTCGTTCGGATAATAAGGTACTAGATCACGCTGCATGCCCGGAATTCAAATTGATGGCAGACTCTTGAAGTAGAAGTTATACTCATTTCAGAGTGATTTATTGAAGGAAATTCCTCTTATTCCTTGTGTGGGTAATTAGATTAACACAGTCTTAAAATTATAAAAGGAAAGTGTTCTTTGTCGGAGTACCACAATATGTTGGTAGATGTGTAGACAAAGGAAATGAATTAGCTCCGTATCTTTGTATACATTTGCCTTTATTGACGCATGTCGGGAGTATTGTGCCAAACCCAACGTAAATTGAAAACCGATACGAAATCTGTCATTCTCAATGGTTCAGAGCAGAAAAGCGTTGGAGTTTTCAGAGATTTGCTATACAGGGTGGAATGAACGAACCCCAACTGGAGGGAGAGTACCCTAAACATTGAAGAAAGCAAATTTACTGAAAGAAAACATTCCGTTAATTTGAATAATTTTGAACACACTTCAAAACCGACTTCAAACAGAAAACTAAGGTTCCCCTCGATTTCTGTGGAATGCCATAACCATAAAAAAATATATATATACGGTCATATTGAGAAACCTCCTTTTTTGAAGTCGTTTAAAAATAATTCTAACTGCATTCAAAGATTTTTGAAAAGTTGCTCAAACTGTTAAAATATTTAAAAAAATATGTAAAATTTTCTAGCTGTCCTTTAATTTGAGACTCAAAGTTTATGAGCAAATATTGATGCTTGTGACTGGCCCTTTCGATTGGTTTCATTAAAATACTTTTATTCCCGGCCTTCATAAGCTGGTTTTCAAAATTATTTGAATGCAGTTCTACTGATCTTTAAAAATGAAATGAATTGTCGTTTGACAAAAATCCCCGACTTCAATTTTATTATTTTCACATTTTCGCCGGTTCGATTCCCGGGTGTAAAAAGTGTGTTTTCAAAAAAATTTTGGGGCAATTTTGTATATTTATAAAAATAAACGAATGGTTCCTCTGACTAAAACTTGCTATGGCCAGTGTTTAGAGTACTTTCCTCCCAGGTGAGGTTACCAAATTCAACCCTATAATAAGGAGTTTGGATCAAATAGTACTTTCCTCCCAGGTGAGGTTACAAAATTCAACCCTATAATAAGGAGTTTGGATCAAATAGTACTTTCCTCCCAGGTGAGGTTACAAAATTCAACCATATAATAAGGAGTTTGGATCAAATAGTACTTTCCTTCCAGGTGAGGTTACAAAATTCAACCCTATAATAAGGAGTTTGAAACAAATTGGTTACAAATTGTTGCCTCCTAAAATAAAAATCCTCCTTTATCGATCATGTATAATGATTTTAACAAAGGGTGTTAGATACTTTTATGAAGGACTTTTTCTCATAAAATTGAACAATTTTGTCTAAAACTCTAAAATTTTAGACAAAATTAAACGCTAAAATTACAAAAAAATGGAATTTACATAAAAAACGATCAGCTGAGTTTTAGAATAGGGATGACGAACGCTAGTCATCTGAGTTACTTTTTGTCATCTGTCAAAAATGACATTTTGTTCTAAAAATGATAGAAATACCTAGGCGTGACGTTATAGTTTAGCAGCGTCATATATGTAATCATTTTGTGATTTTGGTGAATTAAAAATCGAAAACTTAATGGAAAAAGGTTTTTCGTATTTTAAGTAGGAGGGCAATTTAATGATCAAGAGTTCATAATTTATTTCAGTAACGGAACCCTATCACTAAGCCTACGCTGCAGGTCTGTCCGTCTGTCTGTCTGTGTGTCTGTCCGACTTTAGAGGAGATGTATCTGTTGAAACATAACAGGTCGCCGGCTGAAATTTTTACTAACAAATGATCATCATATGAAGGACGTCCACTGCTGGACATAGGCCTCCCCATAGATTCCCACAACGACCGGTTCTGCGCTAACCGCATCCAGCGGCTTCCCGCGATCTTCACCACGTCATCGGTCTACCGAATGGGAGGCCTGCCTACGCTACGTTTTCCGGTGCATAGACACCACTTGAGAACTTTACTGCCCAACGGCCATCTGACGAACAAATAATAAAAGTACAAAAAGTAAAAAATACACACAAAACATATTTTTTTGAGGATTTTTCTATTTTTGCTTTATCGTAAAAACGGTAATACATACAAGGATTAAACTTGGTGTGATCATAATACTAATCCTAAAGTAAAACAAAAAATAACAGAAAAACCGGCTAAGTGTGAGTGATTGTCCACTAAGGAATCGGAACTGAAAAAAAATCTGCAGCTCGCGTTTATCTATGTCTTTTGTTTGAAATAAAAAGGTATAATGTATAGATTATATATATTTTTTACAAATATTTATACGAAAGGAACTTAAAACATACTTCCTTGTGTTCACAAAGGTAGACTTACTTAGATCTCTTCCAACTCTTACCGGGTGTTAGGAAACTGAAGTACGGGAGGCAAACCTACAATTCACGATGTATTGTACGATTTTATTAAAGTTTTATAACAAAAACTGCTCAGTATTATGACTCAGAAATATTCTCTATTGAATAGAGTCTATTCTTTAATATTCTGTATAATATATGAAGAAGTATTTTTTACGATATTAGCAAAGTTTTGCCACAAATGATGTTTAGTTTTATGACTCAGAAATATGCTCTATATATTTTCCTTAATGCCCAAGTTATAATTTTGAACAAAAAAAACCGACTTCAAACAGGAAACAAAGGTTCCCCTCGATTTCTCTAGGATGCCATCATTAGATCCTGGTTGCTTTATCATGGTACCACCCTTGAGATATCTCCTTTCCAACAAAAAAAGAATCATCAAAATCGGTTCATAAATGACGAAGTTATCCGCGAACACAGATAAAAAAAATATAATTATATACAGTCGAATTGAGAAACCTCCTCCTTTTTTGAAGACGGTTAAAAAGGAAGTTAATTGCAATATTCGATAAATTCCTATTTAAGTATATGATTCCGCTACTTACATGTCAAATTTGTATTTTTTTTTGTATTATAAATCTGCGCAGAAAGCATAGGTACTTGTGCATACAACCCATCAGCGTCATCACTGCTGGAGCACCACCGGACTCTTCTAATCTGGGGAAAGTTAGTCCATACTCAACACACGGGGGCCCAGTCCCGGAGTGGTTGATGTTATACATGATAGTAAAATGTTTAAGCTACAGGCTCATCCAAACAAACAGTCATATATGCATACATCCGGAAAACATTACGTTCCTTCTTGGGTAGATGGGTAAAAACTAAAACATCCGCGAACAAAAGCTAGTGCTGTTTAGTGAAGCCCGTAGCGCCATTGTGCTCAGGTTGATATCTTTTTGTGAGTATGTGAAGTTAGTAACACAAAGTTGGTTTTAATTTGTACCCGTAGCGCAGCGGTGCTTGCTTTGATGTCTTTTCTATGGCTAGTTAGGGAAGCCCGTAGTACCCGCGTTGATGTCCTATGACTGTTTAGTGTAGCCCGTAGCACCGTGGTGCTTGCGTTAATGTTTTTCAAATGACAGTTTAGTGAGATCCGTAGCGCCATGGTGCTCGTGTTGTTGATCTTTCCTATGAATATTTAGTGAAACCCGTAAGTGACGTGTGGCATGCGTTGATGACTTTTATATAGCTGGTTAGGGAAACACCGTAGTGCCCGCATTGATGTCCTATGACTGTTTAGTGTAGCCCGTAGCACCGTGGAGCTTGCGTTAATGTTTTCCCTATGACAGTTTAGTGAGACCCGTAGCGCCATGGTGCTCGCGTTGTTGATCTTTTCTATGAATATTTAGTGAAACCCGTTAGTGACGTTTTGCATGCGTTAATATCTTTTCTGTGCCCGCGTTGATGTCCTATGACTGTTTAGTATAGCCCGTATCACCGTGGTGCTTGGGTTAATGTTTTTCCTATGACAGTTTAGTGAGACCCGTAGCGTCATGGTGCTCGCGTTGATGATTTTTCTTATGAATATTTAGTGAAGCCTGTAAGTGACGTGTTGCACGCGTTGTTATCTTTTTATGAAGTCAGTAGCGCCGTGGTTTCTTGAGTAAAAGTCTATTCCATGACTGTCTATGGAAGTTCGTAGTTACGTGGTGCTCGCGTTGATGTCTTTTCTTTGGCTGCACAGTGAAATCGTAGCGCCGCCGTAGTGCTTATGTTTTTCCTACGTTTTGAGAGACGCGTAGCGCCATCATCTATGACTGGTTATTATAATTTTATTTTTTTAATTATAAGAAAGAATGTATTCGAGCCGTTTTTCTTCGTACTATTTTAAAAACACTGAGTTACAGACTGGTGTCGTCGCGCATAGTTTATACTGCTCAGTTGACGCTATATTTATTTATGATGATGTTAGCTTAAATCTATATACATATAATAAAACTGTAACGGGGCCGTGTCTGTACATGAAATATTTTTGGAAAATAATAACTGTGGTGGACATTACTAACGATATAGAGGCCAAAACAACAAATTTTGGGATTTTTAACTCTCTGTCTGTCCGTCTGTCTGTCTGTCGGTCTGTCTGTCTGTCTATCTGTCTGTCTGTCTGTCTATATGTTCGTGCATCGCGCAATAACTTCCAGGCTGATTTTGATTAAATTTTGTGTGGTGGTTCCTTATAGCCTGGGTTAACATAAAGGATACTTTTTATCCCGGAAAATTCAAGATTTTCTGTTGGCACAGCTATAAAGCATGTTTTTTAAGGAGAGCTTCTATTCATCGAATTGAAACTGTAATTGCAAAAATATATTTAAGACTCTGTATACAATCTTGCTTTGAGATATAAATCTATCAGCTGATTAGTTTACTTTAAAATTTGATCAGTTTTATGAGTAGACGCCCATGTTAAAAATACTCTGTTAACTCTAGATATAAATATATAGAGATAATATAAATTCACAAAATCTATTCATACTCTATGATATATGAATAGATTTTGTGAATTTATATTTGATAGATATTCCTATTTTAATTTTCAATGTCCTTAGATGTTTGCGTACGCGCGAGATCTTTGAATTTTTGTAATTAGGGGTCTGCTTTCAATTCGTAGTAATTATGTATTATAGTTTTTTAAAAGGTTTTATATCTGGGCAACATAGGTCGTCGGTAACCCAAAACTGATCTTTAAATTCTTACTAGCAGATATAATTTAATTAATAAAGAATGCAATCAACGACCTTTAACATTATAAAAGTAGAACAATCATCTATCATAATGCGAGGTACAGTTACGATCAAAAGTAATTTGTTTTATTATTAATGAGTATATTAATAATAAAACATAACAAATTAAAAGGTACAAAAACGAAGGCGGGTGTAGGTCTTAGAGTGATCTTTTCCAGCCAATATTGCCTGGAGCGGAAAAACACGTAATGATGGGTAGTACAAAAATAGCAAGCAATAATAACTAATTTTTAGGGCTCCGGAGACAAAATGGCAAAAACGGAACCCATGTAATTCCATTATGTCCGATCGTCCATATGTCCGTCTGTCGGAATTTCCCAGTTAATTTTTTCGCAATTTAGCACTCATGTCTACGTAAATTGACGACTCAAAATTGAAAATGAATACAGTGTGTTGTTAAGAGTTAAATATCCTACATATAAAAGGGGGATGAAAAAAATTTACCCCATCTAAAGGATATCGTTCAATAGGTGTCATAAAATAAATTTAAGTATAATTAACGATTTATTGAGCTCCAAAGTAACGCTCATCGTGTAATGTGAATGTTGTCTTTGACTGCACTTCCTTGTCTATTGAATTTATAGTAATAGTTATTTATGATAAAAGGGTGGTAAAAAGGTAAATAACAAACGAGTGACATTTGTAAGTCCAAGCCGCAGGCGAGGGTTTACGATCGTCACGAGTTTGTCATTTCCTTTTGTACCCATGTATCATACGACATTTTTCAATACAGTTGTGAGAAAACAGGTAAAATATTAAACGATCGTGACAAAATAAAAATACATACCTATCAATATTTCGGCAATTAAATTTCATTTTATGCGACATGTGACTCATTTTAAATGTCCGGGGAGTAATCTCACTTTGTTTTGTTTTTTAAAACACATAAATTTATTTTTATTATAAGTATATTAATTATTCATAATTGTATTCGTATTCACAACTAAAACAACTCAATTCAATTTCACGAAAATTGCGCCTTATTTAATTTATCTAATAAGCACTCGTACGTATGTGTAAGTTTTTTTTAATATAACCATCAATAGATTAAAATAAAGCTTGGGAGTAAGCATTAAAACCTCCTTGGAAAAGATGACCTATACCTTGGTGTAACCTATGCGCTTCATTTATATTTATTCTATTTTCTTCACAAAGATATAACCCAAAGAGAATCTAATCAGATAGCGTTTTGTACTTACCTCACGGAGGAACAACCTACCACTTTTAAAATTTTTCTTTCAAAAGTCTTTAAGAAAATTCTGTATCTTTGGTTATTATTTTTTTTTTTTACTTGCTAGAAATGTCTTGTTTCTCAGAGCAACAAATAAAAAAAAAACAAAGTAAAAAGCACGTTTACGTTAAAATCAGTTTTGCGCACAGTAAACTAGCATATAAAGTACTGTATCTTTGGTAATTATATTTTTTTATTTGCTAGATTTGTCTTGTTTTTCAGAGCAACAAATAAAAAAAGTGACAAAGTAAAAAGCACGTGTACGGTAAAATCAATTTTGCGCACAGTAAGCATATAAAGTATTTTGAGCAACTGTATTGAAAAATAATTTTGAACATACATGTTTACTTATAACTCAATATAAAAATCGAGTTTTTTTTCTAAACAAAAATTTAGGGTAAAAGGGGCGTAAAAATATTTGTGTGCATCCCCTCACGTAGGGTATCATAAAACTAGTAATTTTCAAATTCAGTAGTGCTTTCTGACAACATTTTTATCAAGCGTTATGTTTCCACGATATAAGCTAGTTTTTAGATGTCCCTGGCGTTTCTAAACTTGTTTAGGGTATCCTGAGACGAAACAGTTTTCAATTAATGACTCCAACACCGTACACTATGCGCAGCCCGATACTCACTTGGCTGATTTTTAATTATTTTTTCAATACAGTTGCTTGAAAAGTAGTCATTTATATGCCAGACAAGTGTGCACAAAATTGATTTTACCGCACACGTGCTTTTACTTTACCACTTTTTTTTATTTCTAGACCACAATCTTATCACTTATCTTATCTACTCTCAATATTTTCAGTCTTTACAATAGGCCTAACTTCACGAGCTTGCTTAATTTCAAGTTCAATTACACATAATATTTGACACTTGTGCGCTAGTAATAATAGGTCATCTTTGCCTTTTAGTTGTGAATTACACATAGCAAGAAGTTGAACAAGTGTAGTAATACCTTGGGTGAGAACGATAATAGTGTAATCCCTAGCCTTAGTGTAAAATAAAACTTACGCATGCGTACTATGCATAGCTAAATTAAATAAAGCGCAATTTTTGTAAAACTGAATTGAGTTGTTTTAATTGTGAATACAAATAAAACTATGAATAGTTAATATACGTTTAATAGAAAATGTACTTATATGTATGTTTAAGAAGAAACAAAGTGAGATTACTCCTCGGAAATTTAGTCACGTAAAATGAACTGTGGTTTCCGAAACGTTGATTGGTATGTACCCATGTATTTTATTTTTCTGTCACGGTCATTTTTATTTTTTCCAGTTTTCTCACAACTGTATTCAACGATGGTAAACCCTCACATGCGGCTCGGGCTTACAAATGTCACTCGTTTGTTATTTACCTTTTTACCACCTTGTATCATAAATACCTATTAAGCACTTTCCATCATAAATTATTTATTGTGGGAAAACAGTACAATACTGCAGGGCCAGCAAAAGAGGCATTGATGGATGAACGTGTAGACCAATACGTGCTTAACTGGTTTTTGATATTTTTTACACATTTTTCATCATAAATTATTTATTGTTTAAAAACAGTACATTGCAGCGGCCAGCAAAAGAGGCTTTGATGGACGAACTAAGGCTGAGGCAAAGCCGAGGCACACATATGTAAGTCTATTAATGCCTAGTTGTGGCCAAGGTTTCTCGATTACTTTTCTTAAATAATGCGCGGAAATTAAATACAATACTTTTCGATATCAATAACGAACAATGAACAACAATATTTTTTTAACGCGCCAAAGTGTTCATTTGCTTTTTTTAATAAACAGCTTACTATTTGCAAGCCAGTTCGAAATTTTAAAGAACCTTATTTAAGTTACATCCTTGGTTGCCATGTTTCGGAGTTAAAAAATCGTTCCATTTTTAAATAACACTACAGGATATGAGTTTACATAGTAATTGGCCGCTTTAACACGACAGATATGGATTTTCATATAACTTTTGCCAGCCACTGCTCGCATGTATTTTGCCAGTACAGCAATTTCGATTTATCTCGAAGAAGGTTGTCAAATTAATGCTCTTTCCAAGCATGTTCGAGAAAAAAATTGTTTTTAGTTGCAATTAATTTTGTACTTTTTTACTTTGTTCGAAAGCGTGATAAAATGAGGTAGGTTTTACCGTATTTTGCATGCCAACTGTATTATAACTTTTTGTTAAAAAATCACAATACATTTGAACAAAATAATTTTTCATACAAAATTAAAAACCGTTGATTTTCGACCCCCAGTTAGTATGACTTTTTCTGTTGCAAATCAGATGTAGTTTATCCCCTGAAAAGGATTTGCACTACTTACCAGTCACCCTGTAAATAGATTGTTCCACAGAGAACCTACAATGAAAACTATAAATAGTTTAAGGCTAAAGGCTTAATAAGGCTTCCCGCAATCTTTGCCAGGTTGTCGGTCTAGACCTATACGCGGTCGCCATTCGAGAACTTATCTACTCTAAGTACGTACGAGTAAGTATTTTTCACATTTAATTTTTGAGCGTGACTATACTACTTAAGTGGATCTTCTTGTTCTACATTTCAGTACACATAAAATCTCTTAATTGATATTTTGTATCTAATTAGAAACAACTGTATTAAGATGCGTTTGCGCAATATACTGTCTCAGGCATCATTAGCGATGAGTGGGATCGGTGCTACTAATGGAAGTACCGACTTATAGTGTAGAACTACAGCTAAGTAGTTTATTGGTGCAGAAAATAAAATCGAATAGAAAATAAAAATAAATAAAATAAAATAAAAAAATAGAATCACCCATTCTCTTCCCGAGGGTGTTTTAAGAGGCCACTAATGAAACAAAACGTAGGCAAAGTAGACATATTAATACTAACATACAGTATGGACACTCCCTACCTCTCTCTAGATTTCGACCCCCTCGTCACCCAGATTGATACAAATTGGTTATAGTTTGGTTCTCGAACGTATAGGATTTCGCCGTGATTTTGTTTGCTCCGTCATTTGTTTTCAGAAATGTCATTTCACGACTGTTGTATGCAGTGTCCGGGGTGTGACGTAGGATAGGCAGCAGCGTTCTTTCCGCGTACTGTGCCTCCACAGTGCACGCACACTGCAATCGCTAACCCGCCTGCCAAACCCAAATACAATGTACAGAGGCCAGTATATCAAGCTATACATTCTTAGTGCCATTCTGATACATACGCATTCGGCATAAGAACGGTACAAAGTCCAAAGTGTGTAACTTGATGTGCTGGCCTGTGTACATAGTAGATACAAAATTCAACTCCAAAAGATACTCTGTCTGTGGCGGCTTCTGAGAATTCTGTCGCCTTGAATTCTTTCACTAGCACCAAGCAAGGACTCGTGTACTAAAACCTTCGCCACCATTTTCCCACGGCCATAATAGACCTACCTAGAATAATAACTAGGTACTAAGCTCATGTATGCTACGTGCTATTTCCTTTGTTCGAAGCCACATTAAAATTCAAAATGATAATTTTTACACTTGATTGTTTTAGTAATATTGAAGGTGACTGCAATTGAGATATTCCTATGAAAGGTCCTGGGTTTGAGTTCAGGTACAAAATTTTCGTGCTTTACTATTCGATATTTATTGATTCCTTTAGCGGTACAAACATCGTAAGAAAACCTGCATATCCGATTTCAGATGCCAGACGTAACATGGCACCGTGTTTGTGGGTGTAAATCTGAATGCCCTACAACACCTATTAATCGCCGTTATGTTATGAGAGATTACTATAGAAGGTTTTTTTTGTCGTCCTAATGTTACCCTATTGGTACAAAGGGTCTTTAGTTGACGCAATCCCTCCCTGTCCTGCGCCTCGCGCTTTACATATTTCCAGTGCAGCCCAGCTGCTCACAGTTCGGCCTCACCAGTGAGCTGCCACGTGTGGGTCGGGTGTTCTGGCCTGGCCTCCTGCTCCTGCTCGGCTTCCATGTGAGGGCAACCCTAGCCATGTTGTCTTTTTTCTCTTTTTTGTGCCCTATTCACTTCCACTTGCGTTGAGCGATTTCGGTGACATCGCTTTCAGAGATCTTCATTTCTGATTTTGTTCAGCCAGAAAATGCGCAGGATGGACCTTAAGCTTCTGTTGACGAACACTTGCTGATTTTTCGTAAGTCCTATCGTCTCTTTTCATGTCTCGCAGCCAAATAGCAGAACAGACTTCACAATGGAATCAAAGAAAGAGATCTTTGTCCGCTGGGTGAGCACATTTGAGTCCCAGACAAGTTTTAGGTGGGCGAAAGCGCCTTTCGCCTTCTTCATCCTGGCCTTCACGTCGTCGTCAGATGCTGATATATATCATGCTGCTGGTCACGATGCTGCCGAAGTACATAAACTTAGCAACAAAGCGAAGTAACTAGTATATCATCTGTGGACAAAGTCCAGAGGTGTATCTCAGTGCTTGAAATGTTTCATTTTGCTCGGCTGTACTCGCATTTCTACGGTCTTCTTAGCGTTAGTTCGTAGACCCTTGTCGTGAGCTTTCTTCTGCAATAAACGTACGTAAACGAGATCAGTACTGTATTGTCTATGTAGTCGAGGTCATCTACGTGTGAGTCACAACTCCATGGTACTCCAGGTGTTTCCGCTACTTTACTTATAACATCGTCTAGCAAGTTAAAAAAGAGCAGCCGAGATAGTAAACAACCCTGTTTTACGCTCTCAGTCATCGCAATCGGTTTTCCCAAGACTTTGGCATGAACCACCTTGCATATGCTGCCATGACATAGGGAGAGGATTATACTGATATATTTGCTAGGTAGTCCACTTTGTCATATTTAATATATTAGTCAGATAAACTTGTCGGACTGAATGATAAACTGCCCTTTGTAGTTTTTATGTGATAAAACTACACAGGTATTAACAATTTTCTTTTTCTTTAATTATTTTTTCTGTGAGATCTTGCTTCTTGCCAAATTTCATGATTCTAGGTTTACAGGAAGTAACCTATTGAATTTGATGTACAAGTGATTTACATGTCAAATTATGCGAAAAAGATGGCCGTATTATACAGACGGACGGACGGAGATAGGATCCCGTTACCTGGTACGGAACCCTAAAAACTGAACAGTTCATTCTTCTAGATATTATTTATACCTTCACAGTATATGTGTTACGAAGGGCGATTTACCCACAAATGATATAAATTAAAAAAGCGAATAATCAAGAAACTTTTTTTTTCTTTTTGCTCTATATTTATAAACGGCAATACCCACAAGTGTGAGACTTGGTGCGTTTATAGCACTTATATTGGAGTAAAACAACAAGTAACTTAATAAAAACTAGCCAAGTGTTAGTCGTACTTGCGCTAAGGAGTCCGAACTGAATAAATACAAAATGCATATTTTTGTCGCTTGCGTTGATGTCTTTTAATTAAAATGTATTATTTTTGTACTTGTGTAGAGAGGTTTGGTGGTACGGAACCGTAGGTGCGCGAGTCCAACTCGCATTTTGCCGGTTTTTATATTTTGGTCTTCACATAAATTAATATTTTAATTTAATTTTAACCTTAGATTTTAAACAGACGCCTGAAATGTGCTGAGCATATTTTGACACTACGAGTAATAGGGTTGCCAGGGTTGCCAGGATTAACATGGCCATAAAAACCAATATTATCAAATGAAATGCCATATCAATCTATTTCTGATCTCATTAAATCTCATGTAAATTTTTGTTTGTTTATGTAACCCACTCTGAACATCAAAATAATAATTATTAGTGTAACAATGTTTTCTTGTTTATATTTGTTTAAGGTACTCACTTATTATTTTAAACAGGGGGTAATTCTGATCAATTTTCTCTAAGAAACGTAAAGTCAATTTAAAAAAATGAGAATTTCTCTCAAAAATCTTTTACTTAACTTTATACGGTTTTAATAAGATTTTAAAATCAGCCATTTTGTTTCTAAATAAATCATAAAACGCTTTCAAGAACAAACCTTAAAAGTTATATGAACGTTACGCAAGGTACAGTCCCATTGCATTCGTTTTTCTTTTTTTCTTTAACCAAAATGCATTTTAAAGCCTTGAATCAACATTCCTTGGAACATTATTGGGGTTCTAATCTAATTCTAATGTCTGACTTTGGAATGCCTAATTTGCCAAACCACTTTAAACAGGCTGTAATAAAAACAAATCAATTTTGCAATCACGACATTGAATTATCTTCCTCATCTTAATTTTATATTAGGTGTTAAATTTTGGATCTGTCCGATATTACGAAACTAGACTGATTTGTGTGTGTTTCGACACGCTGCTTTACTTTTAAGGCATTCAAGCTTTTTATTTTTGTCTGCGCTCGTCTCGTAATCAGGTGTGGGATCATTAGGCACACATAGCACACTGCACAGCACAATTATGCCATCTCAATCACAGTGGATTGGTTCCACTAGCGCTGTCAACTTCCGCGGTTCACACTCTTAAACTAGGTTTAAGATCAGAGCTACAATAAATATCCAGGTAGACTTAAAAATTAAAACCTCTTCCAGTTTCTTTTAAGTTGGTCTTTAATTACAAAGGTGTTTCGCCAAGTCGATTGTTTTGGAGTTAATTTATACTTACTTTTTACTTTCGAGCTATTGGGGAGCGGAGCGGTAGTGAACGACAAAAGAGTAAGAATGTATTGTTATGGCAAAATAAAATCTAACTTTTTGCCATAACAAAGAATTAAATGAAATAACTCCAGCCGTTTCCCTAGATTCTACCTAACCTGTTTTTTAGGGTTGCTAACATTACATTTTTTTTTCTCTAAAATGGCTTCAACGGTTTTGATGAAACTTAATACTTTACTATAACTTAATATGACTTGCAACATGCTGTGGTTCGTTATTCCTAGAAAAATCGTAATAAGGTACCTCCATCCTGGTTACATTTTCTTAAAAACGGCTCTCACGATTTTATTAAAGCTTTTTAGATAACTAGGGCTTTATTTTTTTTTCTGAAATGGGCTGTTCATTGGTCCAGGAAAATCTGGATAAGGTACCTCCCATACTGACCCAAATTATGTGTAAATTCTTAATCAAGTCTGCTATATATTTTTTTATATTTTTTTTACAAGAATATCAATAAAGAGTTTACAAAGAAACTAACTTTGGTTCCTTGCAATTTTTTTTATTGTTAACTAGGCTGTAGTTCTTTTGAATTTACCTTTCATTATAAATCAGACGTTTAGGATAAATAGTCCGGCCCTCTAGACTAAGATAGACCTATATTAAATCAATTCTGTGGTGGACATATAATTAGACACACTTCCAACGGATGCTAATATTATACAAGATACTCTGCCGTAACACTTTTTTATTTGGAAATGCAACAACAAATATCACAAAATATGTGACTTATTTAGGTCGGATAGATCGTTTCATATTTTAATTGAGTATATCCAATATTATTGTATGATTATTAGTTATCTAAATAATATTGTCAGTTAATTTTGTACTTCGATACTTCATATGAACTGTTACTAATTATATGACCACCACTGTATGTATTGAAACGCTAACTATCGTTTCGAGCCGATCTCTTTTGTCGCGTTTCATAATTAAATTCTTTTTTGATGTCGTTGCTCTATGGTATTTGAATTTGAAAATTGTTGTTATTTTTTGACAAGAAAAACAAAAGGTTGACCGTGATCCCGTCTACAGATGCGAATTTAAATTTTTTTTGATAAATTGTTTTATAAGTCGTTATTGAGGCCCACAATTTTATTCTGTGGTAAGTAATTTGTATAAGGAAACCGCTTTGCGTGTATTTTTGGTTCTGCGGCGAATTACATTGTTATATCTCCGTAGGGTTTCATCCAGCCCCTACGAGGTTGACGTCCCCGAGGTTTTGCCCGATAAACGATTGAACCTGGGTTGGAGCAGTGCTGATCACCGGCCAGTCCTTTCTACTGCCCGCCCAGCTGCTCGCCATAAGGGAAGTGAATTTGTTTTGTCTTTTATCCCGAGCGACTCTCTGACTCTGTGACCTTTCTGCCGACCTGGAAGATTTCCTGTTTCCAGTTTCTAACTATTAGTTTTTTATTTCAAATTTTAAAAGTGTTTTGTATCTGATACATATTTTGTTAAAAAGATTGGGTAATTCAGATCAGACTCAAATTTTAAACTTAGTAACTTATTTAAGTACCAAAGGGACGGTGACGATCGTTGCCTGCCGGCATACTATAAAATAACCATTTTATATACAAATAAAATTGTAACCTTAAATTTATTTCCGTAAATTCTCCATAAATATATTAGGTCATTGTTTTTTTAATTGTCTACACGGTCAACCATTGTATATTGTTCATATTGTTGTCATATTGTTTATTGTTCCTTCTTTTTAGGAAAAAATCATAAAATATATTTATTCTAATTTACCCCATAATATTTTTTTCTTCAAACTCCATTTAGGCCTGAACCTCTAAATCGTACGTATCGTATGTGGCAAATTCCGTGAGGGTTTTTATCCCAAGTTCCCTTTATTTTTGTCACATATTTATGGCGTTTAAGGTTACAATTTATTTGTATATAAAATGGTTATTTTATAGTATGCCGGCAGGCAACGATCGTCGCCGTCCCTTTGGTACTTAAATAAGTTACTAAGTTTAACATTTGAGTCTGATCTGAATTACCCAATCTTTTTAACAAAATATGTATCAGATACAAAACACTTTTAAAATTTGAAATAAAAAACTAATAGTTAGAAACTGGAAACAGGAAATCTTCCAGGTCGGCAGAAAGGTCAGAGAGTCAGAGAGTCGCTTGGGATAAAAGATAAAATAAATTCACTTCCCTTATGGCGAGCAGCTGGGCGGGCAGTAGAAAGGACTGGCTGGTGATCAGCACTGCTCCAACCCAGGTTCAATCGTTTATCGGGCAAAACCTCGGGGACGTCAACCTCGCAGGGGCTGGATGAAACCCTACGGAGATATACAAATGTAATTTGCCGCAGTACCAAAAATACACGCAAAGCGGTTTCCTTATACAAATTACTTACCACAGAATAAAATTGTTGGCCTCAACAACAACTTATAACACAATTTGTACAAAAAAATTTAAATTCACAACATTTTCGACGGGACCACGATCAACCTTTGTTTTTCTCTTGTCAAAAAAAGACAACTATTTTCAAATTGAAATAGCATAGAGCAACGACATCAAAAAAGAATTTAATTATGAAACGCGACAAAAGAGATCGGCTCGAAACGATAGTTAGCGTTTCAAAATACCCACAAACTCACAAAAAAAAGGCGAGAAGTCCAAAAATTTTTTGAAATTTGGACAACCCTATAGACGTTGGACAGCCCTGAAGAAGAAAAAAAATTAAAACTCTCTAATTAACTAGTTAACTACAAACGTTCCGTTTTCCGGATATTATGATTCAAGTTTTAATACCTCAAGACCCTTACTTAATTTAATCGTGCAGTTTTCTTTGAAACATAAGGTTTTTTTGTTTGTATGCACGGTATTTTTTTGCTTCTCTTCACACGGGTCGTTTTTTCCCGGCTTATTGGCATTATACCTCTTTCGGATAATTGCTTACGTGTTGATGAGTTGTTTTTGCCTGTGTATTCCCTTACGATTCCAAGAAAATTTTTAATTGAAGTAGTCAATGGCCAGACTCTAGATTTCTTTCAATCGAAAGTCGGGACAGACTTACTTTTAGTTCACGATTATTTAACGTTGGTTTAAGGGAAAAATCTTTAAGGTTAACTGTTTGGAATATTTTTACGCGTTGCTTTGCGAGGTACTCCTTAAATTTTTGGCGTACCCTGTTCACTTTTATGTGACAACGTTTCTGTATTCCGCAGTATTGTTTAGATTTCTTGAGGTCTTATAACAATTTTCCATTTTTCAAATTTCTTTCATTAATCTTGCCCTTGTCTTACTTCAAATGGCCTATTTTTCGGTAGTGTTGTCCCTTTAGACTCTTGCGTATCGCGTTTCAGACTTCCGGTGTTGATTTTATCCGTGAGTCGGATTTTCACGCATCCGCCTTTACCGTTTTTGTCCACATTTTCGCTGGCGTAACCGACTATGTTTCGCAAGTTTTTTCAGTTTTTGACAACCCTACTGGTCTTTAATGTTTTACTAGTTCTGGGGTTTTTTCCCTCGAGATGTGTTAAGCTTGACAGCCCTACTTGCCTATTGTGCGGAGTGCTCCTTTTTTCCTTCTTCGTTCTCTCTTTATACTATCTAGTTTTAATTAGTTGTTTAGTTATGCTCTTTCGGCATTAGTTGGCTATTTTAGGCTGTGCATAGCGATCCCTTAACACTAGTGTGTTATTGGGGTTATTAAGTTGGTTCACTTTTAGATGGAGTTTTTGCCGTTTGTATGTGTACGTTCGTGTATAAATGTCAATTTCTACCAGCTTCAAGTAAACGTTCGTAGTTAACTAGTTACTTAGAGAGTTTTTATTTTTTTCTTCTTCAGGGCTGTCCAACGTCCATAGGGTTGTCCAAATTTCAAAAAATTTTTTGGACTTCTCGCCTTTTTTTTGTGAGTTTGTGGGTATTTTGAAACGCTAACTATCGTTTCGAGCCGATCTCTTTTGTCGCGTTTCATAATTAAATTCTTTTTTGATGTCGTTGCTCTATGGTATTTGAATTTGAAAATTGTTGTTATTTTTTGACAAGAAAAACAAAAGGTTGACCGTGATCCCGTCTACAGATGCGAATTTAAATTTTTTTTGATAAATTGTTTTATAAGTCGTTATTGAGGCCCACAATTTTATTCTGTGGTAAGTAATTTGTATAAGGAAACCGCTTTGCGTGTATTTTTGGTTCTGCGGCGAATTACATTGTTATATCTCCGTAGGGTTTCATCCAGCCCCTACGAGGTTGACGTCCCCGAAGTTTTACAATAAAGGATTAATCCCGGGATGGAGCAGTGCTGATCACCAGCCACTCCTTTCTACTGCCCGCCCAGCTGCTCGCCATAAGGGAAGTGAATTTATTTTATCTTTTATCCCGAGCGACTCTCTGACTCTCTGACCTTTCCGCCGACCTAGAAGATTTCCTGTTTCCAGTTTCTGGCCATTAGTTATTTATTTTAAATTTTAAAAGTGTTTTGTATCTGATACATATTTTGTTAAAAAGATAGGGTAATTCAGATCAAACTGAAATTTTAAACTTAGTAACTTATTTAAGTACCAAAGGGACGGTGACGATCGTTGCCTGCCGGCATACTATAAAATAACCATTTTATATACAGATAAAATTGTAACCTTAAATTTATTTCCGTAAATTCTCCATAAATATATTAGGTCATTGTTTTTAATTGTCTACACGGTCAACCATTGTATATTGTTCATATTGTTGGTCATATTGTTTATTGTTCCTTCTTTTTAGGAAAAAATCATAAAATATATTTATTCTAATTTACCCCATAATATTTTTTTTTCTTCAAACTCCATTTAGGCCTGAACCTCTAAATCGTACGTATCATATGTGGCAAATTCCGTGAGGGTTTTTATCCCCAGTTCCCTTTATTTTTGTCACAGTATGTACACATACATATTACTTAAACACCTTACAGTAGCAAAGTTAACGAAACCAATGAGGAACTTACCTACAGAAAACTCCGTTACAGTTGTTATACAAGTAGGTATTACAATAAATGTGGACCGTAATTACTAGAAAGGTGCCACCGCGTATATTTTATTATAATACTAGCTTTTGCCCGCGGCTTCGCCCGCATGGACATCGTTTTTATGACTGTCATTGAGGGTGAGTGGTGCGTGAGCTGCATCATATATCAGCTCTTATACATCCCCACCGAGGGGCTCGAGCCTACCCTGAATCAGGGCGATCGGGCCTTAGTCGACCACGCGGGCCCAGTGCGGGTTGGTCGACTTCACACGCAACCTTCGAGTTTCTTCGCAGGCGTGTGTAGGTTTCCTCACGATGTTTTCCTTCACCTTAAGAGCGTCGGATAAACGAACATATGAAATCTAAATTCGAAATCACATTGGTACGTGGCAGGATTCGAACCACGACCTCCCGGACAGGGGGTAGCGGCCCTTGCCACTACGCCACCAATGCTGCATAATCGGGCTATTCTAATTAGCAGTCTAAGTCATTTCCCACTTCCTCAACCATCTTTGTGCAAAAAATCGCAACAATTCGTTGTTCCGTCGCGATGTTAAATAAATGAACCAAAAAAGTTGTTTTTTTCAGTTCCTTCAGGAACTACATTGGACTATGCTATTTTCACGGTATAAAAAGTAGCCTATGTCCTTTCCCGTGACACAGGCTACCTGAATGCCAAATTTTATCTAGATTGATCAAGCTGTTGAAGCGTGAAAAGGTAACAAACAAACAAACACATTTTCTCATTTATAATGTTAGTAAGGATGAAATCGGCTTAGTTAAAGTCGTTGAGTCGGCAAATCTAGGTGGAAAAGGTGTAGGGTTACGGAAAGTTTTCAAAGGACTTAATGTAAAGTAAATGCTGCTAGAAAACTGGTATCTAAGTATGTATTTTAAATTTTTTTATTTGAGTTTGCGTGTACCATCCGCGACTGCATCATCACTTACTATCAGGTGAGTTGCAGTCAAACGCACTCAAATTTTTAATAAAAAAAATCGCTACTGAGTTACTTTCCTCAAGATGTTCTTACACTTTAAAGTTCTTAGAAAATAGGTTTCCCTTAATAATACCATACCGGCCCTTCTCATGTATTTGTCTACAGAGTCTAATATCAAACTTGCTGACGTTATTATTTTATTATTTTTGGTTTTTGTTAATTTTCTACTAAAGTACAACACCGATTTTAATACAATTTATATGGGACCACACGGGAAGCACTAGCTTTCAAATAAAAAAAGAATCGTAAAAATCGGTTCACCCAGTCAAAAGTTATGAGGTAACAAACAAAAAAAAAAAAAAAACATACAGACGAATTGAGAACCTCCTCCTTTTTGGAAGTCGCTTGAAAATTCTTAGAAAATAGGTTTCCCTTAATAATACCACACCGGCCCTTCTCATGTATTTGTCTACAGAGTCTAATATCAAACTTGCTGACGTGCGTTCGATACATTGGTAATAAGGTTCATACCAAGTACATTACGAGTCTCATACGAAATCAGTGAAAGAAACTGAGTTCACCGTATTACAAATAGGCGTGCCTTATTGAAAAGCGTAGCTATTTAGTAATGCGGCTATACCTCACGTTCATCCGGATTTCAATTCGGCTGAAATGAAGTAGCACTGCGGCTTAGTAGCGGGACACCCACATACAAACGGGCGCCGCTTTAAAAAATTTCATTATCATCATATCAGCCCAAAAACGTCCACTGCTGGACAGGATTTCCACGACGACCAGTCCTGCGCTGCCTGCATCCATTGGCTTACCGCAATCTTCACCAGGTCGCCGTTCTACCGCGTGGGAGGCCTGCCTACGCTACGTTTTCCAGTGCGCGGTCGCCACTCGAGACCTTTACTGCCCCAACGGCCATCTGTTCTACGAGCTATATGCCCTGCCCACTGCCACTTCAATTTAGTTATTTCATAAAAAATTAGTTCCATTTATTGCCGCTAGTATCGCTGCATGATCATCACAATAAATATGGCGTCAAAATCGACAACGGTGTCACATTAAAGTAAAATTAATATTGAATTTAGAAGTGCAAACGTGCAAAAATTCGTGAAAATAGTGAATTCAAAGATAAGTTTAATCGTCAGCTTCAAAAATTCTAAAGTGATCGAGTTTTTAAGGTTATTTTGTACATCAAAAATGGGTAAGGTGGCCATGGATTATGGTATTTGTCGGACACCCGAGCAATATCATTTGGGTACAAAGTATGATGATATTGATAACGACGACTATCTCATTTTGAAAAAAAAACGACGGGTTGCACTCCGGGAGTGCCGGCAGAAGTGAAAACTTGAATATTAACGTTGTGCATTTATATTACATTAAAAAGTTTAAATCTCAGAAAAATCAACAAAAAATCAACTCCATCCGTCTTAAGAGTTTTCGATCAGGTCACGTGTCCTGGCGCGAGTTTAACATTTTTTACCTATTACAAAACAAGTGCACAACGCCGCTAAAGAAGTTTTCACTACTCCATCCGTCTTACGAATTTTCGATCAGGTCACGTGTCCTGACGCGAGTTTAACATTTTTTACCCATTACAAAAAAGTGCACAACGCCGCTAAATAAGTTTTCATTTAAAAAACCCGTTTAAAAAAAAATTAAAAAACATTCGTTTGATTCCTACAGAACAACATTTTGATTTGTTATTTAAAATTCATAAAGAAATATGATATGGTGCCACGATAGCCACGTCATGAAAAGGTGCCTCTCTATTTCAACACGAAAGAGAGCGAGGGGTAGACCGCCAACTACATGGATGACTTGTGTCCAGAAAGAAATGCGGCCTCTCCTCGGACGACGCGTACCAATGCTGTGAATGGCGCCTCAAGAACGCCTTTGTAGAACGTATCCCTACCTCAAGATTAAGAAAGCTGACCCTGTATAACGGAATAAGGCTAGGACAAAGAAGAAGTGCAACAAATTGATATACAAAATAAAAAATAAATATTAATATCTAAAAAAGGCGGTAGAAATATTTGTTCTTTTGTGTCCAGTCTGTGAAATGAAAATAAATCTGCCTAGAAATTACTAGAACTCATTACGAAACCTGATTTAATTGATCTTCAATCAACACCCAATAGACCCTTACAAGTGGGTATTATACTATCATATGTCGGAGCGTCATTGAAAACGTGACCAATACCAGCTCGAGATACGTTTACATAGTTACACTTTGTTTAGATCAAACGTCATGTATTAGTACCTGGGTGGAACCGGTGGTGGCGTGACAATCGCTTGTACTCGTGAGCCAATCGTATGTGGTAGCAAAGATGACCTATTAACGCTAGGCGGTTTGTAATTGAGGTGGCAGCACTGAGTCACAGTACAATAAAGAGTACTCTGAGTTGAGAATTATTAGATCTGTGGAGAAGCCATATTAGCTGGACATCAGTCTCGAGGCAGACACTTTTTGACGGAGCGTCGAGCAGAACACAAGTAGTGGTGATCTGTGAGCAAAACGGACGTGTCACGCTATCGCTGGGATCACCGCGTTCGCATCCATAGTTATCCAAGGCATCCTATACAATTTCTATTGCCGAATGATCAAGACTATTGAAAGAGGACCCTTGTGATATACCTGCATTGTTATTTCGACGCCTACGACCGAAATAGTTAAGGACTGAACCACAAGGCCATCCATAACCTAACCACCCCCTTCGACATATATATTATAATAAATTCTACAGCTTCGACCAATCCAAATGAAGAAAGCATCTGAAGATGCGTTAGAATTAATCAAGATTTTTTACTGAAGTTACATTAATTATGCTATAAAAATAATAAGTTATAAGTAGTGCAATAAAATACGCTTTTAAGTTATAATGTTTATTAAAAGACTGTTTCCTCAATACTAATAATTCTAAAATATGTAAGTTTACAAGTAGTTTTTCTCCAAAAGACTCATAAAGTCCTCTCCAGTAATAGATATAGTAAGTCGTTTTTGTCATGTGCCTTATATCAAGACTGTATGTATTGTTAGTATAATTAAATAACAAGTTAATATGAATAATCAGTACTTACACTTTTGATATTCCTTTATTTTATAAGATTTAAAGACTTTTTTACTTTTATAAAAATTTTGAGATTACAAAAATTAATGTTTTTTGGATCTGTTGTTCATAATTTATAGTCACCTTACACTGCTTCTTGCTGACAATAAAGCTAAACGTTGGACGCCGCTTTGTAGAACGTACGAGTATCCCCACCACAATCCGGCAGAACTTGAGGTAGCCGCATTACAAAACAGCAACGTTTTTCAATCCGGGGCACCTACTTGTAATACGGCTGGTAATATGGCTTCTAATAATATGGCTGTGACATATACGAGTAATCGATAGAAGATTAATTGTGCTAAAGATGTTTAACCCGGCCGGCGGTACTCGCAAGCTGTTTACAAACACGAATACTCGCAACCGCTCGAAAAATACCTCAGAGTTTGATTGGCGTTATAAGAAAATAACTTTGTGTTTTAAAGTTTTACAGTGCATTGGTGTTAAAGACATCATTTTCCATAAGTAAAACGGCAAATGAAATTGTAATGTTCATTTATTCCAAATAAGATCTTATAACGGCGGTGATATCTAGTTATATAAGAAAAACACCTTAAATTTTAATCTACCTGTTACAACATTAGGTTTTATAAAAATTTTGCTTGTGTCCTAGCTTAACAATAATGGTAGCTAGATCCGGATAAAGCCTCCACTAAAATACAGACTTGAAATAATGAAAAATTGGGTGGAATAAACTGAAAAACCAATATGGCCAATATGGCCGGTATTACCCCAAAGGTTAAAATATTTTACTAAAAATATCTATTCAAACCTCAAATAACAAAACCTTACACTCGGCGCCACAGACCATTTACAAGAAGACGCTAATCACTTTAATAACTTGCGTATGTCAATTGACTTCGGTAATGTTAAATGAATAATATGCTCGTAAGATCATGCTCGATTATCAAAATGTAATGTAATTAAGATAAAATGTAGATAATTAATGATAAAATGTTTTGTTTGACCATTTCCAAACAACTAGACTTTACTGTGATGGCTTTTTTAAAATTTGTAACATGTATTTCATTCATTTGAGCATAAAAATATTTTCAAATAAAAGCTTCAATTACAAGATTTTGCAAATAAAAGTTTTTAAGTTTTTTGAAAATTGTTTACATTTAAACTCATTCTTAATCATTATCATCATGTCAGCCACAAATCGTCCACTGCTGGACATAGGCCTCCCCCAAGGATTTCCACGACGACCGGTCCTGCGCTGCCTGCATCCATCGGCTTCCCGCAATCTTCACCAGGTCATCGGTCCAGCGCGTGGGAGGCCTGCCTGCGCTACGAAGCCACTCAAGAACTTTACTACCCCAACGGCTATCTGTTCTACGAGCTATTAGCCCTGCCCACTGCCACTTCAGCACAAATAACTTCAGTTTAGCGATTCTGTGAGCTACGTCGGTTATTTTGGTTCTCCTGCGGATCTCCTCATTTCTGATTCGATCACGCAAATAAACTCTAAACTCGTTCGTTAACAACCTATTAACGTGCCTACAGCTGGGGCACGGTTTTTTCCCAAACTCAGGACGGTTAGGACAAAGTCCCCACACGCGGGCCAAGTCCTGATTCATACCATAGACCACATACATAATCTGCCGCAGCGTATGTATGTGGTCTATGGTACTAAAGCCTTTTCGGAAACCGGCTTGTTCGGGAGGCTGGAAGTCGTCAAACCTGCGTGCGAGACGATTCGTAATGACTCTCGAAAACAGCTTGTAGATATGGCTCAGAAGTGAGATGGGTCTGTAGCTCTTCAGCAGGGTGTTGTCACTCTTTTTGAAGAAAAGCACGACCACACTTCTGTGCCATGCCTTAGGCGTTTGTCCCTTGAGTATAACGGAATTAACAGTCTTGATAAAATGATAATAAAAGTTTTAAAAACTAAAAACCGATTTCAAAAAGAAATTGAATCAGAAGTATTCAATAATATTTTATATTACTTTATTCTATTATTCACGATTATTATTTATTATTATTAGCGTCGGTGGCTCAACCGGTAACGACTCGATCCATCTAACCAGAGGTACCGGGTTCAAATCTGGACGGCCAATGTCCCAATGAGTTTTTCAAAAACTTAAGTACCTACATACTTACAGATTGCTTTAACGGTGAAGGAAAACATCGTGAGGAAACCTGCACACGCCTGCGAAGAAACTCGAAGGTTGTGTGTGAAGTCGACCAACCCGCACTGGGCCCGCGTGGTCGACTAAGGCCTAATCGCCCTGATTCAGGGTAGGCTCGAGCCCCTCGGTGGGGACGTATATGAGCTGTAATGATGATGATTATTCACGAATTTACCCAAAAAAAACGAAATCACAGGTAGGTACGACTCAAATTAGGGGCACAAAATTTTTTTGAGGTCGGTTCCAGCACACAGCTATTTACATATCAAGTTTTTTAGATCCGATGGCATTGCTGGCACCAACCCCAAAAAAAATTTAGGCTTCTAATTTGATTCGTACCTACCTTCGATTTCGTTATTGTTGGTTAATTTTGTGTATTTATGTATAAAAAAATGTAATTTCATACTTTTTAGTGAATTTCTTTTTAAAGTCGGTTTCTAGGTTTTTTAGGTTTTAGTGATAATGCTATCTATGTAACCACATTAAACCCAATAATCTACTCGCCAATGGGAATCACCATATCACAATTCATGTGTTTCATTAACCGATACAGAGTCCTGTGGCTTCCCTCATCATCTCAGCAGCATAAAAGTTAAGGAGTCAAACCTTCTATCAACGTACGTAGATTATAATATTTAAAGGATTATCCTCCAACTCCTAACCGTTAAGGAGTTGTACCTTCCATCATCAGCTCATCAACATGAAATAGCTTTAGAAAATATATTAAACACGTAATACGTGCCTATAAAATTTGAGGCTTGCCCTCAATTTCCCTGGGATCCCATCATCAGATCCTGACTTGGTGAGAGTCCACAATTGACAGATTAATCGGTGAACAAACATAAAAAAGTACATAGAGTGGAACTTAGAACCTCCTCCTTTTTGAAATCGTCTAAAAAATTACCATTACACATTCCCGAGGCCGAGTATTTTGAAAGTCGTAAGACGATTTAGTTTTTAGTCGTCCTACAACTATTTGGGGCCATCTAGTCCATTAAGACAAAAAATTGGACTACAATCCGCAACATGAAGGTTCTTTATCTATGAATTTTAAAAATCTGTTTTCTTTTTATTTGTTAAAAACACCGTTTAGCAAGTTCATAGCTCCATCTAGGAACAATGACTAGAACTAGGACAGTGCTCAATCCTGCCCTCTGAAGGTCCAGCCAGTGGCAAAAATAACTTTGCTAAGGGCCAGGACGTGATGTAGGTATGTAGGTCACACCAAGGCCAAAAATTATGCGATGGGAATCAATACACAGCAGGATTAAAACACGTTTTCTTTCATGGAAATGCCTGCTGGTATAACGTTACTGTCGTTTTTATACAGAACTTGTTGTCCCGGCGAACTTCGTACCGCCTAACAAACTCCACACTACACTCTACTTCGACTCTACACTACACTTGTAATTTATTAATGTACGGGAAAGTTAATTTTCTTATCTCATTTTTTTTCCTAAATTTTTTCGATGTTTTAATTTTGCTATTCGGGGTCGAGAAAAATCCTACAAACCAAGAATCATTCAAATCGGTCCAGCCGTTCTTGAGTTATAAATGGTGTATATAACCCGACTTTGTTTTACAAATCCTACAAACCAAGAATCATTCAAATCGGTCCAGCCGTTCTTGAGTTATAAATGGTGTATATAACCCGACTTTGTTTTATGTATCTGGAAAATTTCTGAAAGTTCTACTACACACAAAGCTGATAAACTTTCCGAAAACCATCAGTCACAACAATCTATAAAAAGTTTTGGACTATCTTTGCATATTAAATAATAGCTGATCAATGTGTTTGATAAATAAAATTAATATCCAATTCTGTATGAGTTATTTGCTTGGGGAAATTGTTTAGTTTAATGAAAGAGTCTGAAATTGAAAAAAAAATGAACTTCTACACCCTATGTTTAAGTTTCGGGGAGGGGTCTTTTTACAACCTGTATGTATAACTAATTCATAAGAATCCTCAAGAAGGCCACATAAGAAGGCTCAAGGTCACCCAAAGGGCAATGGAGCGTGCTACGCTCGGAGTTTCACTGCGTGATCGAATCAGAAACGAGGAGATCCGCAGAAGAACCAAAGTAACCGACAAGCTCACAGAATCGCGAAACTGAAGTGGCAGTGGGCAGGGCACAAAGCTCGTAGAACAGATAGCCGATGGGGCAGTAAAGTTCATAACCTATTACTAGAATAATTAATCTAAATTTAGTAAGATACTTATATCACTAGATTGCGACCGTGTCATAATTATATCCCTAGTAACATAGATATGAACCTCTTTCGTATAACTATGTTACGGTATATAACTATATCCCTAGGAATATAATTATATCACGGCAATAGCTATCTTACTACGACATATATAATAATATGCCTTCGAAAACTTTAAGCTCAGATTATATTTTATTAACACTGTTACTGTTAGCTGGTTTCATGGGAAGAGTGAACAAAGTGGAAGATAGTGCTTGCACGCATAAGGCCATCTGTAACGTACAGCCATATTTATCTATTTTTCACTGTTTTTTATTAAGCTATTGCATAGATTTTATCGCAGGCTTTGAGCGCGGGGACCGAATCCAGAAATTCCGTAACGAAGAAAAACCTGACGCTCGGTTGCCATGGCAACAATATCGGTTGTCAAAACAAACATATAAGAAGATTTGATCATTTTCGGAGAATAATAAAACTCTTTTCATAAACTGTATATACCTCCATATGACAAAAAAGATTTGATTATTTTTTATTTATCAAATGCAAAAAGATTTTATTTAAGACACAGCTGTTTGTATTTATAGAGATAGGTACAAAAAGATTTTATTCCATATTTGGCTGTATAGTTCCAACTACCATTGCTTAAAAAAAATACAAAAAGATTTTATTCCATATTTGGCTGTATAGTTCCAACTACCATTGCTTAAAAAAAACAAAGATGTAAAAAAGCGCGGTTAAGCGAAAATAAATAATAAATATGAATGAACAAACTGCATTTATTATTAATGAAGAAAGTAATAAAAGCGCGGTTAAGCGAAAATAAATAATAAATATGAATGAACAAAGTGCATTTATTATTAATGAAGAAAGTCACGAAAAAATAGTGAAAGAAAATGAGTGAGTACTCTATATACATACATTCTATTATTATCACAAATGCAGTATTAATTTTGAATTGAAAATATAATACTGCTATAAAGGTGACCTAAATTTTTGATATTAAAATGAGCGATATTAAAAGTAGCCCTCTTTTATACACACAAACACACACACGCGTATAGTTTAAATTCTCAATTTAGATTCTCAATATGTATATATATATATATATATATATATATATATATATAAAAATAAATTCATTCTTCATTATGTATATAACAGAAACCATCAAACCAAGCACGTGTACTATTCAGTACCTTTGTTTTTGGTGTATAGATAATGCACATGAATGCCGCGCAGAGAAAGTATATATGATATTATCTTAATATATATAAATCTCGTGTCACAATGTTTGTCCCCAATGGACTCCTAAACCACTTAACCGATTATAATAAAATTCGCACACCATGTGCAGTTCGATCCAACTTGAGAGATAGGATAGTTTAAATCTCAAATTATAGTCGCAATTTTAATTAAGAATCCAGAAATTCCGTAACGAAGAAAAAAACTTCACGCTCGGTTGCCATGGCAACAATATCGGTTGTCAAAACAAACATATAAGAAGATTTGATCATTTTCGGAGAATAATAAAACTCTTTTCATAAACTGTATAATGTATATACCTCCATATGACGAAAAAGATTTGATTATTTTTTATTTATAAAATGCAAAAACATTTTTATTTAAGACACAGCTGTTTGTATTTATAGAGATAGGTACAAAAAGATTTTATTCCATATAAATCTTCTGTCCGTGTGTTAGTCATTGAACTCCTTCTAAACGGCTGGACCGATTTCGCTAATTCTTTTTTTGTCGAGTTCGTTATTGTCAGGAGAAGGTTCTTATGTAGGGTAGGGTAGGGTAGGGTAGGGTAGTGTATTGTAGTGTAGGGTAGGGTAGGGTAGTGTAGGGTAGGGTAGGGTAGTGTAGTGTAGGGTAGTGTAGTGTAGGGTAGGGTAGTGTAGGGTAGGGTAGTGTAGGGTAGGGTAGGGTAGTGTAGTGTAGGGTAGTGTAGTGTAGTGTATGTAGTAGGGTAGGGTAGTGTAGTGTAGGGTAGGGCAGTGTAATGTAATGTTAGGCGGTACGAAGTTCGCCGGGACAGCTAGTATCTATATAAATGTACATCGCGCGAAATTCGATAATCACTTCTAAATATTGTTATTTATTTAATAAAAGAAAATTTTTTTTCTTATCGGTCACCACGCTCAAAAAGTGTAACTTGAATTAATATCAAAGTAAAAGAAATACTGCATGAATAAAATAAATAAATAATTATAATTTCATAAGTTGATACAAAATGCTATGCAATAGCTTTACCGCGGCAGTCCCCGAGTGCCACACGTCTTTTTTTCATTTCATATTCGCATCAGCTGCCGCCCGGACAGAATGCGATAAGTACGTTCGCCATAGATTTAGCATCAAAGTACCCGTCTATCTACCTTCCATGGCACAGATAAAAAATTCGCTGGTACCATAGTACTAACTAATAATACAAACATAGTATAATGCATACATTTATAGTATTCCTTTTATTTAATGAAATGAACACATTACTCTTCATTCCTGTGTATAATCTGTACAAACCTATTTTCTAGAGTGTGGCGCCATCTAACGAAGTTTTCCTTTACTACTGACTATGGGCGTTTGGCAGCGGTTTTTGACAGCAAGTAAAATGAGTGAACGCTCGTTTGCTGCACTACTTACAACGACGGACAAACATAATGTAGTTTCACAGCTCCTTTCTAGATGGATGCAATAGTTTTAATTTTCATGTAGTCATGTGTAGTGACATTGTACCGCAATACGTGGAAGTTAATTTCCTCCCTAATGCTGAGGCAACGTATTTTTACCATATCGCCATAGAATACTAAATTTATACTTATTACTAAGCCCACGGTGTCCGTCCGTTCGTCCGCCTGTCTGTCTGTGGGCTGTATTTCATGAACCGTAATAATAAGTAGACATTTGGAATTTTTACAGTGTGCGTATTTTTATTGCCGCTATAACAAAAAATAAAATTCAAAAAAATTAAAGGGCATATGCCCATAGGCCTAAAGGCCCATACAAGGAACGTGGTTTTTGTTTGTTATGTCTGGCTGTCATCGAGCTGTATTCAGAACCCGTAATAGGTAAATGGTTGAAATTTTCTAAAAGTGTATATTTCTGTTGCAGCTATAACAACAAATACTAATACAAATTAAAGGCCCCCATATAAATGTGATTTTTGATTTGATTTTTGACGTGACATCTATGTATCTTATGAATTAATTTTAACTTACTTATTCTGAAAATCCGTTTCCTTACTAAAACATCTCCGAACATCACTCGGTTGCCAGGTACTAATGAATAATGATACAGCGCTGTAGGAGGTGTGCAAAAAGTAAAAAAAAACTAAAAACCGACTTCAAAAAGAACTTCTAAGAACTTCTTCTTTTTCAAAGGTATGAAATTATATTTTTATTTATTAATTCACGAAATGAACCAAAAATAACGAAATCGAAGATAAAGGTACAAGTCAAACCAGGGGCCTAAATATTTTTTTAGGTCAGTACCAGCACACAGCCACTTACCTATCAAATGATTTAGATTCGATGGCTTTGCTGGCACCGACCTCAAAACAATTTTAGGCCCCTTATTTGACTCGTACCTACCTTTGATTTCATTATTGTTGGTTAAATTTGTGTATTCATATATAAAACTACTATCTGTCTCGGCGAACTTCGTTCCACCCTACACTACAGTACACTGCCCTAACCTACACTACATTACTCTACCCTACCCTACACTACCCTACCCTACACCCCTTCGACTACACTACCCTAACCTACCCTACATATACTACTCTACACTACCCTACCGTACACTACCCTACACTACACTACCCATCTCTACACTACCCTACCCTACACTACACTACCCTACCCTACCCTACCCTACACTACACTACACTACCCTACCCAACACTACAATACCCTATACTACTCTACCCTACCCTACACTACCCTACCCAACACTACACTACCCTAACCTACCCTACATACACTACCCTACCGTACACTACCCTACCCAACCCTACACTACACTACCCAACCCTACCCTACCCTACACTACCCTACCCTAAAACCAATTATTTTTTGACTGAGTTTTTTTTTTAATTTAATTCCGAGCATTTTTATATTTATTCACCTTTTAAACCTTCTCTGGACTTCCACAAATAATTCAATACCAAAATTAGCCAAATCGGTCCAACCGTTCTCGAATTTTAGCAAGACAAACGAACAGCAAAAAAATATACTTAAGAGTATGTATAAAAACTCGAAGGTTGTGTGTGAAGTCAACCAAAATTTTTTTTTTATTTAATTCCGAGTGTTTTAATATTTATTCACCTTTTAAACCTTCTCTGGACTTCCACAAATAATTCAATACCAAAATTAGCCAAATCGGTCTAGCCGTTCTCGAGTTTTAGCGAGACTAACGAACAGCAATTAGTTTTTATATATATAGATTATTCCATACTTTTAAGTGAATTTTGAAATCGGTTATTAAATATATTTTTTTAATTTTTTTTGTGATAATGCTATCTATGTAACAACGTTAAACCCAATCACCTACACACCAATAAGAAACATCATAATATAATTATGCATGTGTTTCATTAACCAATACAGAGTCCTGTTGTTTCCATTGTCATGAATACAACTATCGGTCTATACGTACCTACGTATCTTCGTATAAGATTCAAAGACTTATCCTCTAACTCCTAATTGTGAAGGAGTTGTACCTTTCACCAACATGAGATGATGACTACCAGACGCAAAAAAAATAATAGCTCTAGAAAATACATAAAACACGTAATACGTGCCTATAAAATTGAGGGTTGCCCTCGATTTCCCTGGGATTCCAAGATCAGATCCTGACTTGGTGACAATGGTTGCATCTCGGGAGTATATTCTTTCAAATAAAAAAAGACTTTTTAAAATCCGTTCACAATTGAAATAGTAATCGCTGAACATACATAAAAAATACATACATTGGAACATAGAACCTCCTCCTTTTTTTTAAGAAGGTTAAAAATCAGCTCATTACGACCAGCTCTGGATTGTATAGTACTTAAATTATTCCTGCCACGTACAAATTTTGTTTTCGAATTTCGATTTCATAACTTTATCAAACGCTCTTACGGTGAAGGAAAATATCGTGAGGAATCTTTCACAACACAGGCCTGCGAAGAAACTCGAAGGTTGTGTGTGAAGTCCACCAACTCGCATTGGACCCGCGTGGTCGCCTAAGTCCCGCTCGCCCTAATTCAGGGTAGGCTCGAGCCCCTCGGTGGAGACGTATATGAGCTGATATGATAATAGTTATTTATGATAAAAGGGTGGTAAAAAGGTCAATAAAAAACGTGTGACATTTGTGAGCCCGAACCGCAGGCGAGGGTTTACCATCGTCACGAGTTTGTTAATTTCTTTTACACCCATGTTACAACGTTTTTCAATACAGTCGTGAGAAAATCGGTTGAATAATAAACGACCGTGACAGAAAAACAAAATACATGGGTACATCATATACCTATCAAGGTTTCGGCAACCAAAGGTCATTTTACGCGACTTGTAGCTCATTTTAAATATCCGGGGAGTAATCTCACTTTGTTTTTTTTATATATACACATAAGTATATTTTTTATTACACATAAGTTAACTATTCATAATTTAATTCATTTTCACAACTTAAACATCTCAATTCAGTTTATCGCAAATTGCGCTATATTTAAGCTAGCCGCACACGTACGCATGCGTAAGTTTTTTTAAATATTATCATAAATAAGGCCTGGGATATTTTAAGCATTATAAACTCCTTGAAAAAGATGAGCTATTCCTTGTGGAGGAACAACCTATCTCTTTTAAAATTCTCCTTTATAAGTCTTAAATAGGATTTCTTTGGTTATCATATTTTTTATTTGCTAGAAATATCTTGTACCTCTGAGCTAGAAATAAAAAAAGTGGTAAAGCAAAAGCACGTGTGCGGTAAAATCAATTTTGCGCACACTTGACTGAAATAATCTAAAGGACCACTTTTCGAGCAACTGTATTGAAAAAATATCCTTTTTACCTTTTTTACCGCCGCTGAAGGTTGCGAAAAGATTTCCTCACCTAAATTCTAGCAGGCTCTAATCTGACTCATGACACCAATACATCTTGCGATTCTTGCTACCAATCCATCTCACTGTACAACACAACAGTAATCAGACGACCGTGCTAATGTTGATTGATGATTGGAATGGACCACGGTACCTAGCAGGATGACGACGATCGAGCAGTCGTACTCTTCTTAGCCAAGGTGATGACAGAGATAGCTATAGTATTTGGTCGTAACTCGCATCACGTCAACATACTGTCGTGATGTTGCTGCACAGGCTGTTGAGTTTTTCGTGTAATTGACCAGAATATTGAATTATATCGCGTAGCAGTACTAATAATTAGATATTATTCTCTTCATAATTGGAAACACGTTAAAAAAAACGACAGAAAATTTTGTATGGAAAATCCATGAGTTTTTTTACAAATCCAACTGCTTACTGACCGAGCGAGCGCGAAGCGTCTCCATTTCAGCTTAAGCAAAATGTCCGGCTGTTCTCCTCTACAGATCGCATTTTTCAAACGATTCTCGTAGAATTCTGTGAGCAGGTTCGATACTTATATGGTTTCTTTTTGTCAATTCAGATTATGAAATAGTTTTCAAAATGGCGGAGCCAGGGCTTAAAATAGTTCAGCCATTTCTAAAAATTCGCGAGGACTACAGTTCACAGAGCCACTAGTACGCTATTTCCAATACTCTTGAGATTTTCTATAATAGCGAGCGGTAAATAATTGGTGGAGGTAAGGAAAAATAACACACAAAACTACCCACTTAAATACCTACTTAATATTTAATAAACGAATAGTTCATCAGAAAAATGGATTTAGTAAACCCTAAATAGTTTCAAAAGACCTATTCAACGATAAACCTCAATATAGTACGTAAACTACAAAATTACAAGTAGAGGAAGTACCCTAAAACATTGTTCTTTTGATTTCATTTCAAAACTTAATAGAAGTTACAGAATTATAATACCGTAGCGATTTTCAGCTTTATAGCTATATTATTAGCTTTGACATATCGAAGGACAGACAAACGGCCCAGACAGATGGGACATGGCGAACGGAACATAGTTAGACGGAACTATAAGGTTTCCTAGTTTGACTACAGAACCCTTAAAAAAATATATAGTTAGGTACGTATCCAGAAAGCTGTGTAGGTACTTACCTTAAATCAAAGTTAAACAATATCATAATGTCCATATAGGGCGCGGCATCTAAGTTGTACAGTGCACAGTGTCTTAATTTTCAGTACAATCGAAAAGCGGGAGGCGAGGGGTCACGCGCACCAAGGATTCCCCGCCCCTCCGCGTAACCCGCGCTACGCTATTTTTGCTGGACATCAATTCAGTAAACTGTAATTGAATGACGATAGAACGATTATCGCAAATAGGATACGTTGTAGTGAACTGTAACTTGGATTCAATATCTTTCAAGTATCTCATCATATTAGCAAAAAGACGTCCACTGCTAGACAAAGGCTTCCCTCTTGGATTTCAACAACGACCAGTCCTGCGCTCGTGGCTCGCTGTAAGCAGGTCATTTTTTCACCTCACGCACTCGGAAAGGTTTTGTTGGTCGTACCATTTCCGCGCGCAAAATTGCGTTTTATATTAAATGTCGCCGTTATAGCCCGTCAACTTCGTGCGCGTTACGGCTGAGCAGCTGAGGCGGGGTGTGCGGGAAGATCGTGTCGTGCCTTTCCCCGCTAGCCTCAAGCTCCCCCGCGGAGATAGTGTCGCGTCGTGCTACCTCTACCCGCTCGTACCGCAGGCGTAGCGTGGAAAGACTTAAATTAGAACCAAGTTACTATTGAGCTGTTTTACTTGCAACTAAAAATTTTCCTCGCTGTAGTGAGGTGAAAAATTGTGTGTTTCTTTCGGCAGCAAAACCAAAATTGCGTCTCGTGCCTTTGGAACCCTCGCTACGCTCAAGTTTTAATAGAGATTACTCGTGCCATATAACAACTTAGCAGCCTTGCTTATTAAATAACTTTTACTTATTTAACTATTATTTAAGTAACCATTGTGGACCTAATTACAAATCATTGATCGTTAGTAGGTAGTGGATTAATTGCCCATCGAAACTGTATACAGGTGTAACGAAATTGGTGTAGGTCTCGAAAACTGGGACTTCTACTGATCATACTAAACAACTTTTGTTCTAGTACTTTGCTGAAATCGCAAAAAATAACATACAAATCGATCAGCTAATAGATGAATTTTGTACATTTTTGTATGGAGGGCCAATTTTTTTTTAGAATTAACTGAATTATCAATTTTGTGCATTTTTGATGTGTAACTTCTTTCCTCCAGCTTTTCTGCTATCTATGGGAGTGAGTGGGAAAGTTGTTCAGTATGATGAGTAGAAGTACACCAATTTTCTTACACCCTGTATCTATTATTTGATCTCACACAACCGTAGCCAAAAAAGTTCCAGTTTCTACTAATTTTAAAGGTCTCATAAAAATAAAACGTCTACAAGGTCAATTTAATTTAATGTGACTAGCTTTACTACTACTACCTTAAGACATTTTCAGTCACATCGTAATAAACCATTATCAACTTTAATAAGTTATCGTAACATTAACTTATTTTTGTTCGAAAGCTGTTTTTGAAAGTCGTTTAATAACCCCGTCCCTAGTCCCTTAACCCAAAAATAGGGAGATTTTACATTTGTCAAGTGTTATATAAAGCGAAGTAGACTTGACTCCCCACTGTTCGATCGGCTTACACTACTGTACCTTATACTTTAATAAAACCCTTGACCAACGTAAGCCTTGTGTCATTAGCTCTTGCATAAAAATATAAAATTAAATAACTAATTAATTAACTAAAATTAAACTTTAATAACTAAATTAAACATTTAGCTAGTTTAGTAAAGACAGTTGTATACAAACTTAGTTTTTTATTTATTTAAACAAAGTAAAATTTTATTTGTTACCAGAGTTTAGTGACTTTGTTTCATTTCATTTCATTTATTTATACAGTTCGAAAGTGATAGATGGTCATGCTCACGAAAAATAGGTCATCTTTGTCAAAGAGGTTACCTATGTTATTAAAATTAAATACGTAATTAAATTTAATAATGGTTTAATTAAAAATAAACGTACTCACAACTAAAAAAACTTTTACTGTGAAAACGAGTTCCAGATTATGATATGTTATTAATGTAGGCATAGGAAAAATTAAGTGAGATAACTCTGCCGGACATTTATATGAGCCGCAAATTAACTTTGTATACTAAACTCTATAGGTATCTACCCATGTACTTACTGCTCTTTTTATTTTACCTGTTTTCTCACAACTGTATTGAAAAACGTCGTATGATACATTGGTGTAAAAGCTAATTGGCAAACGCATGACGAAGGTAAACACTTACCTGCGGCTCAGATTTACAAAATGTCACTCCTTTATATTTACCTATTTGCCACCCGTGTTTTATAAATAACTATTTCAATACAGTTGCTCGAAAAGTTTATATGCTAGTTTAATGTGCGCAAATAGATTTTACCGTACTCGTGCTTTTTACTTTGCCACTTTTTATTTCTAGCTTGAAGGAACAAGACATGTAAAATTTAATTATTATTAGCAAATCAAAATAAAATTACCAAAGATACAGAATCTTTTTTAAGACTTAAAAGCAGAATTTTAGAAGAGATAGGTTGTTTTTCCTAGAGGTTATTTAGTATATAACGCTAGCTGATTAGATTCTCTTTGGGTTATATCATTGTGAAGAAAATAAAATAAATATGAATGAAGCGTATAGGTCACACCAAGGAATATGTCATATTTTCTAAGGAGGTTATAACTCTGACAATAACATTATCCCAAGCCTTATATGATCTATTTGGTAATATAAAAAAAAACTTACGCACGCGTACGTGTGCCTAGCCAAAATATGGCGCTATTTTAGTAAAACTGAATTGAGTTTTTTAGTTGTAAATACGAATAAAATTATGAATAGTTAGTAATGTGTAATAAAGAATGAACGCTTACTCCCCAGGCATTTTAAATGAGCCACAAGTCGCGTCAATTAAACTTTGGTTGCCGAAACCTTTATAGGTTTTTTTTTCTTACCAGTTTTCTCACAACTGTATTGAGAAACGTTGTATGATACATGGGTGTAAAAGGAAATAACAAACTCGTGACGATGGTAAACCCTTCGTTTTTTATTTACCTTTTTACCACACTAGTATCATAAATAAATAACTTTTGAAGATTATAAAAGAAACTTTTATTTCCACAGATAAGAAAATTCGCTGGCGCTGGGCTTATTTCGATAAATAATGTGAAATAAAGTCACTATACGCCTTAGCATAGAAACGAACAGAATAAAATTTTACCCTGTATAAATCGATAAGTACTAACCACTTTATTAATGTGAACGAAAACTGTAACTGCAAATCCAAGTCACGATTCTAAATAACTTTTAATTAGATGAAAACGTCGCAAAACACAAAAATAATCCACTTTTCTTGTATGTGAAGAAGGACTGCTTTTCTTTTCAGATTTCTCAGTTTCAGTTTTCGGTTAGGTATCTACTTATACTTGGTAATATTCTCCTAGAACACACTTAGAGAAAGAGAGTCCAGCGATATACTAAAAATCTAAAAATCTTTACAAAATACACCTTTTTAATATTTTGTTTCCGCAAATAATATCAATTAGGTATACTAGAGACCTTGATTCCGTTATAGACTAAACCGATCACAAAAAAGGAAAAAAATATAAAATACACTTGTCAACATTGCCAAGGAATATTTTAAGATTTTTCATAGAAAATATGTTTTTTATATAAAAGCTATAAAAATATACTTAGGACACACATCCTACACGGGAAATAGGGCACAGGAAATAGGAAACAGGGATGATAAACTTTGGAGGTGGCATCAAGGTCCCACAATCGTCTTTTATTTTTTAACCCTAACAACTAGGCTTTACTGTGCTCACTTTTTTTTATGTGGAACCGTGTAATTTTTTTTATACATTTGAGCATTCGGCTTTTTAAGAATAAACTCTTAAATAAAAGCTTTTAGGTTTTTTGAAAAATATTTTCCCTCTCAGTTCTTTTAAATTAATTAAGTTTAAAGTGGTTCTTGTACAAACACGTGAATCTGTACCGTTCTTCTATGAAACCAGAAAAAACACAATTGTCTGTTTTTTTCACAATTGATACGCCTTTGGCAACATCTGACCAGATGGCAAGTGACGATGATGCAAACGATGGAAGCGGGCATATCACGATTCCCCAAAACAATGCTGTTTACATTGAGACTCAGCTACAACTTAACTAGCCAGGCAGGCTTTAAAGTGCCCTACCACTTTAGGGGTTGACACAAAAGATCCCACTGGGTCGAAGTGTCGCTGCAACTGCAGCCCCCACTTACTAAGATAAGATAAGATACCACTAGCCAAGTCTTACAAAATATGACTCCACCGGGAATCGAACCTGCCACCTAACCTAACCTAAATGAACGTTACTACGAGTATGCGTTGAAACAAAAAAAACACTCAAAAAAATTTATATAAAAGAACTGAGAGGGCATTTTCCCATCTTGAAAATTTCTACCCTACACCTGTCCTAAGTTATTTTTCATAACTTTTCAAAAACCATGTTTTGTAGGAAAAATCTTAAAATATCCCTTGGCATTGTTTAGCAGGGTTACCTAAGTTAATTTTAATATTTTAATTTTAATAATCAAAATAAAAACATCGACAAAAATATAATATAAATAAATTCAATCATAATTTACCAAAACAGTTACATATTTACTTACATTAAAAAATGAAAAACATTGCAGTGGTTAATAACAAGTGTACGGAAAATCTACAGTAATTAAGGTAAAAGTAATGCTAAGTTAATATACTTAAATTTGTTACCGTAACTATAAAAAATATCACCTTGGTTTGATGTGGTTAAATAAAATTAAGTCCTACTTAAAATTTATTTACATCTTAGTTAAACAAAACTACACCTCAGACGTAATGTTTTTTTTAGGTTGGTAAGGGTTCCAGAAACCCAACGGTTGACCAACGGGACCCTTTTACTAAGTCTTTGCTGTCTGTCCGCCTGCCCATCTGTGTCCGTCCGGCTGTCAGCGGGCTGTATTTCATGAACCATAATAGGCTGACAGTTGAAATTTTCACATAGGTAATGTATATTTCTATTACCGCTATAACAACGAATACTAAAAAAGTGAAAAAATAAGGGGTTATACAATACAAAAAACTTGTTGTTTAATAGGTCTTTAGAAGTATATTTTATTTAGCTCTATTGTAAAAACCGCCTCCGTAGCTCAGAGGCAAAGTTCACTGGCTTTACACAGGAGGTCGCGGGTTCGATTCCCGGTGGGGTCAATTGTAAGACTCGGTTTGGTTGGTGGTAGGGCATTTTCTAAGCCCGCCTGGCTAGCTACCACCATCTTATCTAAGTCTTGCCGCCAAATATCAATGTTGATACCATTGGTGTGTTCCGGCATGAAGATAAGATAGCCAGTTCCCCATTGCGTTGGGGAATCTTGGTAAGCCTGCTTCCATCTTCGGCAACATCGTCACTTACCACCAGGTGAGATGTTGTCAAGGGTTTACCAATTGCGAATAAAAAAAAAAAAAAAAAAACTGTAATACATACAAGCGTGAAACGTTGTGTGATTATAGTCCTAATACTCAACTAAAACAACAAATTTTAAAAATCGGTCAAGTGTGAGTCGTAATCGCGCTAAGGAGTCCAAACTGAATGATAAAAAACCATATTATTGTCGATCGCGTTAATGTCTTTTGCTTGTAATGTGAACAACTGAACAGGTATAATTTTCATTATACTATGTAGTTGTGTGGAGAGGTATGGTGGGTCGGAACCCTCGGAGTGCTAGTCCGACTCGCAATTGGCCTGTTTTTTCCATTATTTTTGGGTATGAGGATAGAGCCAAATATAGTACAAGTTTTTCACTTCACACAGAAATAAATTGTACAGTCACGCTGTGCATACTTTCTCGCGTAGCCTTCATCCTCTGGCATTATATGAATTAAAATTTAAAAAAAAGCATTAAAAACACGCTTGCCTGGTAGCAACGAAATATATCAGACTTGATAAAAAAATACAAATATTCTGTGTTTGTATAGAAATTGCCTTATAACGATGTTTATCGAATAATGAACTACGTATGCAGTCGGCTTAGTTGAGCTCTAGTGACCCACAAAGGTTCAGTATAAAAATCGTAAGAGCCATTCTTGAGGAAAAATAACAAAGATCATGGATTTTTGGGTAGTAACTCATTCAAATTTTTCCTGGAATAAGGAACATCACACTTTAGTAGATCAATTAATAAGTGCCTTTACTGTGGTGGAAACCCTAAAAAATTAATTAAGGAAAATAATAAAAAACGGCTGGAAATACAAAAATGATATTTACCCTACCCAAATTTCATCCATATCGGATCAATAGTCTAGGAGTTAGAGCCATGACAGACACACATGCAAAATTTTTAGTTTTTTAACTACATTTTGTAAGACAATCGATCCCTATTTACCGCCGCTACCACTCTTTCCTCAGTCGCTCAAAAGTAAAAAAGGAAATAAATCCTAAATTAAAAAAAAACACGTTTCCTAATTAAACATAATTTTTAATATTATGTAAGTATGTACCTATTCTGATTACCTGTCTTAGGCCATGAAATCCAAACAGGCTGTAACAAATCATTATGAGACCAGTTAACTGCGTTTTCTACATAACTTACTGATTTTTTTTTCACAATTGGTAAGTCCTTGGCGTCATCTCACCTGATGGTAAGTGACGATGATGCAGGAGATTAAAGCGGGCTTACCAAGATTCCCCAACGCAATTTAAGTAAAAAATTAAAGTAAATATGAAAAAAAGAACTCTTTACTTATTACAAGTAGGCGTAATACAATACCTTTTAAAACTCCTTCACTCTTCTGAGCTCTTTAAACAAATGGATCAGCTTTGTGATAGAGCGTACATTTTTTTTAAGAATTGTGGAAAAGTATTTCAGTATGATAAGTAAAAGCCCTAGTTAACGGTTCTACAAAAATTTGAATACATTTTGCAATAACCTAACCAAAGATATAAATTGATATAGGATGTAACAAAATTGGTGCAGAGCCCGTCAACTGGGGTTACGAAGTAACTAGTATCTCATAATATGTGACTGGGGCTTCATACTGAACAACTTTCCCCAAGTAAATTCTTTAAAAAAGTCAACGCTCCATACAAATTGGTTAATCAGTCATTTTTTTTGCGAATTTTACTATGTGTCCCTTGTTAAAAATATGGTGGGTAAAGCCCCAGTTTTTAATGGCTTCTACACCAGTTTTGTTACATCCTGTAAAGGTACATAATATACATCTTTGGTTTTGTTAAATATAGATTTACCTTTATCAGGTAAAATTTGCTCAATTCTCTAACTATCGCCAATAAGTCTATACAACTTATCCCTTAACCCAGATTACATTAAAATGGGTATATCTATCTACGAGTATCTAAGGATATATTTTAATGAATCTACTGTAAATATACAAATCTAAAAGTAGGAATAATCTATCCATAGATATCTAAAGATAAGTTTTACTTATCTAATAAAAACTAACTAACCAGCTGTCCACTTAAGTTTAAGGATCGGCAAACCCCTGTTGCTGACAACTCCGTCGCTTGCCCAGCTGGTGGCAGAGCTGTGGGGAGCCAATGATGTCACCCAGGAACACGCTCAGCAGGTAGTATTCCTTGGCCTGGTCCGGTGACCGCTTGTACTGCCTATAACAGTAGAAAAATATACATATTTATTCAAATTTATTATATCAGCTCAAATACGTCCCCACCGAGGGGCTCGAGCCTACCCTGAATCAGGGCGATTAGGCCTTAGTCGACCACGCGGGCCCAGTGCGGGTTGGTCGACTTCACACACAACCTTCGAGTTTCTTCGCAGGCGTGTGCAGGTTTCCTCACGATGTTTTCCTTCACCGTTAAAGCAATCGGTAAGTATATGTACGTAATTTTTGAAAAACTCATTGGTACATTGGCCGTCCAGATTTGAACCCGATACCTCTGGTTAGATGGACCGAGTCGTTACCGGTTGAGCCACCGACGCTTTTTAAATATAAGCAAATATAAGCATTTATTCATATAAATGTTACAGAGCATCGGTGGCGTAACGGCTAGGGCCGCTACCTCCTATGGAGGTTGTGGTTCGAATCCTGCCACGTACCAATGTTTTTTTGAATTTAAATTATTTACGATTATTCATCGCTCTTATGGTGAAGGAAAACATAGGGAGGAAACCTGCACACGCCTGCACGGTTGTGTGTGAAGTTGACTAACCCGCACTGGGTCTGCGTGGTCGACTAAATCTTATTTAATTTATCACCATATCAGCTCATATACATCCCCACAGAGGGGCTCGAGCCTACCCTGAATTAGGGCGATCGTGCCTTAGTCGACCACGCGGGCCCAGTGCGGGTTGGTCGACTTCACACACACACAACCTTCGAGTTTCTTCGCAGGCGTGTGCAGGTTTCCTCAGGATGTTTTCCTTCACCGTAAGAGTGCCGGATAAATGTACATATGAAATCGAAATTCGAAAACACATTGGCACGTGGCAGGATTCGAACCAAGGCCTCCCGGAGAGGAGGTAGCGGCCGTAACCGTTACGCCACCGACGCTCTCTATACGTAATAATACTAGGATGCAATCAATGGACGAATCAATCAGCTGATTAGCCTTTGTTCATCATCCTCTTATTAGCCGAAAGACGTTATCTACTGGACAAAAGCCTCCCCCAAGGATTTCCACAACGACTGGTCCTGCGCTGCCAGTATCCAGCGACTTCCCACGAACTTCACCAGTTCGTCGGTTCACTGAGTGGGAGGCCTGCCTACGCTGCGTCTTCCGGTGCGCGGTCGCCACTTGAAAACTTTACTGCTCTAAAGTATATTTGTTCTACGAGCTATGTGCCCTGCCCAATGCCACTTAAGTCTAGCAATTTTACTAGTGTATAATCTCGACAAAAAAGGGATAGAAACACAAATTTCCTGCTTAACAACAAAATATGCCCTCGTTCTCATATTGCAGCACAAACGGAAATGCATCTTATTATGGTCATTATATACCTCGCAATGCAATGTAACAAACAAATCAAAAAGCAGCTTTATTTCCTCAGCGATAGAAGCTGAAAAATTGCAATCTTTGCGAACTCCAGCAGATGTGGTCATGGAAAAAATATACTTATTGTGTTTGTATGAAAGTAAGTATTCGGTTGACAGCGGTGGGCCAGTGAAAGTATTTCTTAGCTTGCTTAATACCTGGTTCACCTTGGTCCAGCTGTTAGTCGGCCATCGACAGTGATACTTAAAACACCACAGTTATTGTGTAGGTACGCTAAACCTGGAGGTGCCAATAAATAACCTGTGAAATTTGGTTGTATTGAAAAAAGATGACAGGCTGAATGAATTTCAGTCAGGTTCCAACTAATAAGTTTCTTATGCATGTAATAAGCAATTCAGATATACGAGTAGTTTAAAATCGTGTAACTTATATTTGACAAGAACTTTGATCTAGCTTCGTTGACGCAATTTTTTAAATTTTCATTAGGGAATTACGTCATAGTAACTATAACTTAAATTACGATTAGCTAGGTACTGGTAACAAGCTAACTAAATACGAATTCGACATTGAATTCATAAATGTAATTACCTGGTCATTATGACCAATTTAGGGAAAAAAATAACTACAAACAGAAATTCAACACAGAATCAAGGCCAGTGAAAACTCAGTTATTAACCTTTAATGAACAAGGTGCTCCCAAATTACATAATTATTATCATTGTTATAATTAAATAGAGATTCGATCAGAAGTCTTGTTACTAAAAATAAGGACATTCATCACTGGCTGGTTTGACAGTTCGTGCATTTATCCTGACCGTTTTTAGGGTTCCAATGGCACTTTATAACTAAAAGTAAAAAAATAGGGCGATCCATACAAAAAAACGTGTTTTTATCCTACTAATATTAATAACGCGAAAGTTTGTAACAATGTATGGATGTATGTTTGTTACTCTTTCACGCAAATACTACTGAACGGATCTGGCTGAAATTTGGTAGGTAGACAGGTTAGGACCTGGATTAACACATAGGTTACTTAGGTTAGGTCGCCTAGCGCACTGCGCACCCTCGAAAAGTCATAGAAACGTTGTACACGCGGGAAACAGCTAATGTATGAATAAATGCTTTATTGCACACAGGAACAAGAGGTACAGGAATAGAAGTATTTTTAATTTAGCTCTATCGTAAAAACGGTAGTACATACAAGCGTGAAATTTGGTGTCATTACAGTACTAATGCTGAAATTAAGTAACAAATTTTAAAAACCGGCCGAGTATGATACGTACTTGCGCTAAGGAGTCCGAACTGAATAAAAAAAACATATTTTTGTCACTCGCGTTGATGTCTTTTGTTTGTAATGTGAATAGGTATCATTGTCATGGTTGTGTGGGGAGGGGTCGCGGTACAGAACCCTCGAAGCGCTAGTCCAACTCGCATTTAGCCAGTTTTTGTGCTTCGCAAGCCACGTTAAGTTGTTGATGTCGGCTACTATCACTACACGTCCTTAAGAATTGTAACTTCTGAAAGTGTGGTTCGCCACCAATCCGGAAATGGCCCTGTGTTTGGAGCATAGGGATGACGAATTCTAGTCATCTGATTTACTTTTTATCATCTGTCAAAAACGACATTCTGTTTAAAAAATATATGAAATACCTAGGCGTGACGTAATAGTTTTGAAACGTCATTTACGCACTCATTTTGTGATTTTGCTAAATTAAAAATCGAAGACTTAATGAAAAACAAAAACAGTAAGGTTTTCCGAAGTTCAAGTAGGAGGGCAATTTAGTGGTCAAGAGTTCATAATTTATTACTGATGCTGTCGTCATCCCTATTGTGTCTTAACCTTCCCAAGTAATAATGTTGCTGCTGGAAGCTACTCTAGCAGTAAACAGCATTACAAGACTTTTAATTGACTTCAAAAAAGGGGGAAGGTTATATGTTCTTCGTCATGTCATGTACGTTTAAAAAATATTTTTTTAGTTGATAGGTTTTACCTTCTTACTGGTCCCATATAAATTTTATTTAAATCGGTTTGCTGTTTTTTTTTTAAATAACAAAAACAAGAAAGTATAAGAAAATTTAAGTCGGTTGTTTTTAACATGTGCGTTTAGCTTTTTTAATTATTTTATACTTAGTAATTTATTTTAGCAGTAAAACAAGTTAATAACAGGTTTATCGGCACGTTCGCTGCTATGATGACCCGAGTTACGTGACTATTACGTCTTGCGCGCGCCAGTACCACCAGTGGGTCAGTAGTTAAGACAAGACAGGCGAGGCGTTTCGCGGCGCAATCGTCCATAACCGATAGGTGCTGTGACCCCAATACCATCCAAAACAGCACACGAGATGACGAGTCAACTTAACTCTTCTTTAACGACGCACAAGACTACAGAAGAATAATGAGTACTACGTACTTACAAGACAAAAGGATCAATTCATCCATATATACAAAAAGTGGCTCAGCGCGTATCGGACCACGTGCAAGGGTTCCGTAGTCTTTTCAAAAAGAATTTTTTTTTAATAGCAGTTTATAAAAAAAACTGGAAACTTTTTTTACAAAACCAACTGCACATCGAAAGTTGGTCGACTATGACTCCTGAACTAAAAAACCTACCTTACGTGATAATTTTTAATTATTATTGTGATTTATAAAAATACCGTGGCGGCAGCGAAGCGAAAAAGGAGTTTTCTTTATTAGAAATACTTTTACAATACAAACTGAACAACTTTAACGCTAAGAACTGTAGTTTAAATCGAAATTAATTAAAAGTCCGTATTTTTATATGAACACCAAAAAAGGAGATTCAACTAAAGAAACTGAATCTATACAAGAAAACCTATACAATCGGAAACAGTATAAAAAGTCCCAACTTTTTTTAAACCTGCTGAATGTTAAGTTTCCTTGGGGAAAGTTGTTCAGTTTTATAGCCTCTTTTCAGCCATTTAAAATACAGCGCATCAGGAATGTTCGCGGAAGCACATACAGATGGCTTCCATGCTATTATGCGCAAGAAAGCTGCATCCTTGCTGCGACACCTACGCAGCGGTCACAACAGTATCCTGGAGACTATCGCTGCTAGGTTTGACTGTCCTATTCAAAAACATTGGGTGGGGTTAGTCACAGGAAGAATAAAATAAATATGTACTCCAAATAAAATCTCTGTCGCTCTGCTAACAATAAAATAAGAACTAACATAGATAATAAGCCAATATTGTTACTAATATACTATGGATATTATTTTTCCGAAATAAAGCTTATTTATTATTATTAAAAGTCGCCTTGTACCATATGAAGCACAGACCAACCATCGATCAAAATTCACAGTTTAATTTATATTGAATAACAAATCATTGAACGTTTTATGCTTTTATTTTTTTTATATCCACAATTGATGAGCCCTTGGCATCATTTCACCTGTCGGTAAGTGACGATGATGCCAAAGATGGAAGCGGGCTTACCAAGAACTTGCTTCAAGCCGGCATACACCAATGCTGTTAAAATTGCTTACAAAGCATCAATCACTCTTTATAGGAACAGTCCTCCTGTACATATATAGGGACTAACAAAATTGGTGTAGGTCCCGTTAACTGCGGGGGTTCTACTCGTCATACTGAACAATTTTCTCCAAGGAACCCATAGGAAATTCTCAAAAAAAAAATAGACTCTCCATACTAAAATGCACAAAATCGGTCGATCAGCTGATCGATTTGTATAAAGAGTTAAAAAAAATACGTTTTCAACAAAGGTTGTTCAGTATGATGAGTAGAAGCCCCAGGTAACGGGACCTACACCAATTTAGTTACATCCTGTGTATTTAGCTACATTACGTTACGACAGCACTAGTGTGCGGCCTTGAAACTAATTTGAAGAGTGTCGAAACATTTTTGTAGAAACTCATGGTTTGGGTATTGCATGGGCAGCTGTGTCAAGGTTAACATTCGCAAGGAGTGAAATAGAGAATACTTAATTGCAATTAATGTGTCGTTTTGTAAAGACAATTTGCACTGCAAGTCGCCAGGCATATATTCGATTTAGGGTTCAAATTACGGCAGTAAAAACGGAGGTCTCGATTTAAAAAAATCTGGTAGATATCACATCAGCTCATATATACGTCCCCACCAACAGGCTCGAGCCTACCCTGAATTAGGGTGATCGGGCCTTAGGCGACCACGCGGGCTCAGTACGGGTAGGTCAACTTCACACACAACCTTTGAGTTCGAAAACACGTACGTCAATTCGTACGTGGCAGGACTCGAACCACGACCTCCCGGATAGGAGGTAGTGGCCCTTGCCATTGCGCCACCGACGCTCTGGTAGATATAATCCTTACTAATTATATAAACGCGAAAGTTTGTATGTATGGATGTTTGTTACTCTTTCATGCCACAACAGATAAACGGATCTGGATGAAATTTAGTAGGTAGACAGATTAGGATCTGGATCAACATATAGGCTACATTTTTACACCCTGCAATTGCAATGCGCAAGACAGTCATAGAAACTATGTTTACGTGAGCGAAGTGCTAACAATAGCTAGTGTATGATAATAAGTATACTCGTTCCTAGATCATATAAGTTTCGCGGAATGACTATATTTCTGCCCTATTGTTCAGTTAGTATCGTGAGAAGAATCATAACAGGTAACTTTTGTTCTAAAACTTTGTTAAAAATCGCAAAAAGTGGAGTTCCCATAAATTTCAAAGAATGCAAACAAGCCAATTTTAAAAATTATTTGTTTTTCGATTTGTTAAATATTTTAGAACGAAAGTTTTTCAGTTACCAAGTCGGAAACCACCCAACTCTTTGTTACATAGTCTTTTTTTTTATAGTAATAAAATTTCCCTGTGAATTACCTGAAAACATCGGGCCAATCCATCTGCGGGCGTGGTTGGGTCTGCGCACGCGCCGCGTAGTGCGCGCAAATGCGCTCGAAAACGCACGAGCGTGCCCCGAACTCGCCCACTATGTATTTCTCTACCTCCTGCGCATCGAACAGCTCTGGCTCCTCACCAATAATTTCGCGGCGACTGCGCGACCGATATGTTTCTGAAAATAGTTAGAGTCGTGCTTGAGAGAATTAAGGAAAAATGATTTAATCTTTTATTTCTTGAGTCGAACAAAAGCAAAATAAATTGTATAGTCATGTTGCGCATACTTTCTCGCCAAGCCTTTACCATCTGACGTTGTAAGGCATACACAAATAAAACAATAAACTTTACGCTTACTTAGCAACAATAAATAAAATATGTAGGATATCTGATATGATGAAAGAATAACAAATAATTTGGGTTTGTATGGGAGGAGCCTCATTCACATTTTTCCTGTAACTCCTAGTGTAGTAGACTATATATAGTTTATAGTAAAGTACATAATTTCCTAAAAATCGTTAGAGCCATTTTTGTGAAAATAGGGATTTTTTAATATGGTAACATCCCTAAAAATTAAGTTAGGAAAAATTTGATATTATTATAATATTTGTAATTATTGCCCTAACCCAATTTTTACCCAAACCCGATCAATCGTTGAGGCACACACGAGGGTACACGAACAAACACGCACGGATTTTAATGAAACGCTGTAGGTACCTACGTTTTTACAACTTTATACGGCCTACTACATTATTACGTTTATTTCAGAAAAATCGGAGTAAGGTACTTCCCATAAAAATCCAGATCCTATGTTTATTTTTCTCAAAAATGGCTTTAAAAATTTTATTGAAACTTTAACTTAACTATTTTTATTTATACTATATTAGGCTTTCTTCTTTATTATTAATTCCTTTTTTATGTTGTGGTGCAATAAAGAATATTGTTTTGTATTTTATTATATTGTATGAGTTACAAGACCTTAATAGCCTATACTAGACTGGGTAGTTTATTATTTCCAAACAATATAAAAGAATATTTTAAAACTTTTATTAATAAAAAAAAAATAACATAACATGCAAACAGATTTAAAACAAACCAAAAAGTATGACATCGTCACAGTATTAACTATCCGTATAAATCTTTTCAACGAAAAACAAATACAATGTGTGGCACTGTAGACTGTGTTAGTAGCGAGTCGATCCTTCGCCTTATTATTTAACAGAACAGTAGGGACTCTGCCAGCCGGAGTCCCTAGGGATATTTCAAGTATTAACAAGAAATAAAGTGGAAAGAAAGTTATTTTTAAACATTGGGACAAAGAATAAGGATCGTTAAGGTCACTTTATGCTGGAGGACAAGGTAGCACACATTTACATATACGAGTATAATATACATATATTATATACACACAGGCGCGCGCGCCTTTTCTATTACTTTATTTAAGTGCAAAGCCCTCACCCCACTGGTTATTTTTAATAGTGTCTGGACGTCTTAGTTGTATTTTCTTTCTTACTCATATGAAGGAGACCTCTAATACAGGAAATCTTATTTTCCACGCTTAGGCTCCTGTCTCCCACAAATCATACCCCGGACGCTTCATACAACGAGCGAGAAATTACATTTATAAAATCAAATGACGGAACAAACGAAATCACGGCGAAATCCTTTACGTTTAAGAACTAAACTACTTAGTACCAAATTGTATCCATCTGGGCGACGGGGAGGGGCAACCCCTTGACCAATTTGGTTCATGTTCGAACTTCAAAATCCTTTTTGTCTCAATAATTTGTCTACCAAATTTTAAGATGTTCCGAACCACGATACTCGAGTTATCGACGAACTAAGATTTTAACATACATACAAACGTCGGATTGTTTTAATAGACTGGGAGAACTTCGCTCGCTTCGCTCGCTCGTTCCAAAATATAGATACGCTCAGTAATGCTTGCGCGAGGTAGTCTAGAGCCAACTATAGTGGTGTTTAGAGAAATTATATTTTTAACATTTACAACCCCCTATATCCCGGTAACCCCTTGGCCATTTGACTCATGTTCGAACTTATAAAATATTTTTATCTCATTAATTCGCCTACCAAATTTCACGACGTTCCGATCAATGGTATTCGAGTTATCATTAAACAAACATTTATTACATACAAACATGCATATACAAGCGTCGGATCGTTCCAGTAGAATGCGCTTCGCTAGCACGTTCAAATATGTTTAACTAAAGCTTACTTACTTAAAATTATATTTTATTTTGTAATGCTGGTTGGTTACGAATATGAATTTGTTAGTTTAGTGTAAGTATATTAAATCAAATTAGTAATTGTCCACACAAGTTATTCAGGTGTTATATGTTTCAACAATGGAACTGATTATGACAAGTTACGTAAAGTGCGGCATATTAATGTGACAGACCGATGCGCAAACGGGTTTTAATTGTAAATTGACGTATCTTTTTCAAATACTTGTTTCTTCGCGGTTCTACCTGTTAAAAAATTGCCCGCACAAGTTAAAAGTATTTAGTCTAAAACATAGGTTGCCGCGTGGGGTGCCAAAAATGTTCACAATCATGATCATAATATTTAAAATTTGCCCAGCTTCCATACAATATAGTTAAAATTATCTGTTTTGTATCGCCCTTGCGGCAGCCGGGGCTATCAGTTTGTGACAGTAGCTGTTGTATTTGTTAAAATTTCCAATAACGTATATGTTAGCTAGGGAACAAAAGCGGACTTGTCTACACTAACGGATATTTTAAATGGAATTGTGTTTTCGAAGTCCATATTTATGAAGTCCTAAAATATTTACAATCAAAATCGCTTCTTTCCTATAAAAAAAACAAACGGAAAGTGCCTTTTCAAACAAGGACGGGCTCTTCCAGTATAAAACCTATCAACCTGATTTAGTTTTTTGTCTCTCCTGTAAAAAAACGTTAACTGGACAAATCCGCTTTTGTTCCCAATCTCCTCAAATAAGTTCATGGAATGTCAAATCAACCTCTTGTAAAGTTCTCTCTGTGTAGATATATGTGTTTATCTTGTGTCAATTTTCTCTAAGAGTCTAACTGGTTTAATATTTATTTATTAAGTAGGTACAAACCTGGTGCAAGAGAATACGACAGCTTCTTGAGGAAGTTTGTCAGGCGAACTGACATCACTATAACAGGGAACCCCACCAGCTGAACAGGCAGCTCGAACGCAGTATCCTGACCCTTCACGACTTCACATTGCAGAACAAAACACAATACTATCGCGGAGATACAAGAAATTGTTTTCAACTCCATTTGACAAAATTTCAAGTCTTCAACTTACGTTACGGTGCAAACTAAACTTTTCTTCTAAACCGCATGCATCAAATACCCGATACTTGCGCAATTCAAGAAGTTGTATTGTGCGAGCGTTTAACGCAACCGTGAATAGTTTAGCCTCTTGTCTATGATGCATTAAGGTAACTTTTCGAAACAAGACGTGACCCGAGTGGTGTGTCAAATATTTTAAAAGTAAAATTCGTTGTTCTATTTTCCAAATTTCAATTTAAAATTCCCGGGAATTTTACGCGAACGCGATACCACCTGGTATGCGAAGCTGGCGATACACTGTACTGGTGGTGCGGCTAAGACAGTACTGGACGCTGGAAAAACTTGGTCAGTGGTGTACGTGACAGGAGAGCTACACTCCCCAACCGGTGCATTGTTGGTCAATCCAAGTGTTATGTCACCGCAACACAGTGTATTTACTCTCAATACCCGATTCAGAGTAATAAAATGCAACCTAGATTCGTTGGGTTTGGTATGAAGGGCATTGTTTTACGATTAGTGTAGGATAAGATTGAATTTAGTAGTTAGTTATTCTTTATTGCGAATTGATTTACAGAAAATCTTTAATTTCATGACCTTTGTACCACAATAACGAACTAAACTCACAGGCATTATATTCAATATACATCATGAGTTTTTACTCGCTGAAAAACGGCAAATAGTATAAACATAGATATTTTATTGATAATAATAAATTACAGATTATGTATGAAATGTGATATGTGTACGGAACAAAATGTAAAATATAACGTTTTAAAGTCTTAATATAAAATTAAATCATTCTATATTAACCGAAAGACGTCCACTGCTCAACAAAGGCTTGGGGGACCACGACGACCGGTCCTACGCTGCCCGCATCCAGAGGCTTCCCGTGACCTTCACCAGGCTGTGGGTCCACTGAGAAGGAGGCCTGCCCACGCTATGTCTTCCAGTGCGCGGTGACGAATCGAGAACTTTTCTATCCTAACCGTCGTCTTTTCTTTTCCATTGTACCCCGCATACTGCCACTTAAGTGGAACCTATACAATCGAAGCAAAAAAATCGACCGCACATACAAAATTGGCCTTAGTAGATCTCATTATTGTGGTGTTGATCTGGTCCTAGAATCTCTCGTAGTTGTATCCAATAGAGCAGGCCCTTTGAGGAGTTGTGTTTTTAAAATACTCTAACCGCATTCTGACTTCTTTATTGCATTGTAGCCGCAGACCCAAATCGATTAGACTGATATTGTCAAGGTGCGTTGTGGGTTGTGGCAAATGTTTGCGACAGCTTTACGAATGTGATGGACATTACGAGAAAAGAGCCCTGGACAAACAAATCTTTCAGACCAAAGGTCACATATTGATTTTGGATTCTCTTAGCGTACATCTTAGCGTAGCATAATCTACCTTTCCACTTTGATATTTTGCACCTTGTTACGTGCTGTTTCGATTAAGTGTTGGATTGGAACTAACAAGGCTTAATTTTCCTCATTTTTTTAAACTTCAACCTTTTCATAATTCAAGATCAAATCCAGAACCATTCAAGAAGAAGAGTGATAAAATTGTAGAGACTGCCAGTGACCAAGTTTGTAAGGGAAACATAAGTTGCGTTTTACTCCGCCTCGAGAACCAGCCGTAAGCAACAAAAGTGAATGTGGTTCGGATTGAAACACAACCTTTATTGTGTGTAGGTCTTAGTTACTTATTTATAGATAACATAGATTTTTCATGTGATTCACACTTCGTTGGTAATTAAAACTCGTGGTTGCCTTAATCATTTAAGCCCTTCTCTCTCTTAGCGTGTAGCACAATTAACCATGCTATATGCAAGGGATTAACGGCGGTTGCCTGGTGTTGCACTTAGCATTACTCGCGGTCACGGGAGGGCATTTATATTTATTTCAACCCCTAAACCATACCAACATTAACCCTCTTAAAGTAGAGACGGATGACTTAATATAATTACCTGGACTTAACGCGTAAGACAGTTTCTTGATGAAATTGGTGACTCTTACTGCCATGATGATGAATGGGAACCCCACTAGCTGCACCGGGAGCTCAAACCCTGTCTCCTGGCCAACTCCATCTTCCAAGCATTGCACCAACATAACTACTACCACAGCCCAAAGATAGCACAACTTTGTGACCTCCATTGCTAATCACGCACCGTCATTAACAGCAATGACATAGATAGAGGTCTAATTTAGATTCGTCGTAGACGACCGAGCCTAGTTGGATATACACGTACGACTGACCGCATCGCACCGCGAAACCCACTTCTGCCTGGGGTTGTTTCGTAATACAATAATAATCATCACTGTGAATGCATTACTAAATCACCTTAGTATGTCGATTAAGGTGACTTGCAAACTTTAAAACAAACTGAATGACTTATTCTTATGACTAAATTGTAAAGATGTAACCTATAAAGATTTTAATGATAAGGATCGTTAAAATTCATCTAGGAGGAGAAACATATCAAGTAGGTTGTAAATGCAAGGTTTGGTGCGCGCACGCAATGATACGAGAGGTACTGAGCTCTCAAATGCAGAGATCACTGCAACTTTACTGTGATGCAACTCCATCTGCAACTACCACCATACGTATGTCGATTAAAATCAAATAGCATGCAATTTTCTAATATTGCTATTGCTTTTTCTAATATTGTATAATGAAACCAATAATTTTATTGAGTTTTATTAAGACAGTATGAAACTTAATGATTGGTTAAGACATCATATCAGCTAATACACGTCCCCACCGAGGGGATTGAGCCTACCCTGAATAAGGGCGACCGGGCCTTAGTCATTAACGCGAGCCCAGTGCTTGTTGGTCGACTTCACACGCAACCTTCGAGTTTCTTCGCAGGCGTGTGCAGGTTTTCGAACGATGTTGTCCTTCATCGTAAGAGCGTAGGATAAACGTACATATGAAATCGAAAACACATCGTTACGTCGCAAGATTCGAACCGCAACCTCCCGGACAGGGGGTAGCGGCACTAGCCGTTACGCCACCGCCGCTCTTAAGACAACAACATTGTAACAGAACCGATGCCATAAAATACATAAAGTATTGACGACCAGGTTGCGAACCTTGAAAACCTGTAGTTTTGGAGACTAAAATTATGCTTTTCTTTTCTATTATGAATGTCTTTAAGTGTGCACGGTGCGCATAGGGCAAGCGTCTCGTGCGCGAAAAAATAAGTTTTTCCATCTGGAAATAGATTCCCGACATATCTATGTCGGTAATTTATTATGTACATTTTCTGGACGATGCCGCGGTTAAAAGCTAGTGAAAAATTCGAACCAATTTTAAAAATAATATAGCCTTAAAAAGTGTCCTATGCCACTCAGAAAGAAAAAAAATAGAACGGAAAATCTATACCTATCAAACTATTTCGCTATGTCGGTCTGTTTGCTTGTCTCCCTGTCTGTCGTCGAATATGTCACAGCTATTTTTCTCAAAGACTATTACAGTTATAAAGCTGAAATTTGGTATGGTTAAAACCAAGTTTTTTTGGTAATTATTGAACTAAATCCGTAAAAATCCGCAGATCTCGTGTCTAAATAAATTAAATACACATTTATTTATTCACAAATACTTATTCACCGTCATTACTGCGCTCACGCACCCTCCCTGCGTAAACTCCGCATCACCAGGACAACTTAAGGCCTTAAGATGGGTCAAATGATAATATTCAATTCAAATTATTGAAAGACTTTGTAAAGCTATCAGTATGGGAAAAAATAAAATATACCTTATGTAATAAAAAATAGATTTTTTTGAATACAATTTTTAAAATATTACCACTTTTGATGCAAAAAAAATATACTGTAGACCCTGTTTTTGGCATTAATTGCAAAATTGGTCAAACTTGAAACAAATAGTTAATATTGAATGAAACCAACACACAAAAATCGGTGACTTTAAGACCTTTCATTTTAATTAAACACATTTTTTTTTAACTTATTTGAAAGTGATGAAAAGTAATAAAAACATGTAAAAATCGAGAATTGGGCGTTCGGTTTCAACTTTCAACGTAACAGCTGCGTTGAAGCCCGCATTGATTTGAACTTAAAATGAATAGACTTATGTTCGATTTTATTGAAACACGTATCAACCTGCTCGGATTGAGTGATCTTAGCGCCTTAACCCATAAGTGATACGTACTTCCAATATTTTTTCAAATGTAGCCCAATGTCATATCTCTACGGGATTTTTAATTTTTTCGATATTTTATTTTGTTTATACCATTGCTCCTCTAAAAATCTTATTTTATTTACTGAAAACAGTGAATAAAAAGCTCTTATAAACACTATTTTGGTGTTTGAATTTAGAACACACCAATATCTTCAACCTCGCATCTCAGCTATAAAACCTCCTTTCGCAAAAAATACTCGATACAAATGCCTAATCCAAAGAATATTTGACATAAAATCTTCTTGTGAAAATAATTTCTCTAGATTTGATTGTTCGATATTTTCGAAAAGGAGTTTAGCATCGGAATAAAAACTGTTTTGTGTTCTTTGCTGTCATTTCATTAGTAAATTGGCGCTATTTTAAATAATTACTATCAGTTGTACGAACACAAAGAAAATTACTCTTTTAGTAACTGTTGCAATTTTAATGAATGTTTTATGTATGTAATTAACTTAACATTACTTTTTTCTATTTTCGCTTAAATGTTTGTTTTTCTTGGAGTCATGGTATAAAGTATAGTATGCAACTCTTGAATAAAACGGATTTATATCGAGGGCCATGAATCACTCGCGTCGCTCAGAGTTCTAATACTTAAATCACTCCCTACGGTCGTGATTCAGTCATTAGAACACTTCACTTGCTCGTGATTCATCTATGGCCCTCGCTTTAAATCCGTCCTTTATTCACTAGTTGCATATTATACTATTTCAAGATAATTTGTTTCTTTATTCTGACCGAAACCAGGCAAAAAACGACCGCATTTTTCTCATTGTTTCGATTTTTAAAAAAAGGTTTTTATATTTATTAAAAACGTTTTCCATCCCAATCAGCCACGTTATCCCAAAACCCACGATTCATGGCGATGTCGCACTTTTGCTTAAAATCGGGCCTATAGCGAAGCCACTAAAAAACATTTTCAATGTTAAAATTTTTAGGGTAACTCCTTTACATGTTAAGTGGAGATAATTGTTTTTTGTTCAGTTACACTATCGTGTGAGATCTTTTAAAACTACTGAGATCACTTTTCCACCAAATGAGCCGTTTAGTAATGTAAAGTTAAAAGTAATGTTTTTAAATTTCAGGAAAATTGAAAAGTTTTAGAAATGGTAATAAAATAATACGTTTAAAAGGAAAATTATCACGGTCAAGGAGACTCTCTAAATTTAGGAGTTATAGTCACTTAACCTATGATGTTTAGTTCACAGATTTTCCACTAAAAAGATCTGTACTTTTAGATCGAAAATAATAGTCCTTTGTAAATCTAATATTTAGCACTGTATTTTAATAAAAGAAATGAAGTAATAAATTTACAATAGCCATGCGCGCACACGCCGCGGGCCAGACTCGAACTGCCCCTCCCAAAAATAGGAGGGGGGTCATCTCATGCCCCTCGCACGTCCCGAAGTTGTTAGATCTTCTTATTAGTTCGGCCATCCTGCTCGTACTCCTTCGCCCTCGAAGGAGATCCAACATTCTTCGTTAAAGATTTCCACGTTGAACTTGTTCCTCAGCAAGCCCCTTAGGCAGTAATATAGAGCCCCGTAGGCAGTTCCATAGCCCCGTAGGCAACAACATAATGTAGCCCCGTAGGCAGTTGTATACTATAGCCCCGTAGGCAGTTGCACATATTGTAGCCCCGAGGGCAATTGCTCATACCATAGCCCCATAGGCAATTGCACAAACTATAGCCCCGTAGGCAGTTGTACATATTGTAGCCCCGAGGGCAATTGCACATACCATAGCCCCATAGGCAGTTGCACAAACTATAGCCCCGTAGGCAGTTGTACATAGCCTCGTAGGCAGCAATATAATATAGCCCCGTAGGCAGTTACACATAATATAGCCCCATAGGCAATGTAAATACAGTAAGATAGTTAAGTAAGTCTATAGCCCGAACGGCGAAATCAATAGCCCCAAAGGCAGTAACAATAGTTCCGTTAACAATTTTTACGGCCCAAATGCCTACTAATTCGATTAAGGTAAAATATAATAAATGTTTATGATACAGTATTCTCTTCTAATTCCTCATCTGATGAATTCTCTTGTCTGGCACACCAGAGCTTAAGTTTATCTCGTGCGATAACATTTTTATATGCCCTCTTGCCCCTCGCGGCTGAGGTAACCTCATACCGATCGTTTGGTAAGACTGCGGTCACCTTGTAAGGCCCTGCATACCTCGGAACAAGCTTCCCACTTGTAAGTCCGGGTCGTAAGATTTTGCGCTCTACCATAACCAGTTTGCCTACTGGTATCGGCTTTGTTACCCGTCGGCTCTTATCAAAACGATTTTTCATGGCATATGAATTTTTCGCAATATTTTCGACTGCGATTTTTCTCAGTCCTTCCAGATCTGGAGTACGTTGTGCACCTTGGAAATCACCAGCCAGTCGTGGTCTCAGACCACACAGTAATTCAAGAGGAGATTTACCGGTCCCCTGGCTCACTGTAGAGTTAATGCCCAACTGAACGTTTGGTAAATAGGCATCCCAGCCCTTTTGCTCTTCTCCCATATGAGCAGTTAAGCAACTCAAAATTGTGCGGTTTAACCTCTCGACTTGACCATTTGCTCTTGGAGAGGCCACTGCGTTTAACACATGTTTTATTCCGTTTTCTTCACAATAGTCTTTGAACTCTCGGCACGTGAATGCTGTGCCTCTGTCACTGACTATTCTCATTGGGTAACCGAAAACCTGGCTTAACCTGTTTAGTGTAGTAATAGCACCTCTGGCATTGGCACTTGCGACGGCTTCTAGCCATACAAATTTTGTAAACCCGTCAATAATGGCAAAGATGTAAGTTTTACCACTGCTCTTGCAAAATGGCCCCAGATGATCTACGTGTAACATGTGAAAGGGAGCAGGATCCCTTGGTATTGGATGCAGTAATCCCGGCTGCTTACCTGTGGGCTTTTTCGTGAACTGACATCCGATACAACTAGCCACATACTTCTCCACGCTTTTCCGCATCTTAGGGTACCAGTATTTTGCCTGGATTGCCTCTAAGCATTTTGCCGCCCCTAGATGACCGTTGTTATCATGGTAGGTCTTCATTATGTGCCACCTAGCATTTTTGGGTAGAACGGGTCTCATTCCGCCATCTACAATACGACACAGTAAGTTATTGACGACTTTATAATCCTTGGAGAGTCCATTTTTCTTGTTTTTGCCAGCCTCAAGCTCTAGTTGAAGATTTTTAATCAGCAACTGAATCTCTTCATCGCCATCTTGAAGGGCATTAATAAAATCTTTCTCCTCGATGTGTTGAATTGCAATCGGATTCCGACTAAGAGCGTCAACATGAGACATCGCACTTCCTGGTCTATGCTCGACCTCAAAGTCATATTCTTGTAGATCAAGCCACCATCGTGCAATACGATTTGACAAATCTCTCTTTGACCATGCCAACCGCAAAGCGGAGCAGTCAGTCACTACACAGAACTTAAGCCCGGAGACATAAATCCTGAACTTTTGGATGCTAAAAACAACGGCCAACGCCTCCAGTTCAAAGCTGTGGTATTTTGCTTCAGTAGCAGTTGTCTGTCTACTCGCGTAAGCAACAGCTTTCCATTCATCTTTCTCCTGACGTTGCAAAAGTACGCCACCAAGTCCGGCTTTGGAAGCATCAGTATGGATTTGCGTTTCCCGAGTATGGCTATAGATAGCAAGGACAGGACCAGAAGTGAGTAATCTTTTCAGATTATTAAAGGCGTCGGATTGCTCGAGCCTCCAACACCATTCTACGTCCTTCTTTGTTAAAGCAGTAAGTGGTCTGGCAATTGTAGCAAACCCTTTAATAAACTTGCGAAAGTAAGAAGCGAGTCCCAAAAATTGTCTGACTGCATGTACATTCTCAGGTGGTTTAAATTCAGCAACTGCAGACAACTTGTGAGTAGATGGTCTAATTTCTCCACGGGTGATCTCATGACCTAAGTATTCTACAGTCGTCATCAGAAAAGAGCACTTACTCCGCCTTAGTTTTACACCCGCGCTTTTGATCAACTCGAGAACGCTCCGAAGATTGTTCAAGCAGTCATCGACATCCTCTCCCCACACAATCACGTCATCGATATAGACCTCTGCGCACTTATGGATAACTGGAGAAAGAATCTGATTCATAGCCCTCTGAAAAACAGCTGGCGCGTTGCACAATCCGAAGCTCATCATTCGATACTGATAATGTCCATCAGGGGTGACGAATCCTGTAAGATGTCTTGATGGTTGTGATATTTTAATTTGATGATAGCCATTAGCAAGGTCCAAACTACAAAACACTGACTTATTCCCCAATCTATCCAGAAGATCTTGTATCAAAGGTAATGGATACCTTTCCTTTTCGGTGATTTTATTTAAAGCCCTGTAGTCAACACATAGTCGATGTCCACCATCTTTCTTTTTGACCAACAGAATCGGGCTGGCATAAGATGATGTCGACTCCTCAATGATGCCAGCTTCTAGTAATTCAGCCAAAATCTGTTTCACTACTTCTCTTTCATGAAATGACATTCTATAAGGTTTGTAATTAATCACTTTATCTTCAGTCAACTTAATAGTCATCTCAATTTCACAATTACCTAATTCCATACCTTCTCCAGAGAAGCAACACTCATAGTCACACAGGAGGGTGGTAAGTGAGTATTTCTGTGATGTAGTTAGGTTCTCACCTATTTTAGGTGTACATGGATTTTTTTCAGTTAGTTCGGCTCGAGCTATGCAATCTTTTTCTTTCACATTTATGATCGCGTTAGTTTTATTAACTAGTCTTATGACGGCATGACCATCGTTTGACTCAAAACTATCATCAAGCACATCCCTTTCACACAGTGGTTTTCTTTGTTCGCTCTTCTTGATGTTCATCATACCACAAACAATAGGGTCTAATCGCACTGGGATTTTATTCAACCCAGGATTTAATTCTGTGTCCTTGAGTGGGTATAAGCGAACTTTATTTAAATTTTCGCAAAGCTCTTCTACATTTAATGCCATTTCTTTTTTGAACACATTGAGCTGTGTTGACGTTTTAACGATAAGTAAATCAGGTGACTCAGTATATGGTTGGCCCACTAAAACGTCAAATTCTTGGATTTCATCTGGTACTATATAAAAATGTGTTTCCAACTCTACACCATCAACGGACAGAGAAGCATAAGTAAAACCCAACGGTATTGTCAAGGCATCTCCATACCCTTTGATTATAATATCGTCCTTGACTGTAGATTCTAGTTGTAATCGATCACATAAGCTTTTCCTTATTGTGTTACACGAACTACCAAAGTCTATAAATGCCTCAACTGGAGATCCATTTATCAAAACAGTTTTAAAATATTTCCTGTCAGATGTTTCACTGCAAACAGATTGAATTTTCCGTATAGTTTTGTCTTGCCCAACTTTTTTTTTCTGCACTCCTCTAATGAATGTCCCTTGATGTTGCAATACGAGCAATGCTTGTTCTGATTTTTCTTTTTAAAACAATTTTCTTCAAGGTGGCCAAGGTGGTCACAGAAGTTGCATTTTCTTTCATCCTTTTTTTTATGTTTAATTTTCCCACAAACCTTTGCCTTGTGGCCAACATTGCCACATGCAAAGCACTTGATCAGTTTCTTTAAATTATTTTGAGCAAGAGATGTTTTTGAGTGCTTTATTTCGGCAAAATCAGTCGATGTCTTCATGTTTGCCAAGTATTTAAGCAAAGAATTTGTATCATAGCACCCAGCAGATAAAACGCCAACCTCAAGCAGTTTGTCCCCAAGAGTCCCTATGATTGCTTGGGCTATTACTTCATCACTCATATTACATGACATGCCAATACCCAGTTTATCATAATAAAATTTGATCGGATCTTTATTCTTTGATCTAATACGATTCACAAGTTCTCTGATTTGTGACAGTTTATTTTTAGTAAATGGAAATGCTCTGATTAATTTCTCCTTCCACTCATTCCAGCTGATTTCATAAGAAGCTTGGCGTTCATACCAACCCTTAGCATAACCGCTAAGTTTCGAAGTACAGTTGCAGATCAATGTTCGTTCATCCCAACCATGCATGTTAGCAACACCTTCTAAATTCCGGATTCAATGCTCAACAGACACAGAAGAAGTCTGTGGATTGAACTCAGGTATGAAGTCATTACGGCCCACATAGCGAACTATTGCCTGCGGTCCTGGAGTTAAAGTTTCAGTTGCGGTTTCGGAATGATAATTTCTTTTCTTCCTTAACTCCCTTATTAAACCTTCTAAAGCTTCAATTCTGTTCTCCTTTCTCTTCAAATTCTCCCTATACTTCTTTCTTTTGGAGCGTCTTTCTACCTCAGACGACCTTTATGAGGAAGAACTGTGAGACCGATGTCTCTTTTTATACCGACCCATCTTACATACGATACCCTAAAAATTGAAAATAGCAACTTAACAAGTACTTCTACAAAACAGTTCTTTAAACAGTGTCAAGCTTCACCTTTTCAAGTGTCCAGATAAACATGCCCGTATTGCGACGGACAGAGTCAAATTACTGGCGCACTAACATAAACAAACCCGAGCTTCGAACACAACACAAAGAACTTTTGTCCCTTAGACTAATAATATAATTCTAAAGTTTTTAATACATTTTTTAACAGTAATGTTCTTATAACCAAATTATTACTAAATTATTCGATAGTTCATAATCACACGCAGTGATATTTATTGTTTTCTATCATACACAAATCGTGAGACACACAGCCATTTGCAGAAACGAACATTAGCATTTAATCCGCCATTAGCCACTAATGGTGTGTCCAACCCATCAATTATTTACGCTAATGTAAACATTAAAGTTAATGGATGTACATGTAACTCACAGTTAGTTCAATAAAATAATTGTGTCCTTTAGCAATAAAAAAATAATAGTTTATTTGACTTTTATTTTTTACCTATTGAGTCACTCACCAAAACAATCCCTGTTCTATCACTATATACGAGTATTACACCAACACTTGTGGAAATGTACGGTAGGTATCACCATCGCACTTCTGATTCTTTTAGATCGAAAATAATAGTCCTTTGTAAATCTAATATTTAGCACTGTATTTTAATAAAAGAAATGAAGTAATAAATTTACAATAGCCATGCGCGCACACGCCGCGGGCCAGACTCGAACTGCCCCTCCCAAAAATAGGAGGGGGGTCATCTCATGCCCCTCGCACGTCCCGAAGTTGTTAGATCTTCTTATTAGTACATACCAACTAAAAAAATAATTTAATTTCTAAAACATACATTAATTTATTGAATCTACGGAACCTTTCTTTACACGTGGTCCGACATTAACTTAGCCACTTCTAGAAATAAAATTTGAGTGCCACAGATAAAGCCTTCCCAAATTAATACTTAAAGCCTTAATAAGTGCAGTCAAACAATGAAAATTAAATGCCTGATGTGGATGAGCCAGAAAACCGAATGATCTTGTTTGTTACAGAATAGACCTAATATTTTTTTAAGAGTCTCCTGACACAAGGTTCCGGCATCCGGCTGCTCATTCAGTGTAGGCGATAACAGCATGTAGGCAGCAATAAAACCGACACATCGACATCAAGAGCAGTGTTATCTCTTGTCTTCTATTCGCAGATGTGTCAAGAAGATGGCCGCCCCACAACGCCGGTGACAAAAGGGCGTTAAGCACGCCATTACGGAAGCGGAGTTAGGCTGTAAGGGTGCCTTGTTATTTCAGGATTACGAGCCTGGCTATACCGTGAAAAATGTGTTATGGCAGACACAACCTAAATATGAGCAAGGTTACTATTGGAATTCATTAAAAATACATTTATATATATAAATAAATAAATAAATAAACATTCTGGGACAAATCACACATGGTCATCTGGCCCCAAAGTAGGATTCCCTGTGTTATGGGAACCAGAGACTGATATACATACTTAAATACGTTTAAATACATACATAAATAGATATTTAACACCCAGATACAGAGCAAACTAATCTGCTCATCACACAAATATTTGCCCTGGGTGGGGATCGAACCCACAACTCTTGGATCAGTAGTCAAGAGCACTAACCACTGAGCCACCGAGTCAGTCATATCTACTTACTACATATATACTTATTACATTAGCTGTGACACCTTTTAAAGTAAAAGAATTCAGTGTATTTTTTATTTTTCTTGCGCCTCATAATCATATGTAACAACGCCAAAGACAGTTTAATCTACTTACAAAGTTTTAGGGTTCCTTTATTACTAAGTCTACGCAGTAGTCTGTCCGTCCGTACGTATGTCCCACCTTTGAAAGACTGTTAGTATATTTTGAACTGTAGGTAGCCGGCTGAAATTTTCACAGAACATGTGTTATTGTGTCACATTAACTAACAAATAAAAAAAATCAGAGTCCCCATACAAAAAACGACTTGTTATTGTTTATTTTTTTGTTTTCGTTTTATCGTATAAACGGACATACAAGCGTCAAACTTCGTGCGATTGTAGGTAAAGTAGTACAATATACTTGTGTCAAGAACCTACTAAGTGTATGTCCTACTCGCGCTAAAAATCCCGAATTGAATAAAAAAGTCAATTGAAAAACAAAGGTGTGATGGTACGAAACCCTCGGTGTGTAAGCCCAATTCGAACTTGGCCTGTTTTTTCTGTAAATATATTTATTTTCAGGGACAAGTCACACACGGTTATCTGACTCCAAACTAGGATTCCCTGTGCTATTGGAACCAGAAACATACTCGTACTTATATACTCGTACCTACGTTTAATAAAATTTGAATACTTACTAGCCCGCGTGGATATCTTTCTCGTTCGAATCGTAAAAAATCCCATAGAAAATATCATGTTTCATTTTTTCTCAAATTTACAATTTTCGGGGCAAGTGGCTCGCTGAGTTTTTTTTTGTTATTTTTTTTTATACTTACATTCCCAGGCGTGCGCGCTACTTCTCGTCAAAGTTTCAACGTTATAGGTCAATTATACGTTTAGAAGTTACACGATCTAACAAACGCAGACAATATTTTTAATACCTAAATTTATTTTTTTAACACCATTTCAGCCGAAAGACGTCCACTGCTGGATAAAAGTGTCCCCTAAGGATTTCCACGGCATCCGGCGGCTTCTCGCGAGCTTCACCAGGTCGTCGGTCCACCGTATGGGAGGCCTGCCTACGCTACGTCTTCCGGTGCGAGTAATTTTTGTATACTATTTAAGATAATATAAAGAAATGTTCCTATTCGCTCACTCACTGACTGCCTCATCAACGCCCAGCCCACTCCAAAAAGCTGACATTTTGCACAGAAGTTCCTTTTATGGTGTACTAGTAGTTGACGACTAAGAGCGGACTTTCCGAAACTCCCACGCGACAGGAAATAAAGCGGGAACGAAGTTACGGCAAAAACCATGTTCAAACGCGCGAAGCTGCAGGAAAAAGCCAGGACATACAACAAACACTAACTTTTGCCCGGATCTTTGCCACTAATGATATAGTTTTTATGACTGTATTCGTGAGTGCGCAGAGCACGAGCCGCAAGCGGCTATAAGAGTGGATTTAGCTTTGGCATTTGACACTGGAAATTTGTTTGATATCTGACATCTCAAATTTGCACCATAGCCCTCAAATTCACCAGTAAAAATAGTTTTTTCCAGATCCCTCGGGAACTATGCATTTTACCTAATTAGGATGTCATCGTCATCTTCATATCAGCTCATTTACGTCCCCACCGAGGGGTACGAGCCTACCCTGAATGAAAAATATTAAAATAACTAACACACTTTTAAAATTAAGATGTATATTATTCACTCTTTTCTTAAGTTCGAGTCCTCAGCCAAATCGGTTTAGTTGATTAAAGCTTGGGAGATTAAAAAACAGACAGATAGACACATTCTCGGATTTATATTTAGTAAGGATTATACATCCAAACACAGGCCAAACAAAACTTTTCGTTTCACGGACGTTTACCCTGACTTGGAATCATACCCACGACCCTCGGCCTAGCCTTCAAGGGCGTTAACCATTACGCCACCGCACCGGCTCAATCAGATCTACACTCTTCACCTTACCTGCAGCATATGCTGAGTCGGAGCCATCTCTGAGCTAAGGCACAATTTTATGTATTTACCCTCTTTTTACATTTAAGCTTAGATACTCGTAAAAGATTTTTTCTTTTCTTTTTGTGTATTGTAATGTTGCTTTGAATAAATGTTTTATCTATCTATCTGCCACCGTTTCAGCGTAGTTTCAAATCCCGTTTGAAAAACATTGAATCCCACATTGTGCAATAAATAAATCAATGAATTGTTTCGTATGTTCTGATCCAATAAAAACATTCCAGCGAAAAATGCTTGGTTCACCAAATAAGGTGAAAAGTCGAGCAGAATGGCAGGAAATCAGAGTAGATCTAATGAGAGACGGCACAAAGCCAACACAACACGGGCCGGAATTGGCAAATTTTCAAAGAGATATTTTCTTGTGCAAAATTTTCGCATTCCCTACTGTGCTACAACTCAAGGACACATATTAAAAACTTTTAACTACCTACAGCACAATACCTCTCAGTACATACTTTGCTGTAGGTAAATAGGTGTCTACTTATTCTGGAGTTTGGAAATTGTATTTTTCCTGTGGGAACGGAAGGACTTTAGATTTTCTCGTAGTTATTTCTGTAATTTTGCATTTATCCTCATATACTGTGAGTATTTCAAGATTTGAGGCCCAGTAGTTTCGGAGATAAGGGGGGATGGTCAAATTTTTCCTATTTTCTTACACAACTTTCATTTTTTTTGTTTTAAAGTTATAAAAAAACATCTGTTTTATATTTTTACTTGATATTACACGATATAGTTTGATAAACTTTTGGTTTTAAATTTTCTAATTTACCAACTTTCATGCATATGTGTACCAAATTATAACTTAATCCGTCCAGTACTTTCGGAGTGAATTGGCCGTGACAGACGGATAGACACAGACGAAACACGAGTTATCCTTTAAGGGTTTCTTTTTTACTTTTTGAAGTACGAAAGTGTATAGATATGAAACAAATATAACATTTAACTATGGTAATAACATAATATTAAACAGGACATTGTAGGCTAAATCGACATATGTCCCTTATAGACAGGACCATAGACCCCTCCTGCCGAACTGCGGAGAACTGGAGACCAGCCAACACTATTTGGCTCAGTGTGTACTCTACAGAAGGCTCAAATGGGAGACGTTTGGCGCCGATAGGATCAAGGAAGAGGAACTATGCGACCTGGAATGCAGTCACATAACGGAGATCTGTAGAAGGAGCTCAAGGGACGCTACCGGGGTCACAGTAACCATCGCACCACCAAGGCAACAGGATGTTATGAATCCACCTAGAGACTTGAACACCCGTCTGTACCCCGCAGTCGTCCCACCCAATAATTATAATAATAATAATGGTATAAAAACCAGACAAGTGCGAAACGGACATGCACACTGAGGGTCAAAGTCAAAGTATTTTTATGTATGTAAAAATTTACACTTACCTACTGAATGTTGTATTTTTGCTACCTAATACAAAGTTCCACGCGACGCGGTGCATGTAGGTGTGTATGCGTACCGTACCACCAAATCTATTGGGTACGGAATTCTAATATGACAAACGAGTAGGGGAGAGTAGTGTAATGGAGCCTATATGACGAAAATTTAATTCAATTAAATAAGATTCAATTAGAAAGCGTCGGTGGCTCAACCGGTAACGACTCGGTTCATCTAACCAGAGGTATCGGGTTCAAATCTGGACGGCCAAAGTACCAATGAGTTTTTTTCAAAAAATAAAAAAAAAACTTACGTACATATACTTACCGATTGCTTTAACGGTGAAGGAAAACATCGTGAGGAAACCTGCACACGCCTGCGAAGAAACTCGAATGTTGTGTGTGAAGTCGGCCAACCCGCATTGGGCCTGCGTGGTCGACTAAGGCCTAATCGCCCTGATTCAGGGTAGGCTCGAGCCCCTCGGTGGAGACGTATATGAGCTGTAATGATGCAGTTTAAAGATATGCCTGTACTATTTTATGTGTAACTTATTAAATTCTAATAAATTTATGATTATCCTTACTAATATCTATCTATATATAAAAATGAATTACTGTTCGTTAGTCTCGCTAAAACTCGAGAACGGCTGGACCGATTTGGCTAATTTTGGTATTGAATTATTTGTGGAAGTCCAGAGAAGGTTTAAAAGGTAAATAAATATGAAAATGCCCGGAATTAAATAATGAAAACAAAATATCAGTCAAAAAATAATTGGTTTTAGGGTAGGGTAGTGTAGTGTAGGTGTAGGGTAGTGTAGGGTATGGTAGAGTAGGGTAGGGTTGGGTAGTGTAGTATAGTGTAGTGTAGGGTAGGGTAGGGTAGTATAGGGTAGTGTAGTGTAGGGTAGTTTAGGGTAGGGTAGTGTAGTGTAGTTAGGGTAGTGTAGGGTGAAACGGGGGTGGTCAACGCTACTTAATTAGTGCCAACCGCCACCCCGGTGGCAAGCTCCGAAGGGGGCAGATGGGAATAAACGGGGGTGGTGAACGCTACCTAATTAGTGCCAACCGCCACCCCGGCGGCAAGCTCCGAAGGGGGCAGATGGGAATAAACGCACCAAATTAGTGCCAACCGCCACTCCGGTGGCAAGCTCCGAAGGGGGCAGATGGGAATAAACGGAGGTGGCGAACGCCATATAATTAGTGCCAACCGCCACCCCGGTGGCAAGCTCCAAAGGGGGCAGATGGGAATAAACGCTTTTGGGGAGTATGTTTCTGTGTTAGCAACAGTAACTTATTGGTTTCGTAAATTTATAAATGGTCGAGAGAACCTAAACGATGACCCCAGACCGGGCCGACCACCAACTGCAGTAACCCATGAAAATGTCATCAGGGTAGAGTGGCTATTGCGGGAGAATAAACACATCACACATCGGGAGATTGAGGCTGAACCTAAGTTAGGAAGCTTGTGTCGCTCCTCATACCTCATTCTCTCACCGAATATCAAAAATCCCGCCGTGTTGATTGGTGCAAATTTATGCTGGAAAATTTCAAAGGAGGGACTTAACAGAACGTTTCCTACATCCTTCCAAATGAAGAATCTTGGATCTACAGCTACAATCCTCTCGCAAAGCAGCAATCAACGCAATGGGTGTTTGAAGAGAACCAGTTGCCCACAAAAGTTGTTCGCGGTCGGAGCGTTAATAAAAAAATTATAGTGTTTTTTTTTCGACGCAGTGGACCAGTAGCAGTAATTCCACTAGAAGACCGTAGAACCGTTACTAGTGAATGGTACTGCGAAGTTTGCCTGCCTCAAGCTTTCGGAGAGTTGAATAGCGAGCGCCCAAGGAGCGGCGTCCGTGACTTTTTTTTTCACCAAGATAACGCGCCCGCTCACACAGCTGTTAGAACCGTGAACTATTAGACAACTTCCGGGGTACAAATTTTACCCCATCCTCCGTACAACCCAGATTTAGCTCCATGCAATTTTTTTTATTTCTCACGGTAAAAAAAATGCTTTGTGGGCGAAATTTAACGCTGCAGACAAGGCCGTCGAAGAATTTCAACGGTTATTTTTCGACCACGCAAGATACGTTTTGTAAATGTTTTGAAAGCTGGTTTACTCAAATGCATAAGTGCATAATGGTTGGAGGAGAATATTTTGTAAAGCTCTATATAACTTTTTTTCATATTCTAACTATTTTTGGAACAGCCCACGTACTTTGGTTTAGGGGTAATAGTCGACCAACTTAAGATGTGCAGTTGGTTTTGTAAAAAGTTCATAGATTTTCCGTACAAAATGTTCTATTACAAACAAGATTTTATTTTTTAAATGTACATTTATTTTTTTAAATGACTACAGAGCCCTTCTTTGTGCGAGTCTGACCCGCACTTAGCCGGATTTTATTCCTTATTAAGTACTGAACCTTAAAAAGGTTCTGTTCATTTTACTCTTGTCTTTGGATACAAGAAAATCTGCGTCCTCAAAGTTCCAGACTAAATGACTCGGCGTGGCGTCAATATCAACGATGGGTACATCACTCACCTTCTATTTGCTTATGGTATCGAGGTAATGGCTGAGACCTTAGAAGAACTAAACAAAGTATAGCTGTTGTCGATGGCCTCAACAAGTGATTTAAAATCATAAAATCATCATCATCATCATTATTAAGAGGGACTAGCCCTCTGTCGTAGCAGTATTTGAAATAAACACAAAAATTCGTGTTAATATCAATATCGCACCCACTTTTCTGAACCTGACGCGGAACCAGTGCGATCCCAATATATGGAAAGCTGTAATATATGACATATTTTTTATATTTATTTTTTTATTCACAATTGGTAAACCCTTGGCAACATAACACCAAAAAAAATAAATACTATCTCATAAAAAAGTTCAGATTGAATGCTGCGAACTATCAAGTTGAAGCCACATTTTACACATGTGGGCAGTATCGGTTTGTTATGTGTATATGTCGCAGCCAACTGGTTAAATTTGCCATTCATATAACTGACTAGCCGGTTCATTAAATGGCGGCATTTAAGTAACTAGCTGAAGGATAATACATTCTATGTCTTTGTCCATTTAACGAATTGGCTGGCTGATGCATAGACCATTCATTAAACGAGCGAAGCGAATATAGAAATAGGAGCTCCGAATGGGCTCTGTCGACTGTGAAATGGAACAATCGAAATTAGAGCGAAGGCGAGCTAAGCTAGTTTGGAATTTCGGTGAACCCCGACTCATTTGGTTAGGTTCGGAGACTGTGGGAGGAGGCCAACTTGCTCGCCTCCTCCTCACAGTCGTATTGTCAGTTTGAACATGAAAATATAGAACTAGGAGCCCCTTCTCCGTCTACTGGGAAATGTCCCCTTCTTCCTCCCACCTCTCATCTTAAGCACTATTCCCCTGAGGTGTGAATGTAAACTACCTGGCTAGCAGTTTTTTTTTATTATATCAGCTCATATACCGTCCCCACCGAGGGGCTCGAGCCTACCCTGAAATCAGGGTGATTAGGCCTTAGTCGACCACGCGGGCCCAGTGCGGGTTGGTCGACTTCACACACAACCTTCGAGTTTCTTCGCAGGCCTGTGCAGGTTTCCTCACGATGTTTTCCTTCACCGTTAAAGCAATCGGTAATGATATGTACGTAAGATTTTGAAAAACTCATTGGTACATTGGCCGTCCAGATTTGAACCCGGTACATCTGGTTAGATGGACCGAGTCGTTACCGGTTGAGCCACCGACCGGCTAGCAGTAGTTGATCGTTATTGATCCAAGCTATTTGCCTAGGCGTATAATTAAATGGCTAAATAATCATTCAGGCAGTTATTTTAACAGCGCTATTTAGTTAAAAGGCTAGGCAGTTAATTGAATGGCTAATTAAGCTAGATGGCTGTGACATATACATACTTCTGAGTAATTTCGAGTGTTTTGAAGTTTTATGTGTGCGTGTACAGTGTACGTACAGGTACGCAGCAATCTTTCGTATTCTTTGATACAGGTGTGGAGTGGTTTTGATTAGCTACACATTAAATTTACTTAAGGTTCTACCTGAACTTTTTCGTTTATCTGAGACTAGTACTCCCGGCGAACTTCGTACCACCTTACACTACACTACACTACCCTACACTACACTATTATACACTACACTGTACTACACTACACTACACTACCCTACCCTACCCTACCCAACCCTACCCAACCGTACCCTACCCTACCCCTACATTACACTACACTACCCTACCCTATCCTACCCTACCCTACACTACACTACACTACACTACCCTACCCTAATCTACACTACACTAAACTATACTACCCTACCCTACCCTACATAATAACCTTCTCCTGACATTATCGAACTCGACAAAAAAGAATTTGCGAAATCGGTCCAGCCGTTCACGAGTGATGCCGTGACCAAGGGAAATAGGGATTCATTTTTATATATTACTAGCTGTCCCGGCGAACTTCGTACCGCCTTACATTACATTACACTGCCCTGCCCTACCCTACACTACCCTACACTACACTACCCTACCCTACACTACCCTACCCTACACTACACTACCCTACCCTACCCTACACTACCCTACCCTACACTACCCTACCCTGCCCTATCCTATCTCTCAAGTTGGATCGAACTGCACATGGTGTGCGAATTTTATTATAATCGGTTAAGTGGTTTAGGAGTCCATTGAGGACAAACATTGTGACACGAGATTTATATATATTAAGACTAGCTGTCCCGGCGAACTTCGTACCGCCTTACATTACATTACACTGCCCTGCCCTACCCTACACTACCCTACACTACACTACCCTACCCTACACTACCCTACCCTACACTACACTACCCTACCCTACCCTACACTACCCTACCCTACACTACCCTACCCTGCCCTATCCTATCTCTCAAGTTGGATCGAACTGCACATGGTGTGCGAATTTTATTATAATCGGTTAAGTGGTTTAGGAGTCCATTGAGGACAAACATTGTGACACGAGATTTATATATATTAAGATATAGATGTCAACGCAAGTAAAGAAAATCCAAGTCGAAATGAGTCGCCTAGCCTAATGTCAGAAACGGACCGTACTATGTGACAATGTCACTATTCGTCCCTAATATTATGTCGTCGCGTCGCCGTCAAACGGCACCCCTACCGCGGATATTTTTGTTTTCTCACGGCTGAAGGCCGAAGGGCGGGCCTAGGGCATTAATTGCAGCCTGCCTTTGTCGGGTGCCATTTCACTTTACTTTATGAGGCAAAATGCGACGAAATAATTTTCATTACATTTATTTAATTTTTATTTCTTGACAAATTATGTATAACTAGCTGTTTCCCGCGGCTTCACCCGCGTGGACCACTTTCTATGACTTTTCGAGGGTGCGCAGTGCGCGAGCCGCAAGCGGCTCGCGAGCGTGGTAAAAAGTAGCCTATGTCTTAAGCCAGGTCCTAATCTGTCTACCTAGCAAATTTCAGCCAAATCCGTTCAGTAGTTTTTGCGGGAAAGCGTAACAGACAGACAGAGTTACTTTCGCATTTATAATATTAGTAGGGATAATTAAACTGTGAAGCCGCCTAGCCACCAGAATCTTATTGCGTTGCCGCCAAATATCAGTTTTAACAGCCCATTTTTTCGGTTCTGAACATCATCTTCAGGCAAAATTCTTGAGTCTATCTGAAGATGATGTTCGAAACCGATCTATGACAACTTGTAAATACAGTTTTATTCGTGGTATGTGGAATTAATGAAAATATATACCGACAAATGTATAGCCATGCAGTGCATACTTTCTCGTAAGCCTTAACAAGATGTCGTAGTCGGGCATACACAAATCAACAATAAACATTACACTTACTTATAAGCAAAGAATAAATCTAGGTATAGCAGACTTGATGAAAAATTTAAAAATTATTGGGATTGTATACGAGGTACATACTCTGATTTTTCCTGGGTTAATGAAATACCCAGTGCAGTAAGCTTATTTAATCACAAATTTTCATTAAAATCGTTAGAGCCATTTTTGAGAAAAAGTAACAAACAACCTTGACTTGTATGGCATGTACCGTATTCCGATTTTTCTTGGACAGACTACAGCGTCCTGAAGGCTACTAATATACCGAGTTTCACCAATAAGTGATTTTTCTTATAGTGGCAACACAAAAAATCAAGAAAGGAGATATTTAAAAAAAACGCCTGGATATAAAAAAATAATGTTGCCTTAATCCGAATTTCACCCAAATCCGTGCAGTAGTTTGGGAACTGGAATACCGGACGGACTTACACACACACACTCCCGCAGGAAATTTTCTTTTTGTTTGCTTCTTAACTTTTAAACGCGTGGAGGGGGAAGCGCGCTGTTGGCATCAATCGGTAGCTTGGTTCTTGAAATTTTGTTTGCAATGAGTCAGTTCACCGGTGAGCAAGGTGCTTTCGCTGTGCCTAAAACTTACGAAAAAAATAATTTGTGTGTTATTGTTAGAGTTCAGTATCAAATGCACAGTGTTCACCAGTTTCAAAGTGCCCCTTTGATTAAGCACTGGATTAATAAACTTCAAAGAGACCGGTCCTGTTAAGCCACGTCGCCGCCCAGGTCCTCACGTGCTGCTCGGACCGAAAAAAAGCACACTGTGCAAATGATACCGAACTCTTAATAAACGCCTAACAATTACACACGAATTATTGTTTTCGTAAGGTTTATGCACAGCGAAAGCACCCTGCTCACCCGTGAACTGACTCTCGCCGAACAAAAATTTCAAACACCAAGCTACCAATTGATGCCACCAAAGCGCGTTTAAAAGTTACGAAGCAAACAAAAATAAAATTTGTAAGGGCCACCCAGTATATTGGCGTTTCTTTTAAAAAGTAAACTGTCTGTTAGGCGGATTGACTATTTAAACTTGCCAAGTTACACACACCATTATACTCAGATCTTTACTAAAGTGCAATTTATAATTATTAGAAAAAGGTTCAAGAAAGCGAAGAGATACGCACCAAAATAGTATAGACAATCCTCCTTTTGTGAGGTCGGTAAAATAAAACTTAATGTGCTACACGTACATAAATAAAGGTAGAACGACCTGTAGGTTGAGCTTGTTACGTCACCACTGTTAGCTGGGAACACAAGTAACAACATACGACTGACGTCATCGATAACATCATAGCCTAAATAAAAGGCCTTGTTGTTGTTGCTCACTCAAAATAAGCCAGTTCGAAATAGTCTAGGATGAAGCTGTAAGGTAAATAAATCACATCTCTAGTGCTGTTCTATTTCTTAATAATAGACTAGAGATTGTAGACTAAAGTACCTATATAGATGTTATTTTAGAAGAAATACCCAAATACGTATACCGTGTTTTGGTATTTGGAGTTAAATTTCGGGAGCCAACGTACAAAGTGAAATTAATTATTTGGCCAAATTTTAAATTAAGCGTATTTCCCAAAGAAACCCATACAATTATAACAAAACCGTCTTAGTGGCGTGGATAAGTCAGTAATCAGAATTATGACAATATTTGTTATAGACATGAGTAGCAAAAACCTATTTTTCAAACAAATATTTTGGAATTTTGATCTTACTTTGTATGACTCGGTTTGGATGATGGAAGGCATTTCCTAAGCCCGCCTGGCTAGCTATACTACCATCTTATCTAAGTCTTACCGCGAAGCATCAATGTTAACATAATTGATGCGTTCTGGCTTTATGATAAGATAGTCTGTTACCTATTGCGCTGAGGAATCTTGGTAAGCCCGCTTCCATCTTAGATATCATCGTCAATTAACAACAAGTGACATGATGTCAGGGGAAATGACAATCAAACGATCGGTCTGTATTGTGCGAGCAGAAAATTTCAGGTATTGGGTGGTGCTCCTGTAATAAATGGAGAAACTCAGTCCTAATATAGGATAGCTATGAATAAAAGAAACATTTCAATACGTAGAAGCCCCGCAAAATTATTATGACTTAGCCTTTTGTTACGCGCTGTACAAAGACTACGAATCTATCTGAAAAATTACGTGTAGATATCTTATACTTGAACAGTGGCATTTGAAAAATTTAGGGACCATAATAAAATTATGAAGGGAAAAATCTACTTAGATATTTTGACGTTTATTTTTACGATTTCACGTCATTTTTTCAGTATTGAAAAGTATATCATAATGGGTTGTTAAGAAATAAAATAAATAATGAAGACAGGTAACTTATTTTATCTACTCTCATATCGTAAAGTTCGCATTATCAACTTCAAAACAAGTTTATATTGGCATACTTTATAATAAACACAATACCGTAATTTAAAAAAATACATTATAACATTATTTTGTTAGAGATATAATGTTATAATGTATTTTTTTTCCATTATTATACAAGTTAAACCAAAGAGATAATATCACCAACGAAGTTCCATATCATTTTTTTTTATTGGAACGCACATGCGGTTCGCGCCATTTTTACAGCAACACAAAAGTTTTTCATTCCAATTTTTACTTGTCTGTGACAGCGCCCGCTTTAACGCATTCGCGGTGATGTGTTGGTTTTTCATTTAATTTTGTTGTAGATACTGAATTTCGTGGATAATTTTCATTCTTGTTTAAAAATGTCTGAGATCAATGAAAGCATTGTTTTTACCTGTCTGTGACACCGTCCGCTTCAGTGCAAGCGCGGTGATGTGCTGGGATTCAGCGCTAAGACACGTTTTGTTGTTGGTACTTACTGAATTTCGTGGGATTTTTTTCTTACTCTTAACTTTGATCTTTGTATTTTAGTTGGTTCAATCCCAATGTATGAGATTAGATAAAGTAGTGTATGAAACTGAACATAATTTGGTCTTAAAACACTCGTGTAATGCAATAAAAAAACTCGCCTACGGCTCGTTTTTTTAACTTACACTCGTATTTTAAGAACCCTTATTATGCAACAGTTTCGTATACTACTATAATATTTTCCATGTGTATCACTAATTGTATGTTATTTTATATCGCTTTTGAACCATTTACAAAAATTGGAGCTCTACTTCTGTCAAATGTTTCAAGCATTTACTTGTACACCGTGATTGCTCGTATCACGTAACTTACTCGTTGCTATACGGATCGTTACGTTTTCTGCATAAAATTTAGGTCGCACGCACGCCACGGGTGACGAGTGAAGAGTCTCTATTCCGTGGACAATACTCGTGGTTCTTTTCCTTTACGTAATACAAATTGTTTTAATGCGTGGTGTATGTACTGCAATCACGTTATTTAAAAGTTATAACTAATAGACATAAATTTGATATACTACCGACATAGCTCACAGAATCGCTAGACTGAATTGGCAATGCGCAGGGCACATAGCTCGTAAAACAGATGGCCGTTGGGGTAGTAAAGTTCTCGAGTGGTGACCGCGCACAGGAAGACGTAGCGTAGGTAGGCTATCCCACGACCGACGACCTGGTGAAGGTCGCGGGAAGCCGCTGGATGCGGGCAGCGCAGGACCGATCGTCGTGGAAATCCTTGGGATGCCTTTGTCCAGCAGTGGACGTCTTTCGACTGATATAATGATGACAATAACATGCAATTACTGCCCAAAATAAAAGATGTCCGGTACTAGTTTTTCTCACATTAACTAATTATGGTCAAAGCGAAGTTTAAAATGTAAATCCAAAACAGTCTCCAAAGGTGTCTTAGAGAGCAAAATCAACCCAGCGATCAGTGCTGATGGATTAGGTCATAAGTTCATGACTATCCCGAATATCCAAATTAGACTTTATTATAATTGAAAACGCTAAACACGTTAAAAAACCGACTTCCATCGAAACAACTTAGTACATTTTTGCATCATTATTTTTGGTTTTTGTTAATTTTCTAAAAAAGTACTACACCGATTTTGATAAAATTTAAACGGGACTACACGGGAAGCATTAGCTTTCTAATAAAAAAAAATCATAAAAATCGGTTCACCCAGCCCAAAGTTATGAGGTAACAAACATTAAAAAAAAATACAGACGAATTGAGAACCTCCTCCTTTTTGGAAGTCGCATGAAAAATTGTATGGTAATCAGGAACACCTTCAATAAATACTACTGAACCGACACAAGAAAACTATTAATATAAAGCTCATATGCCTCCTCAGCATTTTGACCTTCGACCAAATAGAAGGTTATATAGGTAATCGTACAAAAAAATTACAACGAGATTTTGATAAAAATCTATACTCCATATCACTAGTAGACATCACATGAGTGGTCGAGAAAAAAGTGTTTGTGCATATGTACGAGTATGTATGTCGGACTCGGCATCAATATCAACAGCAAGTATATCACAATGCTCGATGGCCTCAGTAAAGTCTCCAGGCGTCTGACTCTGAAGTCAACAAGTGGATCTTAAAATGCTCATGGACAAAACGAAAATAATGTAATATGTCCATGTCGCACCCACGCCTCAGAAGATTGAAGACTATACACTCGAAGTTGTTAACGAATATGTATACCTAAGACAAACAGCCCAGTAAGATAGGTCAAACTTCGAGAAAGAAATCAATCGACGAATCCAACTCGGCTGGGCAGCGTTCGGGAAGCTTTGTATCTCTTCACGGCACTGACTAAGGTCTTTGACAGTGTATGTTGCCAGTGATGACAAACGGAACTGAGACATGATCGCTTATGTAAGCTCAACGTCACCCAAAGGGCAATGGAGTGTGCTATACTCGAAGTTTCACTGCGTGATCGAATCAGCAACGAGGACATCTGTAGGAGAACCAAAGTAACCGACATAGCTGTCAGATTTGCCAAACTTAAGTGGCAGTGGGTAGGGCTCATAGCTCGTAGAACAGATGACTGTTGGAGCACTAAAGTTCTTGAGTGGCGACCCGTGCACTGTAGGACGTAGCGTAGACAGGCCTCTCACTCGGTGGACCGACGACCTGGTGAAGGTCGCGGGAAGCCGCAGGATGCGGACAGCGTAGGCCAGTCGTTGTGGGAAACCTTGGATGAGGCCTTTGTCCAGTAGTGAATGTCTTCCGGCCGATACAATGATGGTGATGTATGTATGTATATCCATCCACCTGTTTATCATGGAAGCTGTTGTACCGATTTCGATAAAATTTTGCAAGTGTAATTTTTTAATATTTACTTTTTTAAGTTTTTTTATTTTCTAAATGTTAAGGGTACTAGCTTCTTAAATATGCCTTAAGTGATTATATCAAAGAAAACGCTAAAACGGTACTTCCCATTCAAAAATTTATAATGTTAGACGCTCCTGCGATAATGTATGTAGTCTGAAAATGGAGTTATTATGATAAATTATTATATTTTCCGTGGGGATTTCAATTTATTTAAAGTTATTTTTTAAAGGCTTTTGCTATTAATATTCATTTGTTTCAAAGAAATTATATAACAATTCTCTTTTTATTTTGTTAGCTTCACCTGTATGTATGTATGTTTGTAACGGACTCCTTTGCACTCGATTTTGACCCACTTTAAACGGACAGATTTAATTTAAACTTTTTACATTTATCAAGAATCAGTGACAATAGAATAATTTCATAAGTTTATCTCATTATCCTGATCAGGATCGCCAGGATTAAATGCACATCAAATAAAATTTGAAAATAAATAGAGTTAAAAAAAATAAAAAAACATGCTTTTAAATCACATCAAACTAAAAATAAAAAAAAAATCTTAATATAAGCTGGAAACAATAATGAACGAAAAATACTAGTGTTATTTTAAAAAAAGCGTGGTGCCATATTTTTCGTATATCGAGCAACCCTCGCTTTTTTCACAGTAAAACTAGTATTTTTCATTTATTATTGTTTTCAACTTATATAGAATTATTTTTCACTTTTTAATTTGATGTGCTTTAAAAGCGTGTTTTTTTGTTTTTTTAAACTATATTTGTTTATAAAATAATTCGTAAACAATATTTTGCACAGTCAATGTTAGCAGATAATTAACTGAGAAGAAACGTTTTCGCTGGGGTTCATGTCGTTTTGTTTGCGCTAAGGATACTCTCTCTTTTGTCGAGAGCTTTTGTAGCCATGAATTCCATGACAAAAAATAACCTTAACAATAAAAACCCGACTGCGTACAAATACTCAAAAATCCATCAAGCCGAAGAAACAGATATTCATACATGCATAAATACGCACAACCGAAAAATATAACCTTCCCGGCAGATGGGTAATAATAATAAAGGCTTTATCATATTTACCACCAAGCTTGTTTTGACATCCTTTTTTATTTTATTTTTGACTTCTTATTTTACTATGTTTTGACATCTTATTTTTCAAGCGACTTCCAAAAAGGAGGAGGTTCTCAATTCGTCTGTATGTTATTTTTTTTATGTTTGTTACCTCAGAACTTTTGACTGGGTGAACCGATTTTTATGATTCTTTTTTTATTTGAAAGCTAGTGCTTCCTGTGTGGTCCCATATAAATTTTATCAAAATCGGTGTAGTACTTTAGTAGAAAATTAACAAAAACCAAAAATAATAATACAAAAATGTACTAATTTGTTGCGATGGAAGTCGGTTTTTTAACGTGTTTAGCGTTTTCAATTATATTGTAACATTGATTTTATGATTATCGTTGTTATTATTATTTACTTATTTTTGAGAATCATGTTACACTTTGATTTTTATTTTTAATAATGATGTACGTATGTACTATTATGTATGTATTGGTATTAAGTATGTATTAGTGACATTAAATAAATAATCTAATCTAAATCATAAATTTCGGACTATAATGAAGCATCTTTAAAACGTACTGCGTAAAATCACTTACCAGGATTGAATATGTAGGCCAGTGTCCTAACAAATTGCACGATTTGAAAAATAAGCGACACTAGTGGGAAAGAAGTGAACAACTGTATCGACCCATCGACGAACTGACTATTAACCTCTTGAAAAATGGCGTATAATACTATTACTAAGCACAGAACAATTCTCATAGTTCTCATTTTTTTGTTCAGAAAAAAATATATACAAAAGACGTATTTATCTGTCAACAGTGTGTAAAGTAAAAGAATATTTTTTACATAATTCAGTAAAATATTTAACTTTCAAGATCACAATATGAAAGAGAATGTAAAGTTACTTATTGGGGTATGACGTCATCTCAATGCTATTAATATTAAAACGTTACTTAGTGAGTGGATTGCGAGGGTCGCAACATGCATTTTTAATTTGATGTGTAATTAGTATACTGAGCAGGGATAATTACCGAATAGCGGTTTTGTCATGTTGATTCATGTAATACAAAGTAACACCTGCAGGCATCGTAAAGGTTTTAGTTTCATAATTAGCCATGTAAATTTATGAGTGACTGTCTTAAATTCATATCTCATACTCATAAATTAAAAAAAATATATATCACACCTATTCGAAGAACGATGATTGATTCGTCAATAAGTGCGAACAAAATTCTACTTTGCTCCCTGTATAGAGTTTTGTATCTATCTTCTGATTGGTCAGCGTTTGCGAAGGTTGAATATAAAATACACCGGTCAAGTGCGAGTTGAACTCGCGTGGAGAGGGTTCCGTAGAATGCCAAAGTCAAATACAAAATATCACATTTGAAATCCTCACAGTAAGATGCGAGTTATTATTTTTATTATTAAAAATTTGAGTGTGTTTGATCACCTGACGGTAAGTGCCGACGCAGCCGAGGATGTAACACGCAAGCTCAAAAAGTGCCTATTCACTCTCGTCTTGAAGATTCCTAAATTTTACGAATCGGGGAATACAGACAGGGAATTTCACTCCTTGCCCGTTCGCATAATGAACGAAGAAGCAAAACGCTTCGTGCGTAAAGGTGGAACATCAACGACAAAGGGGTGGAATCGCCCTCCGCACCTGGTCGTTCGATGATGAAATGAAGAGGGGGAATGAAGTCGTTAAGCTCCAAGACACACTTTCCGAAATGAATCCTGTAAAACACCGATAGACTATTTTCTATTATGACTAGAACTATTTTCCGTATTATATTGAGTTTACCACTTTTTTAAAATTGATAGAATTCTTATAGATTTTCCTGTAATCTACAAACAATGAACTGTATTTCGTATTTTTTTCAAAATTTTAGGCTCAGTAGTTTCGTCTTCTTTTATGAATTAAATCAAAACTATTTATTTTACAATATAAACAAAAATATTATTAGGATCCTGATAATGAGCCCTTTCATTTGATATACCAATTCTCCTTTTTTTTAATTTCCTAATTTGTCCCTCGAATATAACCCTTATTTAAAAAAATATACTTTGCACATCTGTGTTTGGGTCATTTGTCCCCCGAATATAATCCCTTATTTTTTTTAAAAATATTTACTTTGCACATCTGTGTTTGGGTCATAGGATAACACAAATTTCACCTGATTTGGTCCAGTAGATTCGGAGCAAATTGGCTTGCACAGACGGACGGACAGACAGACGCACGAGTGATCCTATAAGGTTCCGTTTTTTTTTATATACAGAACCCTAAAAAAGGTGAATATCACAAACTCAGATTCAATTCTCTATGGTGATAAACTCACTTTTGTGATTGGTTAGCAAGGAGTTCGTATTAAAATGTTAACTCTTTGTTGGTTAGTATGTGAAGAGGTCGAACGCATAATGTATGAAGAAGTTACTAGTCGGTTAGGTTTTGGCGGCAATGCGCGCTGAAAAAAAAAGAACGGTCACGTGCATTCTTCTTTCTTTTCATTTCTTTTTCTCATACGTTGTGATGAAAAATTGTGATAAATATTTTATCGGGCGACGTACATTGTATTCCTAGCTAAGCTCAGGATTCAAACAAACGCCCACAGAACAAAACATTACATGGTCCCTTTGTTACACAGATAACTATTTGGTATCATAGAATATACATTTAATTATTGCGAAAAAAATAAGAAATTGAATGAAGTCAATAAAAATTCCCATACCTATTTTTAAAACAGAACCGCATTTAATTCCCACAAAAACTCTTAGAAACAAACTTAAAATCTTTCAATTACTTCCTTTATCCACTTGGCGTTATAAGCGACGTCGACAAAGACTGTGAGGCAGGGCGTCGACTCGTACGGGTGGAGACAACTGGCGGACGTGACGCCAACGAGGTGCCCCCGCACCACCAACGAGCCGCCTGAATCACCATCACCCGCGCTCGCCACCCCCTTCGAGCACAGCAGCCCCTCTTGACTACACTCAGTCAACACAACTGCCCCTTCCGAGGCCTCCCAATTAAACATCTCATTTTCCCCGTACCCAGCCATAACCGCCAACTGGCCCGCTCTCGGCGACATCGTAGCCAACATTATTGGTTGCACGTACTCCTGGAATTTTATAGCCTTCCTCGTCTTTAACAGAACCACGTCAAGCGCGCGGTTACCATTTGAGATGCCATTGCTAAAGTCGTAATTGGGGTGCCATATGATATTATTCGATTCCACATTCCCGATGACTTTCATATGACCTCTTATAAAGTGCTTCACCTTTACTTCGACCACGTCCGGCGTCATGCAGTGTGCTGCAGTGATTATCCAGCAGGGTGAGAGTATGGATCCGCTGCAAAACGACCCGCTTTCGTACTGATTGACTAGTTCCAGCTTCACCAAATATTTATGGTCATCGTGACTCAAAGGATGGCCTCGAAATACTCTATTTTTTCCCGCATGCTCTAAGTTTACTGCGGTCGAACTTAGCAAAGTGAGATAGAGTTTAAAAATTGTACTCATGTTGCGTGTTACTCATACAATACACTGTGTTAAGTTTGGAATATTTATATTATTTCAAATATATAATTATGCTAAACGTATAGTTAAGGAATTAATGAATTACAACAAAATTTATGTTATGCATGATGCGCATAACGCAAGTAATTACTTTTAAGTCCGCGTGCAATAACTTTTTAAATTGCAAATATTATATTTAATGCATATTTACGAGTTACATTGTTTCTTAACATAGCACGTAAGCTTTATTTACATTCTTTAGATTTCAGTTGATTAAATTACTTTAAACACGATACACATGTTTCTCTAGGTACATAATTTCATATCTGTGGACACAAATTAGTAATAACCTTACTATAACAATAAAAACCCCAACTGCAATTATCCTATGTCACACAGGGGATTTAGACGAATTTAACGACAAGTTGCACTCCGAAAATCAAGCCACAGGATCAGCTAAAGAAACAGACATACTTATCGAAAATTGGTAAAGGATCCGTTAACTGTGGCTTCTACTTATCATACTATACAAATTTCCCCAAGGAACCACAGTCATTACTCAAACAAAAATTGGACTCTGCAAAGAAAAATACACAAAATTCTTCAATGAGCTGATGGGTTTTTGTGTAAAGTTTAATAAAAAATCCGAACAAAGGGTCTCTTGGAAAAAGTTGTTCTGTTTAGTAAGTAAAAGCCCCAGTTAACGGCTCCTACACTAATTTTATTACACTCTAAGTATAAAAAATACATGTATGCAAATATTCAAACAGATAAACATACATACAAATATGTATGCACCTGAAAAACATTATAATTTTTCTTGGGCAGTCGGTGAAATGATGCCGAGGGCTTAAGAGGCTGCTGGAGTTCAAAAATCCCATACAAACGTAGTATTTGAATCATTTGTTAACCAAACAACCGATTTTGAAATAATTTGATATCGATAATCGGATGACGTATATTTGTTTCTGTACGGTCTGCGACCGCACATCGCGCCGTCAGCGGTTTACGCTAACTTCATTTATTAAGTGTAATATCAATTAGTATACGTTCGGTCGCCGTACCGCGCCCGCGTACCTACTCACTATCAAGAAAATAACAAAGAAAAATACAGTTGTATCATTTCACCAGCAATAAAGGTGTGCTGGGTAGCAACAGCCCAAACAGTTTCGGTATCGCATTACTTTTTTGACAAACGACACAGGAATCCATTATTAACCAATAAACTTGTTTTCAACGGAAAACTCCTCTTTTTAACGGAAAACAAGTTTATTGGTTAATAATAGAATCCTGTTTCGTTTTTCAAAAAGTAATACGATACCGACACAGATATACGTCATCCGATTACCGATATCAAATTATTTCAAAATCGGTTGTTTGGTTAACAAATGAATCAAATACTACGTTTGTATGGGATTTATGAACTCCAGCGGGCTCTTAACAATTGTGTTTTTTTTTAAATCAGGTAATTTGTATCTTTAACAACCTCCACATAAAACGTCTTAAGTGCTGGAGCAAGAATCTCTTCGTAAACTCTGGAAGGTTAGGCCTTAGGTACTCCACAGACGGGGGCAAGTTTGGGTTGATGGAGATTGTAGGACTAGAGGCGAACCCCACTGTCAGAAGTTTTTCAAGCAGCCTATAAGGCATCTGACATGGCTTACTGAATCTAGTGATAGCAACCGGCAACATTGGCTTACCTACCTTACGAAAGCACGGAACCATATAAGTAATGACAGTGTCACCAGATGATTAACCTGCGTGATAGGCCCCGCAACCACACAAGTGGCACTAAGCTACGACATTACTTACTTTAATGAAAAAAATCCAACAATTTCAAAGTCTCAAAGCACTGCGAACTTGTAGATTGATTGCCTTCAATAGGGTGCCAAATACCGAAGATAATCCGGACGTCAGCCTGTACGAGATTAGAATGCCTCTCAAACAGCTCAAGAATAACAAGGCACCGGGTTATTATGGAATTACGGCTGAACTTCTGAAAGCAGGTGGAACATCGGTACTAAAGCTCTTTAGAAGTAATTTCATTTCGTTATACTCGAGAGACAAATGCCTACGGCATGCCACAGAAGTGTGATCGTGCTTTTCTTCAAAAAGGGTGACAACACCCTGCTGAAGAACTACAGACCAATCTCACTTCTGAGCCATGTTTACAAGCTGTTTTCGAGAGTCATTACGAATCGTCTCGCACGCAGGTTTGACAACTTCCACAAGCCGGCTTTCGAAGAGGCTTACTTACCACTTACTTTAGTACTTACTAAAGACTACTACTATAGACTACTATAGCGTACTTATAGACTACTATACTGCCGTCATACGGTGAAGGGCCACAACTGCATTGAAGCTGATTCCGAGATAATTAGTGTTTTATAAAAATTGAAGTTTCTCGCTTATTATAAGTAACATAAGCTGTTTCCTTTTTTTACACTTAGAACAACATTTGTAATTTTATAATTATAGGTTCGTTACTGTCAAGCTTTCCAAATTTTTTTTATCACATATTTTCCCTGTCAGTGTCAAAAAGCAATATGTAAATAATATAATTTTAAGCAGAATAGCCATAATTACGCACTTATGGCTTTTCTCGTTCAAAATATCAATTATAGCAATCACTAAAATAAAACTTAATGGTTCGATTATTACTGATCTACAAGAAATTACTGAAAGTTTCAATGATTATTATACAAGCAGATTAAAACAGCTTTTGGAGGCAGGGAAAAATATAAATTTGAATCTTCGTTCCAGTCTTGACTCAATGTTTATGTCACTTTATGTCGTAATGACATCATAAATATCGTACAGTCAATTCGGGTAACTTTAACATTCAAAGTTCAGGGAAGATGTGCAGGGTGAAGAGACACCTAAAATTGGAAGAGAAAACGTCATCGATCAGGGAATAACAAACAATATATACTGTGTTTTCAGAGAAGAAGGTAGTCCATTCTATGGCAGAATTTCAAAAGTAACCCCTTTTAAAGTTACTGTCTCAGTGCTCCAAAAAACATACCTAGGACGTTGGTCTTGGCCCTATAAAGTTAAGACATGTCAAATCAATAAAGCCAACATTGTAAGTTTCATAAAAGAGCAGCAGATAGCCAGAAAAAGTGGCTATATTTATATTGATGACGAAATTTTGTTTACGGAATGGGGTGAAAAGATTTTTGTTTCTGAATTGTTTTTTTTTCAAAAGAATTGTCGTTAGCAATTCATATTGATCTCGTTTGATAGCTAGATAAACTTAAGATTGAACAGACAATTTCTATTTTTTTTGTATTTAATAAAGGAAACATAAAAGAACAATGACTTTTTATTTCGACTAAATTAGTTTATTTGTTTCATTGTGGCAATACCAAGTCAAATGTCATTTTTAATGGAACTGTTATGATTTTTATAATAATACAAACATATTTAAATAACCTGTAGCTAGGCGCAATTGATAATATAATAAAAGTTCAGTAATATCGCACACAGTATTTTATTAAAATATTTCACAACACAAAGCTTAAGGTCTTAGCACGGCATAGAGACAAGAAACTAGTGTTGCCAGTAATCATTACAATTTCATATGTCTGACATAATTGGGGGCCTATATTTTAAATTTAAATATAAAAACAATGTACATTTTTTTTTTTTTTTAAAAAAATAACCTAAGGTTTTGATGTCAAAGGATGACCTGATTCAAAGTTACCCAAAATTCAAGAAAACTTTGCATGTGGCTTTTGTTGCAATTATAGACGGGTTTTGTAGATACAATACTAAATTGATTATATTAAACCTATAAAAAAGCATAAAAGCACACTATTCATGAACGTTAGCAAAAATTTATCAAACTGTATGTACAAAAATCGTAAAAAAAAATTCAATGTTACCCAGATTGACTGTAAGACAGTTGAAGAATAAAAAAAGTGTTGGATATGACTGGATATCCACCAAAGTAGTCTAATATAAGCCATGATTGGAAGTTATGGTTTTGTTTATAAGATTAAATGTATAATACATACCTGTTTGCTAATTTAAAAGGGTGTTATTGTACATTGATTGTGGCCTTTCACATTAGAAAAACGATATTACTAACAAGAAAGGCCCTAATTTGAAAGATATGGCTTTTCATTTTAAAATTCGGGCTATAGTATATGAAATTATGGTCTTTTATCTATAGATATCTTTGGTATTAAGTGGAATTAGACTTTGTTGCTTAGAGCAAAAGATAGGAATTTTTTTGCCAATTTCAGTCATGTTCTTAGATCATTTTGTACTAAAAATGTAGTTATGGCCTTTTTCCGTATGACGGCAGTATAGCTTAAGTACTATAGAATATAGTATTACTTTAGATAAGTACTATCTTGGAATTTGTGGACTATGAGAAAGCCTCTGATTTTGTAAAATATTACAAAAGTCATGCATTCGTAAGTACAAGTGTGTGTGTGTAATTGTGAGTGAGTGTGTTTATGCTTCGTACGTTTAGGTTATGATACTGCTTGTAATAGTTTTTCGGTTTGTTCATAGTCAAGAGTCATTAACCATTCGAAGACAGCTTTTTTGTGCTTACTGTTCGTAGGTCAATATCCCTTGACACTCTATTGTAGATGAAATTTCCCAGGGTATGATCAAATTTTAGTGCAAAGATAGTTCTTACCAAAGTACTTGGAAAAATTGTTTAAGACAGTCTTTTATTTATATTTTTATCATAAGCTGGAGTTTATGCCTGTTAATTATTGTTTGAACAAGGTATAACCGCCTAACTGAAAGAACTTAAGATTCTTTGTATAAAACTGTAGTAGGAAAATCTCGTTATTTAAAAGATGTAATTTGTAGAATACCTCTTTAAGCTCTTCAACATGTATAAGAATGGATTTGTAGATCCCACCCCAAGTATCAGTACAATAATTTATATTATAACAGATCGAAGTATAGTTATCTATGCCACTGCCAAGTAATGAGAGCCATTGTAACATGAGTGCTAGTTTGTGCCACGAAGTGAAGCGAGTGGCACAATATACAGCACAAGTGTGTTATAATGGCTAATTGCATGCATTGGTATACAATACTTTTTCTACGACCATAAAATAAATAAAATACATAAAAATTTTGTCATAATCATATATTGAATTTTGAAGCCAAAGCCATAAAAATATTTAAAGTTTCATTGTAGTACAGTTGTCTCGTTTTGAAATGATCATAGTAAAATGACTTGTAGGAATAAATACTTATTTTTGAAGCCAAAGCCATAAAAATAATTTTTCAAATTCATTGTAGTACAGATGTCTCATTTTGAAATAATCATTGTAAAACGACTTGTAGGAATAAATACTTTTATGAAAAGATTTGAGATTATGTATTATGCAAATTACCAAATGGGAGTAGAAAAAATAGTTTTCATTACATTAAAGTCGGCAACATGTCTTATACATGTAAAAATTGCCATTAGAAAACTAATTGAAAGACTGTGTAGAGCTATCACTATGAAAAAACATATAATATACTTAAAGTAATAAAAAATTGATTAAGTTGAATACAAAAAATATACTGTAAACCCTGTTTTGGCATAATTTGCAAAATTTCTGGAGAACAAATAGTGAAATAAATTAATACCTTTCATTTTAATTGATCCAATTATTCTAAACTTATTTGAATTTGAAAGTAATATAGAAAAGTAATAAAACCGTAAAATTATCGAGAATTAGGCGTTCGTTTTTAACGTACAGCCGCGTTGATTAGAACACTCTTTACGTTCGGTATAAATTTATATCGTACCACCCTGTTCGTATTGATGCCGTAGTCATCTAAATTAATCTTAATGCCCCTAAACACGTAGATCACTAAGATCACGGATAGGGCATACAAAAATATCACCTGATGGTAAGGATACTTGTGATAGTACTGCTTGAGCCCAGACTGTGGCGAGATAGCGTAACGATACCGCGTTCTATTGTACCCGTTGCGCCATCTAGTGGCGGCTCTCGACCAATAGTTATTAGAATAATATGGTAATTGTTAGTACTAATACTTTGGTAATCAATTGGACTGTTAATAATAACATTTTAACCTAAATTAAATACATTCTTTTCTTGCAGACAACATAGATCCATAATAAAATCAAACTTTTACTAAACAAAGTAGGTGAATCAGTCGTGTTTTTTTAGATTGAATTTAACAAGGTACAACTTTTTTTTTTATTTATGGCTTAATATTAATAGTTTTGATAAGATGATAAGAACATATTTTAAATTTCCAAATAATTTAGAGAATTAAAACAAACAATTGTATAGTTTATTATCTGTAAATTTGCAGGAGGGTAACCTACGAGTAACAGTAACCTAGATGGTTCCTTTTTTTCTTTGACAATAACATGTATATTGTTGCTGAGCTATGCAAACGTAGGCAATACATCGAAACTCAGTACAATTTGGTCAGTTGTTTGCGAGTCAGTCGAGTCACCGCTGGCCCGACTTCCATGTTAGCATAATCCAGATTTCATTAGATGAAACTTGGCACTTTGCGTTCCGATTCTGTCCAGTTGATTACCTCGATAAAGCGTGTTTGCCCTCATAAAGAGCACTTATGTTATAAGGCTCGTAATATTTTGACAACAACAATTTATAATCTTAGTTATAATACAACAAAACTTTAGATAAAATCAATATAATCGCTATGAGCCAGGAAAGAAATAATATGGCTTACTTTAGAGGTGCCATAAACCAAACAATAACCTATACCAGGGGTTCCAAAACTTTTTCAATGTGCAGTGCACTTTTAGGTTTGGTAACACATACTGCGCTTCCACACATAGTGCCCTACTTGGTCATCGCGCAATGGTTAATGGTTTTAATAAACCACTTTAAGTTAAATCTTCACAAAGGACTCGCCCAGTTCTCGCCATCGTCATTTTACGAACTCTGTCAGTGGATGCTGAGTCCCGTGATCGCTCCTCACTGCACCCCAGGGGGCCGCGGCGCATACTTTGGGAACCCGTGATCTATACAGAAATCCCTACTATAATATTATAAATGTGAAAGTAACTCTGTCTGTCTGTTACGCTTTCCCGCAAAAACTACTGAACGGATTTGGCTGAAATTTGGTAGGTAGACAGATTAGGACCTGGATTCAGACATAGGCTACTTTTTACCACGCTCGCGAGCCGCTTGCGGCTCGCGCACTGCGCACCCTCGAAAAGTCATAGAAACGTTGTCCACGCGGGTGAAACCGCGGGAAACAGCTAGTAGTAGTATATAATAGTAGTGCTGTTTGCGGAAGTGCTAAAAGTGTCACGTAACGATGTTCTATTCGTTATCGAAGCTAGGCAAATACTCAAAGCCACTTTGCAAGGTAGCAAGAGATAATTTCCTTCAAAGTATTAGACCAGGCTACGAATAAATTTGTCAGCCAGCTTTATTGATCATCTACAAATTATAGGTAACTAATCCCAGAAAGGAACAAAAAAGTTAGATGAGCTTCAAGTTTCGATTTTTACGAAATCATTCATGGGAAACTTGATCAGTTTCTTACACGTTTAACAAGAAATCCCAAGTTTTAAATAAAATTAAGACTAAATAAGAGGTTTGATTTGATTTGATTTATTGTTTCCGGTTGTCATTGCGTCAACATCGCGATTCTGTGCTCCGTAAAAATCATCGTGTAAACCTTGCAAATAGTGATCACCGGAACGATTGTGCACCACAGTTCGTAAAAGTAGCACCTAAACTGCATTACAGCAAAAAAATTGAAACTACGCTTGTGTTTTTACAAGGAAATACGCTCCAAACCGTACGCAAATAAATATAACAATAACTACATACATCAATCCATCTATTTCCGGTAACGTCAGGACTGACAGTGACTTTTCCATTTTAAAGGCTCAGGCATCGAGGCCTTAGTGAAAGTGTTGCCAGTAGCAACCAGCAAATTCCCCAATAAAACTTCTGATACAGCAAAAATGGATCTTTCGGACGCTGCTATGGGGAACATTTTCAAAAGATTAAGAATAGAAATGGAACACCAGACTGAAATAATAACACAAAAAATATCAAAAGCAGTTAATGTAGAACTTCTAAATATGCAAGATAAAATAGAAACTCAAGAAAAAACTATCAGTAATTTAGAAGAAAAAAATCTGAAAATGGAGAAACACGAAAGAAATAAAAATCTAATATTCTAAAGTACTTTAATTAAATACATACATACATACACATCGATATTTGTCTTCTGAATCAATCTTGAAATTTTATCCGACATTTCATTATCTTCCTACTTCGTTTAGTACGAAAACTCGAGTTTACGACTGTGGTGACTCGATGACGTCGAGTCATTATGACCCAGGGCGATTTTTTTATTGCGGACATTTTGAAAAATTAAATTGTACGTCGTTATTGGTCTTCTGAGTTGCGAGAGATAAAACGTATATTTATATGTCACCATAGTGTAGTGAGCAAGCGCCAGCGAAGAACAGTTAGGTGCTTCTAGCGGAAAATTACGGCTACTACTACATAAGTTCCTTATTTGGCATAATATTTGATATAATTCAGTAGTTAGCTTGGTACTTAAGAAAAAACACTTGGACCGGGATCATATTTACCCCGCGTCCCCATCCGCGTTATTTTTAAACGTCATTGGCGCCGAGTGAAACTTTTAATAGAAAAACTGGCTAAGTGCGAGTCGTTCCGTAGTCTTTAAAAAAATAATGTATATTTAAAAACTATGTTTGCAGTTGGTAACGATAATCGTTTGAATAGAACTGTTTTTATGGATAATCTATGAACTTTATTCAAATCCAACTCTACACCTTAAGTTGGTCGACTATTACATTTAAACTAAGAAAGTCTACTTGGCTGTGACAGTTTTCTTTTAAATTGATTACATGTCCTACTATTTTCATTTTTTTTTTCATGTCCATAAATAGTGGTTTAGCTGGTGGGGGGACACTTGACTCTAACAAAACGTAGCACGTTATAGCTTAATATTTCACAAAACGATCTCTAAATCGAAAAATTGTTTTTGCAAACCGTCATTAGATTGAAAGCCCTATTTAACGATATCCCCTACGATAGGGTACGTCATCGAAAAAAAAATCACCCCCTCTTTAAATGTAGGGAAAGTACGCTAGAAAATTATTTTTTTCCAAATTTATTTGTACCATTTTTTCGGCGTGATTAATATGCATACCCGTGGCAAGTTACAGCTTTTCAGTACTAATATTCTCTTTTCTAAACCGCGGACAGACGGATGGACAAACAGACATGGAAAAACTATAAGGGTTCCTTATTGACATCGAAAACCTTAAAACAATATTATTAAAAAAAACTTTTAGGTTGTATTGCAAATTGAGCGTGAATCAATGACATAGTCGATAGTAACTGCTTGCAAAAATATGACATTGTATGCTTCCTTACTATAAGTAGATTGATCGCGTTTAGGAAGTTCTTACTATGTTGCTAATGTATAATGTAGGTATCTTATACTGTATAGAGTGTATTGTACTGACCTACCAACATAGTAGTTACTTAGTTGAATTGCTACACCAGCACGTGAATGAGTTTGATTACTTAAGTAAATACTCGGTTATACTAATCAAGTTATCACTTAAACACTATCGATTAGAACTTTCTTTTACTCCACACCGAAAAAAAATGGCTGAACCGATTTTAGTAAAACTTTTCAGACTCTGGTATATAAATAGAGTTTTATCATTGTAGTAGTTTTACTAAGCGACTCGTTTTTTTGTTAAACGGCTAATTCTACGATATGGCTGCGAAATAAAATATATATTTCGATAAAATATATATGTAAGAAGAAACATATATTTAAACACCAAATATCGTCGCAAGTAGGCGCTCAACAGGGGGATCCTCTCGGCCCGCTCATTTTCAATCTGGCTATACATGACATCATCTCCAAACTTAAATCGCCGCTCAACGTTTGGTATCTGGACGATGGTACCATCGGAGGAGGAGCGGATACTATTGAGCAAGATCTATTAAGTCTGATTCCCCAGTTTAAAGATATTGGGCTGGAGGTTAATACTGCAAAATGCGAAATTTTTACTTGCGGTCAGAGTCAGACTAATTACTTCTCCCGCTTCGATCGCCTTATCCCTGGCCTCAAAGAACTTCACGAAGGCTCTTTTAACCTGTTAGGGTCACCTATTTTCCCATCAGGGTTACCGGAGTCGCTCAAGGCGAGAAAAGAGGGGCTTTTGAAAGCTCAACTTCGTTTACAAGACCTCTCACCACACGTTGCCCTCATTCTGCTCCGATTGTGCTTCTCCGCACCAAAGGTGACGTATCTCCTGCGCACCGCTCCTACTTGGCTGTATCCGGCTGAGGTTTCGGCTTTCGATGTTTCTCTTAAGCACGTTCTTGAGCGCATCACGAATGTTGAACTCAGCGATGACCAATGGAGTCAGGCCACGCTGCCTATCCGGCACGGCGGCCTAGGCATCCGCCGCATACGGGACGTTGGCTTGCCGGCATTCTTGGCATCAGCATATGGAGCCGTAGACCTCGTCGCTGATATTCTTTCCACTGAGGGCGGCGGGGTGATCATTCCCTTTGCATCCGATGCCCTGAACGCCTGGTTGGATATCTGCCCAGATGTGCCAGATTTTCCAACCCGGCAACGTTCGTGGGATGACGCTGCCTCCAGGCTTGCTTTGAGTCACCTTATTGGCAATGCCACGGGGTCGGACTTGGCAAGGTTGAGGGCATCGTCATGCCCGGAGTCGGGAGCATGGCTTCATGCGTTACCGTCACCTCACATTGGCACCTTACTGGACAGCGACTCATTACGTGTGGCCGTGGCTCTCCGCCTGGGCTGCAGTGTTAGTGAAACCCACGTATGCACTTGCGGTTCAATGGTAGAGGCTAACGGTCATCACGCCCTGAGTTGTCAAAAGTGTTCAGGCAGATTCCCGCGCCATTACGCACTTAACGAAATCTTACGGCGTGCTCTGGTATCGGCTAATATTCCATGCCTACTGGAGCCGCCAAGACTTAGTCGTAGCGACGGAAAGCGACCCGATGGCCTAACGCTGGTGCCATGGCAGAAGGGGAGGAGTCTTCTCTGGGATGCCACATGTCCTAGTACTTTCGCACCCTCTCATCTAGCGCATACATCAAGGGCAGCAGGTTCCGCTGCTGAAGCAGCCGCTCGGTCGAAGCACTCAAAATATGCTGCATTGGAACAAACCTACATGTTTGTTCCATTTGCCGTCGAAACGGCTGGCTCATGGGGAACCGAGGCTAAGGGTTTTGTTCGGGACATTGGGCGCCTTCTGCGGGACAAGGGATTTGACCCCCGCTCCGGGGCGTTTCTGGTGCAAAGGCTGTCTATAGCCATACAACGCGGCAACGCTGCGAGCGTTATGGGCACCTTTGCGCCGGGCACGCTCAGGGGTGGGTTATTTTAGTTTTAAAAATTTTATAATTGACAACTGTAATTTACATGAGTAAATAAATATTTGTCATTTTTGGTTTGTATAGTGATATACAATTTTAAACAATAGGCAATTAACGATTACCTTTGATTCCGCATAATGAAATGGTTCTCACACGAATAGAAATGATATTCGAAAATCCTATAAACTTTTAGGGCCCTTCAAGCTTTTATTTGAAAAAGAGTTTTTATGCTCAAAAAGCCAAATGTTCAAATAATTATAAATACACGGTTCCAAATTCTAAAAAGGCGAGCACAGTAAAGTCTAGTTGTTTTGAAATGGTCAAACGTGTAGTTTTAAAATGGTCAAACATGTAAACAAATATTTTATCATTTAATTACATTTTGACTTAATCACATTACATTTTTGGCATCGAGCATGTTCTTACGAGCATTTTATTCTCTTACTCACCGTGACAGTTGTAGTTCATTATTGAAAGTGGTTCATTTTTAAGAAAACTCTTCACGATTAGTTTACACATTTGGCCATTTCTAAACGACTAGACTGTATTTTCTACGATTCTATTGAAAAATAAAATAATATTTTAGCACCTGATTCCACCTCCAAATTTCATAATCAGATCAACTTCAAAATACCAAAAGGATCTATGATCACCAGGAATACGACTCCATATCAAATTTCAGTTAGAACTCACTCTAAAATCGATCGAAAATGAACTAACATACAAAAAAAACATTGCAAGTTAAATAAAATCTTTTAAAAATGGAACACGGCGTTACACTTTTTGGAGTTTACTCTTCAAGAACCGATTTTCATACATAATCCCGGAGTATGAAAATTTATGATGAGTAATATCAGGCGTTATGCGTTATGCGCTAGTAAGGAGTAAACTCCAGTCGTGTGTTTATATATGAAAAACGAAAAATATAAATTCTACTTTTAGATCTTTTGCCTAGCTGATAATTCAAACTATCGCCCTTAGGAACAAAGTATTACATTGTCCACTTGTTACACAAATAAATGTTATTTAACCAAACATAAATAAAATCAGGCATTATGCTGCGTTAGTAAGGAGTAAACTCCAATCGTGCGTCGGAGCTATTAGTACTTCTACTTTTAATAATTAATTTATCACAGTAAGGCTCGTAAGTAAATAAACATATTATAGTGCGCTTCTTCATAATTTTATGCAGCGAATTCTACAAGTGCCCTATCAGTATATTGCCGTCTTTAAAACAACTCATAAACATCCAAATAAAATGAATAGTCCTGACTCACTCACTTACTCTTCAACGCCCAGGCGAAACCCTGCAAAGCTAAAATTTTACGCAGAGATTCCTCAAGGAACGACACCGATTTTTTTTAAATCCTCACAGTATAGGGAATAAAGCGAGAACGAAGTCGCTGAGTCTCAACGTCTGCTGAGTTTTCTGCTAGTCAGTGTATGAAAAACTTGTAAAAGAAGAGTCTTGACTCATTTTCTGACTGACTCATCAACGCTCAGACCAAACCCTTGGTCCTAGAAAGCTGAAATTTTTCACAGAGGTTCCCTTTATGATTCAGACTAGGAATTCTCAAAATTTCTACGAGATAATGAATAAAATGCGAGCCGAGCTGCGGGGCAGACAGCTAGTTTATTATGTTCCTATTGTTTGCGCTACCTGGCATACTTTACAGTTCCAGGTTTCCACTGAGATATGCAAAAGTGTACCTTCAAGCGTAATGAAAGTGATCTTGTACTAACCATGAGCGTCGCCAATTCTGCTGTCCTCCGTCCCCCCTCTTGCCTAGAGAGAAAAGGTCAAGATCGAGGGTTGAGATCTTAGATAGACAATTTTGCCAGGTTTAATGTCATTTTCCAAGTCTGAAAATAGCATTATAGCCCCAATTCCTCAACAACCGTCTTCTGTAGGAAGACGAAAAAAAAATTTAATGTAACCCCGAGTTATTTATCTATATTTAGGGGTATAACTCCCTTTAATCAGAAGATCTAAAAAGATAATGGCGTGGCCGCCCGCGCCCGGGCATTCAGTTGAGGGATGAGTCTCCGAATATGGAAACAGTCAATTTGGATTTGGAGGACCCCGTGCAAAACAAAAAAAACTGCGTTCGTTTCACTCGCACTAGATGAATAGACACCTCTACTATCGTTTTTCGCAAAGCATCGCTTTTAGGTACTTATCTTTCGTAACTTTATTAAGTTATATAATAATAATAATAAATGATTTACTCTTACATAACACAAGCAGAAAGTTCATATAAAAAAAATCGGCCAAGTGCGAGTCGGACTCGCTCACCGTTAATTCCGTACCACCAAGACTCTGGATAAGGAACCTTAAAAAAAAAAAATAAAAAAAAAAATCTGTTTAATCTTGTGCCGACGAAGCCCTTTGATACGATACCCTTCCTTGCATAATTGATTTCGTACTTTAAATAAAGACTATATTTTTTATGCTTTAATTACAAATTTATAGTTTTTAGATTTTTTTCCCATACATATAGTATAAGACGGTATTACTTGCCAAATTTCATAGTCAACGGAAAATACCCTATAAATTTTGATTCCCTTGAGAGTGTCGAAATATATGTTTTTTGCAGTACAAACGGCCGTATCTTATTTTTGCGTCAACTTAGAAGTTTGATTTATTCACAGCTAGGGACTGTATAGATTGAAGTATATGGTTTAAATTTCAACTTGATACCTTTACGCGTTCTCGAGATAAAGGGTCTTGACAAACAGACGGACGGGCAACAAAGTGATCCTCTAAGGGTTTCGTTTTTTCTTTTTGAGTTACGGAAACCTAAAAACCGGCCAAGTGCGAGGCAACTAGCACTCCGATGGTTCCGTACCACCACATCTGTCCCAACAACTACATAGTAATAATAAAAATGGTACCTATTCAGTATTCACATTATAAACAAAAGACATCAACGCGAGCTATATAAATATGTTTTTTTGTCATTCCGATGGTTCCGTACCACCACACCTGTCCCAACAACTACATAGTAATAATAAAAATGGTACCTATTCAGTATTCACATTATAAACAAAAGACATCAACGCGAGCTATATAAATATGTTTTTTTGTCATTCCGATGGTTCCGTACCACCACATCTGTCCCAACAACTACATAGTAATAATAAAAATGGTACCTATTCAGTATTCACATTATAAACAAAAGACATCAACGCGAGCTATATAAATATGTTTTTTTGTCATTCCGATGGTTCCGTACCACCACACCTGTCCCAACAACTACATAGTAATAATAAAAATGGTACCTATTCAGTATTCACATTATAAACAAAAGACATCAACGCGAGCTATATAAATATGCTTTTTGTCATTCAGTTCGGACTCCTTAGCGCGAGTGACATTTACACTTAGCCAATTTTTAGTATTTTTTGTTTTATCTCAGTGTTAGCACTATAATAACACCAAGTTTCATGCTTGTATGTATTACTGTTTTTACGATAGAGCTAAATCAAAAATACTTCTAAAGACCTTTAAAAACCCCCCCTTAATTTTAACTTTTTCTAATTTTAAGTATTTGATTGATTGATTGAAAACACTTTATTGCACAACATAAAAGGGACAAAAACGTATAAAAAACGTGTAGACGTAAGGTATTTTTTTGTTATACCGGCAACAGAAATACATATTCTGTAAAAATTTCAACTGTCTACCTATTACGGTTCATGAAATACAGCCCGCTGACCATCCGCTGACAGACAGACAGACAGACAGCGGAGGCTGAGTAATAGAGTCCCTTTGGGTATATGTTTTTGTTTTCATAATTAACAGATTTTGATTACTTAAGTTTATATAAAAATATCTTAAAGACAACGTTTCAAATAAAAAAATATTATTATTGAAATCAGACTACTTTGTAAAAAGTTATACGTGGTAAGATATGGAAAAAATATATGTGGTGACTTGAGGACCCTTTCTGTCTTTCGTCGGTCAAGTACTTTTGTGTTCAAAATTACTTAGTTCTTATTTATATCGAGCGCAGACCTGGGTAGGGGACGGCGGCGCGGGCGGCGGTGGCTGGTGATCCCCGTCTCCACTATATTGATAAAACATTCAGCCAAATAGTTTGTTGTCACGACAGGGGCTGGTCTAAAGAATTGCTTATACTCGTACCAATAAAATAGTCTCCATCCAGGGTTATCTTTGTGGGATTAAGATCTCGATGCGATTCAGATGCAAGCCTCATGTTTGGCTTGTAATAATGCGTGATTTCTGCGAAGAAACTCGAAGGTTGTGTGTGAAGTCGATCAACCCGCACTGGGCCCGCGTGGTCGACTAAGGCCTAATCGCCCTGATTCAGGGTAGGCTCGAGCCCCTCGGTGGGGACGTATATGAGCTGTAATGATGAATGCGTGATTTCGTGACGCAAAGACTATGGTCTCAGTATATGGCGTTCAATGCTAAGTATTTAATAAAGAAAGAACTCATCTGTCCATCTGTAAGCACCAAAAGTATATTCTTTCTTCTGCAAGAAGTTTCTTTACATATCTACATCCTTGTGGTAGAAGGACAGATTCCTTCCAACTACAGCAGTTTTCAAGGTAAACTTACGTTGGAAAAAAAACTGATTATCCTTCTTAATATCCAAATATTAAGGAGTATAATATAATCAGTGATTATTAATCGAAGGAACACTACCACTGTAACCAGTACTTAGTTCGCTGCAACCATCATATTGGCCTTATTCCCAATGATTGACCAAGCGAGCGCAAAACGCGAGCGAAACGTTTAAGTTTTAACTTGGGCAAAAATACTTTCGTATGTCTGTCCGGCGGATGTTCGAAAGTTCTCCTCTACGGGTCGCATTTCTCAACCGATTCTTGTGAAATTATATGAGCACGTTAATAATTAAATGGTTTTTTTTTATTTAGTTTTTTTTATTTTTGATGTGTAACATCTTTGCTCTCGCTTTCCTGCAATTTGTGGGAGTGATTTCGTGAAATGGGACGGAAATGTGTAACAGGAAGTCGCGAAAGCGCGGAATTCTACTTTACGAGAGTCCGACTCGCACTTGGTCGGTTTTTTTCGTTACTGTCAGATCCGCCACCCAGGTACAATATCGTCATCAAATCTAACTAACCTAAAGTATTTTGTCACATGTTACACATCATATGCGAGTACTAGGTCTCGCTCGAATTTTTTTTAATGGCAGTGTCATGGGGGTTGAAATCGTAAAAATAAATAAACGTAAAAATTCAGCCATTTAGAAAAACTCGCGAGGTTTACAACTCACAGAGCCACTAGTTTATTTATTCCCAGTACTTTGCTATTAAAAAAAAGTGAAAGGAGTAAACAATAATAAAAGACATTATTTTTTTCATTTTGAAAATTTTTACAATTTTTTTTGTGAAAAATCTTTAAAAATATAGTAATTAACCAATTCGTTGAACCTTGCCAAAAAAAAGCCGACTGCAATTTAAGATTAAAATAAGCTTATGTCACTCCCAAGACAAATTTAACGAGACCTCTCACCCCAAAATCAATAAGGCTCAGCCATAGAAACAGACCTAACGAATTACATACATAGATATACACACACACACACGCACAAACACACACTTGACTATACTATTCTTTATTTACAAATATTTCAAAAACGTTGCGGAAATACAAAGCTCTTTGCACGTCCCTGCGAAAATAAGTTCTGAAAATATTTTTATGTAAACAGGATCATCAAATTGTATTCATCCAACCCTAAAAGAGTACATATATACGAGTACGTGGATGTAATCATTTGAATTAATCATGAGACACAAACTGTATGAGACAATTCTCTTCTACCGTCTCTGAAATGAAATCAGCTGAGATAAAACGAACTGACGTTGGAACAGCAGTCACTAGACTGTGCTCCTTGACGTCAAATTCAGTAAACTTATATCAGCTATTCACCTGTAAACTTACCTCAATTTTCAAATCTCTTATCTAATGTAAATTATTATTTAAAACTTCGATTTTCTTTTTAAACGTGTAAGGAACTGAACAAGTTTTTACATAAATGATTACGTGCAAATCAAAAATTTTGTAGCTTATCTAACTTTTTTGTTTTTTTCTGGGATTGGTTACTTAGAATTAGTAGATGATCAATATAGCTGGCGGACAAATTTATTTGTAGCCTGGTCTAAGACCAAGCCAAGAGCCACCACATTTTCTAGTATAGGTATTAAAAAGTAAAGGCAACTGAGTGGTTACAGGTACCCACCCCATCAACATATATTTTATAAACAGATTATTTTTTATTGTTAAGCCCTTGGCATCATCTCACCTGATGGTAAGTGACGATGATGTCGAAGATGGAAGCGGGCTTACCAAAATTCCTAAACGCAATGGGGATCTGGCTATCTTATCTTCAAGCCGGAACACATCAATGCTGTTAACACTGATATTTGGCAGCAAGACTTAGATAAGATGGTGGTAACTAGCGAGTCGAGCTATGAAAATGTCCACCACCACCAGCCAAACCCAGTCTTACAAAGTTGACCCCGCCGGGTATCGAACCCGCGACCTCCCGGTGTGAAGCAAATGGACTAACCATTACGCCGCGGAGGCGGTTAAGCTATTTGGGGAAGAGGGAGTCTGAACAAGTCTTATTTTTTTACATGAGGGTGGGAGGGGTCTAGATTGTTCTTACGTGATCACAAAAGTAACAATGCGATTTCGATAGATACTCTTACGTAAGATGGGAAAGGGGGGACGGGATCATCCAAGACTTATATTTTTTACGTAGGGAAAACGAGAGTGAGAAAATAGTTATAATTGAGTTACGTATTGAATGAACAACCCGTTGTACTTAAAAATTGTACGTTATCATCATCATTCTGTATTAGTCCACTGCTGAAAGTAGGCCTCCCAAGCCTCGCCATTCATACCGATTATCAACCCCGCACATCCACCTTTCGCCAACAACCTTGCACAGATCATCGCTCGTCCTAGGCGGTGGGGCATCTACTACGTGTGCCTAACTCCACTCCAGAACTCACTTTACCAGCAGTTATCGCTTCTGCGAAAAATGTGTCTGGCCCATTGCCACTTCAATCGGCTAATTCGCTGAAATATTTCGGTCACATTGTACTTTATGTACTAGTTATTATATAGCTATTACCCAACTATAAATTTAACGTAGTTCAATAGTTTAGTAAATGTTATCTTATTTACCACTGTTCGTAAAAGCTAGGTCACACTAACGTTATAATAGCGTTTACTAAACGCGAAAATGGGCTCATTTATATGACCTAAATTTTTAATGAATAAATAAAGAAATGTCATATGAAGGTTTTCTTAACACCTAATTTGGTCAGTTGAAAACGTTTAATGGACTGTAACGTTAGTAAGCTATTACATTGCCGTAAAAACTTTAGCTAAAACTGTAATATAATGTCGTATAGTTTAGTCTTGCCGACGTAGCTAGGACCAGTTAATTATGATATATTAGTCGCACGACTAAAAAGTTAAATTAAAGACATCTATAGGACCTAGTAGTCATCTCATTACTATTATAAGACTGTAATCCGACTTAATGTCGTACAAGTCAAGACTTATATGACGTTTTTGCTTGTTGGTAATACCGTCTTATTCTTGGTAACGAATTTTGTTTTTGTTTTAATTTTGTACAACAATTGTGTTCCACTATTTTCTTATATGAGTGATATAGATTGTATGAATTACGTGAAACACAATTTTCATTGTCTAAACGATGCCACATAAAACAAAATGTGTTTACAAGATCTAAGATAGTAAATATACCTAACACGTGTCCATTATAAAAGTTTCTAAATGAACCTGTCTTGGGACTTTATAAGCTTTTCAAAAAATAACGGGTGGGGCTGTGTCGGGCCACACTGCCGTAGGTTTAACGTGAAACGTCTAGTTTTGGCGTCCTTTACCTTATAGGAAGGACACTTCGAGGTTTGAGTTTGTTACTTGGTTTTATGGAATTAAGCGCTATGGCTATGGAGCCTTAGCCTTGTCGTGAAACAGAAACAGATCTAAGTCTCATTTGTTACTTCCGTTACGATTCAGGTTTTTGCCTTAGTACCCCGTATAACTTTAAAGACGTTTCACGTCAAAAACATTTTTAGTATGATAAATCTTATATGATCCCTAAACATTGTGGAGAAGTGTATTTATATTTTCGTGTAAAGAGTTTAACGTATGTTTTACTTTAGACGGCATCTTTAAGCTCTTACCCATTAATAATAACCTCAAAGCCACATACTGACATTAAAGCTTGCAAAAACCCAGCGGTTCGTTTTCATTTCAGGCGAGCAGAACCTTCCTTCAGTGCTTCGACGACCCTCGCGAAGGCAGGTTGCGTCCTGCCCGCCCCAAAACACTTCGAAACTTTTCACTTATCAAATAATAAAAGAAAAAAGTGTCAAACCTACCTGAGATGACGTCAGAACTGCTCTTATAGTACCTATATTTTAACCAACCCCTCTCAAAAATGAAAGTAAAATTATCCTTTTGACCTAGAACTAAACAAAATGTTTTTTTAGCATTCAAAGTGTGTTTATTTTAACCTAATTTTTTGTTGTGATTGTGGAGTTGATTGTTCGCGTGCCCGAGTCAGCCAATTTATAGTGGCAAGGTATGTTACTTATAAACTCCATTACGGTAATATAGTAATTTGATTGAATCAAGTAGATTACGGTTCTCATATAAAATCAGAGACAAAAATATGCCTTATGCTGACATTTAATTTTGAAATTTGCTTAGGTTTTTTTTCTTTTTGAAGTGCAATGGAAAAAATTTAACTCGCGACACTGTTACGTTACCGCCTCCGTTACCAGGAACACTCGCAGGGTAAAAACTTATAACACTGTAAAAAAATCACTTATATCGGCACTCCCGGAGCGGTTAGATTAGATTAGGTTTTTTTTTCGAGTGAGGAAGGAGTGAACAAGGTACTGTGATGGCAAAAAAATCAAAGTTGAGATTTTGATGGGCATCGATTGTCTTACACTATCAGTCTAAAAAACAAAAAAACAAAAAAACTATTAGTGTTTTTTTATTATTAAATATTTAAGTGTGTTTGACTATATTATCTCACCTGATGGTAAGTGACGATGTAGTCGGAGATGGTACATGCAAACTTAAATAATGCCTATTCACTCCCTCCTTGAAGGTCCCCAAATTGAAGAAGGCGGGAATTCCACTCCATCGCTGTCCGCTCTAGGCAAGCGTATGTAAAGTTTATTGCTGTCTTGTGTAGTCCTGACTGTGGAAGGCTTCGCGAGAAAGTATGCAGAGCGTGGCTGTACTATTTACTTTAGGTACCTACAACAAGGTCATTCAAAGTATGAGCCGACGCTGTTATTAGCCTAGAAAAAAAAATGCTCTAGGCAAGCGTATGTAATGTTTATTCCTGTCTTGTGTAGTCCTGACTGTGAAAGGCTTCGCAAGAAAGTATGCAGAGCGTGGCTGTACTATTTACTTTAGGTACCTACAACAAGGTCATTCAAAGTATGAGCCGACGCTGTTATTAGCCTAGAAAAAAAAATGCTCTAGGCAAGCGTATGTAATGTTTATTGCTGTCTTGTGTAGTCCTGACTGTGGAAGGCTTCGCAAGAAAGTATGCAGAGCGTGGCTGTACTATTTACTTTAGGTACCTACAACAAGGTCATTCAAAGTATGAGCCGACGCTGTTATTAGCCTAGAAGCTGACCATTACTGCTACATAATAACTATTATAAGTAGTTCGATGTCAGAAACCAAATTAATAAAATATCCACGAAACGAAAAAGATATTGTGGGTTATATTTTATAGCACGCACTCTCCATATAAAAAGAGTCTTTCCACGTCTCGATATTATCCGATCGTAATGGTTTATTTAAGGTTTGGAGGTTTAGTTTTTTTTTAATTATTGATTAAAAGTGAACAAATCATGGAAAAAATTTATTTTGTATAAACAATGAACGACAAATAAATATTGAACTTATTTATTGTATCCAAAAAAGAAAAACCTATTAAGTTTTTGTTATGTCAGTAACATGTTTAATAGCTATTTATGCAACTGTTGCATAATGAGGGGTATTTAACACGAGTGTGGTTTATGAAACGAGCGCAGCGAGTTTCATAAAAGTATACACGAGTGTTAAATACTAATTATGTACAGTTGCATACAATAGTTTATCTACACTCATACAACAAATTTAAATTAAAGACAAAATAAAGTTTTGTATGGTACAATTATTAAAGGTTATATTTGCGGATGGAACCGATCCTTCTCGAGCATTTATAGTAGATGTAGATGGGATACTTGTAATAACGACTTACTTATTACAACGAATAACGAATTACATATTATACAAACTGCTTAAGGAAAAATACAAACGTTAATGGCGCGAAAATAAATTTGCAGTAATATCGCACCGCGCATGCGCGCCGCCAAGGTTGCGTTCCGAAACACGCTAGTGTGCTCAAATAGCAAGCATCTGCGTAAAAATTAAAAAAAAAAACTTCATTTTGTTACAACTTTGCGATAACGAAATGAAATTTGTATGAATCCTTAGTCACGGCTCCATCGAAAGGTATATCATTTGCTTAGCGTTTCTGATAAGTAAATGAAGGATTTACGACATGAGTGTAGATAAAAATCATTTTGATAGAATTATATTCAGAGGTGAAAAACCTTTTCTCTTTTTGTATGGAGAGTGCGTGCTATTCTTCCCTCTTAATATAAAGTACTCATAACAACATATCGCCTGAATTTGTATTTCCTTGCGCAGATATTTTGATTTTAATGGATAAAAAAGCAATTTTATGGGTTAGTATGTTATGGCTTACTGAGTTTGTGAGCAACATAACATTAATATCGAACATTATCAACGTGTAATAAAATTAATGTACGACCACTTATTTAAGACTTTTCCTGTATATGGAATACCATTTTTCTGTACCCTACCTACTAATATTATAAATGTGAAAGTTTGTATGTATATGTATATCTATGTATGGATGTTTGATACTCTTTCAGACAAAAACTACTGAACGTATCTGTCTGAATTTCGGTAGGTAGACAGATTAGGACCTGGATTATTATATAGGCTACATTTTCCACGCTCATGAGACGCTTGCGGCTCGCGCGCTGCGCACCCTCGAAGACAGTCATAGAAACTATGTTCACGCTAGCGAAGCCGCTGGCAAAATCTAGTGAGGAATAAAACCACTGAGGGAATTTTGGGGAAAGAGGGCACCGCAAGGGGGACGTCGGGGGAAACTGTTCTTAATATCATCTTAGAAGTCGCTCCTGCAAAGCGGCATTCCTTAATCATAAAGTGCAAGTCAAACTCGTAACTCCCCTTGCTAAAAGGTATCTTCTGTTACTACTAAACATCTCAGGTTATGATGCTTTTTGCTGGATTGCGAAGTTAAGTAATTAAGGCTTGCTAAGCGAATTTAAATGCAAGGGCGAAAGTTGTTTTTTTGTTTTTTCAGTCTAAATAATAAAATAGAAAATCTCAACCCACATGCTGAGCACATTCACTAGTATTTTATAAATTAGTTTATTATTTTCACATTCTTTTTGTATATTTAAGGACTTAAGTGGTCTATTAATAAATTAATAATTATTATAAAACACAAAGCCTACATTAATAAGTGATTACAAACCTGATTGATTCGAATCTTGATTGAATATATACATATATTTTTATGGAACATTATTTATAATCATATGATTGAAAAAGATAAGCCTCATAAACCCCGTGTGTGTCCATGCTAACTATAGTTTCTCTATAAATTAATAATTTGATTGCGTTTAGATGTGCGTCGCCTGATGATAAGTGCTGAGGAAGCCGAGGATGTATCACGCAATCTCAAATAGTGAATATTCACTCTCGTCTTGAAGATTCCTAAATTAAGGCCCTAACAAGGGCTGAATCACAATATTCAATTAAAATTATTGGAACTGCGTAAAGCTACCACTGTAGAAAAAACATAATGTAATATTCTTGAAGTAATAAAAAATAGGTTTAATTAAATACAATTGTAAAAAATGTATTACTTTGAATGTAAAAAAAATATCATGTAGTTACATTTTGTTTTTGGCATTATTTGCAAAACTTCTCGAAAACAAACATTGAATGAAACCCACACACAAAAATCGGCGACTTTAACACCTACCATTTTAATGGAACATATATTTAAAAACGCGTTGATTTGAATTTAAAGTGAATAGTGTTACGTTTGATATTATTTTATCACCTGCTCGGTTTGAGTCGTCTTAACGCCTTAAACGAAACGGGGAATACAGACGCCGGCAGGGAATTCTACTCCTTGACCATTAGAATGCCGTCCCCGACCACCGTCCATACAAATCTTAGTCTATTGATAATTTGAAAACAAGAAGTTTTTTCATAAAAAAATCCGTTTATTTACAATAAATTTATGTCCTTATATCGCTGTCTTTTTCAAATTAGTTTTAATGATTTTTACCCGGTTTTGTGCCAAGAATATTTTTTCCTTGTACATTGCTGGTAATGTAACTCTGTAATGTACGAGTAACAAAGGAAAAAAATGTATTTAAATAAAGATTATTATATTCAGTTATTCAAAATGCCCGCCTGATTTTCGACACATGCCTTCAACCTACGCGGCCAGTCGTTAAGTGAATCCAATTTAGAAAATTTGGAGTCACTGAAGGTGAAAATTTGCCAAACGCAGATCTTCTCCTCTAAATACTGCCACATACTGTAATTCAACGGATTCGAGTCTGGGTGGAGAAGAGCCATTCTAAGATTCCGCCTCAGTTAAAAAAGCAAGAAGTACTCAAAACGCGTGATATCTATTTTATCAAGCACAAGGAATGGCCGTCCTTCAGCCCAAACTTGATTCTGTTGGATTACAAAATGTGGCAGTATCAAGAGGAGAAGATCTGTAATAAACCCCATCTGAATTTGAAGTCACTGAAGGCATCGCTCATTTAAGCAGCTACTGTTATTGACATGGAAGTCGTGCGTGCTGCTAATGATGACTGGCCGCGTAGTAGGTTGAAGGCATGTGTCGAAAATCAGGTGGGCATTTTGAGTAACCGTATAAATATATTTTTTTACATAAAAAATAACCTGCGTCAAGACATGTGACAGAACTTATCACCCGACTTAGTAAACACCACATTATAAAACTGGCAAGCTGCGCGTGATATCGATTTTATCAAGCCCTCCTCCAGTCCAGACTTGATTCCATTGGTTTACAAAATGTGGCAGTATTTAGAGGAGAAGATATGTGATAAACCCCATCTAAGTTTGGAGTCACTGAAGGCATCCCTCATTAAAGCAGCCGCTGTTATTGACATGGAAGTTGTGCGTGCTGCTATTGGCCGCGTAGGTTGAGGGCATGTGTCGAAAATCAGGTGGGCATTTGAATATAATAATCTGTATTTTACTAACTTTTTTCATATACGAATTGTGTACTTATAAACTAATCTGCGACATTTATTTCGCACAAGACATGTGACAGAACTTATCACCCGACCTAGTACATACAGTGTGTATCGGATAGTGTTACCGATATTTTAAGGGCATGTAATACACCACATTTTATAGACGAAAAATCGCCATAGGGGGTCGCATCCTTCTCTCCTCTAATTGGAAGCCATTTTTATTTTAAATTTATTTTTTTGTATATAATAGCTGCCATTTAGAGGGGAGACGGATGCGACGAAGGTTTTTCGTCGATAAAATGTGGTGTTAATACATGCCCTCAAAATATCGGTAACCGGATCTTTAAATAAAAAAAACTTCTTGTTTTCAAATTATCAGTAGACTACGATTTGTATGGACGGCGGCGGCCGAGGACGGCAAAACTTTGTTGCCAACAGCGATGCCTTAATAATATCTTTATTTTTACTTTTTTATGTAACTTGGCAACTTTAATTAATTAAACCGCCAACCAAACAAAGCTTACCTTTTCAAAAATATATGTAAATCTATGTTTACATATTATAAAACAAAGTCCCCCGTCCCATCTGTCTGTCTAAACGCGATAAACTCAAAAACTACTGAACGGATTTTTATACGATTTTCACCAATGGACGAAGTGAGTCATGAAGAACAGCTCGCGCACCGCGGACCCTCTTGTATAAAATGTAATTGATGAGTGAAAATTTGCCAAGTTTTGTACATAAGTTAGTTATTTTAAGTTACAGTGTGGATACATTTTCAAGAAAACTGTGTTGTCACTAAATAATAGTGATTCGGGTTTTTATGGCAGTGGGCTTTACACAAAGTTCGTAGAACAAATGGCCGTTGGGGCAGTAAAGTTCTCTAGTGGTAACCGTGCACCAGAAAACGTAGCGTATACACTCCTTCCACTCAGTGGACCGATGACCTGGTGAAGGTCGCGGGAAACTGATGGATGCGGGCAGACCAGAAGTTATCGTGAAAATCCTTGGGGGAGAGGCCTATGTGGCTGGTATGAAGATATGAATGAACGAATGAAGGTTTTCATAGTAACTGTAAAATTCGCTAATCTTTTATAAAATAAAGTATTTCAAAAATGCCATGCATGTATTCACAAACTATTATTTCGTGACTGGCTTATGTGTATATAATTTAATTAGAATCGGCCCATCCATTTTCAAGAAGTAGTAATCTTTAAGTTTGTTTGGGAATCGATTTAGTGAATACGCTCTTTTGTAAATTTTATATTACTTGGAGAAGTCTATAATGAATATGTCAGTTTGAACTAGGGGTACCCATTAAGATCTCTGCACATTTTTGTATCAAATTATTGGCTTTCTTTCACATTTAATTATGTTTCTGTGGGTTTGTAGGATTCTGTTCAACAACAAAAAAACGGAACCCACGATCACTCGTGTGTTTGTCTGTCTGTCCGTCCGTCTAACACAGCTAATTTGGAACGAATCTACTGGAACAAATCAGTTGAAATTTGGTAGGATGGTGTAATCCGATGACCCAAACACAGATGTGCAAAGTAAATTAATACATTTTTTAAATAAAGGTCATTTTCAGGGGAAAAATTAGGAAATTTAAAAAAAAAGTTTTGCAAAACTTACTGTGTCATATATCAAATGAAAAGACTCCTTATGAGGATTTTAAATATATTTTTGTTATTATTGTAAAAGTTTTGATTTTATTCATGAAAGAAGACGAAAATTGACCCCCCCCCCCCTGATCTCCGAAACTACTGAGCCTAAAATTTTGAAAAAAATACAAAATATAGTTTATTGCTTGTAGATTACAGGAAAACCTATAAGAATTATATCAATTGAAAATAAAGTGGTAAACTCAACATAATACGTTCACTTACGGAAAATAGTTCACTAAAACACCACTAGATAGCGCTAGTAGTATTTTTCTGTTGCTCGTGTTTGTGTCTTGTTTGTGATGTGAATAGGTTTCATTGTCATAGTTGTGAGGAGAGGTGTGAAGTGGTATGGAACATTCATACCGCGACTCCAACTCGCACTTATCTGGTTTATTTAACCTAAAATTTCTGTGTGCCAAACGGCTATCCTGTACATCGATCTGCGATTATTTTTTTGCGTAGACCGACCACTATACGGGCGCTGGATTGGTCGCGTTTCGTCCCCTGGACGTCGTTGGTTACGTTTCGGCCTTTTTGTTTCCCGAGGTCAAACTAGCAACCCTTTTAGTTTCATCATGTCCGTCTGTCTATCTATCTGGTTAACGGTATGTCACAGCCGTTTTATTCAGACTACTCGTATTAAAGCTTTAAAGCTCAAATTTGGTACGCTTTTAAAAATCTGTGACGCCTATAAACATATGAAGTTAAATCTGTAAAAATATTAGTGTACATACAAGTGAAGGTATTTTTTTTATTCAAGTATACCATCGTGTGGAGTATCGTTGAACATTTTTTTTATAAATTATTAGTTTTTGCCACTTGAGCTTTCAAGTTTTGGTGTTTGTTAGTATTACATGTGTCCACCCCTTACTATAGCTAAACCTTCATTTTAGAAAATCTGACAAGTATTGCAAATAAATTATAAATTTACACGGAAAATTATCTCGGCTATTTACACTTTCTTAGTTCAGGTATTTTAGTCGACCAACTTATTAGATTTGTAAAAATTTCATAGTTTCACCATACAAAATTTTTTAAAACAACCGCAAAAATAACTTTGCTTTTTCTAAATATTTATTTTCCGCAAACAGTATAGAACCTTACTTAGCATGGTCTGATATGCACTTGAGCATTTTTTCCATTAAGGCAAAGAAATAGTGTTAATAGTCTGAGATTATTTCTATATTATCAATAAGTATCATTTTATTGTATATGTCGCAGGATAATTTGATAATCCGTCGTTTCGCGAAAATCCTAGGAAAATTGGATACTATGGAGTAGAAAACTCCTAATAAAACCAAGTCGGACGGAGCCCCGCTATGCGGGGCTCCTTTTTACGGTAGAAAAAGACATGCTAACATAACCTATCCTATTTAACGAAGCGGGGCTCCGTCCGACTTGGTTTTATTAGGAGTTTTCTACTCCATAGTATCCAATTTTCCTAGGATTTTCGCGAAACGACGGATTATCAAATTATCCTGCGACATATACAACATATTAAATTATTATTTTTTATATTATTTCCTAATATAACTTGTTTAATATGTAAGCCATACAATAAATATCTAATTCATTCAATTCGAAGGATTGGTCGCGTGTCCCTAAGCACTTTATGTTTTCGGTTTTCTAAGAAAACGAAATAAGACCACGACATAATATCATTAATCTGCAAAGAAAGTAGTAAATGTTCACAATCCATCTTTGGCCTATTGAGATGATATTTTAAGTGACTGGGACGCTTATCGGCGTTATGGATACTCGGAGTACAATAGTTTTAATATTCATGGTTCATTATTAGTCAGAGACGGCTCTTCCTGCACAGCAGGATTAAGCCTGAACTACGAGTATGATTCACAAATCATAATAGGTCGGGGAAAAGTTTCTTCGTATTTTGTAAGTATAAGTTTATTAGAATATTGTAAAGAGGAAAGAATTGTATTTTTGTATGTTTGTAACGAATAAACTCAAAAACTACTGGATCGGTTTCAAAAATTCTTTCACTGTTAGACTGTAGATCTCTACCAAAACTTCAATATGTAACCCAGTGTTAAAAAAATTAGCCATAAAATGTCTTTCATCACATGCATTGTAGGAACAAAAAAATGTTTACAATAGAACAAAAAAATGTTTACAATACTAAAGAACATATCAGTATGTACAAAAAACTTTCCGATACCATATATCCAACTATTGTACTCGTAGTTATGTCACTAAAACTCCTTTTTAACCTTTTTTATAGTTGATAGAAATGCCGACCAAAATCAGACCATGTTATTCATACCTTTGTATTAATCCTTAAGTAAATAAATCATTTCGTATTCAAGACTATTTCAAGTAGGTAGGTTTAGAGTGTTGGACTGCTCTTAAGAAGCAGGAACAACAAATACATACGGCAGATATGAAAAAGCTGAGGTGGGCAGGTGGGCTTACACGCCTGGATAAAATACGAAATGAATATGTCAGAGGATCCTTTAAGGTAGCCCCAATAACTGACAAGATGAAAGAAGGGAGACTCCGCTGGTATGGCCACGTAATGAGAAGGGAGGAGAGCTACTCTGTAAAGACTGTGCTCAACATTAAAACACAGCCTAAGAGAAGAGGCAGGCCACCTGCTACGTGGTGGTTAACTGTTGAGAGGGACCTAAAGGCCCAAGATATTTCGCCAATGACAACCCGGGACGGAAGGTCCTGGCGCCGCTGCACAAGGAGGCTCGTCCCTAGATGAACTGGGAATATGGGCAAGGACAAGAAGAGTATTCAAGACTATTTCAATACCTGTAGATTAATTCTTGAATTATTCAAATCGGACGTTGTATCCAAAAGATATTATGAATTTAAAAATGTCTATCTAAACAAAATATAAAGGCGCAGATCCACCGCGGCGCATGCTGTGCACGGGCACGCTGCGCATTTAAGCTGCGTGGATTCATTTGTTCGGAAACGTCGCCCACCACCACGGCCCACGAAGAGGCTACGCACGTGTTTTTGCAACAATGTGCAATCTACGGAATTAAAAAAAACAAAGAACTTTTCGAACAAATGAATCCACGCAGCTAAAATGCGCCGCGTGCTCGTGCACAGCATGGACAACGCTTTGTGGAACATGACGTGTATCGCATGCACAGCGTGCATGGCGTTGACAGCGTTGAGATATGTAGCACCTATTCGAGCAAGCCACGCGTGTATCAATGTCGTCACGTCAATTGATGCGTAGCGTGTCCGAGGGTTGAAGAGTGGACACCATCACATACATTTTATTGCAAAGCGAAGCTTAACACACGTGCGCCAATATAATATAGCCAAACTAGCTCTTTCCCGCGGCTTCGCCCGCGCAGATCCCATTTTTTGCCTTTCCCGTGGGAATTTCTACTTTTTAAGCTATTGTATAGCTTTTATCGCGGGCTTGAGGGCACCAAATCAAGAAATTTCGTAACGAAAATAAAACCTGACACCCCAAAAATATAAATATATATATATATTGAGTTTTAAAAACTTACAGTGCCATCTATCTATCCATCATGATGATGATGGTGATGGTGGTGATGGTGAGGGGGATGGTGAGGGGGATGGTGCGGGGATGGTGCGGTGAATGGTGAGGGGATGGTGCGGTGAATGGTGAGGGGATGGTGCGGTGAATGGTGAGGGGGATGGTAAGGGAGATGGTGAGGGGGATGGTGAGTGGGATGGTAAGGGGGTTGGTGAGGGGGACGGTGAGGGGTTGGTGAGGGAGATGGTAAGAGGGATGGTTAGGGGATGGTGAGGGGGATGATGATGATGATGATGATTAACTTTCTTAGTGTAATTTATTACATAAACATCCCACGCCCCAAGGACTATATGGTACTGGTAAATACTGTTTATTAAAAAAAAAAAAAATTATTATAATTGCATAAGTTGATAAAAAATGCTATGCAGTAGCTTTACCGCGGCAGTCCCCGAGTGCCACACGTCTTTTTTTTTCTTAGCGATGCTATCGGTATGCCTATTTCAACCCGATCCGTCCAGTGGTTTGAGGTGTGCGTTGGTAGATCAGTCAGTCATGGTCTCCTTCTATACATACATATTTCATAGTTCTAAATAAAATAATCTCTAGTCAAAGAGAGGAAGTGTAACGTAATATGGAAAAAAAACTATTAAAATTCATGAAAAAAATGCTAGAAATTCGGGAAAAACTAATAGCAATTTCACTACACAGAAGTTTTGACTTACTCGTATTTGTAAACTGAACAGAAGAGGCTACGCACGTGTTTTTGCAAGAATGTGCAATCTACGGAATTAAAAAAAACAAAGAACTTTTCGAACAAATGAATCCACGCAGTTAAAATGCACCGCGTGCTCGTGCACAGCATGGGCAACGCTTTGTGGAACACGCTGTGTACCGCATGCACAGCGTGCATGGCGTTGACGGCTTTGAGCTATGTAGCACCTATTCGAGCAAGCCACGCGTGTATCAATGACGTCACGTCAATTGATGCGTAGCGTGTCCGAGGGTTGAAGAGTGGACACGATCACATACATTTTATTGCAAAGCAAATCTTAACACAAGTGCGCAGCCTTTGGTGTACCGCGGTAGGTCTGAGCCTTTGCCACGCCGTGGCCGGTGAGGTCCCACGCAGCACAGCGGGTAATGCGGCGAGGGAGAGGGGCGTGCACATCTATGAAACGTGTAGCCCGCGCGGCTCAGATGCACGGTCGGCTACCTACGCAGCGGACGTAAACATACATATACTAAAATTTTATCCCAGTGTTTAAAAAATGAATGTCGACCTGTGCAAAGCCGGGACGGGCTGCTAGTAATATGATAAAATCAAAAAGGGGAACATTCAAAATTGTAATAAAAATAAAAAAATCCTGCCATTTTTCCATTGTTTTCAATGTCTACGAAAATGAATGAAAGTAACGAAGAATTTCGTTAAATTTTTAAATATTGTTAAATTATTTTTTTACTACCTAAATCCTTTAAAGTACCTACAAGCTTTACTTTGAAATGAATTTTAATTATTTCGTATTTTTCTCAACAAACTCTTGCATTATACCTATATCATGGGGGTGCATAGAAAAATAACTGATGCGCCATCTTTGGGAGTCCGCCATATTGGATTTAGAATGACGTCACTTAGGTAACCAAACTTAACGTGTATGCATCAGCTCAATCAGAAATCCGGAAGGGGTGGTGGTAATTTATCTTCCAAGGTTTGTAACAAACAGACAGACTGACTAACATGGCAAGCTAATGTAAATCTTGTAAAACTTAAAAAAAATCGTCAAAAAACCTACAAAAAGTAGGAAATAATATGTTTTGACCCTTTAAGTTTAATGTAAGTAGTTATATTTTGATCTAAGTGTCGTCGCGTAGGAGGACCGCTTAGTTGTGAAATTATTATGTACCTAAAACAGTTGTATTCTGTTTTTTTTGTAGGTTTTTGTCGGGTTTTTTTTGAAATTTTTGCAAGAATTACATTAGCTTGCCATGTTAGTTAGTCTGTCTGTTAGTTCGGTACAAATCTTGTAAGTTAAAGCGTTTTCAATCTGGAAAGTTTAACGTTCAAGATACAGCTCGCTTTGATCGCCCTTTTCAAATTTGCATACAAAATACAAGTAAACTTTTTTCAATACAGTTGCTCGAAAATTGGTACTTTATATGCTAGTTTACTGTGCGCAAAATTGATTTTACCACACACGAGCTTCTTACTTTGCCACTTTTTTTATTTAGTAGCTCTGATAAACAAGACATTTCTAGCAAATAAAAAATATAATAACCAAAGATACATAATTCTTTAAGACTTTTGATAGGAGAATTTTAAAAGAAGGTTGTTCTTCCGTGAGGTTAGTACATACATGACGCTAGCTGATTGGATTCTCTTTGGGATATATTTTTGTAAAGAAAAGAGAATAAATACGAATGAAACGCATAGGTTACACCAAGGAATTGGTCATCTTTTCCAAGGAGGTTTTAGTACTTAAAATAATATTATTCCAAGTCTTATTGTAGTCTATTTATGATAATACTAGCTTTTTCCCGCGGCTCCGCCCGCGTTGACATCGTTTTTATGACTGTCTTTAAGGGTGATTAGTAAATTATGTCGTTTCCCACCTACTCAACCATCTCTGTGCAAAAAATCACAACAATCGAGTATTTTTTTAGTTTCCTCAGGAAGTGCATCAGATTATGCTATTTTCCCGGGATAAAAAGTAGCCTATGTCCCTCCCCGTGACACAGGCTACCTGTATGCCAAATTTCATAAAGATTACGTCAAGGCGCTGAAGCGTGAAAAGGTAACAAACAAACAAACACATTTTCACATTTAGTATTAGTAAGGATTGAAAAAAACTTACGCATGCGTACGTGTGCTAGCTTAAACATGGCGCAATTTTTGTAAAACTGAATTGAGACGTTTTAGTTGTGAAAACAAATAAAATTATGATTAGTTAATATACGTGTAATAAAAAATATACTTATGTGAATGTATAAGATAAAACTAAGTGAAATTACTCCCCGGACACTTAAAATGAGCCACAAGTCGCGTAAAATGAACTTTGGTTGCCGAAACCTTGTTACGTATGTATCCATGTATTTTGTTTTTCTGTGACGGTCGTTTTTTATTGTACCGGTTTTCTAACAACTTTATTGAAAAACGTTGTATGATACATGGGTGTAAAAGAAAATAACAAATTCGTGACGATTTTATGTCACTCGTTTGTTATTGACCTATAACACCATAAATAACTATTCTAGAACTCATATTCAATCGGAAAAGTAAGAAAATAAACATGATAAACACACTTATCAACAGGATGTAATAAAATCGGTGTAGAAGCCGTTAAATAGGGCCTCTACTCATAATATGAAAAACTTTCCCCAAGGAACCCATAATCACTCGTAAAAAAATTAAACCCTTCATACAAATCTATTATGTGATTGATTTGTATGGGCGGCGATTTTTTTATTCCATATGGCTTTTTTAAAGTTATTAAGTACCAATGATGAGTGGAAAGGAGTCCAGTTAACGGATCCCACACCATTTTTTTTGGCACCTTTTTTTTTAAATTAGAGAAGCTTTTTTACCTTGCAATGTTTGTATGTATGTATGTAAGTTAACTTGAATAGGACAAATTTTGCAAACGATTTTATAGCGACTTCCAGGGGCCCCGTTTGAGCTGAAATTTGGTATGAAGCCGTATTCCCGGTGACAATAGTCACAACGAATGCAAAAAAACAGTGATTGAATGGCTGAAAAGTCTAAACTATGACGAGGTAGAAGACCTACTTACACACAAATCCTGATGACACTTGCAAATTTACTCCCTCACTATATCCTTCCCTGTCGCACACACAAACACACACACACCCACCCACACATCCACACACACACATACATATACACATACACAAACACACAGCCGCGAGCTTGCGCCTTCTATAAACTACTAATTTTAAATTTAATTATTATTTTTCAATTATTATTACTATTTCTTTGAATCTGTCTTAGAGTAACTATTTATGTACCCATGTTTTTGGTAAAGAAGAGCGAATACTTCTGACACAAGCAGTTTAACATTGCTTAAAAGAAGTATTCAGAAACTGTATACTATTTGTAAACTCAATGAAGAAATAAACAATAATTTATTTTTATTTTATTTTTATTTATTTTTTAATAGATCCTTTTGGTATTTTGAAGTTGATCTCATGAGATCAGTAGTTCGTCATGACGAACTTTTAAGGTGAAATCAAGTCCAATGATCGTCTTTTATTTTAAATAGAATCGTAAGAAATACTGTACTCGCCTTTTTTTATTATTTGGAAACGTGTATTTACGTACGTTACATCACGGAAAGTTTAAACAATAAAATTCCAATCGTTTCTATCTTTCTTGACTTGAGTAAGGCTTTCGATTTTGTTAATCATTCTATTTTACTTAGTAAGTTATATAATTATGGGATTAGGGGTCAAGCTCATTCGTGGCTAAAGAGCTACCTTGAAAACCGGTTGCAATCTACTGAAATCAAAAAGATTAATAATTCACAATTGAACTCTTATAGATCTACTTTTAAGTTAATTAGTTGTGGTGTACCACAAGGCAGTATTCTAGGCCTACTGTTATTCCTGTGCTATATAAATAACTTGCCAAATGTTTTGAAGGGGGAACACAGGTGTATCATTTATGCTGATGATACAACTATCTTAGTTAGAAACAATTCTAAAAATAACTTTGACATGGAAATTAACAAAACATTATCTAAAGTTACTGACTGGCTAAATAAAAATAATCTGAAATTAAACATTGATAAAACTCATTTCATGCAATTTAGAACTTATAACTCTGTTGACATTCCGCCTAGTGTACATTGTAATGATAAACGAATTATTAATAAATTAACAACAATTTTTTTAGGTTTCATGTTAGACATTTATTGTGAATAGAAAAGTCATGTAGATAGTGTTTGTAAAAGAGTTAACAAATTTGTATTTGCATTAAGGCGATTAAGTAGGGTTTCATCTAGGGAAGTTGCTCTTACAGCCTATCATGGTTATGTATCTTCTGTGTTGAGTTACGGACTTTTGTTGTGGGGTAATTCGGTTGAATCTGAAAGGCATTTATAGCACAAAAAAATTTTTACTGCAGTATGTAGAACCCCTAATGGAAATAGGGATTCATGTAAACCCTTGCTTAAGGCAATCCGAGTGTTTCCACTTCCACATTACACGTCATAAAGATTGACTCTATCTTCCCTATTCAAGTGTAAATGTCCACAAGCATAATTCCTTCAGTATGGCAATATGTGTTTACAACAACCTCTCTATCCATATTAAAAATTGTTCAAATTTTAGTTTTGAATCTACATTAACCGAATGGCTACAAAACAAGTGTTACTATTCAGTAAAATAATTTCTCAGTGGCAAAAATTTATGAAAGTTCTTGAAACCTAGGTTATATTATAATATGTATATTTGCATGCCATTGATGGTGGAACATAAGATACCTTAAATTTAAGAACACCATGTATTTAACTATGTTCTGGCAAATAAATGCTTTGACTTTGACTTTATAAGATGTGATGTTGGAGAAGAATTCTTGAAATATTATTGACTGAATTCTGTACCAATCAATCAATTCTTTAAGAACATTGTATGTCTATTGTCTATGATAAGTAAAGTCTTGTATTTTTTTGGACACATACTTAGGTGTGGAGATATGTCCATTGAGCATTTGGTCATTCAAGAAAAATTTAGGGCACCAGAGCACGCGGCACATGCCCCATGTACTGGACAGCCCAGATGAAGTCTGCTGTGGGAATGCCACTAAATAAATGCACCAAAAAAGCTGTGTTGAGCGAGGAATGACGATGTGTTGTCCAACAGCCACACATGTGGGTCAAATAATGACCAAGAGTAAACCGATTAAGAAGGAGAAAACCGACTTCAATTCCAATAGCCAAGTACAAGTTTTCATTTTTTTTATTATGTAAATTTTCTAAATAAGTACTTAACCAATTTTAAGAAAATTTATATGAGACCAAGAAGAACACATAATCTATCATTTAAAAAAGAAAAATCATTAAAATCGTTTTACAATTGGCGAAAAAAATAAGTACACAAGTAAACATCAATAAAATTCACAGTTGTATTAGGAACCTCTTCCTTTTTTAGATTTCGGTTGAAAATTTTATTGTACGAACATTGATTTTTACCTGTAATGTTTACTATTGGTTCAAAAGACTTTTAAAGAGCCGTTAACTGGGGCTTCTACTCATCATACTGAACATAACGATAATCGGAAACCCCAGTTTCGGCTTTTAAACCATTTTTCTTCGTTGTTTTCTAAATATCTCCCTGTACTCGTAGATCTAACTAGTCAGGTAGCTACTTATGTGCCTAACTGCGCGCATAGCGCGTTCGATATTCCTTATTGTGTAACAAAGCCTTCCGAACTTCGGATATTCACGACAAGGTCGACGTTAGAAGCCAGATAAGGAGCTTTTGTTAAATCACAGCAATACCTATACTAACATCGGCTTCGTTGGAAACACAGGTTGGCTTTAGGACCTGGACCACCTAGACAGTATTATCAGGAATGTGTTTAAGATTATTATACTTCTTTGACTTTATAATAAATAACATTATAGTGAGTTAAAGTGGATGATAAATGTCGAATTTAGGTCACTTCAGTCAGCGTCTTAACCCTTTCCGGCCCGATCTTGAAGGGAATGTGCTTTTTAAATGAAACATAATATATTATTACTTTAACGGTGAAGGAAAACATCGTGAGAAAACCTGCACATGTGATTCCAGATGTGTATGAGTGTCGCGTAGCACACGTCCGTAGGTGTAAATCTAAATGCCCTACACGTGACCGCGGGTGATGCTGAGTGCAACACCAGACAACTGCCGTCTATCCCATGGATAGCACGGTTAAATGTGCCACACGATAAAAGAAAGAGATAAATACTAAGTGTTTAATAAGGTTCAAACTTGTTTGTATTTTGAACGCATGATCATTTAAGGTGTGCCGAAAAGGGTTAGGCCTGCCAAGGGTGGCAAGCCGATGAGGCCTATGTCCAGCAGTGGTCGTATTGAATGATCAACGTTATGACTAGCATCACATGCCAAAGCAGGCTGATTATAGCGTCTTATGCTTTAGGTAGGTATCTAGGTTCTGTATGCTCAGATAAGGGAATCCGCTTGCAAATATGCCATCTGTCGTTATTTTAGGATTAACCCAACTCTCACTTTATTCACCTTCTGAGTTGTGTCTATCTTTCCCCTGACCCGGTCAGTGGGAGCTGGGCCTTACATTACCATTTCGGAGAACAATCGAGCCTTCCTAACTTAGTCTACGTGCATGGCATCTTAGTATTTAAGGAATAATACCAAGCCTTTCGGAGGTACCGCCATACGCTGAACCTCGCCCATGCCAGTCTATTCAAATCTTAACAATGTAACGTCGGGACAAAATTAATTATTAGGTATACTAAAAGGATAGAGGGTCGTAGCTCAGCGGTGGCTGGCACCGGCACAAAACCAGCAGGGGAATACGTGCGTGCAGTGAAAAACAAAGTTTTACTTCTTGTCATTATTTGACTAGCGAATTAATTTAATTCAGAGGCCAAGACTAGACGGTTCGATGTACAAGAGTAACCAAGATAAATTACCTAACATATGTTCTTGCAAACTAAGACAAGTGCCTTAAGGTAGCATTTTATTTCTGTTTATCGCATTCAAGGCGTGATCGGTTTATATGGAGGATATTTTCCATATTTTAAGATCTGATCCTCAATTTTGGTCCCCAATAACGCATAAGTGGGTCTTAGATCATTCTGTACCTATACTATATCACGACACCTCATGTTACGTCACATCACGTTACGTCACATCACGTCACGTCACGTGACATCTGGTTAAGTTACCTCATGTCATTTCACGTCACTTCGTGTTACATTACGTCACGTAATATCACATCACGTCACATCACATCAAATCATGTCTCATCATCTTATTTATAAAGATAGTAGGGTAAATTACGGTATACCCTATCCCATTTATTTATGGTTTTTTGTTTACCAATGTGAGCTATGCGAGACAAATGTTTTTCTTTATTACAAACCTTCCTTGGCGTGTATACAACAAATCAACAATTTTTCAATTCATCAACTAAGAAATCGATCGAGCTGTTTTCGAGTTTTAGCGAGACTAACGAACAGCAGTAACTAACGAACTATAGTTTGGACCGACAGACAGACGGACAGACGTTGTTTGTTACCTTTATATATTTTGGACTAGGATGCAGAACCCTAATAACGGACAAAGCACTTTTAAGCACCTGCGAGCTTTTCTGAACGGGAAAAAAATGAAAAATCGCTTCGTTGAATGCCTTTTAGTAGGCCGTTTGTGAATTATGCAACGCTATTTTTGCTGCATCCGGTAGCAGACGCGGCGCTGAACAAAAGCTCTAAATCATCGAGCTTGATCTACAGTCGTGCTGACCGCTCGCCGTCAGCTTACAACAGTTGTAGTATAACATTTATTTACCATTTTCTTAATAAAACTACGTCAATATAAGGCAACTTTTGCATAATTTAAAACGCTAAACACGTTAAAAAACCGACTTCCATCGCAACAACTTCGGACAATTTTGCATTATTATTTTGGTTTTTGTTAATTTTCTAATAAAGTTCTACACCGATTTTGATAAAATTTATATGGGACTACACGGGAAGCACTAGCTTTCGAATAAAAAAAGAATAATCAAAATCGGTTTACCCAGTCGAAAGTTCTGAGGTAACACACATAAAAAAACATACAGTCGAATTGAGAACCTCCTCCTTTTTGGAAGTCGCTTGAAAAGAAGTATATGTATTAAAATTTTGTAGTAAATTGGTAACGAATTAACGGCTGTTGCGCCTACTGTTATCCTTGGAAAAGTAATTATTGTCTATAGTGCTCTTTATTATCAAAAAATTAGGTTACTTTTTGATGACCTATTCGTTAGTATTATTTAATTATCGATCAAATTAAAATCACGTTGATTTTCCCACGCTACTTAACCATTTCTCAGCTACACCCCATAGCAGTGAAGTTGTGATATCGACCGGTGCCACTTGCGTTGCGACCACGGGGGCCGCGGCCTAACGACCGTTCCGTTATCGATTCCACCACAAAACGCCATTGCTACACAGAGGCCTAGACCATGGGTACATTTAGTATTCCGTGGTACAACCAGTTGGACAAAGCAGTTAGACCATGGGTCGGGAGCCGGCCTAGCAGCTTAGCTAGCACAAAGATTTCGAGAAGACTTCATTAAATCTTTGGATTAAATAACACAATGTTACAAAAACAATTATCTGTGGATCCGTTCTTTGTCTGATATCCATTACTTATCTCTTTGGTTTGGTTACTTTTCGATTTCGAACGGTTCTGAAAAACAAAACCAAAAAGTCAAAACCTTACAGTCTATTTCACGTATGTTTAACCGCCTCCGTGGCGTAATGGTTAGTCCATTCGCTTCACACCAGGAGGTCGCGGGTTCGATTCCCGGTGGGGTCAACTTGTAAGATTTGGTTTGGTTGGTGGTAGGGCATTTTCTAAGCCCGCCTGGCTAGCTACCACCATCTTATCTAAGTATTGCCGCCTAACACAAGTGATGTGGTCCGGCTTGAAGACAAGATAGCCAGTTCTTCATTGCGTTGGGGAATCTTGGTAAGCCCACTTCCACATTTGGCATCATCGTCACTTACCATCAGGTGAGATGATGACAAGGGCTTACCAATTGTAAATAAAGAAAATAAAAAATGTAGATGACGGTGAGCGGGCAGCGCAAGATCGGTCGTCGTGGAAATCCTTGGGGGAAAACTCTGTCCAGCTGTGGAGTTCTTTCGGTTGATATGATGATGATGAGATGAAGCTTGAACAATTGGGTAGTTGACTGCATCGAAAATGAGCAATGAAACAAAATTCACAAAACTCATAAAATTCTGTGATTTCAAAAAAAATACATATAAATTTCATTATTTTATTTAAATTAAATATCATTACATGTCAAGAAAATAAAATAACGGCAACGTGAAAAAGTATAACTTTATTGTTCAATATTTCAAAAATTACAAAAACCTACAAAAAACAATCTCTTTTTTTACAGTCCGTAAAAAGTAAGACTGATGAATAGTAGGCAACTACCAAATTTTAGCCTACACTTTAGTCCTGTCGAATTCCTTATAAATAGATCACAATAAAGACCATGCTTAAGGGTCTCCAGGAGGCTCGACTTTCCATACAAACGTAGTTCCGCTTACAAAAACTACATACTTGATTGAATCCAAACTTTGCAAATATTAAGTATACACATATCGATGTTTGAAATTAGTTTTCGATGTACTAATATAAAACGGAAAAAAATAAGAGCAGTTTTGAACTTTCAGTACAAAACTAATTTAAGCCTTTATTTAGTTATGTTTTAATTTACTACGATAAAAACTAATTTCAAACATCGATATGTGTCTACTTAACATATGCGAGAAGTTTGGATTCGATCCGGCATGAAGTCTTTGTATGAAAGCGAAACTAAGTTTGTATGGAAACGCGAGCAATGTTTTTAACTGTTTGAGCACATCTTTTAGCTAACAATTTCATATTAATAAATTCAAATAAATTATCACACTAAATTTGTCACGCACCTTTTTAAATAAAATAGAATTTAGTAGAAAAACATTATCAACATTGAGTAGTGTTTTCTTACAAGATATTAAAACATAGTCCTATTAGTAGTTTATGAAACTGTTGCATAATAAGACCAAATTATGTGCAGTTTCATACACTACTTTATCTTATCTCATACATTGGGATTGAATCAACTAAAATACAAAGATCAAAGTTAAGAGTAATAAAAAAATCCCACGAAATTCAGTAAGTACCTACAGCAAAACGTGTCATAGCGCTGAATTCCAGCGCATCACCGCGCTTGCACTAAAGCGGACGGTGTCACAGACAGATAAAAACAATGCTTTTACTAATCGCAGACATTTTTAAACAAGAATAAAAATTATCCACGAAATTCAGTATCTACAACAAAATTCAATGAAAAACCAACACATCACCGCGCATGCGTTAAAGCGGGCGCTGTCACAGACAAGTAAAAATTGGAATGAAAACTTTTTGTATTGCTGTAAAAATGGCGCGAACCGCATGTGCGTTCCAATAAAAAAAAAATGTTATGGAACTTCGTTGGTGATATTATCACTTTGGTTGAACTTGTATCGTAATGGAAAAAAATTACATTATAACATTATTTCTCTAACAAAATAATGTTATAATGTATTATTTTTTTAATTACGGTATTGTGTTTAAAAAGTATGCCAATATAAACTCGTTTTGAAGTTGATAATGCGAACTTTACGATATGAGAGTAGATAAACGAATTTTAACTACCTCTGTGGCGTAAAGAGTATGTCCATTAGCTTCACATCAGAAGATCGCGCGTTAGATTCCCAAAAGAGTCTAACTTTGTAAGACTCGGTTTGGTAGGTGGAAGGACATTTTCTAAGCCCTCCTGGCTAGCTAACAACATCTTATCTAAGTCTTGCTACCAATCATCAATGCTAACAACATTGTTATGTTCCGGCTTAAAGATAAGAAAGACAGTTCTCCAGTGCGTTGGGACTCTTGTTAAGCCCGCTTTCATCTTCGGCATCGTGGTCTCTTATCATCAGGTGAGATGATGCCAAGGACTTACCAATTGTAAATAAAAAAAGGATCCCCTACCTAACTAGCGCCGCTGTCAGTTAATAATAATTACTCGCCAACTACTTACATATTTTAACGAAAACATTAAACGGCCGCCAGCCTGTAGCCACTTTTAGCACTTCTGCTATCTGTAACTACTGCAAACGACATTTACAGAGTTGATAGTTTCTGAATAAACTTCAGTACCTATTCTTCATTTTCATCGTTGAAACTGATCGTTTAATAATGTACTCAACGACTAATTATTTTTTAACTAATGGCGGTTCTACTTAGCTGGGGGTAGCCCCTTAACTAGGGCTTTAAAAGCTACACAGAGGCAATACGAAGTTTTAATAATATGTTTTTAAATTTTAAAACATATGCCGTTTAGACACGACTAAAGATTAACTCTTGAAAGATACTCGTAGTACCTAATTAATGAAATCGGAAATCCGTTGCTAAATATATAAATATACGATTAATTCTTAACAATCCGAAACCTAGCTATTCGGCTCAAAAACTTTTATTCTGCAACATTGCAGAAATTCATCATCATCATATCAGACGAAAGACGTTTACTGCTGGACAAAGGCCTTCCCCAAGGATTTCCATGACGAACGGTCCTGCACTGCCCGTACCCAGCGGCTTCCCGCGATCTTCACCAGGTCGTCCGTCCAACGCGTGAGAGGCCTCCCTACGCTACGTCTACCGTTGCGCAGTAGCCACTCGAGAACTTTACTGCCCCAACGGCCATCTGTTCTACGAGCTGAAATTAAAAGAAAATGTTTTAATTTTCAGTAAAGCAACCACTTTGTATGAAAAAATGCGCCCCTGCTTGTACTAGCATCTGTACTCACGAGGACCTTTATCAATGCAACGGACAATGCAGTCCGGGTAGCAAAGTATTCATCATCATATCCGCCGAAAGACGTCCACTGCTGAGCAAAGGCCTCCCCCAAGAATTTACACAACGACCGGTCCGCATCGAATGGCTTCACCAGGTTCTTGGTCCACCGGGCTGCCTACGCTTCGTCTCGTGTCTAGAATTGCTAAACTTAAGTGGCATTAGTCAGGGCACATAGCACATTGAAAAGATGACCGTTGGGGTAGTAAAAATCTCGAGTGACGAACGCGCACCAGGAGCAAAGTATTAGTCCGAAAAAAATAGTCATCACCATCATGTCAGCCGAAAAACGTCCACTGCTGAACAAAGGCCGCCCCCAAAGATTTCTACGACGATCGGTTCTGCGTTGCCCGCATCCAGCGGCTCCTGGTTTCACCAGGTCGTCGCTCAACCGCGTAAGAGGCCTGCCTACGCTGCGTTTTCCAGAGTCACCACTCGAGAACTTTACTACCCCAAAGGCCATCTGTTCTACCAGCTACAGTTTAGCGATTCTAAGAGCTATGTCGGTTACTTGGGTTCTCCTGCGGATCTCCTCATTTCTGATTCGCGTAGGGAAATTCCGAGCATAGTACCATTGCCCATTAGGTGGCCTTGAGCCTTCTTATGAGGCCCATAGTAAGCAACCATATCTCAGTTACGTATGTCATTACTGGCAACACACACTGATCAAAGAGATTAGTCTTGAGACACTGCGGTATTTGGGACGTGAAGATATTGCAAAGCTTCCCGAACGCTGCCCAGCTGAGTTGGATTCGTCGATTGATCTCTTTCTTGAATTTGGACCTACCTAGCTGGACTGTTTGTCCCAAGTATACCAATTCGTCAACAACTTCCAGTGTAGAGTTTCCAACCTTTATAGGGGTAGGTGCGACACGGACATTTAACATTATTTTCGTATTGTCCTTGTTCATTTCAAGACCCACTTGTTGAGAGACTTTATTGAGGCTATCGAGCATTGTGCTTGGGTCTTCCATAGTCTCACTAATGACCACAATATCGTCAGCGAATCGTGGTCATGAAGCTTGAAAACATCTTATAGGGCGGCGGTGAACAGTTTCGTAGATATAACGTCTCCTTGTCTCACCCCTTGCTGCAACTGGATAGGTTTCGAGTTTTGGTTCTGGAGGCGAACCGACATAGTAGCGTTTTCATACAGACACTTCAACACCTCGATGTATCGATAGTCAATTTGGCACAGCTGGAGAGACTCATCACAGCCCAGGTTTCGACTGAATCAAAGGCTTTCTCATAGTCCACAAAGGCCAAGCATAGTGGCTGATTGTACTCTTCAGTCTTCTGTATAATCTGCCGTATAGCGTATGTATATGGTCTATGGTACTAAAGCCTTTTCAGAAACCGGCTTGTTCTATATATTTCTTTGGCACGCTTAAACGGCTTGATGGATTTTGGAGTACAAGGCGTTGTAATAATCGTCTTGATCCCGTAAGTGAGATAGGATATATTTTTACCCGATTGGCCAAAATAGAAGGTTAAGTTTTTATGCAGTAGGGTTTTTAATTTTCAATTCGTTTAGTTATTGTCTATTGATCATTGTAAGGAACTGAACTCGCTTCATCTACAGTATCATATTTACTTAATCCCGTGTAAACATAAAGAATATATACATAACATAAGAGTGAAGTATTAACTTTTATCCAAACTTCACTTGAGTCCGAAAAATACAAGAAATGAACTGTTTCTATGAGGAAAACACGCTATCAATCATGGGGCCGGCCGGCGGACAATGGCCCAGATTTATAGACTGGCAGCACTAGGCAATAACACTCTATAACCGGCAAATATATAGGCAACTTCTTTCCCGCACGATTCGTATTTTGTTTGAAAAAAATGCGAAACTTTTTGGAACTTATTGGTTTTTCGGTGTTCTCAATCATATGTACTAAACTGAACAAATATACCTATCATATTTAGGTTTTTACCCGACTGCGCCAGAAGGAGGGTTATGTTTTTCGAGAGTATGTATGTATGTATGTATGTTTGTATGTATGTATAATTGTTTGGCACGCTCTGCAGCCTGAACGGCTGGATGGATTTTAGCTTGAGACGTGTCGTTAGATTCGTATTTACTGTGAGAGTGACACTGGGTATATCAAAATAAAAAAAAAACAAAATGGCGGATTTTTGGCGCCAAATTCAAATGAACTCATTCTATAATAAAACTAAAAAAATAATAAAATAAAAAACGGTAATTTAAAAAACTAAAAAACCCGCCTGCGTTTCTGTGTAATTTGGAAATGAAAAACCCTAAAACAAGAAAGTCGTCATACCCGATTGCACTTAACTTAAGAAAAATTGTAGCAGTCGGGACCCATTCTAGAAATGGAGGCACAGTGAATTGAGAGCACATATTACATTGCAGATTACTCCAATATACTGACTAGACGGCTGACTTTCTAGAATGGGTCCCGACTGCTACAATTTTTCTTAAGTTAAGTGCAATCGGGTATGACGACTTTCTTGTTTTAGGGTTTTTCATTTCCAAATTACACAGAAACGCAGGCGGGTTTTTTAGTTTTTTAAATTACCGTTTTTTATTTCTTGCACTATTCCACAATTAATGTAAATAAAACAAAATTTGTTTATACTGCAACCGGTTTCGTGATCATCTTCAGGCAGTAGACTACTTTATTTCAAAGTGAGGGTAGTGTGATACTTACTAAAAATAGGGATAACAGTTTCTGAAAAATCTACCAAAACGGTAGTTTTTGTATCATACTAGTACCTAAATAAATAAATAAGATAACAATTGTATCTGAATGTTAAATTTAAAATTACTAAAATTACAAATGTCAGCTTAGGTTTTTGAATTTAAATTAAAATAACCTAAAACAGGCGATGTCGAGAGATGTGTCTGATCGTTAAGCAATGGAAATTTGGTTGTGAGTCTCTGTTTGTTTACTTCCAGGGCTTCAAGGGCATTTAGTTTGCTTCCTTTCTTACAAAGGTATAGGATTCTTGTATCTCTTGTCGGGTCAAAAGTGTGAGCATGTTCATTTTATTTATTTATTTTGACATTTTTAATTTGACATTCAGATACAATTGTTATCTTATTTATTTATTTAGGTACTAGTATGACACAAAAACTACCGTTTTGGTAGATTTTATTCAGAAACTGAAAAAAATAAAAGCGTCGGTGGCTCAACCGGTAACGACTCGGTCCCTCTAACCAGAGGTACCGGGTTCCAATCTGGACGGCCAATGTACCAATGAGTTTTTCAAAACTTACGTACATACTTACCGATTGCTTTAACGGTGAAGGAAAACATCGTGAGGAAACCTGCACACGCCTGCGAAGAAACTCGAAGGTTGTGTGTGAAGTCGACCAACCCGCACTGGGCCCGCGTGGTTGACTAAGACCCGATCGCCCTAATTCAGGGTAGGCACGAGCCCCTCGGTGGGGACATATATGAGCTGATATGATAACTTGTATTTTTACTTATCAATCATATAAATAAAAAAATAACTCGTGCAGCTAAAAAGAGAGTCCTACAAAACAGTTTTCTCTAAATGTTTCTTAAAAAATACTATAGGATCGGAAAAAAAAATCTGTTGTCACAAATTTTAACGCGATATTATTAGATATTACAACAAAGAAACATCAACGCGAGTGACAGAAGTGTTATGTCCACTTGATATGCAAACAATTCTAATTGGGCCGTTGTACGAAATTTAGCCGTGATTTTATTTATCTATACTTATCCTTATTTTTTTTTTTATTTTTTTTTTTTTTAAGCGTCGGTGGCTCAACCGGTAACGACTCGGTCCATCTAACCAGAGGTACCGGGTTCAAATCTGGACGGCCAATGTACCAATGAGTTTTTCAAAAACTTACGTACATATCATTACCGATTGCTTTAACGGTGAAGGAAAACATCGTGAGGAAACCTGCACACGCCTGCGAAGAAACTCGAAGGTTGTGTGTGAAGTCGACCAACCCGCACTGGGCCCGCGTGGTCGACTAAGGCCTAATCGCCCTGATTCAGGGTAGGCTCGAGCCCCTCGGTGGGGACGTATATGAGTTGATATAATAATCCTTATTTTAAATAGGTAAAGTTTGTAAGTTTCCACGACGACCGGTCCTGCGCTGCCCCTCCCCTAAGTTTATATGTAGGAGGTAATCTCCAGAACTACTCATCTGATTTCCAAAATTCTTTCACCAATATGTAGTAGACCATCATAATGAACGTAGGCTAAAAAAAAAAGTATCTCGAGCCGCTTGCGGCCTCCACCCTCCATATCCACGCTTTCACATATAACCACGCAGGCAAAGCCACGGGAAACTGCTCGTTTCAAAAGAACTCTATACCTATAGTTAGATACTAAAAAATATTTAGATAAGTCTACATTTCATTTAGCTTCATACGATTTCTAAAAACATTGTTCCAAGTTTCGAAAGGAATCCATAAAAATACTTAAAAATAAGTATGTATTATGTTCGGGAAGAAATGAGTTTGTAGTGTTTCATCGAAGTTTCTAAAAACCGTTGCCCTCAGATTTTTCGCAAAAAAGCTTATAAATATACGGAATGGTTCGCTTGCGAAAGACAGGGAAACAGTGATTTTGGTCCGGATTTTGAACAGCTTCCAAATGTAAATACTTGTGGCGGCAACAGCAGTAACCTTAGGGGTCCCATAGGAAGCTCGAGTTTCCATACAAACGTATTCGTAGTTTCGCTTTAATATAAAACCTACATGCCGGATTGAATCTAAACTTTACGAATATATGGAGTAGACACAGTCATGTCGATGTTTGTAATTTGTTTTAATGAATAATCGTGAAATTTTAAAGTGTTATTTTGTAATTAGTTTACTAATAAGACCAGTTTGAGACATTCTAGTACAAAACTAAATCCTTCGTTTACTTAAGTTTAAATTTACTATACCCTATTTATTTTAGCAAGTTGGCAAAGCGCTTTCTCTATCGCACAATCACTGACAAATGACAAAAACAGAAAATCACGCCACAAGGGCAAATGGGCGTCAACAACTGCAAAGAAATTTAAGGTACGTTTACAAGGAGCCTAATTGTAAATGGTTTTTTTACATTTGCAAACTATTAAATTAAAATTTTGAAATATAATAACTATTTATTTTTGGAAGTAAACTTAGAATTAATAGTTTCTACTAAAAAAATATACTACAAAAAATGCACAATTTCGGCAAAAACAGTTTTTTATATTAAATTTCCACATCAGAGCTTTCTAACGTATCAATCACTGCTATCGTTCCCCACATTTATTATAAAATTTTCCATCATTACGTCTATATTCCTATCCATTTGGTTCATTATTGATTCTATCACATCAGTTACATGTTTGATACATTTTTTTCATTTGTCGCTATACCTTTTTTGAATTCTTTCAATTAACAAATCTTTTATTTCTGCCAAGTTGAATGTTTTGTTACAGGAAAGCGACATGACCTTCAACCTGAGCCCCGATAAGTTCCATTGGGTTTAGTTCGCAGTGATACGGTGGAAACCGAAAAACTGTTTTGTTTTTCGCTTTAGCCATTTCATCAGAAACAAGCACCTCGTATCGCCGTTGGTGGCTTTTCACGATATTTAACAGTTCTCTTTTATAAAGGTCGTCGTGAAAAGGAACGTTTTTTTTTGAAGTCATTCAATAACTTATTGCTTTTTATTTTTTTATTTTTTGCTGTTGGCACTTGTTCTTGTTTTCGTGAGTGATTTGTGGCATTGTCCATTACAATGACACTGTTATCATCCAGATTTTCAGATGGCACCAAACCAATCGTCAAGCAGTTTCATATCGTAATGATAACACAAAACTTTGCGATACTAAAACAAAAAAAACAAATAGGTTTCTTTGCATCTACGTGTGCGTTTTAAGCTAACAATATAAAAGACAAGACAATAGAGGACATAACAAAGAAAAAAACACACACCTGATGGATTTTTTAAGCCGGTGGATAAACCTTTGATAAAGACAGTTGTATTTATCCAAGTTTTAGATGTGGTATGCCCTTCATTTACCCATGTTTCATCTAAGTAATAATTTTTTTGATTGTTTCCCCTCGCTGTTTTGACACTTCTGAAATAATTTTGCCTCCAAAAGAAAATATCGTCTCTGTCAATCAACAAACTATTCCTGTTCCTTTTATAAAGCCGACCCTTTTTCAAAAGTTTATACAAAGTTAAACGTTTGTAACTTCCCAATGTTTTTTAATTATTTACTGCCTTCAGGAATTTATCCAACGTGGTGGAAATCTAGCTTCCAAAAAAAAAACGTGCACAATGACTCTCATTGCGCACTTTTCAAAATCGTCAATTCTATCAATGATCGAAATCACAAAGAAGAAGAATAAAAAGTCCAAATTACACGACAAATCACTAGGTTCACTATAATCGATCGCAGAGAGGTGGAGACGTCTAAACAGTGCGAGCCGCATGAATATGAAGATAATAACACAAAGTTTTTGCCAACACGGAAGTGCGAGGTTCTAAAAACCAAACTAAACAAGGCAAACTGTGAACTTGAAAGAGATTCAGAGTTTGGTAGGATCTTTAAATTTTGCCAGCTTTTTTATGCCCAGAAGCCGGTTACATCATCGGGCCCTGTTAAGATAGTGTCAAAAAATACTCCATCAAAACCCACAACGCCAGTTCCCTCTATCGATGTCAGCCCTAGCAGAGCTAAAATGGTGAATAAACAACGTACAGAACAGTTCCCTGATCCACTATCCCCTTGATATCTCGCTATCTAGTAAAAGATGCCTCCGAATACATCATCGGGCCCTGTTACGACAGTGTCAAAAAATACTCCATCAAAACCCACAACGCCAGTTCCCTCTATCGATGTCAGCCCTAACAGAGCTAAAATGGTGAATAAACAACGTAAAGAAAAGTTATCCGATCCACTATCCCCTGATATCTCGCTTTCTAGTAACAGATGCCTCCGAAAAAGCATGGGGTGCAGTTCTAGACAACATACGACAATGGAGCCAATGGTCTGTAGAGAAAGCGAATCTTCACTCAAACCAGCGAGAAATGCTTGCAGTCTTTTACGTGCTAAAAGATCACGGTCCTTACCTGATGAACTTGTCACTTTCAGTTCAAAGTGACAACAAAACTGTTGTGCCGTAGCTACGAAACGAAGGAGGAACTCGTTCGTATCCTCTTATGGAACTGACTTACATTTTTTTTCAAATTTTAGATCAGTTTCAAATTCATCTAGAAATTCATTATTTACCAGGCCGGTTCAATTGCTAAGCAGACAATTTGTCTCGTCTGACCATCCCCACAGAGTAGCATCTCCTACCAGAGATCACTGACATAATATTCGCAAAGTGGGGGATCCCCCAAATAGACCTTTTCGCTTCGGTGAAAACTCACGTAGTCCCACAATACGTCGCGCTGGATATAACCGATCATCAAGCTCACCCGTTCGATGCATTCAGCCAGGCATGGCATTACCAATTAGCATGGATATTTCCCACTCTATTTCTCATTCCAAAGGTACTGTCTCACCTCAACTCGGCAACCGGAAAATATTATTTGATTGTTGCTCCAGATGGATGATAGTTTTCTGGCGCCCCGATTTAAAAAATCGCGCCCTAGCCCCACCTTTCACAATTCGTAATCTGGACAGGGTTCTGGTAAACATTCAAACAGGATTACCTCCGCCCTAAGCGAGAGACATGACCCTCGAAGTTTGGAAATGTGTGGGTTGACAGAAGGTCTAGTGGGTTGGTCTCAGGAACAAAGCTCACCTTTTACAATCAAGCTGGCGAAATTCCACATTAAATACTTACAAACCAGCTTGGCAAAAATGGTGCAGTTGGTTCTCTGAAAATTCTGTTCAAACTATGAAGCCATCGGGAGTAGATTTAGCCAAGTTTTTAATTGACTTACATCTAAAGCATGGTTTGTATTATGCGAATATCTAAATAAATCTGCAATATCTACTCTTTGCGATCCCTCTGCAAAATTCCGTATAAGTTACAATTTATTAGTAAACACAGCTTTAAAAGCCATTTCTAACAAATATTAAAAATACAGAAATCTCCTATTTGGAATACTGATGTCTTGTCTTCCTGATTACTAAAAAAATTGCGAAACGAAAATCACCTATTTTGAAGCTTTAAAAGAGCAGCTACTTTATAATAATAATAATAATTTTATAATTGATCTCACTTTACTAACAATAAATCCAATAAATAGTATTGCTGTTGAAAATGGTATAATTTTTGGTCAAAGTGTGGGTCTAAAACAGATCCTACTTGTAACAGAATGTCCGGAAGGCATTTAGTACAAAATAAAGAAAAAAAAACATTATGCCCAGTATTTTGGATCAAGAGAGTAATAAATTGGTCTAAAGAAAGGCGTGAAATCTGCAAAAGTTCTAGACTATTTTTATTATGTTGTGGCACTCCTAAAGCAGCGTCCCGGACCATCATAGCAGGTTGGATTTAAAAGGTTTTATCGGATACACATATCAAGGCGAGTGCTGGCAGCATACGGCCTGCAGTCGCTTCTAAAAGCTGGATACAGGAGTGTCCCTTGGAGGATATCCTTGCAAGAGGTAACTGGCGAAAATTCTATTGTTGTGAAATCAGAACAAATTATATCCGATTATAGCATAAAAACAACTGATTCTTTTCAACCCATTAATTAGTTTCACAAAGCTATTCTAGAAGTTTGTTTTGTTTATTTCAAATAATATGAAAATTTATGTTTTCTTAAAAACTTTGTTCCAATACTACACCAACCATTTGCGTTGATCTAAGCCACATATCACCAAACCATCCAATGAACGAACTCTACTGAGAGCTACGAAGGCTTTCCCTTTGGCAAACATTTTATTATAGTACACCAACCATTTGCATTAATCTAAGTCACATATCACCAAACCATCCAATGAACGAACTCTACTGATAGCTACGAAGGCTTTCCCCTTGGCAAACATTTTACTATACTACACCAAACATTTGCGTTGATCTGTCACATATCACCAAACCATCCAATGAACGAACTCTACTAAGAGCTACGAAGGCTTTCCCTTTGGCAAACATTTTATTATACTACACCAACCATTTGCGTTGATCTAAGTCACATATCACCAAACCATCCAATGAACGAACTCTACTGAGAGCTACGAAGGCTTTCCCTTTGGCAAACATTTTATTATAGTACACCAACCATTTGCGTTGATCTAAGTCACATATCACCAAACCATCCAGTGAACGAACTCTAGTGAGATCTACGTAGGCTTTCTCTCTAGCAAACATTTTATTATACTACACCAACCATTTGCATTAATCTAAGTCATATATCACCAAACCATCCAATGAACGAACTCTACTGATAGCTACGAAGGCTTTCCCCTTGGCAAACATTTTACTATACTACACCAAACATTTGCGTTGATCTGTCACATATCACCAAACCATCCAATGAACGAACTTTACTAAGAGCTACGAAGGCTTTCCCTTTGGCAAACATTTTATTATACTACACCAAACATTTGCGTTGATCTGTCACATATCACCAAACCATCCAATGAACGAACTCTACTGAGAGCTACGAAGGCTTTCCCTTTGGCAAACATTTTACTATACTACACCAAACATTTGCGTTGATCTGTCACATATCACCAAACCATCCAATGAACGAACTCTACTGAGAGCTACGAAGGCTTTCCCTTTGGCAAACATTTTATAATACTACACCAACCATTTCCGTAGATCTAAGTCACATATCACCAAACCATGCAATGAACGAATTCTACTGAGAGCTTTCCCTTTAGCAAACGTTTTATTACCCAAATAAACCACAACCTTGTCAACTGTATTTCCTTGTAGCTTGTGGACAGTTACGGCCCAGCTTAATATAAGTGGTGTCATACCCTTTCAATTTTGCCAGATCCTCTGCTACCTTGATAAATGACACTCATCAATGAGCGAATGCCAAGCCACCCTTTAGTATTTTTAAAACTTTTTTCAATAGTGCTGTTATCAAATTCAACTAGAACCTTATCAGAAAGTTTTCCTTCTTCCAGTTGATCTCTTCTTAGACATTCCCATTCAAAGGCTCGAACTACTCCGATACTGCCATTAAAAAAACCCTCACTAACCCTGATATACATACGAAGTATAACTCTATTCCTATTTCCATTAAAATAACGGACACCAGGCCACCCGTGTCATTAGGATCGACCGGAATAAAGGAAGCCGAGGGATTTTGCATACATAGTTAGATCTACACGCAAATAAATAAACCAAAAAAAAATACATTCATAATATTAGTAGGATGCCGATAGTAACGTATATAACTTACTTTCCAAAAAAATTAAAAAACTACGTTGGATGTGAAAACGATATCTTCAAAGAATGAAAGTCCCCCGACTACAGGGAAATAAGAAACGATAGATAAAAAAAAAGTTTAAAAAGGGTTGATTTTTGCGAGTTCTGCGATACAACAACAAATTATGACTTTACTTGGTCCTTCCTACCTTTACGTTTTTACCTATTGGTTTTTGGTAGAGATAGACACAGCAATAGCCTAAATATAGATACTAAATATACTCACCTATCTGTTAATTAAATACATATTCAAGAAAATCCGTAGTTGACTGCCATCGCCCTCTCTGTTCCAAATTTCAAAGCAATTCAAATTAATCAATAACTACATTAATTTACATACAGAATTAGTCATAATCATCATCATCGCAGCCGAAAAAACGTCCACTGCTGGACAAAGGCCTCCCCCAAGAATTTTATATTGCGTACTCATGAAGTTGCGTACAATTGCAGCCCCAGACGGTTTTTCTTGGATTTATAATTATATTAATAGATAGGTAAGTACCCACACATAGTTATGTAGTACCTATATTTGACATTGTTGCTGGCTGTATCTCAACAAGAAACCAATAAGTAGATACGTAATGGTAGGAAGGACTAAGAAAAGTCATAATCAAGCCTTTTTCATCATCATCATATCAGCCGAAGGACGTCCACTGCTGGACATAGGCCTCACCCAAGGATTTCCACGACGAACGGTTCTGCGCTACCCGCATCCAGCCGCTTCCCGCGACCTTAACTAGGTCATCGGTCCACCGAGTGGGAGGCTCCGTTGTCCGGTGCGCGGTCGCCACTCGAGAACTTCATGAAGCCTTTTTAAAGTTTTTTTATTTTATTTTATCTTTTGTTTCTTATTTTACTGTAGTCGGTAGTATTTAATAACTTTTAAAATCACGTTTTAACATGCGACTTGGGTTTTTTCGACATTGTTAACTTTTTCTTTTGGTTCTTTAACTGAAATTGCCTTTACAATAAGCGTTCCAAAAATAAAACGCGCAATACACATCGAAAACGTGCTACGTGTGATAGTTGGCAAAACAATCTCATTCGAAATAAGAAAGAAATAAAAATAATAAGAAAGGTGAATTTAAAATATGTAGTTCCTCTAAATATAGGTGGCACTCAAATTAGTAGGCGACCCCAATCTGAGTACAAAGTTAGACATTAAGGACCGACCCAGGTCAACGCGACCGGCCCTGACATTTGCTAGTCATCAAACCTTATTTTTGTTCACTGAATTTTGCAGCTCATTAAATAATATAATAAATAGAAAATATAATTATGGGACAGCAGACTCACAAAATCATGTAAGTGGGACGGTATAAAATTGGATTCCTATGGCAGATACGAGTAGAATATAGTACAATAATTTTTATTACGATTTATAATAAATTCATAGTTAAGGGACACCCCGGACACTGCATACACCGGGCAAGCAGTGACATTTCTAAAAACAAATGACGGAGCAAACAAAATCACGGCGAAATCCTATACGTTCGAGAACCAAACTATCCAGAGAGCGGCAGGGAGTGTCCATGCTGTATGGTACTAATATATATACTTTGGTTAGGGTTAAAAGAAACATACTAATTATAGGTTGGTAACACAGAGCAAATATAAGTTTTCAAGGCTTACGATCCGGAGAAGATGGATATTGTGCAGTAACCGAATGTTTACATAACTGGACTTAAAAATAATTTTGGAAAAACCTTAAAACTTTTAGGTACAAGCTTTGATTGGAAGCCGCTGAATACGAGCAGCGCAGGACCAATCGTCGTGGAAATCTTTGGGGAGGCTTTTTTCCAGCAGTAGACGTCTTTCGGCTGGTATGATAATGATTTAATTCATTTGTATTGTTCTCATCAACCCCTTTCATTTGATACCCATATCATGGGAGTGACTAAAAAAATAACTGATCCGCCATATTGGATTTAAAATGACGTCACTTTGAGTAACCATGCATCGTGTATGCACAATTTTTGCTCAATCGGAAACCGGGAAGTGGTTCTAATGTAGCTTCTAAGAATTGGACCAAACTAACAGACAAACAAACATGGCAAGCTTATATGAAGCTTCAAAAAAGAAAAAGAAACCTGTCTGCTTGAAATGTATCTACTGACAGTTCACACTCAAGGGATCAAGATGAATCTAACGACATCTTACGCTGCAAATCAAGCCGTGTAAGCTACAGGCTAAGCCAAAAAAAACCGGGTGGGGATGTGTCGAGTCGCTTTTATTGTTAAAGATTGAAACAACGATATGTCTACGATGAACGATTACAGAGATACAGGAATCCAAATATTTGACCCATAACCCCCTCAATGGCCGTGATTTATATTTCTGGTGGGCGTTTTCACGGGCTGAGGCAGACATATTGGATTTTAGATTTAGGATTTTAGATCCAGATGGATGATAGTTTTCTGGCGCCCCGATTTAAAAAATCGCGCCCTAGCCCCACCTTTCACAATTCGTAATCTGGACAGGGTTCTGGTATACATTCAAACAGGATTACCTCCGCCCGAAGTTTGGAAATGTGTGGGTTGACAGAAGGTCTAGTGGGTTGGACTCGGGAACAACGCTGACCTTTTACAATCAAGCTGGCGAAATTCCACATTAAATACTTACAAACCAGCTTGGCAAAAATGGTCCTCTGAAAATTCTGTTCAAACTATGAAGCCATCGGGAGTTTTTAATTGACTTACATCTAAAGCATGGTTTGTATTATGCGACTATCTAAATAAGTCTGCAATATCTACTCTTTGCGATCCCTCTGCAAAATCCCGTATAAGTTACAATTTATTAGTAAACACAGCTTTAAAAGCCATTTCTAACAAATATAAAAAATACAGAAATCTCCTATTTGGAATACTGATGTCTTGTCTTCCTGATTACTAAAAAATTGCCAAACGAAAATCACCTATTTTGAAGCTTTAAAAGAGCAGCTACTTTATAATAATAATAATAATTTTATAATTGAACTCACTTTACTAACAATAAATCCTAAAAATAGTATTTCTGTTGAAAATGGTATATTTTTTGGTCAAAGTGTGGGTCTAAAACAGATCCCACTTGTAACAGAATGTCCGGAAGGCATTTAGTACAAAATAAAGAAAAAAAAAGGGAATAAATATAATGTAACTGCTTAATAAACATTCAGTCCGCAAAATAACTACTTGAGCGGCAAGATTTCATGATTGAGCGGCAGAAAAACATGTCTATAAGCAGCAACTCAACACTGTAGGAAGAGTGTGGTACGGGGAGTTCTAAATGGAAGCGGGAGCGAGCGAAGCGAGCTCGGACTTGCGGAGCACCCCGACTCGGATCCGTTAGGTTCGGAGACTGTGCGGGGAGGCGAGCTAAGCTCGCCTCCCCGCACAGTCGTAGTGTTAGGTTTAACATGAGAACACAGAAGTAGGAGCCCCGAAGGGGCTCCATCGACCACTCACCACTGTAGGAAGAGTGTAGTACGGGGATGTTTAAAATAATTACAGCCATCCAGAATGACATAAATTGCTGATTGATTTTGAAATGTTTGCTGACCATGAGTTGCTGACCAATTAGCTATTTCTGCTGACCAGTTAGCTATTTCTGCTCACCGATTATATTTTTCTGCTCACAGAAATAACAATACTATGCTAACCATTTAATTGACACCCAAAAAAAAACATTATGCCCAGTATTTTGGATCAAGAGAGTAATAAATTTGTCTAAAGAAAGGCGTGAAATCTGCAAAAGTTCTTGACTATTTTTATTATGTTGTGGCACTCCTAAAGCGGCGTCCCGGACCATCATAGCAGGTTGGATTTAAAAGGTTTTATCGGATACACATATCAAGGCGAGTGCTGGCAGCATACGGCCTGCAGTCGCTTCCAAAAGCTGGATACAGGACTGTCCCTTGGAGGATATCCTTGCAAGAGGTAACTGGCGAAAATTCTATTGTTGTGAAATCAGAACAAATTATATCCGATTATAGCATAAAAACAACTGATTCTTTTCAACCCATTAATTAGTTTCACAAAGCTATTCTAGAAGTTTGTTTTGTTTATTTCAAATAATATGAAAATTTATGTTTTCTTAAAAACTTTGTTCCAATACTACACCAACCATTTGCGTTGATCTAAGTCACATATCACCAAACCATCTAATGAATGAACTCTACTGAGAGCTACGAAGGCTTTCCCTTTGGCAAACATTTTATTATAGTACACCAACCATTTGCGTTGATCTAAGTCACATATCACCAAACCATCCAGTGAACGAACTCTACTGAGATCTACGTAGGCTTTCTCTCTAGCAAACATTTTATTATACTACACCAACCATTTGCATTAATCTAAGTCATATATCACCAAACCATCCAATGAACGTACTCTACTGAGAGCTAAGAAGGCTTTCCCTTTGGCAAACATTTTATTATACTACATCAACCTATTGCGTTGATCTAATAAGTCACATATCACCAAACCATCCAATGAACGAACTCTACTGAGAGCTACGAAGGCTTTCCCTTTGGCAAACATTTTATTATACTACACCAACCAATTGCGTTGATCTAAGTCACATATCACCAAACCATCCAATGAACGAACTCTACTGAGAGTTACGAAGGCTTTCTCTCTAGCAAACATTTTATTATACTACACCAACCATTTTCATTAATCTAAGTCACATATCACCAAACCATCCAATGAACGAACTCTACTGAGAGCTACGAAGGCTTTTCCTTTGGCAAACATTTTATTATACTACACCAACCATTTGCGTTGATCTAAGTCACATATCACCAAACCATCCAATGAACGAACTCTACTGAGAGCTACGTAGGCAGCAAACATTTTAATATACTACACCAACCATTTGCATTAATCTAAGTCACTTATCACCAAACCATCCAATGAACGAACTCTACTGATAGCTACGAAGGCTTTCCCTTTGGCAAACATTTTACTATACTACACCAAACATTTGCGTTGATCTGTCACATATCACCAAACCATCCAATGAACGAACTCTACTGAGAGCTACGAAGGCTTTCCCTTTGGCAAACATTTTATTATACTACACCAACCATTTCCGTTGATCTAAGTCACATATCACCAAACCATCCAATGAACGAACTCTACTGAGAGCTACGAAGGCTTTCCCTTCGGCAAACATTTTATTATACTACACCAACCATTTCCGTTGATCTAAGTCACATATCACCAAACCATACAATGAACGAACTCTACTGAGAGCTACGAAGGCTTTCCCTTTGGTAAACATTTTATTATACTACACCAACCATTTCCGTTGATCTAAGTCACATATCACCAAACCATGCAATGAACGAATTCTACTGAGAGCTTTCCCTTTAGCAAACGTTTTATTACCCAAATAAACCACAACCTTGTCAACTGTATTTCCTTGTAGCTTGTGGACAGTTACGGCCCAGCTTAATATAAGTGGTGTCATACCCTTTCAATTTTGCCAGATCCTCTGCTACCTTGATAAATGACACTCATCAATGAGCGAATGCCAAGCCACCCTTTAGTATTTTTAAAACTTTTTTCAATAGTGCTGTTATCAAATTCAACTAGAACCTTTTCAGAAAGTTTTCCTTCTTCCAGTTGATCTCTTCTTAGACATTCCCATTCAAAGGCTCGAACTACTCCGATACTGCCATTAAAAAAACCCTCACTAACCCTGATATACATACGAAGTATAACTCTATTCCTATTTCCATTAAAATAACGGACACCAGGCCACCCGTGTCATTAGGATCGACCGGAATAAAGGAAGCCGAGGGTTTTTGCATACATAGTTAGATCTACACGCAAATAAATAAACCAAAAAAAAATACATTCATAATATTAGTAGGATGCCGATAGTAACGTATATAACTTACTTTCCAAAAAAATTAAAAATCTACGTTGGATGTGAAAACGATATCTTCAAAGAATGAAAGTCACCCGACTACAGAGAAATAAGAAACGATAGATAAAAAAAAAAGTTTAAAAAGGGTTGATTTTTGCGAGTTCTGCGATACAACAACAAATTATGACTTTACTTGGTCCTTCCTACCTTTACGTACCTACCTATTGGTTTTTGGTAGAGATAGACACAGCAATAGCCTAAATATAGATACTAAATATACTCACCTATCTGTTAATTAAATACATATTCAAGAAAATCCATAGGGGACTGCCATCACCCTCTCTGTTCCAAATTTCAAAGCAATTCAAATTAATCAATAACTACATTAATTTACATACAGAATTAGTCATAATCATCATCATCTCAGCCGAAAAAACGTCCACTGCTGGACAAAGGCCTCCTCCAAGAATTTTATATTGTGTATTCATGAAGTTGCGTACAATTGCAGCCCCAGACGGTTTTTCTTGGATTTATAATTATAATAATAGATAAGTAAGTACCTACACATAGTTATGTAGTACCTATATTTGACATTGTTGCTGGCTGTATCTCAACAAGAAACCAATAAGTAGATACGTAATGGTAGGAAGGACTAAGAAAAGTCATAATCAAGCCTTTTTCATCATCATCATATCAGCCGAAGGACGTCCACTGCTGGACATAGGCCTCACCCAAGGATTTCCATGACGACCGGTTCTGCGCTACCCGCAAACAGCCGCTTCCCGCGACCTTCACCAGGTCATCGGTCCACCGAGTGGGAGGCTCCGTTGTCCGGTGCGCGGTCGCCACTCGAGAACTTCATGAAGCCTTTTTAAAGTTTTTTTATTTTATTTTTTGTTTCTTATTTTACTGTAGTCGGTAGTATTTAATAACTTTTAAAATCACGTTTTAACATGCGACTTGGGTTTTTTCGACATTGTTAACTTTTTCTTTTGGTTCTTTAACTGAAATTGCCTTTACAATAAGCGTTCCAAAAATAAAACGCGCAATACACAACGAAAACGTGCTACGTGTGATAGTTAGCAAAACAATCTCATTCGAAATAAGAAAGAAATAAAAATAATAAGAAAGGTGAATTTAAAATATGCAGTTCCTCTAAATATAGGTGGCACTCAAATTAGTAGGCGACCCCAATCTGAGTACAAAGTTAGACATTAAGGACCGACCCAGGTCAACGCGACCGGCCCTGACATTTGCTAGTCATCAAACCTTATTTTTGTTCACTGAATTTTGCAGCTCATTAAATAATATAATAAATAGAAAATATAATTATGGGACAGCAGACTCACAAAATCATGTAAGTGGGACGGTATAAAATTGGATTCCTATGGCAGATACGAGTAGAATATAGTACAATAATTTTTATTACGATTTATAATAAATTCATAGTTAAGGGACACCCCGGACACTGCATACACCGGGCAAGCAGTGACATTTCTAAAAACAAATGACGGAGCAAACAAAATCACGGCGAAATCCTATACGTTCGAGAACCAAACTATCCAGAGAGCGGCAGGGAGTGTCCATGTTGTATGGTACTAAAATATATACTTTGGTTAGGGTTAAAAGAAACATACTAATTATAGGTTGGTAACATAGAGCAAATATAAGTTTTCAAGGCTTACGATCCGGAGAAGATGGATATTGTGCAGTAACCGAGTGCTTACATAACTGGACTTAAAAATAATTTTGGAAAAACCTTAAAACTTCTAGGTACAAGCTTTGATTGGAAGCCGCTGAATACGAGCAGCGCAGGACCGGTCGTCGTGGAAATCTTTGGGGAGGCCTTTTTCCAGCAGTAGACGTCTTTCGGCTGGTATGATGATGATTTAATTCATTTGTATTGTTCTCAGCAACCCCTTTCATTTGATACCCATATCATGGGAGTGACTAAAAAAATAACTGATCCGCCATATTGGATTTAAAATGACGTCACTTAGTTAACCATGCATCGTGTATGCACAATTTTTGTTCACTGAATTTTGCAGCTCATTAAATAATATAATAAACAGAAAATGTAATTATGGGACAGCAGACTCACAAAATCATGTAAGTGGGACGGTATAAAATTGGATTCCTATAGCAGATACGAGTAGAATATAGTACAATAATTTTTATTACGATTTATAATAAATTCATAGTTAAGGCACACCCCGGACACTGAATACACCGGGCAAGCAATGACATTTCTAAAAACAAATGACGGAGCAAACAAAATCACGGCGAAATCCTATACGTTCGAGAACCAAACTATCCAGAGAGCGGCAGGGAGTGTCCATGCTGTAATACTTTGGTTAGGGTTAAAAGAAACATACTAATTATAGGTTGGTAACACAGAGCAAATATAAGTTTTCAAGGCTTACGATCCGGAGAAGATGGATATTGTGCAGTAACCGAGTGCTTACATAACTGGACTTAAAAATAATTTTGGAAAAACCTTAAAAATTTTAGGTACAAGCTTTGATTGGAAGCCGCTGAATACGAGCAGCGCAGGACCGGTCGTCGTGGAAATCTTTGGGGAGGCCTTTTTCCAGCAGTAGACGTCTTTCGGCTGGTATGATGATGATTTAATTCATTTGTATTGTTCTCAGCAACCCCTTTCATTTGATACCCATATCATGGGAGTGACTAAAAAAATAACTGATCCGCCATATTGGATTTAAAATGACGTCACTTAGTTAACCATGCATCGTGTATGCACAATTTTTGCTCAATCGGAAACCGGGAAGTGGTTCTAATGTAGCTTCTAAGAATTGCACCAAACTAACAGACAAACAAACATGGCAAGCTTATATGAAGCTTCAAAAAAGAAAAAGAAACCTGTCTGCTTGAAATGTATCTACTGACAGTTCACACTCAAGGGATCAAGATGAATCTAACGACATCTTACGCTGCAAATCAAGCCGTGTAAGCTACAGGCTAAGCCAAAAAAAACCGGGTGGGGATGTGTCGAGTCGCTTTTATTGGTAAAGATTGCAACAACGATATGTCTACGATGAACGATTACAGAAATACAGGAATCCAAATATTTGACCCATAACCCCCTCAATGGCCGTGATTTATATTTCTGGTGGGCGTTTTCACGGGCTGAGGCAGACATATTGATTTTTTATTTATTTCTTTCTCATTTTGAACTATAAAAATTGTCTGAGTTTTTATTTTAATCGATTAGTCTAAATAAGCTCCATAAACTGAAAGTAAAGGAGCGATGCGCTGGTTTCGGTCATTTTGCGCAGTAACCCTACCCCGCAGCCCCACATGGTGCCGACGCAAACTCTGGATTATAACAACGAGCTAACTATATAGCTAAATAATGACATTCGATTCATGTTTCTACGACTAATAGTTTTGTAATTACAAATTTCAATTTATAACGGTCTACTTTTCTGACATGGTACCAGTATGTATCAATGTGATTTAAAAAAATGTTTCACATCCAAAACAGATACATATGTTACTTGGGCAACTGGTTAAAAATGTTCATTCCACGTGATAAAAGCAATTATTTAAAATAAAATGATATTTTACTAAATCTACACTTAGCTTACTATTACCTCTATCTTTGTTGACGTTATTTCCAGAATTCACTTATCAGCACAGAGTGCACAGTCTTGTTATGTCCTTGTTGTGATAGTATTAAAATTCCTTCACTCTTCTGTACCTAATGTCACTTTATTTTTCTTAATACCTAGAACTATACCTGGGAATACCTACATATAAATGCCGAGATTTATAGGCCGTTAGTCTATCTTTAGAGCAACGAATTCGTTCCTCGTTATTCTTGCTCGCACACCGGAATCGATAGCCCTTACCCACGGAGGAAAGAGGCGACTTCCCGTTTATTCCTGCGTGCTTTTACCTGACCTAACATTACGAAGGTACGGGGGTCTTAGTGAGGGACATTTATTATTACGACCCCCCATCACTCAGTTGGCTGAGTTCCCACGATGCAACTGCTATGCTTAAGGGTGGTTGGTTCACTATTCATGTAGGTAAGGAGTGGGTATTATAAAAAGTATATAAGAAACTTTATTTTCAGACTACGTTGGCCCATAAATGTGTTGGTAACAAATGCTACAACCTTGAAACTATTGTTAGTAGGGTACAACAATTAAATAATCAAACAAAAAATAACTAATTAAATACAACAACAATTCTACAACCATGGTCCCCTTGCCCTCCAAGACCTTCTCTTAATCACACTTTTACTCGTTTAGACTATAACACCTTTACACGGCACGGGACTGCACAACTATATTATGTAACATCCAGGTGACTTAAATATTATATTATGAAAAACCGTAAAAGTAAAAAAATATTATCAAAATCAGCCAATACGTTTAGGAGGAAAAGAATTACGAACACACATACACCGGACTTTTGTACATTAAGAAATGCAAAGACAAAAGAACATCCGAATTTTCACATAAGCAAAAACTCCAAAGTTCAGGCAGTTGACTGAATTGTATTACAAGTATGTAGACTAGTGTGAATAACTCACGGATTTTTCGTTCCGTGAAAATCGCTGTTATTTTTTTTTTTTTATTCACAATTGGTAAACCCTTGACAACATCTCATCTGGTGGTAAATGATGATGTTGCCGAAGATGGAAGCGGGCTTACCAAGATTCCCCAACGCAATGGGGAACTGGCTATCTTATCTTCATGCCGGAACACACCAATGATATCAACATTGATATTTGGCGGCAAGACTTAGATAAGATGGTGGTAGCTAGCCAGGTGGGCTTAGAAAATGCCCTACCACCAACCAAACCGAGTCTTACATTTGACCCCGCCGGGAATCGAACCCGCGACCTCCTGGGTAAAGCCAGCGAACTTTAGTATCTACCTCTTTCCATTGTAAGACTGACATTTATTTAATTAGCTACTTTTTACCCGATAGCGCGAGAAGGAGGTTTATGTTTTTCGAGCGTAAGTATGTATATTTATTTGGTACGCCCTGTAGCATAAACGGCTTAATAGGTTTTGGAGTGGGAGGTGTCGTTAGATTTCTCCTAATCCCGTGAGTGCATTTTTACCCGAGTAGCCAAAAAGAGGCTTTAAGTTTTTACTTAAAGTTATTGTTTGATTGTTTAATTCTACCCTACTAATAATAGCATTTAAGGTTTTTGCATTTGTTACCAACACATTTATGGGCCAATGTAGACTGAAAATAAAGTTATTATCTATTTATTTATAATATCCACTACTTACCTACTTGAATAATCATCACATCAGGTTATATACGTCCCCACCGAGGGGCTCGAGTCTATCTGAATTAGGGCGATCGGGCCGGTCGGGTTGGTCCACTGCACACACAACCTTCGAGTTTCTTCGCAGGCGTGTGCAGGTTTCCTCACGATGTTTTCTTTCACCGTAAGAGCGTCGGATAATTTGTACATATGAAATCTAAATTCGAAATCACATTGGTACGTGGCGGGATTCGAACCACGACCTCCCGGATAGGAGGCGGCGGTCGTAGCCGTTACATTACCGACGACCATACTTGAATACTTGAATAATACCCCAACCTTTTTTAATTAAATTTGCGATCCTGTTTTCCGAGTAATAAGGCCGATATTGCTCAAAGAAGGTTGTAAAAGTAATGACCAAATTGCAAACATTTTTAAGTATCGAATAATGTACAATTCCTACAATATTATGTACGTGTGGAACCTCCCTTTTTTTAGTTGATTAAAAACTAACCTAGTGTGAATTGGGATTTGCACTTCATTTCAAACTAAACAACATAACATTTACTTCTGTCTGTTTGGTTAATGTTTTTTTTTTTTATATTGAAATTAATTGCATACACAACAAAAACAATATTATTATAATTTTATTATACAGGGTGTAACAAAATTGGTGTAGGTCCCGTTAACTCGGGGTTCTACTCGTCATACTGAACAACTTTCTCCAAGGAACCCATAGTCAATTCTCAAAAAAAAATTGGACAGTTCATACTAAAATGCACAAAATCCGTCTATCAGCTGATTGATTTGTATGAAGAACAAAAAAAATATTTTACGTTTTCAGCAAACTCGTAGAACAAAAGTTGTTCAGTATGATGAGTAGAAGCCCCAATTAACGGGACCCACATCAATTTTGTTACACCCTGTATACATAAAATTGTGTGGTTGTACTTGACCCTCACAGTACGAGTCCGACTCGCACATGGTCTTTTTTTTGGTTTCTGGAGCCAAAATGGCAAACATTTTTCTGTCGCTCGCGTTCATGTTTTTTGTCTAAAATTAATAGGTATTGTTATGCTTGTGTTGGTCTCATTGCAAAAGTCCGACTCGCACTTGGCTGGATCGTTTTTATTTAAATTTAAATATCAATCTATACTAATAGTCTTCATACTTTGTCTGCTCTTTTTTTCGATTAATTTTCACTCAGTTACATCATGAGACGAAATATCTCAATCAAGAGGTGACTTCAGTATAATAGAAACTTTCTAGATAGTTTATAAAACAGACTTTTAAGTACTTATACTTCACAGTTTCACATTACAGAGTATATAAAACAATTCAAAATACTCAGAGTGCATCCTCCATTTTAAAATTTTAACCCATTTTCATTTAATTGCTGGAAGAAATTTCTTATTAGAAATAAGTAATACCCTTTGTATGACTTTCTTTTAGGTCTACTTGTTATCCTATTTGTACACAATAAACTGTTAAATAAAATAAATAATATAATATTTAATAAAACCACTAAATGAGTTCATCAAGGACAATGACGTAGTAACACGAACAATTTCAGAACAAACTGTCGTTTTTGACACTTGATAAAAAGTAACTCAAAGAAGAAATTTAACAAAGCCAATTACGCCACTGGAAAGTACACAATGATATGTGATATTAATTATTTAACATTCCCGAATATTTGATCGTAGTCCCATTCAACTGAATTAATGAATATGTTCAAGTGTTCCCCGTACAATCGAACGCTACAAGACTGATGAAGTCAATGTAAACACATTACGAATCAAGTGCTTGTTTACTTGATGAGATAGACAACGCTGTATTTGAATCGTTGATAAACAAAGCATATTAAGGTATAGTAAGTTAATATGTATTTATATTTTCCCTGTGTTAAAGCAAGAGTGAAACAGGACAAAAATGAAAGGGTGGTGGAATAATCGAAATATTTTCTTAAACTGTAATGAACGATTTTTATGATAGAGTACTGCTATTGCTTTTATTCGAGGGACGAGCGCGTACCGGAAAATGTAGCATCGACCTGACCTGATGAAGGTTTTATGTGTGGCCATCGCAGAACCGGTCGTCGTGGACATCCTTGGGGGAGGCCTTTGTCCAGCAGTGGACGTCCTTCGGCTGATATGATGATGATGATGGAACTAGCTTAAGTTGACAAAGATAAACCTCTAAAAAACATATTTCAGTCACAGTGTCGCACTCATGTACTTGTGACAAAAAGTGTAGAGATTCTCAAACTTTACATCTTAATTGGTTAAGGTTGGACTAACAATTGTAAATGACGTTACCAAAATTATAAATCCATCGTACAGAATCATGTTTCATAGTAATTTAAAATATCATATCCAAAAATCAGTAGTTATTTTTTGTATTATCGGTACAGATTGAGAACCTCTGAATTTTAGTATGACTCTAAAATGGGGAAAGATCGAAACTTTTGTATGTTCAACTTACCCTGTTTAATTTTGTTGGATAAAGTGTCAAATGCATTAAAACAACTAAAATTAAAGAGTAATCAGGTAATTATACTTACAAAATGCTTGCAACTGAAGTTTCAGTTCTTAAAAAAAATACAAAATCCAAACTTTGCATTTTCCACACGACCACGAACTCTGAATGGAGAATGTTAACTGAGGGGTAAAGGCGTCACAAAATGTTGACATTAACAATGTTGCCAGCTTTTTTAAAAAAAACCGCTCAAGCCGTATGGACGACTTTTTATCTTTCTCCCTTTTTCATCTTACCGCCACTCACCTTAATGACCCCCCTATGGCCAGTTAACCTGCATCCATCGTCTTTCAGTGCCTTGTATAATTTTCTGAATACTCGCTTATCGTGTGGCTTTTAAACAAAATAAGTGAGTTAGGTAACGACGGTATCGAACCTGTCCTTAATTTTCTCGACACAAGGCCTTAGGCTGTCGTCCGTGACTCTTCATGACGTGTTATCGAATTTTGGAAAGGTTATTAAGTCCCAACCATCGATGCCTCATTTCTAAAACTCGAGGCTCTTACGTGAAAGCAAGCAAGTGACAATAATAGGCGCAAATGCTGCAAGTAAGTACTCCAGGTCAAGCGCAGTGACCTATATTGGTAACGTTGCGAATGTAAATACTGCGCGCTGTGCAATAGAAACATAAATAACATACATCTATTTTAAGTTACATTTAGAAGGAAGGATTCGAAGTAAAATTAAATGGTCCGGTCTTATTAAGGGTTTATTCACACTAAACACTAAGCTAAACTACTTTTGCGCTACGGATTCGCATTTGCTTGTTGTCCCGTCGATTCACTCTTGGCGAGTTTTAAGGGAAGCTAATATGGTATGCAACCAGAACTTTAGAGGGACCACGAGTCTGGAGATAACATACCATATTACTTCATAATATCAGCCGAAAACATGTTACTTCATATTTCCTTAAAACTCGCCGAGATTGAATCGGGGGGCCAAGCAAATGCGAATTCCTCGTGGTCCCCCCAGGGGAACATCGCTGGGGGACCATTTGTTCTACAACTTTGTTTTTGTTCTAGAAATCAAATCAATTGAAAATTTGTATGAGATCAAAAATTTTTTTTGACGTGATAACGTCTTATGAATAGATGACACGGGCTGCATGCAAGAAAAAGTGTCCCGTTACGCCAGTACGCTGAGCCAAACGTGCAAGCGAGAGTTGTACTTGTACTTGCTTAGTGCTTGGGGCTTGAGGGTTGGGGCTTGGGGCCTGTTAAGGTCAAGGTCAAGTTAAGTTAAGTTAAAAGGAATAAAAGTACTAGGCTTCCAGGATCTTACAAGAGGTGTTCCAATTCGGTCCATTCTTTGTGAGGAAATGCCAATGAGTTTTTCACCTAACTATGGGCGATATCTTACATCTCCTTAAACATGGAGCTGAAGAAGTTTTACTTCAGTCGTGTGGTCTGAAGCACACAAGCGTTCCGCTTGTGACACGTTGTCACGTAAAATTGTCGTCCTTAAACCGAGTTTACAGACAACATCGTATTTTTTTAATAAAATTCATTTATATTATAATTTTTTTTCAGTTTCACGAGTAGAACTCCCCCTCACTTATCATCATCATCATCATATCAGCCGAACGACGTCCACGGCTAGACAAAGGCCTCCCCCAAAGATATCCACAACGACCGGTTCTGCACTGCCCGCATCCAGCGGCTTCCTGTGACCTACACCAAGTCTCTGAAAATGCATGGTTAGTGTAGGATAATTATTATTGCACTGATATTATTATTTGAATTGTGTCTAATGTCTGTCTGTCTGTTTGATACTCTCCTAATCTTAAAGTACAGTCAACACCAGATGACACCATATCCGAGATGGCTTGAAGGGAATGTTCTGAAACCTCAGTTAGCCGACTGCTAATGGTAAATGTTTTTCTAATTGATGAACTGCAAGAAGTCGGCGTATAGATTGTAGTTCGATGAGATAACCTGAGTTAATGTGTTAATAAACATAGAAAATAGTAGAGGTGAGAGCACTCCACCCGCAGACAATGTGTACCAGTCTGAAGAAGACACTTCAGTCCGAATACACTGGGAGCGTCCCTGCAAGTAAGAATTGAACCGGGAGATGGTTGAAGAGGAAAGATTGAAGATACGAAAAATAGCACATCGAAGTCAACAGAATTAACACGTTGCTTAAGTCGAGAAGGACAAGAATAGTAAGCAATTTATTTTTCATGCTGAGAAGAATATCATCGGTGAATTTCAGTAGTGCTGTAGTAGTACTGTGTCCAGGTCTAAACTCCAATTGAAAAGTTGAGAGAAGAAAGTTCTGGGATAGACGGGTGGATATTTGCTTGTGAACGATGTGCTCCAGGACTTTGGAAAGAAAAGGTAAAATGGAAATCGGACGAAGTTGAGAGGATAGAGTAGGATTTTAAGTTTTAGGCAAAGGAATGACATTCGCCATTTTCCAGGACGAGGGAAAAAATTGAGAGAAGAGGGAGAAGTTGAAAATGTGAGTTTGAATAAGCAACACCTCGGAAAGGACTAGATTGACCATGCGGGAGGATATATTATCGTTTCCCACAGCATTAGAAGAGAGGGAAAGGATGTGCTTCTTGACGCCATCATGGGAAACAGAGGATAAAGTTAAGACAAGAAAGAAGAGCAAGTAGAGAGAGAGGGATCTTACTGTGTCATACTTAGTGACATCACTAAGCACATCATTACAGCTCATATACGTCCCCACCGAGGGGCTCGAGCCTACCCTGAATCAGGGCGATTAGGCCTTAGTCGACCACGCGGGCCCAGTGCGGGTTGGTCGACTTCACACACAACCTTCGAGTTTCTTCGCAGGCGTGTGCAGGTTTCCTCACGATGTTTTCCTTCACCGTTAAAGCAATCGGTAAGTATGTACGTAAGTTTTCACTAAGCACATCGGGAGGAATTAAGAAAAATTGTTAAGACAGGTGGGATCTACAACGACATCATGTTGAGCACCTGGTGAGTTACCAATACCCAAGGTTTTAAGAAAACGCCACACTTCAGCTAGAGGACAGTCAGAGGTGGATTCTTGAATGTGACGTCTCTTTGCATCTCTATTCAGGCGATTACAGCGATTCCTTAGTGATTTATAGTAGTTTCTGGTCTGTTGGACGTTTCTTAAACCGTCCTTTTGCTTTGTCACGTTTAGTCATGAGGTCTTTTAACTTCAAAAATTACTAAGAAATTCTCCCAACTTTATTCTACGCTCAAGAGCTGCCCGCGGGTTACGCCCCGTGCACCCTAGAATACAGCCCATAAAACGATATCCACGCAAGCAAAGTAGCGGCAGAAGCTAGTACATACACACATACATACTATATACATACATATAGTTAACGAAAACAAAATGAATAAAATTTCACCTGTGTACTCTATTACTCTGCTTACTCTGGGAGTTGGAATTCTTTTCTGTAATTAGAAATTCACCTTGAACACATGTAGCTCGCATTCACCTTTCATAATGGAGATTGGAGATGTGCTTTTATTTTCTACTGTAGATTTTAGGGTTTTTTGTTAAATTTATTCTAAACTATCTTATGCCCGCGGCTTCGACCACGTGGATATCGTTTTTGTGACCGTAATCGAGGGTGAAAGGGGCTCGCAAACGTGAAATAAAAATTTGCCTTTGTGTTAATCCAGTCATTGATCAATATACCTACCAAATGTAATCCAAATCCGTTCAGCCATTTAGGCATAAGGCAAAATTTATAGCAGCCGAGAGAAGTCTACTGCTGGAGAAAGGGAGTGAAATCGATCTATATGTTAATCCAGGTCCTAATATGTCCTACCAAATTTCATCTAAATCCGTTCAGCGGTTCTGGCGTGATTTAATAACAAACACCCATCCATCCAAACTTTCACGTTTATACTATTACTAGAATAACTATTTTTGAGAATTTAAAATTCGATTTAAAAATTTACGTATAAGTTAGAAGTTCTCGACTGTCTATTAAGGACGACCCGGACCGAACAGTCTTAGAAGGGTTCCTGGTACTACTACTTCCCTAAAAACCAACAAGTAGCATAAAATTCAAAAGAGATGACATGTGGAACTGAGAGATAGTCGCTTACTAAGGGTCTCATAGAACGGCTCAACCTCAAGGTCACCCAAAGGGCGATGGAGCAAGCTATGCTCGGAACTTCCCTACGCGATCGAATCAGAAATAAGAAGTGTCGTAGCAGAATCAAGGCAACTAACACAGCTCACAGACTCGCTACACTTTTAAATGCAGTAGGCGGGGCAAATAGCTCATAGAACAGATGGCCATTAGGGTAGTTAAGTTCTCGAGAGGCGACCGCGCACCGGAAGACGTAGCGTTGGTAGGCCTACCACTCGGTGGACCTACGACCTGGTGAAGGTCGCGGAAAGCTGCTAGATGCGAGCAGCATAGGCCCGGTCGTTGTGGAAATCCTTGGTGGAGGCCTTTTTACAGCAATGGACGTTTTTCGGCTGATATGATTATCCTGAAAAAAAAGGAAGAAAGCCCGTAGTATGCCAAAAAGAAGCGCTATGGGTAAGTACGTCGTTTATCGACATCCCTGGTGGTCGTGGGTGGTGTAGTGGTTAGCGCCTCTGCCGGATAGACCGAGGGTCTTGGGTTTGATTCTCACCTAGGGAAAATATTCGTGTTACGACCGAACTTATTTCAAATTCAGTCAATAATACCTAGGAACATGATCAGGGTCGATTCTGAATATCGATATCGAATTATCTATACTTACTAAATTTCCACTTAGAAATTAAAGTTTAGTGTACTATATAGTATCGAGTACATAATTTAGGTCGCCGTACTTAATTACTTAAATTACCTACCAATGTAATCTAAAGAATTGATGATAATAGTTAATATTGATACTCGTACGTACATGATTGGTAAATAGCAAACGAGTGACATTTGTAAGGTTTTTTTTTTGTTTTTTTTTGAGCCGCAAACGAAGGTTCACCATCGTCACGACTTTGCCAAATACGTTTTACACCGACTTTGATCATACGAAGTTTTTAACCCCTGACGCAAAAAGAGGGTTGTTATAAGTTTAACGTGTGTATTTGTGTATGTGTGGGTTTATCTGTTGCATCGTAGTTCTTAAAGGAATGGACTTTTGTTTGAGAGCTGACGTGATCGAGGTGGTTCTTAGCTATAACGTATTCAGCTGTTTTAATAATAATAAAAATAATAAAATAATTCTTTATTCAGGCAACCACGGGCCCACAAACAGAAAATTCAGCTCACAATTAAATAAAATAAATTTAATTCAATAAATTCAAATAAAGTCATCAAAAATTAATCCTTACTAATATTATAAATGTGAAAATGTGTTTGTTTGTATGTTTGTTTGTTTGTTACCTTTTCACGCTTCAACGCTTTGACCAATCTTTATGAAATTTGGCATGCAGGTAGCCTGAGTCACGGGGAAGGACATAGGCTACTTTTTATCCCGGAAAAATAGCATAATCTGATGTAGTTCCTGAGGGAACCAAAAAAAATACCCGATTGTTGTGATTTTTTGCACAGAGATGGTTGAGTAGGTGGGAAACGACATAATTTACTAATCACCCTTAAAGACAGTCATAAAAACGATGTCCACGCGGGTGGAGCCGCGGGTGAAAGCTAGTATTAAAATAAAACGTAAAGTCACACAGATTACAAGAAGACAGATTAAGATCATCAGGTTATAGAGGGATGTGGGCAAGTTATAGAGGTCTGATCGATTAAAAATTTGGTGCGTTGTTACTGTAATAATATTGCAAAACCATGATAATCTTGACCTGATGCTGCAGCCCTCACTTATTCACTCACGAAATCAAGACACATCTAATCACACCTCGCACTCCAAAGTCCATCAAGCCTTTAATAAGACTACACAGCATGCCAAAGAAATATAAACATACAAACATATAACCGATAAATATAACCTTCTTTCAGGAACAGTAACAGAAAAACTAAATACATATGGATTCGTACATCGAGTCTTTGGCAAATGTTCTTTTTTGCAATCCGCGGCTTATTTAAAATGTCTGGAGGAGTTTTCTGACTTAATTTCCCTATCTCGTATCACGCAAAGATCTAGCGTGTAGCACAAACTGCTGATTTTAAGGGTTTTTACTAGTGTAAATCTTTTTAGATGCTTGCTCTTTATATTTGGCACCAACCACTTTCCATATCCACGGGGGTGAAGCCGCGGGCAATAGCTATATGTATCTATATTTCATAAGAATTTTGAAAATAAAATGAAAATGTACTTACCGAATTGTAAGAAATAAGCACACTTCTTACATTAAATTATGTTTAATTTTGCTTCTTCTTCCAATACGCAACTTTAACACCTCTACACTACTAAATCAAAGAAATCTTAACCGCCTCCGTGGCGTAATGGTTAGCCATTCGCTTCACACCAGGAGGTCGCGGGTTCGATTCCCGGTGGGGTCAACTTGTAAGACTCGGTTTTGTTGGTGGTAGGGCATTTTCTAAGCCCGCCTGGCTTGCTACCACCATCTTATCTAAGTCTTGCCGCCAAACATCAGTGTTAACTACATTGATGTGTTCCGGCTTGAAGATAAGATAGCCAGTTCTCCATTTCATTGGGGAATCTTGGTAAGCCCGCTTCCATCTTCGGCATCATCGTCACTTACCATCAGGTGAGATGATGCCACCAAGGGCTTACCAATTGTAAATAAAAAAATAATTTACGGCTATCGGATTAGTTAATTCAACATCATCATAACAGCTCATATACATCCCCACTGAGGGGCTCGAGCCTACCCTGAATTAGGGCGATCGGGTCTTAGTCGACCACGCGGTCCCAGTGCGATGAGAGGTCCCGTTAGAATACAACTTTGATGTAGTTAAAAGTAAATTTAAATTCTAGGAAAACATACTAGTATTATTGAGAATAGTTACGAGGGACTATATCGACTGGAAACACGATTTAATAAAGTTGGCTCAATAGAATAAATTCGCAAAGTTACCTCTTTTCGAGCCATTTTATCGTTTATTTTCGGTTTTATTCTTAAAATAAGTAATTTGATAATATGATTTATGTACTGAAATAAAGTTCATAGGTAGGGAAAACGTCGAATGGATTTTTATTAAAGATAAATATGATGAAAATGAAAACGAAAAACATCGAAAAAGTGCAAAAGTGTGGTTATTTTCTTCCTTCTTTACACGTACAGAAAAAGACAAAGACAGATATTTAAGTACCATTGCGCCTTAATGAAGATAAAGTAGATCGACAAAATTATACATCACAGATCCACGTCTGCGTTGGCAGTATTAAAAATACAATACGTTCATGTACAGTAAAAAAAACTTACAAAGCTAAAGCGTAATATAAAAAGTCGGTGGCGTAACGGCAAGGGCTGCTACCTCCTGTCCGGGAGGTCGTGGTTCGAATCCTGCCACGCACCAATGTGTTTTCGAATTTCGAATTCATATATTCGTTTATCCGACGCTCTTACGGTGAAGGAAAACATCGTGAGGGAACCTGCACACGCCTGTGAAGAAACTCGAAGCTTGTGTGTGAAGTCGACCAACCCGCACTGGGCCCGCGTGGTCGACTAAGGCCCGATCGCCCTAATTCAGGGTAGGCTCGAGCCCCTCGGTGGGGACGTATATGAGCTGATATGATGATGATGAATATAAAACGCCTAGCTGCTACTAAATACATAAAATTTCATAGGTAGTTAATCCGCTAGAAAAATGAATAAGTATCCCAAGAAAACAAACAAAAGAGCGATGATCAGACCTTAATAAGTAAAATTAAGCAACGTTGAGTTTGCTAAACTTAAAAAAAAGAGTGCGTCACAACACTAATAAATATGGATGAACGAAAAATAGAATAACCTGCCTTGCTGCACTGTTCTGCCCTACCTACTCTATGGATCCGTAGGTAAGGCCTTTCAGTTTCCAGGTCGACAATGACGACGGTTCCAGGTATATCATAGTATAAATATCATATATATGATGATATTAGGTAAGTATGTCTGACTGAAAACTAATATGCGCTAGCGTGGATTTCCTCGCCCGATGTTAAGAGAGGCCACTCTTCCGAGCAGTGCCCGCAGTCAACTAGCTCCAGGGTGTTCCCGCTGCGCTGCACTTACATGACCTCTTTATGCTATGCATACTTGTCAATTGCGGAAACGCTCAGATCAAATCACAAAGTTGCACATATTTTCTGTAGAATTTGCACATATCTATCTATCTATAAAAGGTGTACAAAAATTGGTGTAGGCTCCGATATCATACTGAACAACTTTCCTAAAGACCCATAGACAATTCGCAAAAAAAAAATTCGACGCTTCATTCAAAAATGCACAATATTTGTCAATCAGCTGATCGTTTTGAATGAAGTGTTTAAAATTATTTTTTTTGCAATTTCTGCAAACTTGTAGAACAAAAGCTGTTCAATATTATGAGTAAAGGCCCCAGTAAACGGGACCTACTCCAATTTTGTTACATCCTGTATATATACATTTCTTGTATCACAGTGTTAGTTGCCGTACTCCTCCGAAACGGATGAATGAATTTCCATGAAATTTTCTGTGTAGGTAGGTATGATAATAGATATAGACAATTTTTTATCGAAATCTGAGCGGGCGGAGTCGCGGGAAACAGCTAGTTTTCTATGGAATTCAGTCAGCAAATCCGATACGTAGTTCCATCAGTGGCAGATTAAATATACTGATTCAAGCTCATTATTTAAAATTAGATTTTATGGGCAAATTTATGGAAAAACTGAACACAAAATATATTTTTTGTTTTTCACATTTTAGGGTTCTGTGCTTCAAAAGGAAACCCTAAATACGGAACCCTTATAGGATCACTTTGTTGTCCGTCCGTCTATATGTCAAGACCGTTTGTCTCGGGAACGCGTGGAGGTATCGAGTTGAAATTAAAACCACACAGTCCCTTGAAGTTGTGAAAAAATCAAACTTCTAAGTTGACGTAAAATAAAGATACAGTCGTTTATGCCGCAAAAATGTATATTTCAACACTCTCAAGAAAATCAAAATTCGTAGGGTATTTCCCGTTAACCTAGAACTATGAAATTTACCGTCTAATACTTCAAGTATAGGGAAAAATCTGAAAACTGTACATTTGTAATTAAATCATTAAAAAAATAGTCTTTATTTACAGTACGTAATTAATTAAGCAACGAACGGCGCGGGCGGTCTAAATTTTGAATTGAGTTTACCGTGTCATGTGGGGTATCGTTTATAAAGGCTTCATTAGCACAAGCTTAAACAGATTTTTAATTATTTTTATGATATATAGTTTTAAATTTATGACGAAGAATAAAAAAAAATATTTTCCATTTTTTTGTATCTATAGGTAGGTACCTAATAATTTTGGTGTATGTGGTACCTAACGGTTTGCTATGTTATGATTCATATTATGTACCTGCACATTTGTACGGAACCCTTGATGGGCGAGTCCGACTCACACTTATCCGGTTTTACCAATAATTAAAAAAAAACAAAAATTAATGGTTCGTTAATCTACCAACGCAAAAAAAAAGGTTCGCTACAAAAAAGAATGCTTAGGAACTGCAAAGAAAAATCACGCTGCAATTTGTATTAAACAAAGTCGGGTTAGTTATATCATTTGTATCAGAAATATGCTATATATAAGATTTGCACCATTTATAACTCAAAGAACGGCTAGATCGATTTTCATGATCTTTGATTTGTTGGATATGTTTCCACCCCGATATTCTGAATAACTATTAAAACATGCATCGGAAAAAATCACCGGAAAAAACATTAAAAGTAGAGTAGTTTAATAGTAGTGCAGTGCAGTGTAGTGTAGAGTAGAGTACGGAAGAATAAAGTAGAGCAGAGTAGTGTAGTGTACAATGTATTGATTCTAAGGCTGTACGAAGTTTGCCGGGTCAGCTAGTAATAAATAAATCATTAAACACCTAATTCATGATCTGAAACTGTATTTACAACTTATAACCTCAATTCAGATTTATCAAAATGACACCTATTTGTAACTAAGCACTACACACGCACATATACTTATGCTTAAGTTTTTTTTATCCACAATTGATAAGCCCTTGGCATCATCTCACATGATGGTAAGTTTTATAATGTAACCATAAATAGACTTAATAAGGTAAGTATTTAACTTTCTTGGCAAAGATGACCTATTCCTTGTGAGCTTGATGCGTCATCAATCTATTTCCTCCTGACATCGGCCGCCTTAGGTAATTTAATCTCCTTTCTTTACATTGAAATAAACTATCTCCTTAAAATTCTCCTTTCAAAAGTGTGAAAGTTGATTCTATAACTTTGGTTATTATATTTTTTTTGGAATGTGTACAAATTAAAAAGGGGCAAAGTAAAATGCACGTGTGTAGTAAAATCAACTTTGCGTACAGTAAACTGGCATATATTACCACCGTTCAATCAGTGTTGAAAAGGGTATAATCATACTTAGGTAATATTGATTCACTTTGTTTGGTTAGTTATTCATAAATTACTTATAGATAATAACCCTCTAGTTCCAAACTTCCAATGTGAATATTTTACGCGTTCAGTTCTTGTTTAGTTACCTATATCCATAGTAGGTATTGTATACATTTATTATTAACAGCTACATATTTTTACTACACTACACTCTCAAGGGAATCAAAATTCATATGATATTTCCCGTTGACCTAGTAGAATGAAATTTGGCAATTAATACCATCTTATACTACAAGTATAGGAAAAAATCTGAAAACTGTACATCTGTAATTAAATCATTTAACAAAATAATTATGTAGTCTTTATTTACAGTACGTAATCAATTATGCAAGGAACGGCGCGGGGGGTCTAAATTTACTACAGTTTGCCCTGGATGTACAAATACAGTGAAATTGCTATAGAAGTATATTCATACAATTTTCAATGTGATATGGAGATCCAGTCCATAGTCCACAGTCCAGGTACATTTCTGGTATACAGCATTCACTACTTATCAAAGTAGGTGACTTGTATGTCCACGACGTGACTTGACTACATTTTCCGTTCCAAAAACAGAATAGGTATATTCAACTTATGGAATGAGAAGAATTTTCTTTGTGCTACCTTTTTGCATAATAAGTGAGCTGATACCTACTCTGAAGATACGTTTGTGTAGTAAGTAGATAACTATGCATACAGGCTTCTTCGTGGTCTTTTTAGGACCTTTTGGGGAAAAAGGAAGGAGTTCTCAATTCGACTGTATGTTGTTTTTTGATGTGTAACATCTTTGCTCTCGCTTTCCTGCAATTTGTGGGAGTGATTTCGTGAAATGGGACGGAAATGTGTAACATGGGACGGAAATGTGTAACAGGAAGTCGCGAAAGCGCGCGCTATTCGATCTGACGAATGAGCTTTGCTCTCGCTTTCCTGCAATTTGTGGGAGTGATTTCGTGAAATGGGACGGAAATGTGTAACAGGAAGTCGCGAAAGCGCGCGCTATTTGATCTGACGAATGAGCGCGCGGTGGTAGAGTTGACCGTCAGATAGTACCAATGCTCTCGCTTTCCTGCAATTTGTGGGAGTGATTTCGTGAAATGGGACGGAAATGTGTAACAGGAAATGCGAACGTTTTTTAATTCTCGAAAACTAAGGTTGTCATAGCCATGCCGCCTAGTGTGAAGTATTTTGTCACATGTTACACATCATATGCGAGTACTGTAGGTCCCGCTCGTTTTTTTTTTGTATATTTGTTACAAGATATCTTTGCAGATTGTGAACCGATTTTCTTGATTCTTTTTTTTTATTCGATACCTAATGCTCTCGAGTTGGTCCCATACACATTTTATAAAAACCGGTATAGTACTTTATTAGAAAATTAACAAAAATCAAAAGTAGTAATGCTAAATTATATTAAGTTGTTGCGATGAAAGTCGGTTTTTTAACGTGTTTAGTGTTTTCAATTATATTCAATAGGATATGCTACCTGGATAGTTGCATATAAGTTTTATCAAAAATAGTATATTCCTTTTTTTTAAATAACAAAAACAAAAATAATAATGCAAAATTGTACTAAGTTGTTGCGATGGAAGTCGGTTTTTTAACGTGTTCAGTGTTTTCAATTATTCTCTCGTACCGACTAGTTAATGCTGACTAAAAGTCAAAGTAACTAAGTCAACATTTTGAGGGTTCTGTACCCGAAAGATTAAAACGGAACCCTATTACTAAACCGCGTTGTCTGTCTATCCGACTTTTTAAGGGTTTTACATTTAGCGTAATACTCGTTTGTAGCTGGTTAAAATTGTTTACAGCATGTACAAATTATGGCAAATTCACTAAGTTAGGAGTTGTACCTTGGATGACAAACAAAACCTTTTTTTATTAGTTATTCGCCTATCTTACTTTAAGTTGCACGATTTATTAAATAAATTATAGTGCTACCTCTATAATATAACATTTAACAACAAATAATAAAAACCAGCCAAGTGTAAGTCGTACTCGTGCTAATAGGATCCCCAACTAATTAAAATTAAATATTTGTTTACTATTAGCCCTATGAGTTATTATGTTCGCTTACTACGGACCTCATAAGAAGGCTCAAGGCCACCCAAGGAGCAATAGAACGAGATATGCTCGGAATTTCCCTACGTAATCGATTCAAAAATGAGATCCGCAGGAGAACCAAAGCATAGCTTACAGAATCGCTAAACTAAAGTGCAGTGGGCAGGGCACATAGCTCGTAGAACAGATGGCCGTTGGGGTGGTAAAGTTCTCGAGTGGCGACCGCGCACCGGAAAACGACCATGCGGACAAAGTATAAACAGGGTGACTGGTAAGTAGTGCAAATCCTTTTAAGGGGCTATAGATCAGTTCATTTGCAACAAATTGAACCATATAACACCATAAGAAAAGTGACCCATTTTTGAGATATTGCAGTTTTAAGATTTTTTATAAAAAAATCCCAAGTGTTATATCTAAATATCAATAAAACGGAAAAAAATAATTACCGTTCATATTTTTTATTGGTTTTAACTTCGTTACATTCTAAATCATAAATAAGAATCGATAGATTGTTTTTTTTTCATAAATGTGGACAAAATGCTTCAAAATTAAAAAAAAAACTTGTAATTTAACAAAAAAAAATCATAAAAAAGCAAGTATAAAACAAAAAATATTAATACAATTTTATTTGCATGTTAATTTAAAAACATCTACATTTTACTATCTTTCAGACGAGGTATAAAAAAATAACATATCTGTTAGAATTACCAAAATATCACCAATACAATACAATTAAATTACAAGTTTCTTATTTTTTATTTTGAAGCATTGTGTTCACATTTATGAAAAAAAATACAATCTATCGACTCTATTTTATCATTTAAAATGTAACTAAGTTAAAACCAATAAAAAATACGAACGGTAATTAATTTTTTTCGTTTTATTGATATTTAGATATAACACTTGGGATTTTTTATAAAAAATCTTAAAACTGCAATATCTCAAAAATGGGTCTTTTTTGCTTAAGGTGTTATATTGTTTAATTTGTTGCAAATGAACTGATCTATAGCCCCTTAAAAGGATTTGCACTACTTACCAGTCACCCTGTATATTAGTAACGCGGTGGACCGACGACCTGGTGAAGATCGTGGGAAGCGAATAAATGTTTTAAGCTAAACAAAGATTTCTAGAAAAAGTTGTTAAGTTTTATAATTTAAGCCGAAGTATCGACTCGCTAAGAAAAAACAACAACCCTAGGTTAATTTTGAGAAGAGATCCAAAAAATTGAAGATTAATTTTTTACACTTACTTCCCACACCCTCACTCCCAGAGAGCATTGTCCGACCACCCATCAATAATGCAGTACAATTTGCGACCCCCATACTAACCTAACCAATGTAACATAGATAACGTATATAGGTACAGAGGTCGGCATATCAAGGTAAACACTTTGGACATTGTACCGTTCTTATACCGTATGCGTATGGATCAGAATGGCACTACGATTGTCTATCTTGATGTGCTGGCCTCTGTACATTTAATTTATTAATTCATGTCAATATTAAGCTACACTAGCATATTTTGGTTTGTTGCCTGTGATGACATAGGCCATTTCCTTAGGTCATAGATCGAAAATATTTTGCTTTACCAATAAGATCTCATATTACCAGTGAAATAGGAATAGGTTTTATTGCCTGAATTTTTTTTTGTAGTGAAAACTCGTTTAAGCGTGTTAGGCATTGTTGAAATGGGAAAAAAAACCATTGAACTCGTGACACCGTTACAGACACCCGTCACCTTTTTGAGATTAACATTTTGAGAATTCAACATTAAGAGTATATACAACATTATGTTCCAGAAGGCTTACCAGGAACACTCGGAGGGTCAAAACTGATAAAACTGTGAAAATTGTTCACTTCTGTTGGCACTCACGGAGTGGTTAGGCTATTTTTATTCAAAATTGGTAAGAATGGTGCTGTGTTTCCGTGATTTAGCTACGATCAGCTAAACAATATGTTACGACTTAATTCCCGATATATTCCAAGTGTGGCAAAAATAGGGCTCCATTTATTATACGCTCTCATTAGAGGTAGGTACTGGGTAGGAAGGTACGACGCTGAGAGGCCAACCCTAGGTATTATGTAACCTGGTAATTGCTCTGAGTCTCATGCAATAATTAAGATGTGTCTACCACTGTGCCAAAGTAGGTATATACTATAGTAGTACTAACATACAGTAGAGCGTCGGTGGCGTAACGGCAAGGGCCGCTACCTCCTGTCCGGGAGGTCGTGGTTCGAATCCTGCCATGTAACAATGTGTTTTCGAATTTCGATTTCATATGTAGGTTTATCCGACGCTCTTACGGTGAAAGAAAACATCGTGAGGAAACCTGCACACGCCTGCGAAGAAACTCGAAGGTTGTGTGTAAAGTCGACCAACCCGCACTGAGCCCGCGTGGTCGACTTAGGCCCGATCGCTATAATCCAGGGTAGGCTCGAGCCCCTCGGTGGGGACGTATATGAGCTGATGTGATGATTATAACAGTATGGACACTCCCTGCTGCTCCCTAGATACCGACCTCACCCCCTCGTCTCTCAGATTGATACTGATTGGTTAAGTTTGGTTCTCGAACGTAACGCCGTAATTTTATTTTGCACCGTCATTTATTTTTAGAAATGTCACTTTCACGACCGTTGTATGCAGTGTCCGGGGTATGACTGTACTGTGAACTAATGGAAGCCTATTAGAAACGTAATATAGTTTTAATCTCAATTATAAAGAGTTATTACGCGAAATTGTCGAGTATGCCTTTTCATTACGATCCATAGCGACCCCAGTATAAGTGTACAAGGCCTCTTGCTACTTGCATGAATACCTATATGTTTAATCAAACCAACATAAGGCGATGGTCGAGTTCGTATTGGTCAGAATTACAATATATGTATTAAGAAAATCTAACAACACACCAGCCACCTTTAAACTTTCCATATATACATTTAAATCTTACTTACCCTTGTTTCAGTACCACATCTACCATGATCACCCATACAGTATGGAGATGAAAAAAAAGGAGAAGCCCGGCAGCCTATCGCCAGTGACGCCAGCCTTGAAGAGGGATAGCGGGGACGAGGGCAAAGGGTCGCGCTCCAGCAGCAAGTCTGAGAAGGAGCTCAAACTACCGCTGGAGAAGTCCAGCGATGACAGCCTGAGGAAAGAAAGGCGCCCCTCCAGGACTAGTGATAGTTCCAATACTATAGAAAGGTAGGTTTTAACCTGAGACGTTTACTAAGATTTTGATTTAGCAAGAAATCTGAAAAGCTTAAACTACCGCCGGCATACTCCAGAGATGGATGACATGAGACGATATAGAAATAAAGGACTTGCCATCGCTTCAATACTTAGACAGGTATGTTTGAGCCCAAAACTGTAATATGTTTACGGTAGTATGTTACGGTTTTAATTTATCGGAAAATTTAAGGAAGAGCTCAAACTACCGTCGGAAAAGGCCTGAGGAAATTGAGGCCTGACAAATACAAGTAAGTGATAGCTTAATACACAGTGCGGGTACTGACATTATCATATTACAGATTACAGGCGGTCCGATGAGCTCAAACTTCCACAGAAGAAGATCAGTGATGACACCCTGAAGAAAAATAGGTGACTGTCAAGGACAAGTAAGTGATAGCTTAATACACAGGGCGGGTACTGACATTATCATATTACAGATTACAGGCAGTCCGATGAGCTCAAACTACCACCGGAAAGGCCAGTGTTGACACCGTGTCGAAAAATAGGCGCTTGTCAAGGTCAAATAAGTGATAGCTTAATACAGAGTATGGGTACTGGTACTGACATCATAAAAGGAAAAGAAAGATGCCCATTCAGAACTTAGTGTAGCTTGACTGCCACACTTCTAAAAATAATCCTCAGGTGAGGTTACAACTGACTAGTAGTACAACAGAAAATAATTATTTTAAAACAAGTTGTAAAAAACCTAAAAACTTTTAGGTACATCTTTTTTATTTGAAAAGAGTTTTATATCATTTAGGACCAGAGTACGAGTACTAACAAGACGAAACAAACGAGCCCACCATTCGATGGGGTTGCATCGTTTTATTGCAGAGTTCTCATGGTCACCTTCCCACTTCATCATCAGATCAGTTCCATGTCATAATAATATTGTATTGTCATCCGATTTGCATATGCATGCAAAATTTCAGCTTAATCGGAAATCGGGAAGTGGGTCAAATTTTTATTTGACAGATTTGATGTATGATAAGTTTTGTCACAGACACTGGCACAGGTAAATAAAAGCTAAACCTTCATTCATTCAAAAAATATATTGACAATCCAATAGTAGCTATACATGTTTTTATCGTCGTAAAACAATGGCGTTAAAGTCCTGTTAGGTTATGTGACTGGTACTGCCGATACCGCCGCAGTCCCGCAAAACAAGCCCAGCAAACCTCATTTCGCAATCTTAAGACGTATTTTCGCACAACGGATTTCGCTATTTCTCGACGACGTATACAGATGTAAAAAAATCTCGAGTGAAATTTTAAGGGTTGATTCAGAATTGACTCTAGAATACAGGAAAATATCAGAAAAAATTACGTAACTTGTAAACAAATGGCCTCATAGTGTGAAAAGTGGCTCGGATGACACATCCAGAATTTAAGTTTTGTTTGAATTATTTTTTTATATTTTTCCTGTAATCTAGAGTCGAATTAGTAAGTCATCCTTAAAAATGTCACTTGCAAGTTTTTATATCCTGTTTAACATATTAAGACGAGGCATTGATTGAACAGTTGTCTCTGTCTTTTTCTTTAAGAGTAAAGAAAATAACCACACTTTTGCACTTTTTCAAACAAAAGTGAACTAAATTAAATTTGAATTAACGTAGACTACGTAGTTAGAAAAGAATAAAATTATGATATTATAAATTTCAAATTGGAAAGAAATATTTTTTCCAATAAATGTTTAAAGGCTTTGCTTCACTTTGCTTCAATATAAGCTATGTTTGGGATTTTAATGATCAAGTCAAGTTAATCTAATCGTGTAATGAACTTACAACGGCCCTAGGTAATATAATTGAATATAACTTTTTTTTCCAGATTTTTAATGAGTAATATTGGAGTAATATTCCAGATTTTTTTTCTAAGCGTTTCTCACTGATTATTTGCCAATATACAGCCACAAACCGAACAAATTATTGTATCGTGTAATATGGGAAAGCTTATAGTTTCATCTAAGGTCCTCAGCGAGTTTCTATTATTGTTAATTTTCCTAAAACTCCTGACCTAAGTACGGTCTGAAAACATTAAGTTTGAAGTAACGTCTTCAATAAGATAAATGCCTAACTATTTTCACTAGCTCACTCAATTTGAAATAAACCCAGACATTAGCGAAATGCTTAGAATGTTCATGAAATGCTGTAAATTTCAAATCAAAATTAGAAACTATATGAATAAGCACTTTCGCTGAACAATGAATGGGTTTAAACACTATGTTGGCAATTTTCACAGGGCGCGGCGCAGTCATGTTTTTCATTCGGTTTAAAAGGGGTTAAATTTAGCTTGATAAGCAGCGCTCGCGTGACGTGGGGAAAATTCTCAGCGAAACAATGAAAATACTCGTACGAACAGTGAAAATTTGAAATGAATGGGACGCTCGTGTCTGAGTAGCGGTTGAATGGCCTTAGGGTATCTGCTCTGCTAGGAACAGGTGTAGTGTAACTTATATGAAGGATACACTGTTTATTTAATGCCTTCATTTATTTTACGTGACTACACAATATTTACTTTACAAACATAGTAGGTATCTATAACACAGCTTCTGCTTACAGTTGGTAAAGTGGTAGGTGTCCAATTTATTTATAACATTTATATTTAGAACACAATCATCATCATGGTCACATCGGTAGAAAGACATCCACTCCTGGACAAAGGCCTCCCCCAAGGATTGCCACAACGACCGGTCCTGTGCTGCCCACATCAAGGACACGTATAAAAGAACGAGATTCACGGTCACTTTTTTTGTCCACGGAGGTGAACTTTTGCCTTCTTCCTCGCTGTGTACCTCGCTGTGTACTAGAATATTTCTATCCTTTCTATCATTTTCTTGTTCGGACGTTTTGTGAAGTTTGTTTTGTATGAAACCGTGGATCTAATTCTTTAGTATGTGATCTAAGATGAAAATCCTTTTTTCTACAGGCAAGACTCGAAGTCCACGTCCCTCTCCAGTCCAAAGGTATCGCGGAAGTACTTTACGAACTGGCGGCAAGCATGTGACAAGACCAAAGACAAGACCAAGGAGCTTCTGAAACGCTGGAGGACGCTGCCGGAAGCGGAGGCCGCCGACCAGATGCAAGCTGCCGGGCGCAGTGACGAGGACAAGCAACACGGGTGGAGCGTGCATGTGTGGAGTGAGCATAACTATACATTATTTTTTTACTTTTTCGACATGTATACTCGTACGTGCCTTTACTTAGTTCGGCATGTATACTCGTACGGAGGTAGGGTATAAAGGTAGTACTATTATCGCGAAAACAAAAGTTAATCCAATTTTCGTGAAAATGTGTTCTATATCTTTAATACATGTATACAGAAAAACCGAACATACCAATTTCTTCCGTCGGTGCGTGCGTTCGTCCGTCACGCTTGGCTCTGGAAACTAAATCTTAAGTCCGATTGAGACCAAATTTGAAACCTAAGAGTTTTTAATTATTTCATCAAGGGATAATCAAAAGTTTCTTCGTACCTTCGTACAACAAACGTAGTTGCTTATGTTTGTCTATCACATATTCCATTGGTCTGGGAAAAAATCACATTTATATGGTTCTCCTACTAATGAAATTGAAACTTGGAATTCACAAACAAATGGTTAGAGCTATTGAATTGTCATGTACTCGTATTACGAATAAGTATATATTTGGTCATGCAACATGAATTCGTCAAAACTATTATAATTCTTTTAATTTAATTTTTATTAAAAAAAACGTGAGTTTAGTGCGGCCTGCCGCGAATTTTTTTTTTATTATATACGAGTAGGCTTACCTGGCAGCGTGGCCTTCCTAAACAATCCTGGCGGCGCTCAGTGGTGGTGGAATTGAAGACGATTGGGTTGTTATGGTCTTAAGTAAAGCGCGTAGCCCAAGACAGAACACAATGGCGGAGCACTGTGGACCCCTTCTACCCCACCTAGGGGACTTAGAACAATAAGTCAATGCTTACATGTGAAACGTTGAAAACTATGAGATTCAACATTAAGAGACAGTTGACTTAATGATGACAAGAGTATATATAAAGGTAAATACTAGATTATTTTTATAGTAAACAGGTAAGCTACTGTACATAGGATCCCAACAAAACATGAATGTGAAAGGGAGCCAAGTTCGGTATAAAAATTTTTCAGAGATCTAATTATTTAGGTACCAAGTTCTACAGTGGTTTCTAAAATCAATATGTATTTCAGAAATCTCGATATAATAATTACTAATGGTGTAAATTCGCAAGTTTCACTAACCAATTATATTATATATTGGCGTATATTTAAAAAAGTAAGCTGTGGTTGTTTGGCGGCTTGACTATTTAAACTTGCCAAATGACACCATTTAGTAGCACAGTACCCGCTGGATGCGGGTAGCGTAGAACCGGTCGTCGTGGAAATCCTTGGAAGGGGCCTCTGTCCAGCAGTGGAAGTCCTTCGGCTATATGATGATGATGAGTAGCACAGAACATAACAAATTTTCTTTTAAGCAACGATTTCAAAGTGAACTCCCATATATAGCTTTGATTTAAGAAACCACTGTAGAACTTGGTCCTACCCATTGAGATCTCTGCATTTTTTTTTTGTATAGAACTTGGCTCCCTCCCTTTCATATTTACGTTGTGTGATGTTATTGTTTTTCGTAAAGTTATAATATTTATGTCCTAATAGACAAATCTTCTCTGTACAAAAGTCGATGTGTATGTATACATATGGACTGGCAAATGGCTGGAGCGATTATGATGAAATTTTCAGGGAATCTTCAGATTATTCCAGCGGGTACTTCTGTAAAAAAACGCGGGCGGAGCCTCAGGGCGGGTCGCTAGTATAATATTTTTTTGTAATAAATTATTATAATACAACGCTTGTGGTACGGAACTCTCGGTTCGCGAGTCCGACTCGTACTTGGCTTAGTACGCCCACTATCCTAACTCGATCCTAAATTTCAAGTTTTTATGTCACCAATTTTGATAAATAAGTGAGTGAAACATAAATATGGTGATTTTTGGACGTCAATATATCAAAAACGATATTTTTTTAATAAAACGAGGAGAGTTTTTTTAGTATGGACAGAGTGCGAGGCGGGCGACCCGCAACCTACAAGCGGCTCGCCATCGATTTTGCGCAGTGTGCGAGAATGTGCGCGTTAAATTTTTATACCTAGCTTTCCTCCAACCCAACCAATTTAAGTAAGCAATAGTTAAAATAAACAAGTTCATTCCAGCAAGTGATCTTAGACCAATACAAACCTCAATTAGAATCGGAGATATTGAGAAAGAGAACTATGAAAATCGCGTTTGGGTATAACTTGAGAATGGCGAAATATAGGTGATTTTCAATGCTTGATTACAAATCTGTACATCAATACCTTTCATTTTAAATAAATATAGTTTAAAAAACTTGAAAAACACGCTTTAAAGCACATCAAACAGTAAAGTGAAAAACCATTCTAAAATAAGCTGAAAATAATAATGAACAATTAATATTATTGTGAAAAAAGCGTGGGGCGCTTTGTGGCATATTTTTAGTATATCGAGCAACCCACGCTTTTTCACAATAATACTAGTATTTTTTTTCAGATTATATTAAGAATTATTTTTCACTTTTTACTTTGATTTGCTTTAAAAGCGTGTTTTTTTAAACTATATTTATTTTTCAGTTTTTAGTTCAGGATATTGAGATAAACTTGCGAAATATTTGTATTGTCACTGATTCTTAATAAATGTACAAAGTTTGAATTAAATCGTCATACATACATACAAGTGAATCTAATATAAGCGTATTAAAATATAAGCGAATCGGTTGGATAGAACTGCCGCTGCCGGATGTATTCAAAATAGGTTGCACATTTTTTTTTGTTTTTTTGAGAAGGCCGAATGTTAGGTGATTTAAAACACTTGATGACATATCTGTGCATCAATACCTTGCACTCTAAAAAAAAAGCAGATCGGTTAGATAGAACGACCGGACAAACTCGTATTACATTCTATCAGGGAACGAGGTGCGCGAGCCGCTGGCCGCTCGCAGGGGTTATAAAATATATATATAGTGTGTAAAAAAATTGGTGCAGGACCCGTTAACTACTCATCGTACTGAACAACTTTCTCCAAGGAACCCATAGTCAATTCTCAAAAAAAATAAATTAGACACTCCATACTAAAATGCACAAAATTAGTCGAACAGCTGATCGATTTGTATGAAGAGTATTTTTTTGCGATACAAAAATGTACTAAATTGGTCAATCAGCTGATCTATTAGTATGAAGAGTTGAAAAAAAACTTTGCGGCAAAGTCATAGAACAAAATTTGTTATATGACTCTGTCATCAAGTGTGTTTGTTGTTGAAAATTTGTTCGGTATGATGAGTAGAAGCCCTAGTTTACGGGATCTACACCAATTTTGTTGCACCTGTATATATAGATTGGGGTTCTAGTTGATCGAGGGGGTCTTACTTGACACACAAAAAGTAAAAGATTTTAAGGCGATTCCCCTTCCTTACTAGCGCCGCCATCAGTTAAAAAATAACTACTCGCTGAGTGCATAATTTGTAGAAAATTTTCAATAATGAATTTGAAGAATATGTACTTATTGTAGTTATTTAGAAACTATCAACTCTGTGGAATATAGGTCGTTGCAGTTTAAGATATCTTAAACAGTATCTATTCTTCAAATTCATCGTCGGTAATTTTCAAAAAAAAAAATACTCAGCGAGTAATTATTTTAAGTGATGGCGACGCCTGGTTAGATGGGGAAAGGCCCTTAAGTTACAGGTAGGTCGAAAGTGGCCCGAAATGGTTCGTGTAATGTATCCCACGGCTGGTGTTACCCTTTTCCTTTGTCAACTCTATTACACTACTATGCAAAGTTCGATAACCCTTGAGAACGAGTGAGGAAAGTAGCCGCGACAAAATTTCGTGAATTTTTCATCTTTGCTCCAGCAATCTAGCAGCCACTATCACATGGAAAGCCCTGGAAAATCTTAGTCAAGTCTTTCTTTTACTCATATTTCATGCAAATCATGAAGTTTATTTACAAATAGAAATGGAAGAGAATACTTCCGTTTTGGTGATTTTGATTGTTGTCCTTAAAAAAATACAAGGACCAAAATCAAAATGAGCATTTTAAAAATAATAATGAGTTATGAATTAAATTACCTATCTTTTGTATTCACAATTGGGAAACCACAGTGAAAATACAACTAAAGATTCATTTAATTTTTACAAGGAAATAGCTAGAAATTGAAGAACCATACCATACTAAATATTACTAATGGAATGATGCGAAAAAAATTACCGTCTTGGCTCATAAATAACTGTAAATACCTACATGTTTAGTGTAAGTTCTTTGTGGATTAACCTCCATTTTCGTTCTCTTATTGCCTGTTATAGAGTGCTTTAAAGGGTGTAAAAAAATTGGTGTAGTACCCGTTACCTAGGGGTTCTACTCATCATACTAAACAACTTTCCCCAAGGAACTGGTATCAAAAAAAATGTGGACCCTCCATACTAAAATGCACAACATTAATCGATCAGCTGGTCGATATGTATGCACAGTAAAAAAAAATCGGCGATTTCAGCAAAGTCGTAGAACAAAAGTTGTTCAGTATGATAAGTAGAAGCCCCAGTAAACGGGACCTACACCAATTTTGTTACAGCCTGTATAAGTTAGCCACATCTCGCTAGATAAATGTTGAACACAAACTACAAGTAGGTATCACAACTACAATAAGAGTTATTGTTATTACAAGCTGCAGTCACAGATGAGATACAAGCTACTTCGTAACTGCGGCTTAGCCTCAGTTCTGTATATACTATACACCCTGTAAGGTAAAATACAGCACATTTTGTACATGAATGGAACTTAACAACTTTTGTTCTTAAACTTTGCTCAAATCGTAAAGAAAAATGTTTACTTTCTACGTTCCTATACAAAGAGTGATCAGCTCACTGATTTGTGTGAGAAGTTCAAAAAACTTGCGATTTATTTACTTATTTACAATTTATCGTACACAGAAATAGGGACAAACAAACATTAAACTAGATAAGTACATACAAAAGGTACAACTTATTTCTATGAGAAATTTCTTCCAGCATACCTTGCAGAGAAAATTAAAAAAGAATGGCAGAAGAGGTGTAGGTAACAAAAACGATTTCATCAAAGTTATAGAACAAAAGTCGTTTAGTTTTATATTAAAAGTCCTCCTAAAAATATTTATTCAATTTTACCTAACACCGTATATATTTCACATTGAGTCGAGCATTTTGGTCCCGAATGCCAATGCAATTTTCTTGTAAAACTCCTTATTATCGAACGATATTGCAGTTCATTCATTGGCGTAACCGTTAGGGACGCTTCCTCCTGCCCGGGAGGTCCTGGTTCGAATCCTGCCACTAACCAATGTGTTTTTGATTTAGATTTCATATGTACGTTTATCCGACGGCATTACGATAAAGGAAAACATCTTGAGGAAACCTGCACACACCTGCGAAGAAACTCGAAGGTTGTGTGGTGAAGTCGACCAACCCGCACTGGGCTTGTTCGACTAAGGTCGACTAAGGTTTGATCGCCCTAATTCAGGGTAGGCTTGAGCTCCTCGGTGGAGACGTATATGAGCTGATATAATAATTACAGACATGCTTCTTTTGATAATAAGCAGGTCATTGTTATGTTCTAATTATATATTTTTTGCTGCATTTTAAAATAATAGAAATGTTTTACATATTTTTCGGGTGAAAGGTTCTTTTTTTCAACCTTACAAGACTCGTACGATGAATGCCAAAAGTCTGGAAAGTAAAACAAAACCTGGGCACACCCTGGACACTTCATACAACGGGCCAGAAATGATATTTCAAAAAAGGAATTACCGAGCAAACAAAATGGCGGCGAAATCCTGTACGTTTGACAACCAAAATGTAACCGATCAGAATCAATCTGGGTGAGGAGGGGGTGAAGTCGCAATCTAGAGAGCGGCATGGGAGTGTCCATACTTTATGTTAGTACTAATATATATACTTTGACCTGGGTGACCGAGCGTTGTTCTAAGTCTCCTGGGAATGTTAACTAAAAGTATTGTTTTTGTCTGTTATTGGATTTTCTTAGAAATGACACCTATCTAGATCTTACTAATCTAATCATCTTATCTATGTCTAGCCGCCAAACATTAGTGCTATCAACATCGCTGTGTTTCGGCTTGAAGATAGGATAGCCAGTTCTGCATTGCGTTGGGGAATATTGGTAAGCCCGCTTCTATCTTCGGCATCATCGTAATTTACCATCAGGTGAGATGATGTCAAGGGTTTACCAATTGTGAATAAAAAAATGAAAAACAGATTGACTTGGAATGTAAAATATTAGGTAGGTAGTTGAATTCAAAATTTCATCCTAATCTTTAGAGCCGTTTCCGAGAAACCAATTTTTATATAACAAATACCTCAAGTAATAAGATTCTTTGCTTGTCACTAAAATTTAACTTATTGAAGTCTTACGATCTAACGACACTTGCAATATCTTATGGATGGTTGGTTCTGGTCTCACACGCTGGTTTTCCTCTCAGCAACAAAAGATGGCGGCACCCAACCTAGCACTGGTTTTCCATCTAGGAGGTCACCGTTGTCGATCTCGAAATGGCTTGCCTAATATAGCCAGACAAGCTCATTTCGAAAGACCTAAAAACTTTTGGCTACGTACAACATTTTATTTGTACAGTTTAGTGTGCTTAATTTCTAATTTCAAATAGCTGGGCTGGGAGTACATTTCCTATAATTTGATTGAAAACAATTGACGATCCTGGGAACTTGATTCCACCTTCGTAGTTTATCATTAAATCAACTTCAAAATATCAGAAGGATCTATTGTCATACGGCTTCATACTAAATTTCAGCTTAATCGAACTCCTGGGAGTAGCTATTAAATCAATCGCAAGATTTGAAGATTTACTCGTACATACAAACATTGCAAGTTAAATAAAAGCTTGTAATAAAAAACCGGCCAAGTGCATGTCGGGACACGCTCAATGTAGGGTTCCTTAATTGCCAATATATTTGTTACAGCGATTTACTTACATTTTGATAATTTCTAAAACGTGCTAGCAACATTTTTGAGCAGGTTAGTGTAAATACGATTTTTTTTTCGACTATTGCTCGTCAACTAGAAAAGCCTTATTAGGTTAGATAGTTTTTCTTTTAAAATCACTATATAGACTACATTCATTAATTTTTCAAAATTTCCAAATATAGCGGTTTAGTTGTTAGGGGGTGGGGACACTCGACTCCAACAAAATTTAGCACTTTCAAGCCTATTTTTACGAAAACGGAACTCTAAATTATAAAATGATCTTAGAAGACTCACAACTATTTTAGCTCTAACCAACGATACTCTAACCATGACTGGGTTTGACAAGAAAAAAAAATCATCCCCACTTTACTTGTAGGGGAGTACCCTTAAAAAGTTTTTTTCTAAAATTTTACAGTTCTCTCCGCGTTTTTTTTATATATAAGTATATATCTCTGGCCAAATTTCAGCTCTTAACTACTAATAGTCTAGGAGCTAGGCCGCGGACAGATAGACGGACAGTATAGGTATTTGGGATCGGTACCAGCACACAGCTACTTTACCTATCAAATTATGTTTTAGATTCGATGGCTTTGCTGGTAAAAAAAATTACCTGAAAAAAAATTGCAGGCCCCTTGATTCGTACCTAACCTCTGATTTAGTTATTATTTCATACCTTTAAGTGAATTTCTTTTTGAAGTCAGTTTTTAGTTTTTTTTATCTTTTGTTTTGATTTTTTACAACGTTAAACCCATCAACCACCTACTCGCCAATATGAACTATCAAATCATAATGCATGTGTTTCATAAACCGATAAAAAGTCCTGGGGCTTACATAATCATCTCAGCAGCGTGAAAGTTAAGGAGTTAAATCTTCCATCGTCAGCTCACTTGACTAATCTGAAAGAATAAATTTATCAGTCTAAACGTACCTACGTACCTATCTCCAACTTAAGGAGTTGTACCTTCCATCATCAGCTCATCAACATGAGATGATGACTAACAGACGCAAATACTTAAATACCTTTAGCATGTACATGAAAAACGTCATACGTGCCTAGAAAATTTGAGGTTGCCCTTGATTTCCCTTGGATCCTGACTTGGTGACAATGGGCCCACCTCGAGAGTGTACTCTTGCAAATAAAAAAATAATTTTGAAAAGCGCTCCACAATTGACGGAAAAATCGGTGGACATACATAATAAAAAAGGAAAAAAAACATACAGTCGAACATCTAACCTCCTCCTTTTTTGAAGTCGTTTAAAAATATGGGTTAATATTTTACAAGTAGGTGTTATGTAATTAACATTTTAAAATAAAAAAAACATAATAATTATTATACTGACATAAGTAAGCATACATTGATTAAAAAATATCTGGCAATATTTTAACTGGATTCCACTCATGAAACTGAACAACTTTCCCCAGGAAACCCGTAATCAAATCGCAAAAAAACTGGGCTTGCCATACAAAGTTGGCTAATCATCTGACCAAAATTTTTTTTGCGAAACGACTAAGGTAAAGTTGTTCAGTTTCATGAGTAGAAGCGATAGTTAATTTTTTTTATAACCCGGTATAATGTACTGACTATCAACCTGTAACAAAATTGTTATCAATAAAGCTGATAATTATTATTATTTAATTAACCGTTTTAGAATAGATAAAAGCACCCCTCGCTCTATCCGAACCGAAGTTAACGCGCCTTTTGCCTTTTGGCAAATCTTGTCTGTAATTCTATCCACATCAACTGGGACTTCTAAGATGTGTAGGAGTGCAAGTCCGCAAAGCCGCTTCCGCGTACTCAGTACTAGAGGGGTGTGGCGGCGCGCGGTAGTGTGGTGGCACACACACACTCCACCTCGCGCCACCCGTCCGTCATTTCATCATCGTCATCATTATTACTAACTTTATTAACTAACTTCAAGATGAATCCATGAAATATTATCTTTAAGATAGCTTTGTGTTGTAAAGGATATGTTTCTGTTCTCAGTATGCTGTGTTAAAGTGCACCTGAATTAAATCGAAAGTTTAGTCAAAAATATGGAACTCCTAGGTCTTTTGGGGAGGGCCATGGCCCCCATGCCCCCCTCCCCCCTGTAACCGATCAAGATCGAGTCAAGACCACGCTAACATTAAACTGTTTCCTTAAAACAATCTTCAAGATTTTTTGAGAAATATCTTCCCTACGAAGTTTCCCCGAAAGCACCGCTATTAATGGCCCTAGATAAAATAATAAGGTACTTTAAACTTCGCTGCAACCTTCTCGAAAGAGAAAAGACTTAATTTTTCAATCATACGTTTTATGTTTTTTTTTACTTATTTTTATTCGTATTTCTATGTGATTTTGCTTTTATGCAATTAAATCGAGGATGTAGGCGCGTCCTTTGCCTATTAGCGAGGAAAATTCAGCCTGAAAACAAAAGAAGAATGAATGCTGAAGGCATACCAAACACGAGCAGCTATAATTTGAAATCTGGCTTTTTAATTACGCGAGGCCAGTACGCTTGCATAAGCAGATGCAACAGGCGATGGCAATGATATCATTGCCAGAATTAATTATATCAATCAAAAGACAACAGGAAAATATTTTAAACACTGAAAAATTAGTTTTTTGTCGCTTTGGTATAGGCCCAATTTTCAGCGATGGTGCCGTGGGTTTTGAGCCTAGGTACGTGGCTGATCGGGATGTCAAAATACGCGTCTCGGCAAAGTCTACAAAATATTTTTTTTTAAAACTCAAATACTTTATGAAATTTTTCACCCGGTTTAGCTTAGAAAAAAACCTAAAAAAAACCTTACAGATTTGACTTTGGGCTACATTTAAAAAAATATTGGAGGTGCGTATAATTGTTGATGGGTTATTCAGAAGTTGTACCTTTGTGACGCCGTTAACTGGGACTTCTACCACAGATTAGATACTAGTTACTTCGTAACAGATATTGCACTTTCTTATAAAATGAAAATACCTACGCATTTATTCACCTACTCCTTCCCGTACACGGAAACATGGGTATTAAGGCGCTTGACTTAGCGGTTCTAACTGCGTGCACGGGCGGCACGCGAATTGCGACGGCGACTGTACGACATTTAAGCGCTGCTGACTAGCGGAGCGCAGCCTGTAGGCCGCGCCAATGTGTAGGTACTTATTTCGCCTGCTCGACCAACTACTTACTATACTGAGCAAATATCCTTAAGAGATAAATATTCAATTCGCAAAAAAATGTTCGATGCCTTTACACTAATCGATCAGCTGATTAGACCAATTTGGTACATTTTCGTATCAAGCCCCAAAAAAATTGAGAAACTTTTATGGTTCAGGTTAATATGTAGTAACTCGTGTTAACGGCTGCTACATCAATTTCATTTCACTCCTGTATGTATACTACGTCTATTTCCGTCGACGGCTATAATTACAGTTTATTAAGGATCCGCTGCCCAGGTCAGTGCAGACCAAAGGTCGCTAAGAAAAAGCTTCAATCAATGCAACTTTAATAATACCGTTGGCGAGAAAAGCTGTTCTAGACAGGTTTTGTCAGTGAGGACGACGATATCAATGCACTTTTTTTTCTACCGTCTAAAACCTGCCTGTTCTACGTCAAGCAGATGAAGTCTGGTTTGGATATTAAGTTTCGATGTCTTTTTATATAGTTTTTCACCTCTTTGTTTGTTTGCAAGACGGAGTAACGTGACGTAGTAAAAGCGCAAAAACACAGAAGAAAAAGGAGTACTACGGCAAAAGTGTTGCTAGTATCCCACTACTAGTGATTACAGTCACAAAAACACAGAGAAAGAAAGAGTACTACGGCAAAACTGTCGCTAGCGTCACACTACTAGTGATTACAGTCACAAAAACACAGAGAAAGAAGGAGTACTACGGCAAAACTGTCGCTAGCGTCACACTACTAGTGATTACAGTCACAAAAATAAAGAAGAAGGAGGAGTACTATGGCAAAACTGTCGCTAGCGTCACACTACTAGTGATTATATTCACAAAAATAAAGAAGAAGGAGGACTACTATGGCAAAACTGTCGCTAGCGTCACACTACTAGTGATTATATTCACAAAAATAAAGAAGAAAGAGGAGTACTTTGGCAAAAGTGTCGCTAGCATCACACTACTAGTGTTTACAGTCACAAAAACACAGAAGTAGAAGGAGTACTACGGCAAAAGTGTCTCTAGCATCACACTACTATTGATTACATTCACAAAAATATAAAAGAAGGAGGAGTATTATGACAAAAGTGTCGCTAGCATCACTACTCGTGATTACGGTCACAAAAATACGTAAGAAGGAGGAGTACTACAGCAAAGGTGTCGCTAGTATCATACTACTAGTAATTACACTCACAAAAACACAGAAGAAGAAGAAGTATTAAGGAACCGTGCGTTCCTACTCGAAGAGAGCAAAGGGAGATATCTCCGCCAGGCGAGGTGGTATGCTTGGGGTCGGCCGTGGATCAATCGTTGATTTTATTTTTTATTTTTTTCGAAAGGACAAGCTTGTTGTTGGCCGTTGGGGCCTTTACAACTTCACCGGGCAGGGGAGGCGAGTACGGAAGGCATTCAACCTAGTCAATCGTTGATGATTGGTATCTGTATATATACTCAGCGCTGAAAAAAATCTAATAGCGCGTTCTAGATGTTGTATTTCTTTTGTCCTCTCGTCGCTTGTGTTAAGGTTTAGTGGCGGGTTACTGCAGTTGCCGCCACAAGTACTACGCAAAAAATATCACTACCATCACGCAGTCCTAAAAGAGGACACTCCAAACAGCACTTTAGTCTGTCTTGAAAAAATAGAGAAAGTAGAAATACTCATTTGGAAGTGAACTTGACTGTACTGTACGTAATAAATAATATTTAATGTGTATTGTAATTTAGACATTTGCCGCACGCAACCCGTATATTTCTGGGCTTCTGATAACGTGAACCCTTAAAATTTCGAGGGCCCTCCGCCTGATAAAGATCTCCGTAACCTTATTCTAGGTAAAATCATTTATAACTACGTACGGATATAAAATTGTGTTATTTTTCAAGTACTTATCTATAGTTTAGTTATCTTATATATAAATAGTAGCTGTGCCCGCGACTTCGTCCGCGTGAAGGTTTTAAATTTTCTCACTGGAACTCTTGAACTTTCCGGGATAAAAAGTATTCTTTAAGTAAACCCGAGCTAGTAGAAACCACCATACAAAATTTCATTAAAATCGGCCTGGTGATTTTTGCATGATGCGCGAACATACAGACAGACAGAAAGACAAAAATCCCAAAAGTTGTTGTTTTCGCCTCTATATCGTTAGTATTGTCCACCACAGTTATTATTTTCCAAAAATATTTCATGTACAGAAACGGCCCCGTTTCAGTTTTATTATATGTATAGATTAAAATTAAATGCTGTTCGTTGGTAAGCAAATAAATTGAGAACGGCTGGACCGATTGCTATTTTTTTGTTTTTAAATGTTCTTAATAGTCCGAGTAAGGTTTTGAGGAAGAAAAATCCCGCCCACCCTCGGTATCCACAACAACAGCCAGTTTTTAATAACTACTACTTATTATTATAACTAGCTGTCCCGGCGAACTTCGTACCGCCTTACATTACATTACACTGCCCTGCCCTACCCTACACTACCCTACACTACACTACACTACACTACACTACCCTACCCTACACTACCCTACCCTACATACACTACACTACACTACCCTACACTACTCTACACTACCCTACACTACACTACCCTACCCTACCCTACACTACCCTACCCTACACTACCCTACCCTATCCTATCTCTCAAGTTGGATCGAACTGCACATGGTGTGCGAATTTTATTATAATCGGTTAAGTGGTTTAGGAGTCCATTGAGGACAAACATTGTGACACGAGATTTATATATATTAAGAGATGTCATATCAACTGCTTTATTCTGCTCATGAAACTGATTCGCAAGGGAAAAATCTCCCCATACAAGTTAGATAATAATCAATTAGTATGAGTTTAAGTTATAATAGAGCAACTCTTCAGTTTAGGTATCTATGCCTATTAAACTTACCTGGGGCTTCTACCCGTCATCAATTGTATACACCCTTATACTTACTAATATTATAAATATGAAGATGTGTTTGTTTTTTGTTTGTTCGTTTGTTACCTCTTCACGCTTCAACACCTCAATCAATATTGCCAAAATTTGACATGCACGTAGTTGTGTCATGGAAATTGATATATGTTACTTTTTATCGCGTGAAAATATCATAGGCCGATGCAGTTTAACATCGCAACGGAGGAACGGATTGTTGTGATTTTTTGCGCAGAGATGGTTGACATGGTGATAAATGACATAGACTACTAATTAGGGTAACCCTACATAATATAGTGTCCGAGAGACCTGCGGAAAACTCATTTTCACCCTCGCGCACGCCGGCGTCGCAACGCAGCTACGAAGTGACGTGATTTATTTACATAGATTTGAAGGGGTGGGAAGTGTTATAGGCTGTTCATCAGAATAGCCCGATATAGTTCCCGAGGGATCTGGAGAAAACTCATCTCTATGGTCGCGAGCCACTACTTACTCACCTTTAAAGACAGTTATTAAAACGATATCCGCGACGGCAAAAGCTAGTAATTATAAAAAAAGAAAAGTCCTGACTCGCTCATAACTGAACATCAGCGCCCAGCCCACACCCTTGTATCCAGAAAACTAAATTTTGCACATAGATTACCTTTATGACGTAGATAAGGAATACAGCCAGATTTTTTTTAATCCTACGGTACGCGAGCGGAAAAATAGCGTAGGAAGTCGCGTGCAACAGTAAGTATATACTGAACAACTTTATCGAAGGTATACATCATTAATACTTGTCTCTACAAACTATCAGCAGATTGACCAAATTCGTAAGGTTGGCTGGAAGAGATCTCTTATAAAGATAAGTCCACCTTTGTACAAGTACTCTCTAAGTGCTTGCTTTTCATTTAAATATCTGTATAGGCTGCAGGGTAGGCTCGAGCCCCTCGGTGGGGACGTATATATGAGCTGTTACAATACAAAAATCTGTATATACAATCTATATATGTGTCACGGTGTTAGTTGCCATACTCCTCCGAAACGGCTGGACGGATTTCCATGAAATTTTCTGTGTATATTCGGTAGGTCTGTGAATAGGTATAGAAAAATTTTCACTGGTATCTGAGCGGGCGTAATAATCGAAAAAAGAAGTAACGTAACTTGCGTAACTGAAAATGTTAAAATAGTTTTTAAAAATCTTGTCTTTCTGTCTGTTTGTTTGTCCTTTTTACCGCGTATCACGCAAAAACCACTGATCGGATTGCGACGAAATTTTGTATAGTGACAGCGTATATATATATATATCCCTGAATAACATCCTTGCTAATATTATAAATGTGAAAATGTGTTTGTTTGTTTGTTTGTTAGTTTGTTTGTTTGTTACCTTTTCACGCTTCAACGCCTTGACCAATCTTTATGAAATTTGGCATGCAGATAGCCTGTGTCACGGGGAAGGACATAGGCCACTTTTTTATCACGGGAAAATAGCATAATCTGATGCAGTTCCTGAGGGAACTGAAAAAATACTCGATTGTTGTGATTTTTTGCACAGAGATGGTTGAGTTGGAGGAAAACGACATAATTTACTAATCACCATTAAAGACAGTCATTAAAACGATGTCCACGCGGGTGAAGCCGCGGGAAAAAGCTAGTAATACATAAAAAAACCTCGAAAATGAACCGGGAAACATTAACTAGCAACAAAAAGCTTTGATATAGTACAAAGTTAGTATACTTCAGAGCTCCATTACAACTGGACGTTTGCGTATCAGGCGTACGGATAGTAAACTACAAATGCCGAAGATTAAAGATATTCGAAAAAAAACTAACTATTATACTTAAAAATAGTTTTATTAAAATTTATGATTGTTTGTTTGTCTGTCTGTCTGTTTGACAGCGCTTCACGCAACAACCACTGAACGGATTGTAACGAGTAAAGGGACAGCGTTTATTCCGGAATAACATAATATGTAATAAAAACACGAAAATTAAAACCATCAACAAAAACTCTTGATATAGTACAAAGTTAAAATATTCAGAGTTCCAATACAACTGGGTGTGGAGTGGACGTATCTGACGTGAGGATAGAACTACTGATACCAAAGATCCCACGTAGGTGATTTTATTTTAAATATTTAATCTATTAGTATCACACCAGAAGGCCGCGGCTTAGATTTCCAGCGTGGTCTTTCTAACTTTGTAATACTGAGTTAGATTGGCGGTAGGGAATTTTATTAGACTGCTTGGCTAGCTACCACCATCTGACCTAAGTCTTGCCGCCAAAACATCTATGTTTACAACAGTGACGTGTACCGAAATGAAGATGAGGAATCCAGGTCAAAGTTGCATTGGGGATTCTTGGTAGGACTGTTGTCAAATATTTTGGGGTCAATGCACTATGGTCCACAGAGGAAAGGTGTGAACAGAACGCACCAGGACATCCAGGGGGAAAATCTCACGATGGGTGATATTTTCACGGTTCTCTTTAAAGATTATTGACGACAGATGTTGTCGGTAAGGTAAACGCGTGGTTCTAACGCTTTTTACATGGCCGGGAGAGCTCACGATCAAGAGTCGGTCCTCAAGGTCGAAGAGGAGTAGTTATCGGACACCAATGGATTGGTACAACTGCCAGTCTCTGTGCAAAATTGTACTGTCAATTGAGGCACTGATTGGCAGTGTGTAGGTGTGATTTTAAACCACCTCCGTGGTGTATGGTAATAACAATTACCTTCACATCAGGAGGTCACGGGTTCAATTCCCAGTGGAGTCGAACTTTATAAAACTCGGTTTGGTTTGTGGCAGGGCATTTTCTAAGTCCACCTGGCTAGATAACACCATCCTATCTAAGTCTTGTCGCCAAATAAGCATTAATGTGTTCCAGCTTGAAGGTAAGATAGCCAATTCCCCATTGCGTTGGGGAATCTAGGTATCACCGTCACTTACCATCAGGTGAGATGATGCCAAAAGCTTACCAATATTGTGAATAATAAAAAAAATCATGGTCTATTAGCGCTCCAAGAGATCTCTTCTATGTGTAAGCGGGCAATACTCACTCCTTGACAAGCTAATGGCGACTTTAAATGATGGTATCCATAGCGAGATCGAGGGGTACGAAGTTCGTAATACAATAATTAACTCATAGTTTCGCCATGTCCGTCTATCTGTACATTCGATATGCCACAGATGTTTTACTGAATTACTATTACAGCTATCAAGCTGTTGTTCGTTTTCATTTGATTGGCATCTTGCTCATCTCTAAAAAGTCCCGTTTCATATCAAGCGCGTAAGCGTTTCCTGTGAGCGCCTGTTTCGCAATAACAATCAATCAATTCTTTTAGATTCAGGATCTCAAACGGTTAATTTTCGTATGTTTTTTTTTCATAAATTTCATAATTTGTCATGTTCAGTTATCCACGTGGACATAGTCGCGGGCAACAGCTAGTAAAGAATATACGAGTACATATTATTTATTCGAAATTTAAGTGTGTTTGATTACGTATCACCTTATGGAATGGTGTTTATTCACTTTCGCCTTACAGAGAGAAATTGTAAGGATCGGGAAACACAGACAGGAGTTCCACTCGATCGCTGTCCGCATATTAAACGAGAAATCGTAAAGCTTCGTGCGGATAGGCAGGATATCAACAACAAAAGGGTGGAACCCCTCCCCGCGTCTCATCGACCGATGTTGGAATGGAGGTGTAGAATGAAATCGTGTAGTTCTTGCGCACACACTCCGAAATGAATCCTATAGAATATCGAAAGTCAGGCAACTTTGCGGCGATGCTCAAGGCTTTGGAGCTTCAAGTTGTTAAATATAAAGAGTAGAATCCCTAGTTTCTAGAACAATTTTGTTACACACAGTAGAACCATCTAAACCAAGAATATTTAATAATAAGAATGAATTCGCCTTTTCTGACCGTAGACCTGTTGTTATTAAAGGGATATCTACAGTTTACACGCAAATTCCTTGTTAGACGTTCATTCGAGAAAATTTCCTTATAAACAGAGTTTGAAGTAGCTAGAAAAGATTTTTTCTTTTCATTTTTAAACAAATTTTCAACCGACTTCTAAAAAGTAGGAAGTTAATATTCGACTTCTTTTTTTGTATATTTGTTATGCTATATTTCCGAGGGTTATGAACCGATTTTCATGACTCTTTTATAGGGTATGTTGCCCTTACAAATTTTATCAAATCCAGTGTAGAACATTTTTTGAAAATTAACAAAAACCAAAAATAATACTTGTAAAATTGTACTAAGTTGTTGCGATGGAAGTCGATTATTTTAACGTGTTTAGGGTTTCAATTTATTGAGTATTTAAATTTAACATTCTCTACAAAGTATCATTAAGCTATCATTAAAATAAATATTTTTTAATGAATGTTTTGCAGTACTATACCTTGGTCATCGAATTAGTGGGCATCTAAACCGCTGTTCTAACTCAAATTTAGAAAGACCTTATAAAACACCACAAATCGCCGCAATGAGAACCACAACAAGGGCTAAGAGGTATAGAACGGCACGGTAACCCCATCGATCTACCCTCCGTGATTGGTGATCCACATTACACCTTGTTCAATTACGGCACGAAACCACTTCATTCAAATCATTTATTTACATATATACAATCAGATGGACGTGAAATTCATTGATTCATTCTGCCTTTGTACAAAATTTGTAAAGGTTTATCGATCAAAATACAACATTTGAAAAGGTTTACGATCACAATTTAGAATTGTGTAGGACCACTACTGTTTAATGTATATGACAATGACTTCCCAAGTGTAATACAAAAAGAAAACGCATTGCTTAAAAGGGACATGAATGAGACATTGATACAACTTATAGTCCGGTTGGAAGCAACCCATTTTCAGACAAATTTAGGAAAAACAAAAGTAATAAAAGTGTACAACAGAAAACCATCAACCGCAGCACTATAGATAAGTTATGGAGAAAAAAATAGTGGAAGAGATCCAGGACACCAACATTTCTGGGACTACATTTTAATTCTTATCTTACCTAGAAATTACATATAGGATGAAGGGCAGTAATTAAATCTCTAACAAATAATATTTCATCTTCGAAAAGTTTTGAAGTAAGGTTACAGTATTACTAAACACTACTACTACTGTTTTAAATACTAAGTTACCGTTAACTTTTGATTAAAAAAAACGAAAACTACCAAATAGGTTGTGAAAACTAAAGGTTTTGAATAAAATACTGAAACACCGAATTAAATTCTGAAATAGCGTAAACTTTTGATTTTCCAGGTTTTTTCCGTAGTCGCATTACAAGTCTCGTTGACGTCCAAAGGGACCCTACGAAGCGCGGTTACGTAGTCACTATTATATAATCTGTGGCGCGATCTTTCTTTAACTTTCGGTAACTGTCAGATTCGTCACCCAGGGGGAGGAGGGCCTGACTTCGCGAGGCTCTTCGACAATATCATCATCATCAAACCTAACGCACCTATAATCGCTCGCGTCGCTCGCTCAACTCACGCCACCCCAACAAGTTTCGTATGAGTACAAAAAAGTATTTGATCGGAACGGGTTTCGGAACAAACAATGCGTTACGAATGGGACTACGGAAAATGAATTGAATTTTTCAAAAGCAGGGCATGTTTTGTCAGTAAGTCAGTATTTATTTCAGACGTTAATTTATTCTATGGCTTTCTTATATTTATCAGAACCAAAATTTGTCGGTAACTCAATACCTATTTGTAGCAGTAATATGCAAAAACGTTATTTTAGCTTGTTTTTCGGTACTTTTATTAACCTTTATAACCCTTTTAATAAATAAGCAGACAGCTCAGCCAATTTTAATACGCACACTTTACGCACTATGTATGTTGTCAAAAAAGTAAACAGATCTACGATATTGCTAGCATATAGGGCGTGTGTTGAATCCATTTTAAGATATAGATTAATATTCTGGGGATACTTCACAGACAAAGCAAAAGCGTTCCTTGCGCAAAAGCTGCGTGAACTCGATGTGCACCTATTACCAACAGATAGCTGTGAATCACATTTTAAAGCCCCGCAAACTGTACGTGGATTTTATCAAAAAGGTATGTAGAACTGATTATTTTAGTTTGATTTTGTGTACGAGAGCAAAACAAAATTATTAAATTAAACCCAAACTCGTCAGCTACTTGATTATTAATAATTCTAGGATAAAATGTTTCAAACATAATATTTTTTTATAATTCACAATTGGTAAGCCCTTGGCATCATCTCACCTGATGATAAGTGACGATGATGCCGAAGATACAAATAGGTACATTTTATTGCAGCTCGCGCACCGCGCACCCTCTGGTTTTAGTGGCTTGCGGGTGATTTCCAGTGCTTGATGACAACTCTGTGCATCAATACTCGTACCTTTAGTAAACCGGTTGGATAGAACGGCCGGACGGACTCGCATTAGATTTCACAAATTCTTATAATATAATACAGATTTGTTCAGTAATCTGCTTTTACAAAATTTCATTAACTGGGTTACTAAAAACTTTCATAATCTAATAATGTTTTTTTCTAATGTCACCGAGAAAAGAAAAAAAATTATCAAGGCGTCCGCGTGAACAAAATATTAAATTTACTAAAAAATGATAATATTCCTAGCACCATCAGAGAAAAAAGCATTTTTTTTAATTTTTGAAGCAGTAAGCACTTTAATCTAAATAGTGTGATTGTTGATTCGTTATTTAGCAAAAAAAAATGTCTCAATTGTTACTACAAAAAATGATTACAATTATTTAGTTACCTGCAGTAATTGACTAATCTTTAATGGGCTTGTTCCCAGAAAACCACAATTCTATTGTTTTTAAAAATTTAAGTTCAACTTTAATTCCCAACGGGTCAACGAAATTTTGAAATAAATAATTTTCGAAAAACCTTAAAATGTTAGGTACAAGCGTTTGATATTGTTTTGTCACGCGATATACATATGCATGCAAAATTTCAAATTAATCGGAAACCGGGAAGTGGGTTAAATTTAACTTGCAAGATTTCACCCGAACAAACATACATACATTGCAAGTTAATTAAAAGCTTGTAAAAACATTTTCTTTCCCACCGCGTTCATAAGATTGTTTGGTAAAATCAGCAAAATAAAGGCTTGGATGAGAAAGGGTAATTGTATATAAAATCAAAGTTAAATAAAACTTAAACCCGACTACGGAAAATCTTTACTAAAAAGTATGAAAACGAGAGTTACCCGCCCGAAATCATAGCTTTTATTTTTCCCTTTATCTGAGATAACAGCCGTGGTCGCAAGCCATAATGATAGGTGAGTTATGATATAAATTTTAATGACGATAGGGCTTACGATCACGGCTATATTCACCTATAAAATCCGCCATGTTATTTTTTTATTAATTCTCTATATCTTATGATACGCGAAGTGATGGCAAGAATCCAAAGACACCACACTTGTTAAAATCGGTTAAGTGGTTTCGGAAATACGAGGGAACGGATGAACATACACACATATATACAAACAAAAAATTAACACTGTCAAAAGCATAACCCTCCTGTTTTCGTAGATGGGTAATATATATATATTAAAAGAATTGATGAAATCTAATGCGAGTCTGTTCGGCCGTTCTATCCAACTGAGTTGCTTTATTTTTTGTAAATGAAAGTTATTATTGATGCACAGTTTTGTCATCGAGCATTGAAAATCACCTCTGCGAGCGGCTAGCGGCTCCCGCACCGCGCTCCCTCTGGAATATAATCCGAGTCCATTCGCACGTTCTAACCAACCGATTTGCTCAATTTTTTTAATGAAAGGTATCTATCTCTTAATACATATTGATGCACAGATCTGTCATTGAACATTGAAAATCACCTACCTTTTGCCCCTCTCAACATATAAAAAAAATTAAATCTAATTACAGTTCGTCCGGCTGTTTTCCTCATCATCATCATATCAGCCGAAGGACGTCCACTGCTGGACATAGGCCTCCCCAAGGATTTCCAAGACGACCGGTTCTGCGCTGCCAGAATCCAGCGTTTTCCCGCGACCTTCACCAGGTCATCGGTCCACCGAGTGGGAGGTCTGCCTACACTACGTTTTCCGGTGCGTGGTTGTCACTCGAGAACTTTAGCGCCGTTTGCCTATTTTTTTAATGAAAGGTATTTATTATGCTCACGCATAATAATTATTTTGCTATTTTTGAAAAAAAAAATTAAACATGAATATAAAAATTAACTAGTAATAATAATTCCTAACTACATACATACTCCATCTAACATTATCTAGGAAACTACTTATATTTAGCTAAACTCAAATATAGCATCTCATGAAGCTTTATTTTTGTAACATTTCTCCAACTAGTAACTATATTTCTCTAAAATAAAACGGTTGGTTTTGCCTTCTATAAAAATTGGTTTTTGTCAGTTGCGCTTCCCCGTCGATACGTGTTATTATGAGAGATCTGCTAACTAGGGGGAGGCCTATGTCCAGCAGTGGACTAAGACGGTCTGACGATGATGATAATGTAAGAAGATTCATTGTCTACGAAAGAAGTATGCGTTTATTTGTCTGAACCTTAGATCTAAACATATTTGATTAAATTTAATTTATTATCTCCTCGTCGAATAACGTCGTAAGACACTCGTCAGCATTAGTCATTATATTATACTCTCGTCTTCATTGCAGCCTGATGCTTCGCATGTAATAACCAACTCAGCTTACTTGTATCATAATGTACTATTATAAGGAAAGTAAAGAAGAGAAAAACCAATACCAGAGTATATCTATAAGTACTAACATACAGTATGGACACTCCCTGCCGCTCTCTCACTCCCTCGTCCCCCAGATTGATAGTGATTGGTTATAATTTGGTTCTCGAACATATGAGATTTCGCCGTGATTTTGTTTGCACCGTCATTTGTTTATAGAAATGTCATTTCACGACTGTTGTATGTAGTGTCCGGGGTATGCCAATACCTAGGTAATAATGAAAATATTTTTTCATCGTAAGTTACTTGATAGATAAATCTCTTAGAAACTCCACAAAACCTACTTTTCGCCTTCTTGGCATAAATCTTAAAGTAACTTTACGGATACGGATACGTAGTAGTCGACTAGATCATTAAAATTTTGAAAAGATTGTATAGTATGGCTCGCTTCATAATAATGACATTGACACATTCGAAAAATCATGTTGGTTTGTACACAATTAAATATTGCATTTTGATAAAAGGAAGTTAGAGCTACATAAGCAGCTAAGATGAGCAAGGAAGCTAAAGAAAAACATAAGGACAACACAAAAGACAAAGAAAATAAAGAAGAGAGAATCGTGACGAAGTTAGAGAAGCAAGAGTCCCCACGGAGTTGTGGTGAGAATTCCAAACGGTCCACGAGGAAAAGTAATTTTAAAGAGGAAGGTTTCTACAAGTTCAGTGCCATGATGACAAGACACGTGAGCGGGCAGGCGGCGCCCACTCCTAAGAAAGTGGCTAAACGAGTGAAGAAACTGACAAAGAAGACGACGAAGCCAAATTAAAAGGACCTACACTCCTAGAAAGAAAAAGATGATCTTGTTAGAGCAATAAATAAATTTAAAGCTTTATTTACGCTTATTTCTTCAAGTCTGGTTCGTTACTTTTTTTTCTATTTAACAGAATGGTAAGCTCTTGACTAGTGAGCCTAATATTCGTCGTCAAGTAGGAAGGCAACAATATTGTCTAAATTATTGCTTCTTCCGTATTTAGCAAAACATGGTGGCCTCGCTTCCGAATTCTATTTTAACCGCCTCCGAGGCGAAATGGTTAGTACATTAACTTCACATCATAAGGTCGCGGATTCGAACTTTTTAATACTCAGTTTGGTTGGTGGAAGAATATTTTCTAACCCGCCTGGCTGCTACCACCATCATACTCAGTCTTGCCGCCAAACATCAATGTTAACAGTATAGTTATTACGTTCCAGCTTGAATATAAGATAACTAGTTCCCCATTGCGGAAATCTTAGTAAATCCGCTTCCATCTTTAGCATCATTTAATATCAGATGAGATGATGCCAAAGGCCTGCCAATTGTGAATGAAAAAGATTAAAATTACTACTGAAATGTGGTCCATCTATTTGATTTTTTTTTTTATTAATAATATCCTACCTACTTTGCAGCCACCATGTTTTGCTAAAATCAAAAAGACATTTAGAAATCTGAATGAGGTTAGACGTGTAAATGAATGGTTACTCATTTTTGGTATATATTTTCACTAATTCCACATTATTGGTGTAAAGGTTCTTGGTGGAACATTATATGACTCATTTTTGGTATATATTTTCACTAATTCCACATTGTTGGTGTGAAGGTTCTTGGTATCACTCATTTTTGATAGATTGAGTGATATAATTTTCCAAAAGTATCAAATAAAAAGGCTATATTGGCATGGCAATTACCATAATCCAAGCGAAATGGACAAAGTTAACAATGTCATTGAGTTTGGTATCAAAAAAACAATAAGTACAATTAAGACAACCACTAACAACTCATTGATAGGAAGGCATTATAAAATCAGCTGCGAACTTTCACCGTAGGCCAAAACAAAGTACAATTTCATCTCAAACATAAAAATCAATGATCTATTTAAAATTATCTTGGACTTCTCATAAAAAGCGATTAGTTGCGTCATTGGAAAAAGTTGGTAATTTTTGGTTACGTGAGTAGGTACTCCAGGTGTTTCATAATGATCAATATACCCACAGGAATTGGAATAATCTTATAGACCTGTTCAGCTTCCATGCTGTTTGTGTGACACTTTATATATTGAGGAGCTTGCTTATAACCTTCTTTCATACTAATGTTTAGATAGTGAGTAGGTCGCGGGAAGCCACTGGATGCAGTACCGGTCATTGTGGAAATCCTTTGGGGGTTTATATCCAAAAATGGACGTCCATCGGCTGATATGATGATGACATTAGTATGTAGGAACGTTGTTGCCGCCAAGCAGCTTGCTAATGTTTAGGTAGTGGGTAATAGGTTGCGGGAAGCCGGTGTATGCAATACAGGTCGTCGAGAAAATCCTTTGGGGGTGTATATAAGGACGTCCATCGGCTGATATGATAATGAGATTAGTATGTTGTTGTTGTTGTTGTTGATAGGGGCGGGCTGGTTTCCGCAACCAGGCGACCACTGCGCCCATTTTGCGTGTTTGGCCGGCATCACTGCCAGAGCAGCTCCTCCAAGAAGCCCAGTAGCCCCCGAAGGTTGCTGAAGACTTCCTGAAGCGACCTCGGCTCACCGAGGTGCACAACCCTGTACTGTGCTAGCTCCTTGCAATCCAGTAGGATGTAGGCAGCAGTCTCCTCAGCCTTCAATGCAAGCTCTGCATAGTGGGCTGTCGGTGATACCTAGAGCGAATAGGTGTTTATTGAAATGGCCATGTCCAGTAATAGCGGCTGTTACCTTGCGGAACTGATCTCTCCCAAGTCTCAGGAGCTTCCTAGATAGGCCAGGGTTAGTTGTCGGCAAGACCAACCTCGCTTGCCTGCAGGTTTCCAAACCGGACCAGTACAAATTGTGTTCGTTTCTTGTGCTTTGCCTCAGAGTGGACCGCAGCCAGCCAGATAGGAGGGGTATTATAGGTTCCGGTCCCACGGCCATATGCTCTGACCCTCTCCTGGCAAGCTCGTCCGCCGCATCGTTGCCGCGCGAGTTGCTGTGCCCTTTTTTAATCCATTGCAGAGTTATGGCGCCGTGGTTACATACCTCTGTCAATTTTTGTTGGCACTCCAGTATAAGCCCCGATGTAATCGTGTTGCTCTGCAGGGCCTGGAGTACAGCTCTGCTGTCAGACAGGATGCGAAAGGGGTAATCACGCACCTCCCTTGCAGCAATCACTTCAGCTGCCTTGATGATGCCCATACACTCAGCCTGAAAGACCGTGTTATGTACACCAAGAGGATTGGCTATCCTGATGTTCAGATCCTCGGAGAAGACCCCATACCCAGTGCCAGAACCTGTTTTGGAGCCATCGGTGAATACTCGAAGCTCTGTCCTCCCAGGGCTCTATTAGTATGAAGGAACGTTGCTGCCGCCAAGCAGCTTGCTAATGTTTAGGTAGTGGGTAATAGGTTGCGGGAAGCAGCTGGATGCAATACAGATCGTCGTGAAAATCATTTGGGGGTTTATGTCCAAAAATGGACGTCCATCGGCTGATATGATGATGACATTAGTATCTAGGAACTTTGCTGCCGCTAAGCAGCTTACTAATGTTTAGGTAGTGAGTAGGTAGGGTCGATCTATGTCCAAAAATAGACGTCCGTCGGCTGATATGATGATGACACTAGTATGTAGGAACTTTGCTGCCGCCAAGCAGCTAGTGTGCCGGCGGGGGTGGAGCGAGGTAGCCAACGATATTACTTTATTCGAGGGTCGGCAAAGCACTAACGACTTCACTGGCACAATGGGTATTAAGACAATGCTTTGTCGTGATTTGTCGAAGTACTGTGCCCCCGTTGTCATAGTTGTTTACAGGCGGTGGTAGCTACTTTAATACATTGAGTAGGACATCAGACTTTTGTCACATTTTACAAAAAAAAAAGCTTATTTTGGTATAGGTTGTGTTTTTATAAGATACTGGTAGGTGTCCAAAGGGTAGCCAACCACTAGCCACTCATTTTAAGTAAACAGCTACAAGCTACGCACTGCTAATTTATTGTTCTATCTTCATATCTTTCAGCTGGAATACGTTCTTCATTGGGATGCCTTAGTCTAGAAGTGGAAGTTCGAGTTTCTTCACAAGCGTGTGCAGGTTTCCTCTCGATGTTTTCCATCACCATAGGAGTGTCGGATAAACGTACATGTGAAATCTAAATTCGAAAACATATTGGTACGAGGCAGGATTCGAACCACGACCTCCCAGACAGGATTTAGCGACCCTCGCCACAAATCACCGGCGCGACGCTCCTTAAGCCACCGACGGTCTAACCTGTCTACGGAACCCTAAAATAAGAGAAACTCATACAAACCCTGTTTTGCAGGCACGCGAATAGCTTTCTTGCGTGAGTGTTAGTTAGGTATATCAGAAATGATTGAAGTCAAAAACAATATGTATGTATGTACCTGCTTAAAAAAGTGCATTTTATAAATATGCCGATCAATTTCTAATAGTGGTAACCTGTAGTAGGTGTCTATTATAATCTATAATTGTACTTCTTCTTTTTATCGTATCGATGGCAATAGTTATTCGTGTTACAAGGGGGACAAAGTAATATTTTGTTTCGTAGACGTTACTTTGAATTCAGAGCTTAGCGAAGGATTATAAAGTAGAATCCTTAGCTTAGCGAGGAATTCACTATACGCCACCCGAGAATAAATAATTTTGGCACACACACATTTTTCATCACAACCTATGAGAAAAAGAAATGAAAAGAAAGAAGAATGCACAAGACCCTTCTTTTTTTTCAGTGCGCATTGCCGCCATAACCTAACCGACTAGTAACTTCTTCATACATTAAGCGTTAGACCTCTTTGGTTAACTTCACATACTAACTGGTTGTCTGGAAGAGATTGCTTTTAGCAATAAGGCCGCCTACTGTACACTTTATTATAGTATCTCTACGTATTAACATTACAAAATTGTTTTGGTGTACTATAAGTGTAAATAAATAAATAAATAAATAACTAAGTAATCAATTTCTAATAGTGATAACCTGTAGTATGTGTCTATTATAATCTGTAATTGTACTTCTTCTTTTTATCGTATCGATGGCAATAGTTACTCGTGTTACAAGGGGGACAAAGTAATATTTTGTTTCGTAGGTGTTACTTTGAATTCAGATCTTAGCGAAGGATTATAAAGTAGAATCCTTAGCTTAGCGAGGAATTCACTATACGCCACCCGAGAATAAATAATTTTGGCACACACACATTTTTCATCACAACCTATGAGAAAAAGAAATGAAAAGAAAGAAGAATGCACAAGACCCTTCTTTTTTTTCAGTGCGCATTGCCGCCATAACCTAACCGACTAGTAACTTCTTCATACATTAAGCGTTAGACCTCTATGGTTAACTTCACATACTAACTAACAAAGAGTTAGTATTTTGATACAAAATCCTTGCTAACCAATCACAAAAGTGAGTTTATCACCATAGAAAAGGGTTTCCGCCAAATCACATAGAGAAAAAAACCCCAGTCCCTGCGCAAAAGAATTCTTTCGCGCCGGACTGGGGCAATTTTGGCGGAAACCCTTTAATGTTAATTTGTGATAATTTTTTTTAATTCAACCTTCACGAACGCGGACCAATCAGAAGAGAAAAACAAAACTCCTTACAGGGAGCCAAGTAGATTTTTTTCCGCATTTATCGAGAAACCATTAGTCGTTTTCCGAATAGGTGTGATAAAAACTATATTTTATTAGCCCAGAACTCGGCAACGATATATACTATACTGGGTTTGTATTTTTGAATTATAAAATACTCTAAAAATATACTTAAATCTTACCATTTGTTAGAACAATAAATCTCATTTCTTTAGAGAGCTTCTACCTAAGAAACTGAACAACTTTAAATATGCACCACAACTTGATTCAAATCTCGAAAACTTGCAAATGTTTCTCAGACATCTACTTCTCGTACAAATAGATCATCTTGTTTGCCAATTTGGAATGGCGAGTCCATTTTTTTACGATTTCAGAACAAAATCTGTTGCATGAGAAAAAAAATTGTCTACGTATACCAGAGATTTGTTATGTTCCATAGACGGGTTATGCACTAACAAACAACATTTAAAAATCGAACCCATTTACACACACAATATGATTAGGTAGTTCGTTAACCGATGCACCGAATGAGAGATGCCAATTGGCATCTTTTTATTTGCTTCACTTTTTGGTCTTATGTAACCTCTCCTTATATAAGCATAATATCTCTGTTTTATAACCCAAAATATATCTTACCTAACATAGAGTGTCTTGATAGGGTGTCATGGATAGTTTCGGATAGTTGATAAGAAAGCGTAGTGTTAGCATAGTAAAAAGAAAGAATTGTAGGTTATCTTCATACAATGGTACATCGCGAGTTTTATATGTGTGCGCGTCAGTAGGCAAGCATGCACACTACAATAATAAAACGACTTCTTTAGTAAAAGGAAAGAAAAAGTTTTAAGTCCGACGCGGGGTCACACCAACAGGGTTCCGTCCGCACCAAAACTTTGACTACCAAGACCTTTCAGTTCATTTTTTGCTATAAGTAAATAGAGGTCTACTTATTCTGGATATTGGAAATTTCATTTTTCCAGTGGGAACGGAAGGACTTTCGGTTTGTTAATAGTTTTTCCTGTAATCTATGCATTTAACCTCATATACTGTGATTTTTTCAAAGTTTTAGGCCCAGTAGTTTTGGAGATAATGGGGGAATGATCAATTTTCACCTATTTTCGTAAATAACTTTAAAACTATTAAACTCTATAACTTTTAAACTCTAAAACTAATATATATATATATATTTGTGTGTGGTCTCTCTCTGCCTACCCCTCCGAGATATATATGTATTTGCGATTCTTACAACAAACCCTTTCTTTTGATATGTCACACGATGTAGTTTGTTTTGTAAAAAAAATCTAATTTAGCCCTAAAAGTGGCCTCCAAGTTTGAAATGCATTTATTTACCTTACACGTTCATCTTTGGGTCACTGACTTACATATAAGTACCAAATTTCAACCCAATCGGCCCAGTAGTTTCGAAGCTGTGATAAACGGACGGATGGACGGACAGAAAGACAGACACGCGAGTGATCCTATAATGGTTCCGTTTTTACCTTTAGAGGTATGGAACCCTAAAAAGTAGGACACTCAAGCTATATAGACTATGAGGTCATGAGAAATCTGGTAACGATAACGGAAATGGATAACCTTAGGTTGACAATGTTGGTCTGACTGCGCAAAGTGGTTGTATTATGTACTTATAGCGCCTGAAAAACTAGATTGTGACCAAAAAAAACGAAAAGGGAAATGGCTGAGTAAGTTATAAAATGAAAGTAAGTACTAGTTGTACTCATAACAAATACGCAAAAACTGACCAAATATGGATGCGATATGGAGCGGACCCCCCCCCCCCTCTCGAGCCCCAAAGTTGGAAATGGCGGACATTTAAAAAAAGCAAATAAAGATGGTGTCGCTGCCCCCTTTTAAATCGTTTGCGTGTTGTCCCATTTCGCTATCTTCAGGCGTTTCTGAGATAGGAATTCCAGACAGGATTTAAAACAATGGAAACAGTTCGAGGATCGATAAACCTCTCTAACAATAGAAAGGGTTCGAAGCGTATAGCATTGTGTGTACGGTGGGGTCCATTGTTCAAAAAAATGTCCGGCGACGTCTGCCTGACTGCTCAAAAAGGATAATAATGTTTAACAAGTGTATTTATGTATGTATTTTCGTTTCTTTGGCGAAGCCTAAAAGTTTTGATGGACGCACATACAAACATAAATAAATACACCCGGAAAACATTATCCTACCGAAAATAAATTCCTTTAAATGAATTTCACAAAATAATCCTTCAAAATAAACATAAAAAGTATGTAGCAACTTACGTTTCACCTCGTATGAAATTATTTCACTTTTACTTTTATCGAAAGTCGACATTTTGGAGCGGTTATGGTGTTTCTTTCCTTTATGAAAGTTGCTGTAGATTAACGGATCTATACTTTACGCGTATAAATATACATGACATAGCAACACGTTTCTACAAGCACGAACGTAATGAAAAATAAAAGACGCCAACCAGTGAGCATCATGAACAATGGTAAGATTATCCTTTAGTAACAAGTCTGTACTGGCATAAACGTAATACAAACAATAAAGTAGAAATAACCTAACCAATTTCCCAAAAACCCGACTGAATTAAAACATAACGTCTCTTTTTTTTAACAGGCGGGTAAAAATATACCCTATGCCAATAACTGTCCATTGTTTTAAATCCTGCCTGGAATTCCTATCTTGGAAACGCTTGAAGATAGTGAAATAGGACCACGCGCAAACGGTTTGTATGGGGGGTGACACCATTTCCTTTTTTTTGCTTTTTTAGAAATAAATGTCCGCCATTTCCAACTTTTAGACTCCGGCGGGGGGTGCGGCCTGGTCCAAAATTCCTACTACTAACGGGCGTTGCTCCATAACGCAACCGAATATTTAGTCAGTTTTTGCATAATTGTTATGAGTAAAACTAGTACTTTAATTTTATATCTTACTCAGTCGTTTCCCGATTTTTTTGGTTTCGATGACTAGTTTTTCAGGCGCTCTATGTCACAGATCTCTATGTACATAACGCAACCACTTTGCGCAGGCAGACCGATATATTTAGCATCAGAGGGTTGCCTTTTATCCTGTCAACCTAAGGTTATCCATTTCCGTTATCGTTGTCAATTTTTTTATGACCTCCTAGTATAATAAAGGTGAATATTGATTCAGGAATTACTTTTTAAGCAGGAAAGTGGCGCTCTTAAGAAGGATGGGTCGGTGGCCAAATGTCGCATGTCGCACTGCGGTACTTTCACTCGGGCTTCAACCGGATCCCATTGTATCTGCTATAGGTACTATTTGTACTGTTCCGCTTACCTGATCGGATCAGCCTGTTGTTTCTTGGTACAAATATTTTCTTTCTTTATTACCCGACTTCGCCAGAAGGAGGGTTACCTATGTTTTCGAGTGTATGTTTGTATGTAAATTTATTTCTTTTACACGCCCACTTTGGAGTGCGAGGTGTCTTTAGATTCGTCTTGACCCCGTGAGTGACATAGTATGCATATTTACCCAATTGGCTAAAATAAAGAGGTTAAGATGATGATCTTTAATTTATTCGTGTAGTTATACTTATACTAATAGCCACGACTACGTCCGTGTAGATTTAATAAAACAGCCAGCATATAAAATTTATTAGTTATCTGCATTAATAAACTTGATTAGAGCATTATCATATAGGATCGGTAAGCCTTGATTAAATATTACTAGAAGTTCAATACAATGAGTGTTATACACTGCTGAGCAACGGTAAAGAGTCGGTTACAATAATCTAAACATCTCCAAAACTTTCAATGCTTTAGATACTATCTTTATAAAATAATGATATGGAATATTATATCACTCGTCTTACAGCTCTAAAATCATGATTGGAGAGGAGGATTGAAGGTTTTTTGGTATCCTGTCAGTCAACCCTCCTACATGGAAGGAAAACTACGAGTTCAATAAAAATGTTTTCATATACTTACCTATTTTTGATCGTCAATCATTATATTTTTTAATCATGCACCAACCTTTAAGGGTCATTCCCTTCTAATGAAATTTAACAACTTAATACCAAAATAATCTTTTGCACCGGAAATACGGCTTTATACCAAATTCCAGCTCAATCGGACCTCTGGAAGTCGCCCTTCATAAACTATCATACAGATAAACATTAATCAAAGTTTTAAAAAATGCGTCAGCGTGATCGTGAACATCGTTCTTTTATATTATGTGATCTAAGCCTAAAGGTTTTAAGTTATCACTTCACTTATTACTCATTAACATGATGAATTTTCTTTAATTTGTCGTGTCCATGTGTATCATATTGTGTATAATAAATAACAAAAAGCATTTTTAAATCTGTTAATAAAATACCTACGTTACAAATGAACAATTGTACCGTAGATTTTAAGATTTTATGGATTTTTCATAATTTTAGCAGCCATTTTGTCACCGCTCGCTTTAGAGGATACTTAGCGCCTGCTACGGACGGGCCTTGTATTTTATGAAATATAAGTGCCGAAATTAACCCATTCACTGCAGAACACTAAGGGAGCTTCAAAGTATACAGAGTGTAACAAAATTAGTAGGTACAGGACCCGTTAAATGAGGCTTCTTCTTATCATAGCTACTGATCAACTTTCCCCAAGGAACCCAAAGTCAATTCTTTAAAAAAAATGTCGACGCTCCATACAAAATTACACAAAATTGGTCAATCAACTGATCGATTTGTTTTTTTTTGTGAAATGTCTATGGGTTTTTTGGGAAAAGTTCAGTATAATGAGTAGAGGACCCAGTTCACGGCTCCAACACCAATTTTGTTTCACCTGTATATTGTACCTACACAAAAAAAATACATTTAGAACATTTCAAATATACATTTATACCTACACAATGATTTTACAAAATGACGAGAAATGAGTTCGTTTATTGCAGACTGGCTAAATAAATAATTTTAGGGTTCCCTACTAGGTAATTGGGACCCTATTACTAAGCCTACTGTGTCTGTCCAACTTTTAAAGGGCTTTATCTTTTTAACCGTTAAACGTAGCCCCAGGTGAACTTTTCTCATTCTATATTTTATCAAAGTAAAATTTACTGACAGAAGAAATACAAATTCAAAACGTAAACGCCATACAAGAAACGCGTCTTTAAAGTTTTTGTTTTTGCTCTATCGTTAAAACGGTAATACGGTGAGACGGTGCCAAAGGCTTACCAATTATGAATTTAAAATAACATACAATCGTAAAACTTGGTGGTGTGATTATGATACTAATCCGAAAGTAGAACAACAAATAAACACGTTTTTTCGTCGCTCGCGTTGATGTCTTTTGTATAATAAATAGGTATAATCGTTTGCGTGGAGAGGTGCTACGAAACTATCGGTATCTTGAGGTACGCAACACTAAATAAAATCAAAGCAACTACACCAGATATAGTAGTTAGAGGAAAATATAATTTAAGGCGTACTTCCTTTTGTAAAACCTTTGAACTCAATCCATTTGCTAGCCTCTTGGTCTTCTCTTTGTGAACTTTGGAAACAAAGCTATATAGCTCCTTAAAGCTGAGGAAACGCGAAACTAACACGTTGATGCCGTTCACGAGTTTTAATTGGAAATTAGATGGGGTACACAGTCTCTCTTAGGGTCGACACACATTGAGCATCGTAACAAAAATTTCAAGTACCTGCTTATGCTGGACTGTTTTTAGATGCTCTATCAAAATTTCACAACAACTGTCGCCAAAAACCCCATTGAAAATTCGCAAAAAATTGGCTTCTCAAATAGGTATGGATTTCTGTGGCATATAGTAACAATATTTTATGTAAATTCATTTTTTTCGAAATATTTAATACACGATTGATCGTATATTTCGGTCTATAAATATTTCGATAGGAGATACAAATACAAACCGAAAATATATTAGGACATTTTGACCTTAAGCGTCACAGTACCGATATATATTAAGTTTAAAGAGGAAAAAATAATGAAACAGACATACTGCGGGTGGAAAGCTGATATAAAATCGCAGTTCGACGAGAAATTGTATTTTATAGACAATTTATTGAGTTTATTTGCATTTTTGTAGTTTAACATGGGTAAAATAAAAGAAAAATATCAAGAATGTCAACATCGTCAACGAAGCTGTATTCTAACTCTGAATTCTAAAGCTGCCCTTTACAAACTAGTTGCAAAGGTTGCATGCAAAGCAATTTTATTACCACCTAACGTGGGACAACCATTAATTCAAAATATCTAAATCACGTGACACTTTGGGTCAAACTGTCCAAGTCCAACTACTTTCGGTATGTATGTGTATCATCCACCGAGAACTACAGCAACGGCCATCTGTTCTACAAGCTATGTGCCTCACTGCCACTTCAGGCCTCCCACAGGTGGACCGAAGACCTGGTGAAGGTCACAGGAAGCCGTTGGATGCAAGCAGCGCAGGACTGATCGTCGTGAAAATTCTTGGGGGACGCCTTTGTCCAGTAGTGGACGTCTTTCGGCTGAGATGATGGTGAGGATTTGTATCGGTTTAATCATATGTGAGACTTCGAAAAAAATGTCTGTACGTATATTGTTATTATGCCACGCTCCATACAAAAATGTTCCAACCCCTTTACTAATTTGACTAACACTTTTTTAAGATTCAGTACCCGAAGAGTGCCAACGGGACCCTATTAATAAGCCTCCACTGTCCGTCCGTCCGTCGGTCTGTCAGCATGCTGTATTTCATGAACCGTAAAAGGTGAATAGGTAAAATTTTCACAGTGTGTATCTCTGTTACCGCTTTAACAACAAATAATATAAATGAAATTATAATTAAAGGGAGGCTCCCGGTCCCATACAAGAAACGTGAAAAGTATTTAAGAAGTGCATAATTTATTAGTGTTAAATCTTGTACGATAGTAAGGAACCCTTCCTGTGCGACTCACACTTGGCCGGTTTTTATTGAATACACATTTCAGTGCGTTTGGCAGCACCTCACCTGATGGGAAGTGACTATGCTACTGCGATGTATCTCGCAAGCTTAGCTTAACACTCTCGCTTTGAAGATTCCTCAACTATACGAATCGGGAACTCACACGCCGGCAGATTCCACTCCTAGGCTGTTCGAATGATAAACGTTGCTGCAAATCGCTTTCAAAAGGAGTCTAAACTCTCCCTGCACTCTCCGATGATGGAATGGAGTCCATAACTAGTTTAGAAACTAATTAAAGGTATTATTTCTAGTAGTCTTGAAATCAGAAAGTCTAGATCTAACGAATATCATGTTTAGTTATCTTCTTTAGTACTTATTTACTTAGATATTACGATGGCTTTTTAATTTGGTCAGTTTATAACTGCTGCTAACTTTTGGCTGCTAACTTCACACCGGTATGGTTGGAACTTGGAGAAAGGGGTCATTGAGCTACTGGTCACACTTCCGAAATACCTTAATCCTGTAAAACACTGGTAGGCAAGCGAAACTGCAACTTTTGGTATTGGTTCTTCTCTTCTTCATTTCCTCACTGCTGAGAATCGTAACCACGTAATGATCTTCCATTGGATCTGAAGCTAATTGACCATACTTTTCGTTGGGGAAGTTGATCAATTAATAGAAACCTTTGTGAAATTTCGATAGAGTTTCCAAAAATAAACTAATATACTTTAACTTTCAATAATATTTCGACCTACATGCAGGTGTATTAAATAAAATTCACGTTGGAGCCGTTATAACTGAGGCTTCCATTTATCCAACTGAACAACTTCCCCAAAGGAACCAATAATCAATTCTAAAAAAAAAACTCCATACAAAATTGGTCAGTCATCTAGTTTTTCAGTACACCATTTTTTACATATAAAATTCCATTTATCCAACTGAACAACTTCCCCAAAGGAACCAATAATCAATTCTAAAAAAAAAACTCCATACAAAATTGGTCAGTCATCTAGTTTTTCAGTACACCATTTTTTACATATACGACGTTTTTACGTAAGAACTGACCTTTTTTATGCTGGCTGTACCATTTAAGAAAATACACGGAAATGGGTTACAATTTTTTTTTACAATTAAAAGGTTTCTTCGTTTCGTGTACATATTGTATAAGTTAGGCAGTAGAACTTACTGCTCAATGTGATTTCTACAAATAGCGTTGGCTCGCGTATTCAGTAATTTTAATCGCATTCCAACTTTTCTTATTACAGCCACCTGGGTGAATCGATGCGGTGAGGACCTGGAATGCCTTGACCTGGAAGATGAGCGACCACTGGCGACCCTCAGCGCCGTCCAGAGTGACAAGCTGACTCTTTTTTTCACCGAGCTGCTTGACCAGGACAGAGACGACGTCATTACCGAAAATGACTTCGATCACCTTTTTGAGGTAAGTATTTTCACTTTCTAGGGGTGAAGTATTGAAGAAGGTACCTAATTGTGATGGCAAAAAATATCAAAGTTGAGATTTTGATAAATAGAGTAAATATAAAAATAATAAATGTGTGTATGTATGGGTCCGTCTGGTGCTCTAGTGCCTCAACTACTGAATGGATTTCGGTGAAATTTGGAGTAGGGTAACACTATTTTTGTATCTTCATTTCATAATTTTAGAAAAAACGTGATAAGATAACTCCAATATAAACACAAATTGTTAGTCTGATGTCTGATAGGTAGATACACCCCTTTTTGTTGCTACTGGGTAAGCGTATATTTCAATGTTCATTTCTGTAATCCGGATGGTGAAAGCTACGCGAGAAAAATATAAAGTGTGACTGTACATTTTATATCCTTCACCACAAGTACCACAACAGACTATGTATGAGTATTCTTACATAGGTGCAGTGTGTATCGGATAGAGTTCCCGATATTTCATGGGCATATAATACACCACATTTCATCGACGAAAAATCCCCTATTAGGGGTTCGCATCTCACTTATTATAATTATTTTTATTTTGTAGCTGTTCCTGAAAAATATGTTTTCTGTTGAATTAGCAGCAGTACAGACATAAATTTGGTCTTATCTGAAAGGTAATTCAATTTCTCTGGTGATCCATATATAAAATTAACCAGAACATTTGAGAAAAAAACACAAGTTTTTTTAAAAAAATTGATTTAAGAAATGTTTTCTTTTTTTTACCTACTGCAATAATGAAGTTAACTATATATTTTAAGCTAAGCTACAAAACGACACTAAAATATCTACCATTACTAACTTACGCAACTTGCAAGAGACCCTCGTGCGGGGTTGTGACATTCATTTAATTGTAAAAACACAATTATTTAACATTTCACATGTTTTAACTCAAACACTACTTAAAACTAATTGTTCAAAGTGACTGCATCCATTCTGCAGACACGCTGTAGCTCTCACTATAACCTGTTGTGTGGCCCGTCTGACCATTTCCAAGTAACAAACCGCGAGGGTCGCGTATTAACCATAAATTGGCACACTGAGTAATAATCTAATGGTACATAATTTGGTGTCGTTTCATAGCTTAGCTCAAAATTAAACGATTAAAAAGAAAAAACCAATACGTTAATGATCTCGCTTTCACAGCAGATTCAAAAAAAGAAAATAAAACTATTTTTTTGCAATATTCTTTTGCAATATTTTTTCTTTATTTTTTTTTGTTTTTTTCCTGAAATGTTTCGCTTAATTTAATGTATGGATCACCAGAGAAAATAAATTACCTTCAAATGAGACCATTTTAAAGTCTTGCTACTAACTCAAGAGAAAACATATTTTTCATGAACCAGCTACAAAAAAAGTTGAAAATAAAAATGGCTGCCATTTAGAGGGGAGAAGGATGCGACCCCCTAATGGGGGTTTTTCTTCGCTGAAATGTGGTGTATTATATGCCCTTAAAATATCGGTAACCCTATCCAATACACACTGTATATGTCGTGGCGATATATTTCATGAAATTGACAATATTCGCTGCTCACATCATGATATGTTCTGGCCAGATGTATGTATGTATCAGTGTCTGACGATATGAACAGCTAATATCATGAATGCCCGGGCGGATCTGAATTGAGCGAACGAAACGAGCGATAATAGCATTAAAATTAAACGCAATTGCAATACAAGATAATATCATCATCATCATATCAGCTGAAAGACGTCCACTGCTAGACAAAGGCCTCCCCCAAGGATTTCCACGACGACCGGTTCTGCGCTGCCCTCATTCAATATATAAGAAATATACATGAAGAAGATGGTATGAAAACCAGATATAGCTGTATTTTATTTCATTTTTGTATTTTTAATTTTATTTATAAAAGATAAGTTCTCTGATTACAGAGCTGCGTCTTATAACTTACATTGCTAGTTGATGTCCTTTATATGAAACAACAAATTGATCAATTTTGAGAACATTAAATTTTTTGCAATGTAATTTGAATTTTAGTTTGTTTGGATTTTTCTTCTGTTTGTGGGAAATTGTAATCGAATTTATATTTTTATAATTTCACCCAAACTCTAGGTATTTCAATGTTATATTTCAGAAAATAACCGATTTAAAAATTGAGAAATTTCGATATTTATTCTGCCTCCGAGTCTGAGCTCGAACGACACAGGACGCAAGATGAAAGCAGTCAAGAGATCAGATGGCTAGAGTTCCGTCCGTCATCAAAATTGGTGCTAAAAATCACAATAGAAACCACCACAGTTACTACGAAATTGAATTCAAAATATAAAGTAATAAATTGTATGTTTTTATCTTAACAAAAAAATACAATTTATTACTGTAATATCTAAAATATTTTGAATTCAATTTCGTAGTAATTTCGTTGTAGTTGTTAAGATAACCAAAACAATACAATTTATTACTGTAATATCTAAAATATTTTGAATTCAATTTCGTAGTAATTTCGTAGTAGTTGTTAAGATAACAAAAAATACAATTTATTATTGTAATATCTAAAATATTTTGAATTCAATTTCGTAGTAGTTGTTAAGATAACAAAAAATACAATTAATTACTGTAATATTTAAAATATTTTGAATTCAATTTCGTATTAATTTCGTAGTACTCGTAATTGTTAAGATAACAAAAAAAATACAATTTATTACTGTAATATCTAAAATATTTTGAATTCAATTTCGTAGTAACTGTGGTGGTTTCTTGATAAAATATAGTTTGCGTTTGTTTTGGCAAGCTCAAAAAACCACTAAAATCGTGAAATCAAGTTCAACGGGGACCCACAACCGTATCGAAAATCCAAGTGAAAGACGTACCACGTAAAAACCGGATTACTCGTAAGCGTCAAACTTAGTGTTATTATATGTAGTTCAAACTCTAAAGTTAAATGTACATAATAAGTGATAAAATTCGCCTGAGTAGGAGTCGCGCGAAGGGATTTACTGAATGAAATAAAACACTTTTTTGATAAAAATATAACACAAATATACATATTGTGGGGTGGGATAGAACCCTCGCCTCGGTGCGCGATATCGACTTGCACTTTGCCGGGTTTTTACCCAATTCTTTATTTATTGTTTATTTATAGAAACTCCAACCTTACAATCTTAACTACTTACTACGTACTACTATCACGTAGTCCGTGAGCCGTGGGCAGGTGTGTTGCGGGCAGCGATATTTTTCTAAAACTTGCACCATGCAGCGAACAGGCTAAGAGGCATTAATATATCTACTGTGTGCTACAGTCAATATAAAATAATTATAATACGGTTGCTAATTAGATAATGATACCAGATGTTAACTTAATTAAACCTACCTCTTACTGAATTTTATTTTGTTACTAAAAGTATATCTATTGATAGGTAGGTACTTGGAGGGTGATAAAAGAACCATTAGCAAATCACCCAAGAAATTTCGCCACTTAAATCTTACTTTAAAAAGTAAAAAGTAGTCGAAGTGTCGAGAAATTTGTTTTTATTTAATAGTCCCTTAACCAGTCTCATCGCTGTCTGTATGTGGTACTTCTGAAATACCTGAAAATAATTTAAAAGGATGGTCAGCTCATGAAACTGAATAACTTCTCCAAGGACCCTGTACAGAATTCTCAAAACAAATAGGACCTCAACACCCCCTTAAATGTAGTTTAGTAAAACTCTAAGTGGACCGATATCATGTTTTTCGTCGGGTATAATTTGAACAGAACAATTAAATCAGCTACACAACGTTATTCACAGAAGCTCGCGCACTTCGCCGATTGGTCGCCCAACTCGTCGGAATTCCACATCCTGCTCGAGGTGAAGATGGAGTTCATCGAACACTTCATTAACCCTCTACCCAGCAAGTGAGTCTACTGGTCTAAACAGTTGTTATTAATTATTTGTAATTTTTCAACTACGCTGTATTAAGAGATCGTCTAATAGAGATAGAGAATTACCCATGTATGTACTTCAATTATTCAACGGGTCAATAAGAGACAGGTTCTTAGCGTAGTTTATGATGGAGCTTATCGAGCGCTCATCAAGCCTTATCAAATCTCAAATAGAGTGTATATTTATATATATTTATTTGTTTATTATATTTTATTTTAAAAGTATTTTGATTCCTATCTATGTAGTTATCTAATTGTAAAATATCTGTCTATTTTAAAATTATTTTTTTCTTTTAAATCGTGTATTAACGTATTCTTTTGCTCGTCATTTAAGTCCTTTCAGTAATCAAAGGTTTATAATAAGTAAGTCGGCCTTTGTTACATGTTATTCCTTACTCTGTACCTATAATTGTATAATCTGTTGTATTATAAAGAGTTCACAAACAAATCTATAAAGGATTTGTTAGAGTAACGGCGATGTTAAAATTACAACTTAGTTTTGATATTTCCCTAAACACCCCTAAAAGATACGATAAAATATGATTAGTTTTAAATACATAATAATTTTTGTGATCAATGTAATATTACTCCTAACAATGTTGAGAGCCATTGCCCAGCCCGCGAGTTTACTGGTGTAGCGATTTATAAGACAGACTTATTTACTGTCAGTATTTTTTAACGAAGTTGAATTAAGAGATCGTACACCTAATGGTTGAGGAGAATTTTGTAGGTTTTTTCACTAATTATCATCATCATATCAGTCAAACGACGCCCACTGCTGAACCACATCCTTGGGGGAGGATTTCCACGACGATCAACCCTGCGCTGCCCACACCCATCGGCTTCCCGCGATCTTCACCAGGTCATCGGTCCACCGCGTGGAAGGCCTGCCTACGCTACGTTTTCTGGTGCACGGTCGCCGCTCGAAAACTTTACTGCCCCAACTGCCATCTGTTCTACGCGCTATGTTCCCTGCCCACTGCCACTTAAGTTAGCGATTCGGTTACCTTGGTTCTCCTACGGATCTCCTCATTTCTGATTCGAAACTCCGAGCATAGCTCACTCCATCGCTCTTTGTATTACCTTGAGCCTTCTTATGAGGCCCATAGCAGGAGACCATGTCTCAGTTCCGTATATCATCACTGGCAGCACACACTAGTCAAAGACCTTAGTCTTGAGACACTGCGGTATTTGAGACGTGAAGATATTGTGAAGCTTCCCGAACGTTGCCACGCCGAATTGGATTCGTCGATTGATCTCTTCCTTGAAGTCTCTACCTACCTAACTGGACTGTTTGTGCAGGTATATATATTCGTCAACAACTCGACATTTAACATTATTTTTGTCTTGTCAATGTTGACTTTAAGACCTACTTATTGAGAGACTCTACTGAGACTTTTGAGCATTGTGCTTAGGTCTTCCGTAGTCTCAACCATAAGCACGATATTGTCAGCGTTTGTTGAGAGATGTATTCGCCGTTGAAAGTGATTCCGAGTCTACCCTAGTCCAGAAGCGTGAAAATATCTTCCAGGTTGGCAGTGAACAGTTTCGGAGACTTATCGTCTCCCTGTCTCATCCCACGCTGCAGTCGGATAGATTTCGAATTCTGGTCCTGGAGGCGAACTACCATGGTGGCGTTATCATACAAACACTTCAATGCCTTGATGTATCGATAGTCAATTCGGCACCTTTGGAGACCAATGTAGCACAGCCCATGTTTTGACTGAATCAAAGGCTTACTCATAGTCCACAAACGTCATGTATAGTAGCTAATTGTACTCCTCAGTCTTCGGCCGCAGGTATGTATGTGGTATATGCCTCTTCGGAATCAGGCTTTTTCGGGAGGCTGGAAGTCCTACCTAGATTAAGCAAAGTAATCTATCTGTTTTGCTTCATTTAATTTTGTACAACCTGTTGAAGATCGCGGGAAGCGGATGAATGCGTGCAGCGCAGGACCGGTCGTCGCGGAAATCCTTGGGGGAGGCCTTTGTCCAGCAGTGGATGTTTTTTGGCTGATATTATGATGATGAATTATGTAAGATTAATTTACTTTTAATTATTTAACATTTTTCATAATGTTTAAAAAGCCCGTGGAATAAATTTTGAAATAATCGTATTTTACATGCCTATATATATCATAAGTCATAACGTAAGTAGTTTTTTTTCTTGTTATTCTAGTTGTAGAAATATACTGAGTTATTATATATAAAATTCTTAGTAAAAGTAAAATAGCTATTTCGTCATTATTTTCGCGTTGAAACAAACTTTCAAGACGAGAAAATTTAATAGCAAGGCACTAGTATAAAGTTCTCTGAAGCGCGAACAAGTTGCAATTAGACGACAGGAAATTTGGCAAAGGCCGAAAACGGTACTTTGCTGATTACGCAATTGCTTGTAAAATAATTAAATAACGCGAATGGTCAAATACACGTCAAAAATGTATGCGTTAACTTTATGCGTTTTTGGCACCTTGCGTCAAAAACCGCCGCGCTGACGCCGCCGCCGGCAGGCTGACACTCAACGTCAAGTAAAGAGTTAAAGTTAATGACCAAATAAATTCAAAATTGAAAGTCAGTGCCAGTCTTCCTGTTAGGTATAATAAGTAAATTACCACAGTCTTTAACAATTGGCTGCATTTGCTTACCTAGATAATCTACATAGAGCATCTACAAATTATCAACCCGGACTTGATCGTTGTGTCATACTTTATCGTCATCATGCCAGCTCACATATACGTTCCCACCGAGGGGCTCGAGCCTACGCTGAATTTCGGGCCTTAGTAGATCACGCGGGCCCATTGCGGGTTGGTCGACTTCACATACAACCTTCGGGTTTCTTTGCAGGCATCATACTTTACATCACGCAAAACACAAGCCGTCTTGCCAGGACTTGTTGATGATGATGAAACATTTCCTGATTTCTCCTGCAGATGGGCTGAGCTGCCTTACTACAAGCGGGTGTGCGGGCCGGATGCGGACACTCTAGGCCTGCCCGGGCGGACCACCCTGGAAGGCTGGCTTGCCCGGTGGGCACTACACCTCAGCGAGTTGCGACGTTTCTCAGATCTGCCGTTGTACCTGCAATACTTGTGCAAGATCCTTTTCCACGTTGTGGACAGACACGGTGAGTACAAACATCTTCAGGATAAGTTTCTTACGAAGGAACCTTGTGCTGGGACTTAGTGCTTACTAATAGTTAAGCGAATGGTGGCGTTTGTCCAAACTGCTCAGCTGTTCTACCTACTGTACATAATTATATAGAGTGTAACAAAAAGGTATAGCAATATTGATATGTAGCTTCTACTAGTGAAACTGAAACAACTTACAACTTTCAATTTGAAAAAAAACTCTAAACACGTTAAAAAAAACCGACTTCCATCGCAACAACTTGGTACATTTTTTTGCATTATTATTTTTGGTTTTTGTTAATTATCTAATAAAGTACTACACCGATTTTGATAAAACTTATATGGGACCACACGGAAAGCACTAGCTTTCAAATAAAAAAAGAATCATAAGAATCGGTTCACCCAGTCAAAAGTTACGAGGTAACACACATAAAAAAAACATACAGACGAATTGAGAACCTCCTCCTTTCTGGAAGTCGCTTGAAAAATGATGAGAATCCCATGCTAACCTCCAGTTGACGGGACCTACACCAATTTTGTTACACCCTTAAGTATTAACTTAACTATTAAGTATGTAAGCGTAATATTAATTTATTGTCGATTTGTGGATGACCGACTACGCCAGACCATAACAATGAGCCCGAAGCGATACTTCTGGTGTAAGTTGGTGAGGAGTTGGCTATCCTCTAGATGCCAGGTGATGCTGCAGCATCAGGTCAATGTTAAGTTATCCTTGCAAGGCATCAAAGTAATAGGGATACCAAATTTAAAATCGATCAGACCTGTGGAAGTTGCTCACATTCCTTTATCAACTAGAAAAGTGCCGATTATCTTCAAACGGCTAAACATAATTTCTTGAATCATAGCTAAGAAAACTAGCGATCAAGTCACCTGTTAAACAAAAAAAACCAAATCAAAATCGGTTCATCACTTCGAGAGCTACGATGCCATAGATAGACACACAGATATAACACACGTTACAGCTATAACCCCTCTGTTTGCGTCGGGTCTTAATAACATGTCACAGAATAAATAGAACAATGTGCAATTACACTATACTTCAATCGCGGAGTAAATTTTCAAAAATTAGCTGTCGATGGGTTGGCAGTTTGACGTATGGTTTAATTTGACGGGGGCGGCCGGGCTTCGTTCAACCCTCGAGGGCGGTAAATCACGCGTCGAACGGCGCAGTCCACGTGCTACGAGGTTTGGAGCTAAAGCGCTATTTACCCGATACGGCCGGTAGGTATTACGTTAAGGCGATTTGATAGGGTTATATAAATCTAATAATATTAGATTTTTATATAATAAAAATGAATCGCAAAATGTGTTGGTAAGCGCATAACTCGAGAACGGCTGGACCGATTTCGCTAATTCTTTTTTGTCGAGTTCGTTATTGTCAGGAGAAGGTTCTTATGTAGGGTAAGGTAGGGTAGGGTAGGGTAGTGGGGTAGAGTAGTGTAGGGTAGGGTAGTGTAGGGTAGGGTAGTGTAGTGTAGGGTAGAGTAGTGTAGGGTAGGGTTGTGTAGTGTAGGGTAGGGTAGTGTAGTGTAGTGTAGTGTAGTGTAGGGTAGGGTAGGGTAGGGCAGCTTAATGTAATGTAAGGCGGTACGTAGTTCGCCGGGACAGCTAGTTATATATAAATTCTCTTGCTGGACTTATAACAGATTTAGAGGGGGGGAGGGGTACGACTAATAACAGATTAATAGGGTAACCCACCCCAATCATGCCGCTCCACTCCACTATAAGTTTATTCCGTCGTCGTACGTACGTACAGCCTATTAGTGTTGTTGGATTCGTCTTGATTCAGATTAAGCTACATAACATCAAATGAAATTAAGTATGGCGGACACTAGACGTCTCTTTTTATGAAGTGGTGTTTTAGTTTTTCTAAACGGTTAGGAACAATTTCTATCGTCCGTTGATCATATCAGCCGATAGACGTTTACTGCTGTACAAAGTCTCCCCCAAGGACCGACACTGCGCTGCCCACATCCAGCGGCATTCCGTGACCTTCACCAGGTCGTCGTTCCACCGAGTGGGAGGTCTACCCACTCTAGGTCTTCCGGTGTGCGACTCGAGATCGTAACTACCTCAACGGCACTGTTCTAGGAGCTATTTGCCCCGCCCACTGCCACTTAAGTTTAGCGATTCTGTGAGCTACGTCTCGGTACGATAGTACTAATACATATATATATATATATATATATATATATATATATATATATATATATATATATATATATATATATATATATATATATATATACTAACTGTCCCGGCGAACTTCGTACCGCCCTACATTACATTACACTGCCCTGCCCTACCCTACACTACACTACACTACCCTACCCTACACTACCCTACCCTACCCTACATACACTACACTACACTACCCTACCCTACACTACTCTACACTACCCTACACTACACTACCCTACCCTACCCTACACTACCCTACCCTACCCTATCCTATCTCTCAAGTTGGATCGAACTGCACATGGTGTGCGAATTTTATTATAATCGGTTAAGTGGTTTAGGAGTCCATTGAGGACAAACATTGTGACACGAGATTTATATATATTAAGATTAAGATATATACTTTGGTCTCGGCAAAGTATATATAGTAGTACTAACATACAGTATGGGTACTCCCTGCCGCTCTCTAGAGTCACCCATATTGATACAGATTGATTACAGTTTGATTCTATAACGTATGGGATTTCGCTGTGATTTTGTTTGCTCCGTCATTTGTTTTTAGAAATGTCATTTCACGACCGTTTGTATGCAGTGTCCAGGGTGTGGTCTCGGTTACCTTGGTTCTCCTGCGCATCTCCTCATTTCTGATTCACTCGTTCGTTACCTTCACTATTAACAACTTCATTTTGCACATTCACTACTATATCTTTTACGCAAGGAACTGTATTAACAAGACTTAAACTACTTTGCGAAAACTTTGACACAAGACACGACACTGATTGATGTAGCCATATTAATTATGCTACCGTAATCACAACGGGACGAAAACCGATATTTTAGTCAAACGATACCTCTCGTTAAGAAGCAATATAAAGTTGTAATACAAATCAAGATTAAAAGCATTATTCGATGAAATTGATTACCTTGGTTTACATACTAAAAGTAGTTAGTATAGCCACACCCCGGACACTGCATACAACGGTCGTAAAATTACATTTTTAAAAACAAATGACGGAGCCAACAAAATCACGGCGAAATCCTATACGTTCGAGAACCAATCTGTATCAATCTGGGTAACGAGAGGTGAGATCGCAATCTAGAGAGCGGCAGGGAGTGTCCATACTGTATGTTAGTACTAATATACAGGTGTAACAAAATTAGTGTAGGTCCCGTCAACTGGGGCTTCTACTCATCATTCTGAACAAATTTTGTTGTACTCTTCATACAAATCGATCAGCTGATCGACCGATTTTGTGCATTTTAGTATGAAGGGTCCAATTTTTTTTTATTATTGACTATATGGGTTCCTTGGAGAAAATTGTTCAGTATGACGAGTAGAACCCCCAGTTAACAGGACCTACACCAATTTTGTTACGTCCTGTATATACTATGGTATAGCTATTCTTATAACGAGAAAAGATATTATTGGTTTGGTAAGACAGTTAATTCGCTTCTATCAAGTTCTATCACTCGTAATGCGCATTCAATGGCCCCCCAATGTCGATCACAGATAATGCCCATTCTATCTGGGGAAGCAGGCGGAATATTTATTGCAAATAGGTAAAGGGTACTTGTATGGATACATCTTGGCTTCAGACGTAAAATGTTTTTATATTTCTCCAAGTGAGGTAAAGGCAAGTCTTATTATTACCCGACTGCGCCAGGTGGAGGATTATGTATGTATGTATGTATATTTCTTTGGCACGCTCTGCAGCCTAAACGGCTGAATGGATTTTGGAGTGCGAGGCGTCGTTAGAGTCGTCTTCATCCTGTAAGTGACATAGGAAACACATTTTTACCCGACTGTCCAAAAATGAAGGGTGAAGTTTTTATGCCGTCGGGTTTTTCTTTTTAATTAGGTAATTCGTTTTAGCTTCATTAAACACAATATTCTAAAACTAAAGAGGAACGATTGTATTAAAAAAGAACGTGTTGTGTAAAAGCTAAGTAGAGCAATTTTTAGGGTTTCGTACCAGGTAACGGGAGACTATTACCAGGCGTCCGTCACTTACTCAAGGCCACTCGTTATATGCCTACCGCTAAGCGTATCGGAGACGATACAACGGACAGTAGGTTGCCGCACGCCCGCCTGAGTGCTCGCACGTCACATTTACCGCTCTGACTATCGAAATGCCGAAACCACGCAATTATTGTGCAGTGTCACAGTCAAAAGACAAATGAAAATTTGTCATTTTTTTCATTGCCGAGAGACGAACAAAGGTACCTAAGTTAATAGTATTTTAAATCTTTTGTTTTTTTTCGAATTCCCTTTTCTTATTCCTTTACAAATTATCATCATTTATTCTTAAACTTAGAACAATGGTGGGTAGGTACCTACTATGTTAATCGTCGTAAATTAAGGATTTCAGGTATTATTTATGTGTTTTTTTTTATATAATTAACAGTTACCTACTTAATGTAAGAACATAGTAGGTACCTAGCGTCGTCATCGTGATTTAGGTAGGTATGTCATAGAATAGAAGTACTAATGCGCCGGCCACTCGGTAGCTGTAAATAAACCGTTTAAAACCAAAATCCAAGGTTTAACTTGTCAAGTACCATTACAATATCATCGAAATAACTCCAAGCCCCCCCCCCCCCCGCGCGCCGCCGACTTTTATTACCAGGACGAATGTAAACGAATAAACTATAGCATTCACAAACCGTTTTTTGCTATGACTTGTAGATAGTAACAGAAAAACTATTTTCGTTACGTTTTGACCTAGCATTCACTTAAAATAACAATAATTCAAGCTCACAATGAGGCCCTCTTGAGGAATGTTTTAAATGAATAGTAGGTATCAAATTCTCCGTCAACTCAAGTAAAAAGTCAATTTTGATTGATTTTTCTCCGCTATGCTCCTGTTTCGGTAGGACTGTACAATAGGGTCCATCGCTTTGGGGGTTGGGAGTGGGGGGGAAGGGAACCCTCCCCTAGAAGATGGAAGTTAGGAGGGGGGTAGTTTTCGAGAAACGATGCTTGACGCCGAAAATGCCGCTTATTAAAAAAAAGGTCATCCACTTTTATGACAGCGAAAATCGCTACCGCTTTATTAAAAAAAAGGTCATCCACTTTTATGACAGCGAAAAACGCTACCGCTCATTACAACAAGGTGGAAGTCAATTTGAACGCCGAGATTCAAAATGTGGGGGGTTCAAACTTTCGGGATCCGAGGTGGATGTACGCGGGGCCGACTTCAGGGCAGACAAACTTGGGGGTAACAAATCGAAAACCAGGGGGTAATCCGTCAAGTTCAAGGTCAATCAGTCAAGGTCATTTCAAGGTCAAGGTCTAAGTTAATTTGATCCCAAAGATTCATAATATGGGTCCGCGGAGTCAGTCCCCAGTCAAGGTCAGAACAAACCTTCAGAATCCGAAGGGGATGTGTGAGATTCAAGGCAAGCACGCGAGTCTGACTTAAGGGTGAAGAAACAAGAGGAGGTTACCAAACCGAAAAGTGTGGGGTAAGCGGTCAAGGTCATTTAAAGGTCAAGCCAGAGTCCATTTGGTCCCAAAGATGTACTGTTTAAATTATGCAAGTTTGATATTGATCCATTCTGTCCTTGTCGAAATTAAAATAAAACAAATTTTAATTTTACTAATACTTAATATTTATTTATTATTTAATACATAATATATAATTTTACGAAATTGCCGATTAAATAATTTAACTACACTCTTCCTACAGTGTTGAGTGGTCGACGGAGCCCCTTCGGGGCTCCTATTTCTATGTTCTCATGTTGAACCTAACAGTAAAAATCTTGACCTTGAAATGACCTTGACTGATTGACCTTGACGGATTACCCCCTGGTTTTCGATTTGTTACCCCCAAGTTTGTCCGCCCTCAAGTCAGCCCCGCGTGCTTTCCCCCCGCCCTTATACTCCCACATCCCCCTCGGATCCCGAAAGGTATGTTGGGTGTTTTAAATGGGTGGTGGGGGCTACGCTCCCGTTAGGGGTCCGCTTCGCGGACCCCATATTATGAATCTCGGGGTTCCAATTGACTTACACCTTTTTGTAATAAGCGGTAGCGAGTTTTCCGATCAAAGAGTATGTAAAAATACCAATTTCCAAAGGACCAAAGAGTACCTAAAAATACAATTTTCAAAAATTCATAAATCAAAAACCGCTGGTTTCCTAACCTTGAAATTTGGTATGGATGTTCAGCTAAAGCCTATCTCTTACCAAAAAAATCGCGGACTGCCAAATCGATGGACCCTATTGTACAGTTGAGCCCCTGTTTCCCTTTTGATTATTTGTTAAAATTATTTACGAGCTTTCGAATATTTTCGACATTAAAATATATTAATCGGGAATTCAGGAAAGAGAAAAAATGCATCTATCATTTTATTCAACTCAAACATATTTGATCGACAAATATAAAATAATTGATTTTCTACAACATTCGTTTCATTACCAAAATCATCTTAAGTACAACCCTAGCACATTCGCTCGATGACGCGCTCGCACGTGGGTCGCGCGGCGGGCAAAACAATCTCAACTGTCTGTATGCTTAGTTATGGCACATTTCTTCTCGCTGCAAACAGCTGATATTATTATTAAGATTTTGTAGGCTAATATAGCGTAGGTATTTAAGCTTTTGTATGGGAGTGATGTATCTGTTACGAAGTAACTATTTAGTAATCTGTGCTATTACTATCCGTCCGTCCGTGCGTCCAGCTGTCCGACATATAAAACTGTATCTTTGGAACCGTAAAAGGTAGCTGGCTGAAATTTTAATATAATAAGTAGTTACCATTTGTCATTATGAAGGATATACAAACAAATAATAAAAATAAATAAGTAAAAAAATATCCCATTAGGTTCCATGCAGGAAACGTGTTTTTTTTATAGTTTTGCTTTTTTGTAAAAGCGGTATTAATACATACCAACTTCAAAACTGGTACGTTATATGCTACAAGAAAAATCAGGCAAGTGTGAGTCGTACTCGTACTAAGGATCCCGAACTGAATATAAAAAAAAAATACTTTCGCTCCCGTTGATACCTTTGGTTTCAAATTAATAGGTATCAGCGTAGTACTTGTGTAGAGGTGTGGTGTTACCGAATCCTCGGTGCACTAGTTGGACTCACACTTGGCCGGTTTTAGGGTTCCATAGTCAAATTAACGCTTTTAGTTTCGCCATATCCGTCTTTCTGTATGTCACAGCCGTTTTGCTCAAAGACTATTACAGCCACAAAGCTGAAATTTGGTATAGTTGTATAAAAACAAGGCAAGTAGAGTCGTTCGACGTAGTTCCTGAGAAATCTGGAATAACCCATTTTGGTGCTAGCGCACGTTGCAACGGAGCAATATATTGACTCCTTTTTTGCGCAGTGATAGTTGAAGGGTTGGGAAATGACACAGAATACTTCATAACTAGCAAAGCCCGACTTAGTTCTTGAGGGATCAGGTGAAGGCTCATTTTCATATTCTCGTATGTCATAACGGAGTACCATGTACTTTAAATAGCGTAGCCCGCCATAGTTCCCGAGACATCTGGAGAAAACCCATTTCCACACTCGCTCAAGTCGTTATAGATTGATGTGATTTTTCACACAGAGATAGTTGAGTGGGTGGAAAGTGATATAAATTTCTAATTAGCATAATTAACTCGACACAGTTCCCGAGGTCTTTGGAGAAAACTCATTTTCACGCTCGCCAGCTGCTTGCAGGTCATGCAACACTCAACCTCAAAAACAGTCAAAAAACAATGTACACGCGAGCGGATACGCGAGCAAAAGCTAGAGGTTATAAAAATCTGTGACCCTGCGGCCTCAACACGCCCTCTGATTCACGTCTAGTCCAGCACGAGGACCTTGTCTTGGGGGCAAGGATACCACAGGTAAAGTATATATGTATATGTATTAGTACTAACATACAGTATGGACACTCCCTGCCGCTGTGTAGATTCCGACCTCACCCCCTCTTCACGGTTATAGTTTGGTTCTCGAACGTATATGATTTCGCCGTGATTTTGTTTGCTCCGTCATTTGTTTTTAGAAATGTCATTTCACGACCGTAGTATGGAGTGTCCGGGGTGTGCCACAGGGTCCAATTGATCAATTATTTACCACCAAAAATATAATTACGTGAAAGATAAAAAATAAAAAACAGACTTAAGGTGATGTAAGGATGAAAACAGTACGAAAAGTCAAAAATTAGAAACCAATTTAAAAACCGGCCAAGTAGGAGTTGTATCGTTAAATAGTCTTTCAAAACTACTTGGCGTTTGCTAAATCATTTTTTCGATTAATGTTTTTTTAATACTTATTGGCTTTTTAATGGGGGTTTTTGTTTGACCAACTATTTTAAACCGCTATGTCAAGAAGTCAACAGTTTTGGAAATAGTAGAGTATATAATTAATTCAAACCTACAGTAATCACGGCCAAGTAGGCTTTCATAGATTTTTCATACATTATTTTTTACATATACTGATAAATAACTGTTAAAATAACTTTGTTTTAACAAGCTTTATATTCATTAGCTTGCCGTGTTAGTTAGTTTGTAACAAATCTTGGAAGCTAAATTAGAAACACTGACCGCTCTCCGATTAAACTGAAATTTTGCATACACGTTAAGTTTGGAGAACAATACATGGTTAGCTAATTGACGTCGTTCTTAATCCATTATGGTGGACTCCCAAAGATGCCGCATCAGTTATTTTTATGCACCCCCATGATATCACATGAAAGTGTTTGCTGAGAAGAAAACGAAATAATTAAAATTCTTTTAAATTAAGCTTGTACCTAAAAGTTTTTAGGTTTTTCGAAAACAATTTAAAATATACATCTATTTTTTTAAATACTACGGAATCCTACTTCGCGTGGCTCGACACGCACTTGGCCATTTTTTTCTCTATTTCATTTGCTTCATGATGTTTTAGTTGATGAAATGCAGCAATTGGTGAACGTTATATCTACATATAACTGAACAACTTTTACAATCAGATCAAAATTAAATTCAAACGTTCTAATTTATTGTTAATAGTTTAGAAACTTTGTGATAAAAGGCATATTTTTTTGAACCAATTGATAGGTTTCTTAAGACAAATTGAAACATTTTATGAGCATTAACTAAAAAAATCCATGACTTTACCTTGTCACCTTTTATGGCGGGGCGGCTCCTGTTACCAAACTTGCCTATCTTCCTTGGCTTTACTCAAAAACTACGGCATAAAAAACATAATTCTCCGCGCATTTGATATTCTTGAAAGAAAGGTGGAATTTATCCAAACAATAATTTCTCGATTAGCTACCCAAATACTGTATCGCATAAATAAAGAAACGTAATCACAAAAGTGGAAACAAGCGGGCGGGCAGAGTTTCCTTATTTTAAAATCTTACTGCCACCACTTTGCTTCATTCACAAAAATAATAAAATATGCCGGCGTGTTTTGGGCGCACTCCAAAAGGACCCGCACTTGGCATACGTATTGTAGCCAGGGTCGCCTGAAGGGCTTGTAGGGGCCCCAGGGTCCAGAGCACGCCTAGTTTGGGGGCTTCATTTCAATGTTTAATGTTTTGGTGCATAATAGAACAACAGAGACAAGTGAAGGATAAGGGGTGATGTAAATATTATTTACTAAGTTTAGCCAATTTGAAGCAGTTGATACATAATTATACAAGGTTATTTTTAATGGCGGACAAGAACACATCCACGTTATAATTAACATAAAATAGGTCTGACAAAAAGCGTCGGTGGCTCCACCGGTACCGACTCGGTCCTTCTAACCAGAAGTACCGGGTTCAAATCTGGACGGCCAATGTACCAACAAGTTTTTTTAAACTTACATACATATACTTACCGATTGCTTTAACGGTGAAGGAAAACATCGTTAAGAAATCTGTACACACCTGCGAAGAAACTCGCAGGTTGTGTGTGAAGTCGACCAACCCACACTGGGCCCGCGTGGTCGACTAAGGCCTGATCGCCCTCATTCAGAGTAGGCTCAAACCCCTCGGTGGGGATGTATATGAGCTGATATGACTATGAGGTCTGACAACTTTTGCTCTACCACTTTTTAAATAAAAGTCAAATTTTTGGACTCTCCTTACAAAATAGTCAATGAACTGAACATTTTGTATGGAAATTCTATATTTTTTGAAGTTTAATTAAATAGTTGTAAAAATACTTTGTTATATTTCACCCGAATTTATAACGTGGATTTTTTTCATGTTTTTTTTTGTCATTGTCATCTTCATTTATGAAGTACCACAAACTAAAAACCAAGGGCTTTAGATGTCTTATGCTTAGCTAGAACTTTAAAGATAGTTTGTAATAAAATATAATTACCTTTTTACTATCAATCGATCAGTCCAGTCGCATTCTTCATATCTGAAGATCGTGACCATCTTGAAGTGAATTTGTCGAGGCGTCTACGATCTTATGCCATCCATTCCTATCCTCGACTGGTATCGACAATCCTGTGGTGGTTTTTATTTGGTCAGCACATCGGATTGTCTAACTATATCAATAAGATATATAGAAAAAATACTAAATACAAGGGCCTAGATTGGAGATTTGTATATGGTAAAGGCGATACTGATAACATTTGAATCCAGAACTTGCGTTTACTAATATGAACGAACTAGGTATACTATCTGAAACAGCTTCTACTTATGTCTTATAATTTAAGCAAGCTCCAGAAAATAGTTCAAGTCGATTTTTTTAAATGTTATTACAGACATTGCATTGCAACCACTTAATACTGTATGTGTCTGTAGGATGTACTATTACATGAACAGACTGAACAGTAGCAGGTGGACAGTTGAATTTTTTATATTATAGTGTGTATTTCTGATGCCTCTTCAACAAAAAATAATAAAATTAGAAACAGTAAAAAAAATAAGCGGGGGGTCGGGTCCCCATACAAAAGTCGTGTTTGATAGGTATGTTTGATTTAGATCTATCGTAAAAACAGTAATACATACTAGAGTGAAACATGGTATGATTACAGTAATAATTTGGAAGTAAAACAACAAATAATAAAAGCCGGCCAGGTGTGAGTCGTACTCGTGCTAAGAGGTCCGAACTGAATTTAAAAACACCCATCCGTCCCTCGCGTCAGTGTTTTTTTGTTTGTAATGTGAATAGTAGCATTGTCGATTTTGTCATAGTTGTGTGTAGGGGTGTGGTGGTACGGAACTCTAGGAGCACGAGTCCGATTCGCACTTGGCCGGTTTTTTAACCGACTTCAAAAAGGCAGAGGTTCTAAAGTCCATCCGTATATATATATATATATATATATATATATATATATATATATATATATATATATATATATATATATATATATATATTATGTATATGACCAAAAATACCTTTTTACGATTAGTCCGATTTCGAGAATTCTTTATTAGATGGGTTCTATGATAAAGTTTTTCAAAATCGGATAAGTACTTTTTTTATGAAATTAACGAAAACATAAAATGTGGCAAAACAGAAGTCAACTATTTTTTCCCACTTTTACGACAAAAGTCGTCATGAAATTCGCAACGTAGTTGGAAACTTATGACATCGAGCCCGTTTTCACAAAGGCGATGTCGCAGGTAATATAGCTAGTTGTTAAAATCCCTTTCACCTATACTTAGGTGGAGAGAAATTACAAAATGGGGCTCTTTGGATGCTAACACGGGAGCGCCTCGCCCGGGGGAGAGATTTGTAACCCAGACACCGTCTTACTGTAAATTTTCTGTTGGGTAGATACCTACTGAGATATTCGAAGCGAAGTACAACTACTTTTTTCAAGGTACTTTTCCTTTTTCTGTGCTTTGTGTAGGTATGACATTGGATATGTTTTAGACAATATTTCTTGGTCAAAGACGTTATTGAGTTAACTATTATGGACTATTTGGTTTGTCACCTGTTATTTTGTGAATTCTTCAATAAACTGAATACTACAGAATTCCTCACCTCAAAGCTAGCATAATGAATGCTATTTTGATGAAAATTTGGCTAGATAAACTGTTACAAACATGATACAGACTTGACAATGCAATTTTTGGCTTCATAAAAAGCAAGTTGAGACAAACTTTTTGCAAATAGCGCGGTCCCAAATTACCAATAGATTTAGCGATCATACGTAAGGTTACTGGTATTTTGCTTAATTATGGTTTCGCTATTTAGCTATTGCGAAGCACGGAAATGGTCAAGAACGAGATAAATGCCACTAATAGTCAACACATTCAATGCTGAGCTACATGGTGAACTTGTATCAGTCTTTAAATGAGTTACTAGTTAATAAATAAAGGGCACAGGGGAACAACATGCAATGTCGCATATTTACTTTTTTTAAACTGGTAATGCCATTTTGTAGTGGAAAAGTGGTAGAACGAAACCAAAAACCTCCCTTGAGAATAACATGCAGTCACTGAGTAATCGCCAATTAAAAATACTACTACTACAATGCAAAAACCTCCCTTGAGAATAACATGCAGTCACTGAGTAATCGCCAATTAAAAATACTATCCTACAATGCAAAAACATGCAAGGTTCTAGTGGGAAAGGAAAATAAAATAATTCCATGGTTCATTTTGAAGTTCGTCATAATTTGTGGATAATGAAAAACTAAGACATTTTTTAAAGAGGTTTCAAATCTATCGTTGACATTTATTGACATTATCTCAGTTCAATGTCGGTCGGACATAGCACATTCTTCCGATGTGCCCTTCAAATGATTTTGTGTCTTTGTATGTAACTAATGGACTGTTTCCTCCAACAGCTTGTGGAGAGATCACGAAGACAGCACTAGCAGCTTTCTACCGATCGGTTATAGGTCTGAGCGCGGTCCGCGTCGATGAAATCATCGACACGGCATACGACCGCATGACTAGTGTAAGTACATATGATACACTCCGTATAGCACGCTCCATATATACCTAGTTTGGCTACTATTAATTGAATATTAATCAATCAGTTAATATAATATTGTAAACACGTTATGAACACTAATATTCGTGTCGTGGTTTGTCAGATTTCTTCAAAATAACAATCGTCAAGTGCAAATCGGACTAACACTCCGAGGGTACCGTACGACCACACATCTCCACACAGCTCCATAGCATAAGGACAATGATACCTATTCACATTACAAACAAAAGACATCAACGCGAGCGACATAAATATGTTTTTTTTTGTTATTCAGTTCGGACTTCTTAGCGCAAGTACGACTCACACTTGCCCGATCAGTATTAGTACTATAATCACACCAGGTTTCACGCTTATATGTATTTTTGAAAACGAGCTTTTATGTGATTAATTATATACATGCTCTAAAAGAACTTTTATTATCAAACCCAACCATTAACTACATTAAGTATACAATCTATCTATGTATACAGATGTATATGTATGTTAAAAAGCGTCGGTGGCTCAGCCGGTAACGACTCGGTTCTTCTAACCAGAGGTACCGGGTTCAAATCTGGACGGCCAATGTACCAATGAGTTTTTCAAAAACTTACGTACATACTAGGGTTTTCAAATACCCGATAATTTTGGATACCCGGGTCTCGGGTACATTTAAAAAAAATACCCGGGTATACCCAGGTACCCGGGTATTCTTGTATTTTTTGTGAAACTGGAAAAAAAACTAAAAAGATATCAAAAATCAACTTTTATTACGATAATTACCACTCAGATAATATAACCAGCCAACCAGGCACATCATAACCTTGACCTGCAGCATCTCCTGAAATCTGCAGGATACCCAACTCTATCAACTTACAGCAGAGAAATCATATTGGGCTCAATAGAATAGTCTCAATGAATAAGTGTTAGATAGAATATAGTAACCTTGACCGGATGCTGCATCATCTTTTGGAATCTACAGGATACCCAGCTCCTAGCCAACTTACAGCAAAGGTATCGTGTTTGGGCTCATTGGAATAGGTGTTAGATAGAACATGGTAATTTTGACCTGATGCTGCACCACCTTCTGGAATTAGAAGGATACCTAACTCCTCACTAACTTACAACAGATAAATCGTGTTTGGGCTCATTGGAATAGTCTTAATGAATAGGTTTTAGATAGAACATGGTAACCTTGACCTGAAGCTGCAGCATCTCCTAGTATCTGCATGATATCCGACTCACCAACTTACAGCTGAGTTATCGTGTTTGAGAAACATGTAGTTTAAAAAGCATGAAATAAAACTTTAATTAAAAACTTAAAAAACCCTGACAAATTAGAGAAGATAAGTAAATAAAATAATAAAAAACAATAAAATGAAAAAAAGAATAAAACTCTTTTACTACAATAAGTTACTAGGAAATGCTTCACAACTTAGCGACCCCCCTACGCGATAACTGTTTGATCAAAATAGAAACAACATAAATTAAACTTAAAGGACCAGACCATATTATTTTCTAGTTTTAAAAGGTTTTTTTTGTCGGGGATTTTTACAATTTTTAATTTAAGTTTTATGTTAACATCACTGGACGAAGAATTCAAGGAATATAGAAAAAAGGCATAAAGGTTAAACTAAAAATATTGAGAAAACAGATCTGCTGCTATTGTGTCCTAATAAAAAACCGATTGAACCAGCAAAACTCGCTGATTTGCAATCGATGTACAAGTTAATTCCTGAGGATAGTCTCCAATTTTATAAAGCTTGAAGAGCTCAGAGGACATTATTTACGACTTTGATGGATTTGGTGAAGTACCATATTTTGACGTGGTTGACGCAGAAGAACAATAACTTTATAATATTTTTTTTACATTTTAGTTAAACTTTTTAACTATCACTGGTTTATTATTTACATAAAAGGTTATTTTTTCTGTAGTAATTTATAAGAGTTTCTTAAAATATAGTATTGTTAGGGTATAAAAATAATATAATGTGATTGGATCGTTTTAGCAGAATCATCTCAATTTATTGGCCATACAAATTAACTTTTTGAAAAATGTTCCAAAAAGGTTTTTTTATAAAAATATTATCAAAAACATTTATCAAATTTATTTATTTATTTATTTATTAACTATCACTTTACAAATATCCAATACATGTAAACATAGGAAATTTATATTTCTATTAAATAATCCGTACAACTTTGTCAAAATGAATAACACAAAAAAGTATACCAATAATACACAAATTTGCGTTTATCTCAATTTGAAGTCGGTGTGGAATGGAACGTTTACGCAAAACGACGTCCATATCAAAATTACCCGAGACCCGGGTACGTCCGTTGTTTGTACCCGGGTACCCGAAGTATCAAATACCCGGGTATACCCGGGTCCGGGTACCCGGGTAAAAAACCCTAGTACATACTTACCGATTGCTTTAACGGTGAAGGAAAACATCGTGAGGAAACCTGCACACGCCTGCGAAGAAACTCGAAGGTTGTGTGTGAAGTCGACCAACCCGCACTGGGCCCGCGTGGTCGACTAAGGCCTAATCGCCCTGATTCAGGGTAGGCTCGAGCCCCTCGGTGGGGACGTATATGAGCTGTAATGATGTATTATCGTTAGAGTCAAATCAAAAATACTGTAACGGGGGGTTACCTGTGTACCAGCGTTACCAGACGTCCCGATTTTGGCGGGACGTCCCGATTTTTTTATCAATATTAAATGTCCCGCGCGGGACAGGATAAGTCCCGCGCGGGACAGGATAAGTCCCGCTTTTCGGTGATAACTCGACCGTGCGTGCAGTGTGCTGAGGAAGCGCGGCCGGGTGGCATGGACAAGTTTCGACTGGCGCGAATGATGGTAAGCGCTGGGGAGCGAGAGGGTGCGTGTGCCCTCGAAATATTCTCTTTCTCTTTTTTCTCATTCCTATTTGTGTAATTATTACATTAAAAAAACAAAGTTTAAGTTTTTGTTTTCTTAAATTACTGAAGTTTACTTATTAGAATCGTTTAAAGATGAATGAAGCCGATAGTGATGTTTCGGATTGCTAGGAACCAAGAAATATTGCACCCAAGAAGAAAGCCAAACCTTTTTTTTTTAGAAGACTAAGAAGAATTAACTACCTAACGATAGGGTAAATCTGATTTAAAATATCAAATTTTTATTAAATTGAATTTCTATGGCTATTTTTGCTATCTGTAGTCACGTTAACGTAATTTAAAACTCAAATAAAATAATAAATACTTAAAACTTCTGATTATTACGTTTTTTACTATGTAAAAAGTTTCGGAATCCCGACCTGGCATAAAAAATATCTGGCAACGCTGCTATGTACGGTTGTACGATAGATGATCATTGCGTGCGTGGAGATGATGAAATGTGACTAAGTTTGCAGTTTACGAAAGTCCGAATTTATTTCGATTCAAACACAGATTTACGCCAGTAATAGTCATTGGATTCAAAATATAATTTTACCTGAAGTAAGGTTGTATCCTAGGTTGTGTCTATAGCGAGGCGCGAGTAGGGAACGACTGTCGAGCCGAGCCCAGTGCATTGGTTATCTGCTTACGCAGCGCAAATAAAATAAGTAGTACATGTCGCTGCAATACTTCTAAAGACCCATAAAAAAACAGTTTTTTTTATATGGAGACCCCCCTCATTTTTTCACTTTTTCAAATTTTTTGTTATAGTGGCAACAGAAATACACTTTCTGTGAAAACTTCCAACTGTGTAACATGATGATTCATGAAATACAGCCCGCTGACAGACGGACAGACAGACAGCGGAAGCTTAGTAATAGGGTCCCGTTGGTCATCCATTGGGTGTACATAACCCTAAAAATTAACTATTCCCTAAAAGTTTGAATTATGACATTTTTATGGAAATCTGACAGACCACCGACACAGAGTGTCTAGAACGTGTTTACTTACAAACTTTTAATAACTTTGATTGATTAATAATCAAATAAGAACTACTTATGATTGTGTGCAGCGACACTACCCTTAAGCACAGTATATATATTAGTACTAACGTACCTTAAGAGGAGTGTAGGTATCTCTAGCGCACTTCATACAGACGAAGTTTGTTGTTTGGTTCTTATTTGAATATTAATCAAAGTTGTAGAAAAACAATCGGTTGGAGCTGTGTCGGGCAAACCTAACTTAAATTGAAAAATTTTTCTCCGATACTCCAACTGTAAATGTAATTTTGTAATGGAGACGAATATTTTCTAACATGATATATAGGGTGACTTTTAATTAGTGCTTGATAGCAAAGGATATGAATGCACTCGTTACAAACAACTTTCCCAAAGAGACTATTATGTCAAATATGAAAATTTTTGTTCCTTTATACATTTTTGTCGATTTCATAACCTATTATGTATCAAGGACCAAAAAATTATATTAAAGTTTCTTTGGGAAAGTTGTTTGTAATCACAAGTACATTCATATCCTTTGCTATCAAGAAATAATTAAAAGTCAACCTGTATAGGCACAAATTAGCAATTTTCGGATTTTTTTTTTATTTATACTTGTACAGAGAGATTTTGCTTCTTGTCAAATTTCAGGATTCTCGGTCAACGGGAAGTACCCTCTACTTAGGTTTTAATTTATTTGTGAGTTTCAAACTATGCGATTTTTTGATCGATTAATTGAAACCTCATCGCGTTCCTGAGAAAAAACAGACATACAGACGAGTATCTAACGAAGTGATCCCATGAGGGTTCCTTTTTGAAATACGGATCCCAAAAAGCAATCTCTGATTACAGAACGGCTACCTCATCCTCGACTACGGAACCTTCGTGCATTGCTTCACAAATTGGCTGATGGGTAAGAACCCCAACGGCCCTGGCCAATGGGTGCTGGTGCCTCCAAAGGACGCGCTTCCCCAGCCACCCTTCCCGGTGGACTACAGTGCCCTCAACACTGAACCCGCCAAGTTGGAGCCGTACGCACCAGACAAGGAGACCAACAGGCACTCGGTCATCGTTTGATTTTAAATACGCGCTTACCATAGATAGATAATAGGGCCTTCGTATCACAAAAGTGCGCGTCATACATGAGGCAAAATACAAGGTGCTCCCAAAATGTTAACCGCCGATGCAAGGGTTCTTGTACTGGTGAAACTGAACAACATTCCATAAGGAAACCATAAACACCACCTCTGTGGCGTAATGGTGAGTCCAATTTATCCTGAGGCTGCGGTTTCGATTACCGGCGGAGCCAAACTTTGTAAGACTCAGTTAGGTTGGTGGTAGGGCATTTTTTAAGCCCGCTTGGCTAGCGATCACCATTTTATCTAAATCTTGCCGCCATACAACAATTTTAACAGTATTGAAGCGTTTCTGGCTTGTAGAAAAAATAACCAATTCCCTTTTGGGTTGGAGAATCTTGGTAAGCCCGTTTCCATCTTCGGCATCATCATCACTTACTATCAGGTGAGATGATGCCAAGGGCTTACCAATTGTGGATAAAAAAGGTGAGATGATGCCAAGGGCTTAAAATAAAACAATTGGTAATTTACCTAGCTAATCGATTTTTACCTATTTTATTAGTTTAATAGGCAGATAATTTGAGAGCACCTTATACCGAGTATAAAAAGACCCCTCCCGGAAACTTAAACTATCATGATGCAGAACCAACTTTTCCATGCAGGTAAGTCATACTAAATTTGTAAAAAAAAATACCTCATACAAGTCGGTCAGCTGATCAGCCAACTTTGTATGGAGTAAATTTTTTTGCACATTGGTAAGGTTCCATTGATGAAGTTTTTCAGTTTCATGAGCAGCACCTTTTTTTCAGGGGGGGGGGTCTTTTTACATCCTGTTTATGACGATTTATAGCAAACGAAGGTAACACAGCGGCAGCGTTGCATCCATGAAGCTACATTAGAGTACCTATACATAGTACGTAGGTACCTACTTACAGAAACCATTTAGACGCTTTACAGTCACTTTACAGTTAACGGAAATAAGTTACCTACCCCATAAAGATGTATAGTACGTTATCCCTAATCGCCCGTTTTCGAAACCAAAGTTTCGAAGCCACCAGTTTCGCAAACAGAATTCTAATCAATATAGACAACATATTTGTTGACACCATTAACTATGTTGTTGTACCTCTTTCTAATCAATATAGCCAACATATTTGTTGGTGTCAGCTGATGTGTACCTCAATATAGCCACCATATTCGTTGATGTCAGCTGATGTGTACCTACCTACACAATAGATACTACACAGCACTACACACATACAATAAGGTGCTACTTTATTGAGGGGATGCCCCTCCTTAACTAGCGCCGCCATCAGTTAAAATATTACTTTAACGAAAATTTTCTTTGATGAAAATAGAGAATAGGTACTGGTAGATACTCTACTATAGTTTATCAACTCTGTGAAATACTCATAGTTCGTTGAAGTCACAAATAGCTTAAGTCGCTGTAGTTGCAGTTAGCAAAGTGCTAAAAAGTGCCACTTTTGGCACCTAAGCTACTATTTATTATTAGGTACAGAGAACTATATATTTCACAGAGTTGATAGTTTGTAAATAAACTACAGTAAATACGAATTATTTATTTTCATCGTTAAAAAAATTTCGTCAAAGTATATGTACTCGGCAGCGGCTTTTGGATATGAAAATGTTGTATTTTGTGTAATTTTAACTTCATTTCGACAGAGTAGATTATGGATAATGGTGTACTACTTATGCTTGGTGTGTGGAAGACTATATCTTAATTTTTCAAGCCGCTAGATGCGGGCAGCACAGAACCGGTCGTCGTGGAAATCCTTGGGCAAGGCCTATGTTTAGCAGTGGCCGTCCTTCGGCTGATATGATGATGTACCTACTGGGCAACTAAATTAATGGCGGCGCTAGTTACCTGGGGGTAACTCGTGATTCTGAACAAATCAATCACCTATCTTAGTATAGGAAGTCCTTTTTTGCGAGTTGACCATACGTTTCCTCGGAAAAGTTGTTCAGAATAACAGTAGAAGCCCCTATAGAATATCGGGTAGGTACTAAATACTGCTTTAATTATAATTATATTTATGAAAATTACTATGTAATAATATGATGATTATTTCAAACTGGACATGAAAGTGTTTTATTTTGTGTAATTTTACATTTATTTAGACAGAGTAGATTATGGTTAATAGTGTACTACTTATACTTGGTGTGTGGAAGACTGTATTTCAATTGTAATCAAAAATTTTCTATCGGAAAAATCCCGTTAAGTTTTTAAGTACCTACCTACACATAATATGCATATGCTACGCTTCAAATCCTTCAGATCAAAAAGAAATCCTTTTACAGATAATAAATACGTATTCCTATTCCTTCAGACTCGACCAACTCTATTATTTCAGTAGAATATAAATAAATAAATATATAGTATATACGTAAGTTGATGTACATACTAAAGTAGGTACATAAGTACTTATGCACACTGTCAACAAGAACTGCCTTATATAAGCGAAATCACGACACACTAGCCTTATTTTGTACCTTAATATAAAACTAATGTACGTAAGTGTAGAGTATAAATGAAGTCACTTAAATCCACATAAAAATATTCAATCTATACCTAACTATGTGTCTTTATTTAATACAAGTACCCCTAGTCAGACACTCAATACCGTAGCGTAGTGCTCGTAGAAAGGTCAGCTGTAATAGCGACCGCGCAAGTCGTAGCGTAGGCAGGCCTTCCATTCGGTGGACCGGGGTAACTGCGACCCCGGTGGAAAGGTCGCAGAAAGCCACTGGATGCTGGCAGCGCAGGACCTGTTTTTGTGGAAATTCTTAGGGGTTTATGTCCAGCAGTGGACGTCTTTCGCCTGTAGTATAGTGAGTGATGTATCCGTAGTAACATTGGCTGGGTTAGATCGATCGTTAGACAACCACTTTTCGTGCCTGTTGTCAAACTGAAAAAATATTCCTTTCAACTTCTGATATTGTTTTTTGAACGTTCAGAAATGTTCAAACAAGATAACACTCAATTATAGTACCAGCATCATCTAAATTATCATCACAACAGAGAAGCAGTCTGTTGTTTGGAAACGTTTCGCAACCAAATGCCGTTCGAACGGTTAGCATGTTAACATGATTAATGGATGGCAACTAAAAGAGCGTCACGGGCTGAGCTGAGCGTTGCGTTGGGTCGGACACAACGACTTCGCAGCACTTTTAGTGATGTGCCTTATAGAGCCTCCTTTCTGCTACCGAACATATTTACGTATTTAACGAACTGTACTAACTATAATATAGCATATTTAACGGGCTACACTTTATATATTATATAAAGTGTAGCCCGTTAAATATGTTCCAACTATAGGAGTTTCACTGCGCGATCCAATCTGTAGGAGATCTGTAGGAAAACCAAAGACACCGACATAACTCTCAAGTGGCCATCGGGCAGAGTCGATGGGGCAGTACAATTCTCGAGCGACGACCGAACACCGAAAAATGTAGCGCAGGCAGGTCTCCCACTCGGTGGAACGACGATCTGGTGAAGGTCGCGAGAAACCGTTGGATGTGGCCAAAGCAGGGCCTTGGGAGAGATCTACGTGTTTCGAATAATAATAATATGATGATAGCGTAGCGTAGGCAGGCCTTCCACTCGGTGGACCGATGACGTGGTGAAGGTCGCGGGAAGCCACTGGATGCGGTTAGCGCAGAACCGGTCGTCGTGGAAATCCTTGGGGGAGGCCTATGTCCAGCAGTGGACGTCCTTCGGCTGATATGATGATGATTATAGAGCCTGTTAAATAGAACTTTTACTAATCCATCATAAAAATACCTAATGCAATTGTAAGGACGGGCTGGTTTCCGCAACCACGCGTCTACTGCGCTCATTTTGCATGGTGTGCCGGAATCCTCCAAGTAATATCCAGTAGTCCCCGCAGGATGCTGACGACTTCCAGGAGTGTCCTCGGGCCTCCCGAGATGCTCGACCCTGTACGGTGTCACCTCTCTTCAATCCAAAAGGATGTGAGAAGCTGTCTCTTCGGTGTCCATGCACGCGTGGCTGTCTGTAATCCCCAGGGTATAAAGTTGCTTATTAAAGTAACCGTGGCCAGTGTTACCTTGCAGATCTGGAGTCTCCTGAGTTTCAGAAGGTTCCTGGCTAGGCCAGGGTTGGTCAGCGGTAGTGCCTGTCTAGCACCATTTTTCATTATTATTAATTATTTTTATTTTACTGCGGCGGTCGTTTTGAGAACAATCCACAACCTCGCAATCATTTGACCTCTACGATATCTTTATATGTATTGTATGACGACTGCTGGGACCAACACATTCACTTTAGTGCGAAAGTAATTTTAAAACATGACAGTATACAGATGACCATCCAGACGCACTGCTTGTACAGGGAGTAACAAAATTGGTTTAAGTCCCACCCAATAACTGGGTGTTCTAATCATCTTATGGAACAACTTTATCCAAGAAACCCACTCAATTCTCTAAACAAAAATTGGACCCTCCGTACAAAAGTTTGTCGACCAGCCTAATCAATTTGTATGAAGAGTTATTTTTTTGCGATTTCAGCAATGTCACAGAACCAAAGATGTTTAGTATGATGAGTAGAAGCCCCAGTTAACGGAACCTACACCAATTTTGTTACACCCCTGTATAAATTATATTGTCTAACGCACATGCTGTCCGAAATAAGATACCAATAAACTGAACCAGCTATTTAAGACCAGACTGACGTTAAACGACGAAGTAATTCTACTTCCGTAACATCGGTTGTGCCGTGTGCGTAACATCACTAAAAAGCAAATCATCAATCATTGAGCAGTCCCCAGCGAAGTATAATGGTACGCGACGCCACAGGGTTTTTACAATAACAAAACGTTACTTTTACTCTCGAGCGACGCCGAGGAAAACAATTAATGGGATCCCGCGAAAACACGACTTTTAACTAGCTTTAGATTCGCGGCTTCGCCCGCATGTGTACCGTTTTAGTTCGAATCGTGAGTTATGATCTTGAGTACATGCAAAAATCCTAAAAATCTTATTGAGGTTGTTAGGAATATAAAAAACAACTTAAATGGGGGTGAGCTAGGCACATAGCTCGTAGTGCAGATTCCGCACAGGAAGACCTTCCACTAGGTGGACCGATGAACTGGTGAAGATCGCGGGAAACCATTATGATGAACACAAAATTATCCAAATCAGTCCAACCATTCTCAAGTGATACGCTTACCAATGAACAGAATTTCATGTTAATTTATATAAATTATCTCCACAATATGCGATCGGAGCACCAAATTGGTTAATTCATACAATGAGGGTGAGATGATGCATACCATTTATGATTTTTATTTTTAATCTGCGCACCATAAAAAATATCAAAAATCGAACGTAACATTATGATCACTAATTAATGTAGTCATTACATTTTAAAAGCTTGGTTTGGCAAGGGAAGTAATCTACTCGCGTTATGAGATTTCCAACATGGCGGAACCGCCGCCGTTGTTCTCCTTTGGATTTTATGGACCTTTACACATGACACCGGCACTGGTGCAGCTGCGGCATCGCCGTTGTTGTCGCCTTTGGATTTGCATGGGCCTTTACACATAACGCTGGCACCGCAACTGCAAAAGATGCCGCCGCTGCTGCGCTATGTACAAAGCCCAGTTTTCGGGGTAGCGGCGGGCCTGGTAAAAATCCCAAACCTTACACCATGTTCTCGTTAGACATTATTTTAGGAATGTATATATTTAAAAGTAAACGCGTTTGATGTTTTCTTAAGCTGTGTAAATATTGAACCAAAAAGGCAGAATGATATATCTATTAAAATGGTGCTATACTAGGTATCATTGTTGTACTCGTGTGCAAAGGTGTGCTGATACGGAACCCTTAGTGCGCGAGTGCGACTCGCACTTGGCCTATTTTTAGGGTTCCTTAGTCAACAATGAACCCTTATAGTTTCGCCATGTCTGTCTGTCCGTAGCTTAGCTCAGAGACTATTAGTACTAGAAAGCTGTAATTTGGTATGGGTATAATCACGCCGACAAAGTGGTACAATAAAATTTTGAAAAATATAGTACGTCCCCTATATGTAAAGGGGTGGTTTTTTTTTCAGAGACTTACCCTATCTCGTGCGGTATCGTTGAAATTTCGAAACTACTAAGGGTTTGGTAAAACCATTTTTCAATTCAGAGACCTGTTTGCGAAATATTATGCTTTGAAGTGCTAATTTTTGATATTTTTTTTCCCCCTTTCCACCTTCCCCCTACCAGCTGAACCGCTATTTTAGGAAATCAGAAAAAACTGCAAATAGTAGGACATATTATATAATCAATTTAAAGGGAAAACTATCACGGCTTAGTAGGTTTTCTTAGTTTAGGAGCGTTAAGCGACCAAGCTTAAGATGTGCAGTTGGATTTGTAAAAAGTTCATAGATTTTTCATACAAAATTTTGTTAGCAAACTACGTAACCCTATGTGTGCGGCGCGAATCCGGCTCGCATTTGGCCGGTTTTTTTTGTTAATGTATTAAGAGGACTCGTTCATAGTTATTTATGATACAAGGGTGGTAAAAAGGTAAATAACAAATAAGTGACTTTGTAAGCCCGAGCCGTAGGCGAGGATTTACCATCAATCGTCACGAGTTTGTCATTTACCTTTTACACCCATGTATATCATACGAAGTTTTTCAATACAGTTGCGAGAAAACAGGTAAAATCATAAATTGCTTTGTAAATCACTTTTCACAAACAAACACGTACCACTAACGATGTAAATGGCGCGACTTTGGTTGCCCTAACTTAGTACTATTATTCTCATTTGTGCCCTAACGAGAACCATAAATTACTTGCGTACCACGCAGTGCGCATTTGTGAGTTTTCTAGTGTGAGAAGGATGACTATAACAACACTATATCGTTCTCCCTCTACGTCTTACTACACATGTTCAATTTCAACATAAAATTCAATTTAATTGGGTGGTTGCTATGTGTAATTCACAACTAATAGACAAAGATGACCTATTATTACTAGCGTACAGGAAGCATGTATGAGAAATTATTGAACTTGAAATTAAGCAAATTAGTGAAGTTAGGCCTATTGTAAACACTGAAAATATTGACAGCCAGGGATTAGAATGTGGTCTAAAAATTTGAAAAAAGTGGTAAAGCACGTGTGCGTTAAATTCAATTTTGCGCACACTTGAATGGCATACAAATGACCACTTTTCGAGCAGCTGTATTAAAAAATAAATTGCGGAATCGATATACACACTTATTGAATTAAATTGGATTTTCATACAAATCGATCAGCTGATTAGCGAACTTTGTAGCCGCCACCCCGCCATGTGATGAATTTTACCAAACACCCTGCCCCGTATAAAAAACTAACAATAGCTCACGGTACTAAGATGTATCTTTTTAAGCAAACCAAACACAATGTGCAAACGAGAGTTTTGCTTTGCACTTGAAATATAAAATCTTATCGATCAACCCATAAAGTCAACTAAACGTGTCTGAATCCAAGGATTTCTTAAACGCTGTGCATTGTTTTTAATTCTTTTATAATTAATGTTATAACAGGCTCGAAACGAAAGGAACATACAACTTTAGACATTTTATTAATACTTATACAGGGCTGTAACAAAATAGGTGTAGGTCCCGTTAAATCATACTGAACAATTTTTGTTCTATGACTTTGCTCAAATCGCAAAAAAATACTCTTCTTACAAATCGATCAGCAGATTAACCAATTTTGTGCAGTGCTTTTTAGTATGGGGGGCCCAATTTTTTTGAGAATTGACGAGAGTTTTTCATTGACGAGAGTTTTTCAGTATGATGAGTAGAACCCCCAATTAACGGGACCTACACCATTTTTACACCCTGTTTAAAAATAAACAATTTTTTTTTTTTTTTTTTATTAAAAATTTGAGTACGTTTGGCTGCACCTCACCTGATGGTAAGTGCCGATGCAGCCGAGGATGTGACACGCAAGCTCAAATAGTGCCTATTCACTCTCGACTTGAAGATTCCTAAATTGTACGAATCGGGGAATACAGACGCCGGAAGGGAATTCCACTCCTTGGCCGTTCGCATGATGAACGAAGACGCAAAACGCTTCGTGCGTAAAGGTGGAACATTGACGACAAAGGGATGGAACCGCCCTCCGCGCCTGGTCGTCCGATGATGAAATGGAGAGGGGGGAATGAGGTTGTGAAGCTCCAGGGCACACTCTCCGAAATGAATCCTGTAGAACACCGATAAACAGGCGACTTTGCGGCGATGCTCGAGGCTTTGGAGCGTGTTTGATACAAGTTCCTCGTCGCCTATGAGTCTCCTAGCACGTCGGTCGATAGAATCCAAGGCATCTAGCTGGTAACGAGCCGATCCGTCCCATAAGTGAGAGCAGTACTCCATACATGACCGAACTTGAGCTTGGTATAATATTAGAAGCTGCTCTGGTGTGAAGTAAAGTCTCACCTTCGAGAGGATACCAAGCTTTTTGGCTGCCGTTTTTGCCTTGGATTCAATGTATCTCCCGAAATTCAGATCGGATGTTAAATCTACGCCAAGGAGCTCAAGATGGTCGGAAAAATACGATACGATAAAGTACTTATCATATTTACAGACTGTAGTATAAAAATAAACAAATACGATAAATTACTTATCATATTTACACACAGTAGTATAAAAATAAACAAATACGATAAAGTACTTATCATATTTACACACAGTATTATAAAAATAAACAAATACTATAAATTACTTATCATATTTACACACAGTAGTATAAAAATAAACAAATACGATAAAGTACTTATCATATTTACACACAGTAGAATAAAAATAAACAAATACGATAAAGTACCTATCATATTTACAGACTGTAGTATAAAAGTAAAACGGTAATACATACAAGCGTGAAACTTGGTGTGATTACAGTAATATTACTGAAGTACAACAAATAATAAAAATTGGCCAAAAGTAAGTCGTACTCGCGCTAAAGAGTCGGAACTGAATGACAAAAAGAGCATATTTTTGTCGCTTGCGTTGATGTATTTTGTGTGTAATGTGAATAGGTATCATTTTCATTATATTCTGTGGTTGTGTTTAGAGGTGTTGTGGTACGGAACCCTCTGAGTGCCAGTCCGACGAGCACTTGACGGGTTTTTTTATATTAAAACATCTGTTCAAAACAAAATTGGAATGTTTTTATTAATAATACATTTGTTTAGTAATTAAAATTTAAATATACGAAATTTTTAGACATTTCAGACTTCATTCAACATTAACTATTTGTTTTCAAAAAAAATTGCAATTAATGCCAAAAACAGGGTCTACATTATATTTTTTACAGCAATAGTGGTAAAATTTTTAAAACTGTATTCAATTAAATCATTTTTTTTACTTTAAGTATATTATATAACTATTCCATAGTGATAACTTTACACAGTCTTTCAATAATTTGAATTGAATATTGTCATTTGACATAACTTAAGGCCTTAACTTATAGCTAATAATTGCAGTTATAAAATAACATTGAAACAATAGTTTTTGCATCCCTATATGCGCAAAATACCTACTGAATGAATTTTATTAAAGTCCATAAGGCGAGGTAATGATTGGAACAGTTGTCTCTGTCTTTTTCTAAAGAGTAAAGAAAACACCCACACTTTTTCAATGGTTTTTAGTTTCAATCAAAAACTACAATGAAAGTACAAAAAATAATCACATTACTCACTTTGTTTTATCACAAATATTGTTGTATATTTTTTTTAAATTTATACTTCAAAATATTAGTCATAACTAGAGTTCAAAGTAACGGTGTAGACCTATCTTTGGGTGTTTTTTCTACCGAGCCAAAACTGCTCAATCGTGTTTCTAATAGCTTTTGACTTTAAGGAACATCATCAATTACGCTAGTACTCTTTATTGTACTGTGATCATCAACAAAAAGGTTTTTTTTTCAACCTTAGGTTTTATATAGTTTAGGAGTAATTGACGTCAAAAATAACAGAAATCTGTAATATTACCGCCATAAGAATGAGTAAATAATAATTTGTTTTTATTGGCGGCGCTAGTGAGCCAACTAGCAAATCGAACCACCTTATGCAGTTACTTAACCCTCTTGTTACTACTGTCGTTTTAAAACAACATTTTTTCAAACAAAAGAAATTTTTTATTAGATTTTTTTTATTGCCATTATATTTTTAGTAGCACGTTTCAAATACAAAATTTGCCCCCTTTTTTTTAGTTAAAAGTGGGTTATGCGGCCAGAATTTTTCTCACCACTGTGTCAATAATAATAGGTCTTTACCTATGAAATTGCCAATTAAGTTGTTAAAGTTTAATACCAATTTTTATTGCATAAAATGCTCTTGTTTTAAATTACTGACCATATTATTAAGTTTAGAGTTGCTTAACTGTAAATAACTTAGACATAAAAGAAAAAAAAGATCAAATGTATTAAATTCACTTTACCTAATGTAATTGAAGTAAACAACATTTTATCCTGGTAATATATTAGAATTCGTAAATCGAAGCGTGTTTCTAAGATAAACTGTAGATTCACAACTTCAATGGGGCCCGCATATAGAAACGCTAGCATGCAGGCTTAACGCAGTCGCATACGCATACCCAAAAAAATCAGGCTCCTTACAGATATTTTACACCACAAGACTGGTATATTTCAGCTACTACCATAGTATTATGTCTTATTATGGGATACTTTTGTGTAGACATGCAGCTGATGTAAATACCATACGAGTATATGTTCTGCAAAAAGGGGCGGTTCGCGCAATTTATAGAATGCGTTCTCGTGAGTCGCTCCGAGAAGAGTTCAAAGATATTAATATAATGACTTTACCCTGTCCGTTAATTTATTAAAATATAAATATGTTCGCAAAAATCTGCATCTCTTCTCACTGAATAGTGAAACTCAGAGTCATAATCTTCGGAACAAAAATAAACTCCAACTAACTTATACCACACTTGGCTAAAGCAATAAGTCCTTCGTGGGACAATGCACACTTATATATTAATATATATACTTTGCTTATGTACAACACATTACCCGATGATGTCTTAAATGTCAGATAATCAGTTTAAAAATTGTGTCAAAAGAACTTACTGTAAAAAAGGTTATTATAAGACATCCAAATATGTAATAAATGGCAAAAATGTTTGGGTAGACATTGTTTCTTCTATCAATGCAAATCATGTTTAATAATCATAAAATGACAACCATGTAATGTAACAATTGACGTGGAAGCGAAAAGATATGACAAGTCAAGTATTTTTTAATATAACTTATTTTAGATTTTTTAATTTTAACATTGACACGAGTGGTGCATGCTCGCTTAAATGTTCGTGCGGATGGTGGCGCATCGGAAGCCAGGTCGTTCCTTTCCCTCTAATATGGTTGAGGGGAGCGATGGCCGACTGTCGCGTTATACTCGTGACCGGGTGCTGTTTGTGTAAACTGGCCTACTCTTGTCAATGGCATAATGACATTCAATGATTTTAATGTATAACTTCTCGTGTCATATTGTTTTCATGTTTTAATGACATAATTTGTTTTATATCAATGATTTGTATTTTGACGTTATTAACTAATGATCGTTTGTTTTTTTTCACAAATGACATGTACTCGTATAGTTCTGTAATTACTGTTTTATGACTATCAGAAAGAGTGTAATTTGCACCTATTTTGAATCTTGAAATCTTGAAAATCTTGTCCTTATTATATTTTTTTATTAGTGACCAGTGACATGTCTTTCATGTTCCACTCCCCGAAGCTACGTAACCATTGAATGGAACACAAGTAAGTAAAACATTTATGTGTAGAATACTGGTTACAAAGTTGTAGTCTTACATATAGTGCCTTAAATATTCCGTCGAAACAGCATGCAAATCTTTAGTACCTAGGTGATGAATTAAACTAAAATTAAATCTATATCTATATATATATATATATAAAATGCTTATGTTAGTACGTAAAGCCAGGGTTTTCTCTATCACCACTAACTCCAATCAACTTCCCGTTGGGGTGGTAAATACCCCTTGGTCTCCAGGTGGGAGTAAGGGAGTTTGGTCGCGGTGGGTGGAAGTGGGTGGTTGTGGGTGGCGAAAATGTAAAAAAATATATATCTGTCCTTTTCTAACTCATGGGAACTTTTAGAAAGTTCTAAAAATTTCTGGAATTTCTGGAATAATCTAGAAAACTCCAGAATGTGTACAAGTGTAACAATCGATCTAGAATGTTCGAGAAGGTTCTAAAAGTTTCTGGAATGATCTAGAAAGTTCCAAAATTGTGTGTGACTGCTAAAATCGGTATGGAATGTTCCAGAAAGTTCTAAAAATTTCTGGAATGATCTAGAAAGTTCCAAAATTGTGTGTGACTGCTAAAATCGGTATGGAATTGTCCAGAAAGTTCTAAAAATTTCTGGAATCTAGAAAGTTCCAAAATTGTGTGTGACTGCTAAAATCGGTATGGAATGTTTCAGAAGGTTCTAAAAATTTCTGGAATGATCTAGAAAGTTCCAAAATTGTATGTGACTGCTAAAATTGGTATGGAATGTTCCAGAAAGTTCTTAAAATTTCTGGAATGATCTAGAAAGTTCCAAAATTGTGTGTGACTGCTAAAATCGGTATGGAATGTGCCAGAAAGTTCTAAAAATTTCTAGAAAGATCTAGAAAGTTCCAAAAGTGTGTGAGACTGCTAAAATCGGTATGGAATGTTCCAGAAAGTTCTAAAAATTTCTGGAATGATCTAGAAAGTTCCAAAATTGTGTGTGACTGCTAAAATCGGTATGGAATGTTCCAGAAAGTTTTAAAAATTTCTAGAATGATCTAGAAAGTTCCAAAATTGTGTGTGACTGCTAAAATCGGTATGGAATTGTCCAGAAAGTTCTAAAAATTTCTGGAATCTAGAAAGTTCCAAAATTGTGTGTGACTGCTAAAATCGGTATGGAATGTTCCAGAAAGTTCTTAAAATTTCTGGAATGATCTAGAAAGTTCCAAAATTGTGTGCGACTGCTAAAATCGGTATGGAATGGTCTAGAAAGTTCTAGAAATGTTTGGAAAGATCTAAAAAGATTCAAAATTGTGTGCAAGTGTAAAAATCGATATGGAATGCTCTAGAATACTCTAGATAGTTCTAGAAATGACTGGAATAATCTAGAAGCTTCTAGAAAAATCCGAAATGTGTGCAACTATTGAAATTAATCCGGACGATCCAGATCGTAATTATGTACATCGGAATGTAGAGTTTTCTAATACTAGAAATTTCGATTTCCAACGGTATATAAACCGAAAATCAGTGACTTTTTGTCAGTTGAACCGTGTTTACAGTCGCGAAAAGATCAATTGAAGCCAAAAGTGAACAGTGATTACATAAATTCAAGTGATTTGATCAAATGAAAAAGTAAAAACTATTTGACTATTCTAGAGTGTTCTGAACAACTTATAAATGAAGTGTATTTAAGTATTGCTGAAAATTATACTAATTCAGAATGGTTACGGGAGCGCATTATTCTAGCCACGAAGAACGATATTGTCAATAGCATCAACGACATCATCCAGGAAATGATTCCGGGAGGAGAAAATCTACAATTCAATTGATACAATGACTGATGAACAAGAAAGCGTAAATTTTCCTACTGAATTTTTGAATTCACTAAATGTTCCAGGAATGCCATTACACTGCCTTAAATTGAAAGTTTGTTCACCAATTATTTTATTACGAAATCTGAACTCGCCAAAATTGTGTAATGGTACGAGACTCTGTATCAAACAGCTACAAAATAACATCATCGAAGCCAGTATAATGACTGGTAAAGAAAAAGGACAAATAGTATTTATACCACGAATACCTTTAATATCAAATGGATTGCCCTTTACGTTTAAATGTTTACAATTCCCGGTGAAGTTGGCTTACAGTATGACCATCAACAAAGCACAGGGCCAAACATTCCAATACTGTGGCGTTGACTTAAAGGAACCATGCTTTGCACATGGTCAATTATACGTTGCATGCTCACGAGCAGGATCACCTCGAAATTTGTTCATCTACAGCCCGGACAATAAAATAATAAATGTAGTCTATAAGCAAGTATTATAAAAAAAAATTAAACAAAATGTAAATGTATAATATGACGTGTAATATGTTAATGTATTTATTATATATGTAGTATGTAGAATATCATATGTAAATAATTGTGTGAATAAAACATAAATTTTCCATTTACTAAGGTGTTTTTTTATTCTAACTTATAATTATTTCAATTAGTTAATTAATTAAATATACTTTCTATACACCGCAATGTTCGACTAAGTCTTTCAATATCTAAGATAGAAATCTATATTATCTACGTTAAAAAATGCATCCTCAAATATTTTTTATACCATTAAACATGCGATGTATTTTAACCCGAGCAACGCCGGGTTTTGCAGCTAGTTATACATAAAAAGAAAAACACTAGTATAGCCCAAACCTAAAAAGAGTATAAACATTTCATAATTATTGTTTAGAAAAAAATCACTTGAATAATAAAATAACAAATTCATTGATTAATAAATAAGAGGATTATTACATAACATAAAGAAACTAAATTAAATAATAGCAGAAAACAGATCATTAGGTAGGTAGCACCAGTCGAATAAATTTAAAATAAAGTACGAAATGACATATTTTAGTCATTATGATATTCGCCAACAAAGTAATATTCCTACTTCAGTAACATATCACAAACTTTATTTTTAAATACATGTAAACAGCCATCCCTACTTATGCTTGTCGGCAACTTATAGTAAAGTTTCAGTGCCATTGCCAATATACTTCTTAGACAATAGACTGACTTAAAATTAGGTTGAATTAAAATAATACACGTAAGGTTGTGAGGGGGCGGGGGGACTATCCAAGAACCTCACCAAATATCACCAGCGGGAGGGTGGGGGTAAAAAGTAGCCGAAAAAACTTCGTGTGATTTGTGCACAAGTCCTAACTAAAAGAATAACGAGACGCGCTAGTTATACTTTACCAATTTGTATTAAAGACATTATTAGCCAAATAAGGATGTGAGAAATGACTCTGCAAACAAATTATTTTTTATATTTTTTATGTTTCCAATACGAGCGAAAACAAACTTACAAATTGTACTTTTAAGTATAATATTTATATTTTTCTCATGAGACTGATGTTTTTATGGGAATAAATATCTTTAAACCTAGATATGTAGTTATTCATACAAAGTTTGTCTCCTTTTTTGAGAAGCAGTTTTATGACTGAGATTTTCAGTTTGTCAGGAAATACACCATTTACGATGCATTTATTGACAATGTCACTAAGCACTGGACCTATATGACAAGCTACGCTTTTTATTATTTTTGTGTTAAAGTTATTAGGTTTTTGTGTTTTCTTACGGTCTGATGGGGCCAATTTTTCGCCTAGTTTATTTCCTTGAATTTTCTTGAAAATGACGACATCTTATGTCCCAAACATGACAGTAACAAGGAAACTGGAGCTTCAAAATATAAAAAATATGTATTTTTTGCCCAAAAATTGCTATTTCTTGAGGTAAATAATGCGTATTCATGGATTTAAAGCCACATATTCAATTTTTAACAGTCTAATGCTGTTTAGAGAATAAATTTTCTTTTACGAATAAAGTTTCTTTTAAGACTATTTTTATAGGAAATTTTCCACTTTGAACTTTTTTATTCCATCGGCAATAGGTTAAGACCTATTATAATATCAGATTATAATCAAGATACAAAATAATTAATATCATTGCAACATAAAAACAAAATAACACGAAAAGTCATAGATATCTTTAAAAATATTGAAATTGATAATGTTTTTATTTAACAAAGGGTAGGGCAGTTCACACGTGCAGCACCAAAACAGGACATTAGAGGCAAAGTATATATACATATTAGTATTAGAGGTAAAGGGACGACCCGGCTTCCAATAACAAACAAAACTTTATGTTACATACGAGATACATACATATATTTATGCTGCCTTGCTTATTACAACACGTTATCGCTTAGCTTGGCTGTTAGTATTCTCTTAAAATAACCACCATCCTATAACTTTAAATATTTGAAATAAGAATGTCATTTTTCTATATTTTATTTGTTTTAACAACATCTCTAAATAAAAGGGAAAATCTGTGTTATTTTCCCATGGCACTCTTCATTTTCTTTACTATATCACCATCTGTGACATAAATATACTCACAGTTGTCCAAAGTTAGCTTGTTATTGCATTTCGGTAGTGGCCTCAATTTCTTGCACGAGCTATGAACTATTTTACAGCCTAAATCTAAAAATTTTTTGACATTATCAGGAGTGATCCCAGCACCGGGCATTATTTCAATACTATCACCGTACCATTTTAACATCGTCTTAATCAATTCGATTGCATCAGGGTCGTCCGCTGAATCCCGCTGTCCACTGGTCAGCACTCGGTCGAAACCCAACTGAATTATTTCATGGAGTGCTGCAATTGGTTCCACGGTAAGATCCAGAGCTCTATGGAATGTGACTGGAGTAGGGTAAGCTTGAGCTAAAACCTTGATGCACTGCTCATCATCAATTTGTTGTGAGTTGGTCAGACCGCCGAAAACAAACCTGTGCACACCCATACTCTTGAATATGTCGATATCACTCAGCATCGTGTCCATTTCACTGTCCGAGTAGCAAAAGTCGGATCCCGGACGGCATCTGATCATAACATTTACTTTCGGAATCTGTAAGAGAAGCAGTTTTAAATAACTGGTTATTTCGAGAAACATTATAAGGTCTATTTACGACACAAGTGAGACATTTGTATGGCAGATTTACTTTCTCAATCTATAAAAGATGCAGGTTTCAAATAACTGGTTATTTCGAGAAACATTATATTTAATCTAATTAATTTCGTCGGTGGCGTAACGGCTAGGGCCGCCGCCTCCTGTCCGAGAGGTCGTAGTTCGCATCCTGCCACGTACCAATGTGATTTCGAATTTAGATTTCATATGTACGTTTATCCGACGCTCTTAAGGTGAAGGAAAACATCGTGAGGAAACCTGCACACGCCTGCGGATAAACTCGCAGGTTGTGTGTGAAGTCGAACAACTTGCACTGGGCCCGCGTGGTCGGCTAAGGCCCGATCGCCCTAATTCAGGGTAGGCTCAAGCCCCTCGGTGGGAACGTATATGAGCTGATATCAATCTATCTAATTAATTTAAGCGAGTAATGCTTGTATATATATATATATATATATATATATATATATATATATATATATATATGAACGGCTATAACGATTTATCGATCGAGATATGTCTCACCTCTGAGAAAATGCATTTTTCTGAGAAATACGCAGCATCGCAAACTGGGTTCAAAACTTATTCACTTTTTATCAACTTATTCATTCTGAAAATCCGTTTTCACACAAACGAAATTGTTCACATGCTGAAGAGACACCGAGTATCGCTCGGTTACCCGAGTACAGGTATATTTACAAGAAACTGAAACAGCTGTATATATTTACATTAGAAATCTGTAAAAAGATGCAGTTTCAAATAACTGATTATTTCGAGAAATATTATTAGGTCCATTTACAACACAACTGAGACGGTTGTATGTATGGTAGATAGACCTTATAATATTTCTCGTGATGATGATGACAGGTGCTATCATTACAGCGCTGTTGCCCAGCATACTCGTATGAATGAAATTTACACACAACAGCAGTTTTCCCGTAGTCATACGATTTTGTCCTGATAGTATGGTATCCAATAAAATAATACATTTAATGAATATTTTTTTTGGGTTTACATACAAATTAATCAGCCCATCGACCATTTTTAGAGTTCCAATGTCAACAAGGAACAATTATATAGTTTCGCTGTGTCTGTCTGTCCGTCTCTCCGCGGTTTAGCTCATAGACTATTAGTACTAAAAAGCTGTAATTTACGAGTAGCATGGATATACATGTTAATCACGACAACAAAGTGGTATAATAAAAGCCTGAAAAAAAAATTCAGGATACCTCCCCTAAATGTAAAGGGAGGGAGAATGTTTTTATTCAACATAACTTATCGAGTAGGATATCATTGAATAAGTCTTCAAAACTACTAAGGATTTTTAAAAACCATCTTACGAATCAAAAATCGGTTTGCGAAATATTAAGCTTTAAAGTGCAATTTTTTTAGAGTCAGGTGTTTTTAATCCACAATTGATAAGCCCTTGACATCAATCATCTCACCCGAAAAATCTATTATACACCAGTATATAAAAATTAATGCCTGTTTCCCTTGGTCTCACCATAACTTGAGAACGGCTTGATCGATGACAATGAAAATTTGGTGAATTGTGCTTTGTGAATTGGTTATAACAAAAAATGCCCCGCGAGCCGCTTGCGAATGTTTTCCCTGAGTGGAAATCGAACTCACGACCCTCGGTCCAGTAGGCAGTAACACCTGACAGCTGGACCATCAATCAGGACATACGCGAGCGCACGGAACGTGGCACCCAGAGCTCGCGACTCGGGCGCTTGCTATGTTTCGTAATGTAAGGCACATTGCTTCTATTCTTAATAAAGTTTTATAACAATTACAACAAAAACTATACCTTTTGATGATTTGTGCCATCAAATGGCACCTCACTTGTGTCATGAAGCACCTAGAAAGAAAAAGAGATAAAGTAAATAATTTTAAATTAAACCTCAAATAAATTATGACAATGGGTGTAGGAAGAGTTGAATTTTCTATTTTTTACCGTTTTAAATTTAAAAATCACAAACATTTGCCATTTTATCATTTATGATGTGGGCCGCCAAGGAGTGGAAATATCTGCGTGCTAATATGTTTTTTTTCCCCGAGTTATACAAATGAAAATCCACATAAGCATCAGGTGTTGGTCCTATAATTGTTTTGAGATGCACATTTTTAGTATGGAAAGAATTTTCCGGGCATCTAAATAATGAAACGGCGACTAATATGTATAAGGCATGTAATAATAAAATTAAAAGCGTATTAATATTTTTACGCCAAAATAACTAAATAAGCCTAAAAAGTAGTCATCTTAAAGGTCAAATAAATTGACAGCAACACTGCACTTACTTTGTCCCAAGAACCTATAATAAGCAGCATGTGAAAATTTCTAATAATAAAAGTAATATGAGAGTCAAGCAATGTTATTATGAAGCTGCTTGATTCATACATAAAAATAGCATGGCGTGTTGTATAGGGGCTTGCATTAGACGTATTTCACCAAAACAAGTAATAATGCTACTTAATGGCACACCATTAAAAGTTACTACTTAGTAGTAGTAGTAATTTGAGCAATTATTTTTTTGTTGTACGGCTTACCCTTTTACCGAATTAAGCAAGTATAACTAGTACTGCCACTTCAATTTTTGAGATTTTTGAATTTTTCATTTTTTGTTGTATACTAGCTACCCTTAAATGGCAACCCAGAAGCAGCTAAGAATCCTGCGACAAATTCTCAAAAAAATCTTAATTTCAAAATTTATTGTGGGTCAGACCATTGGTTTAGCCGCTAGAAAAGCATGATGGACAGAGTTACTTTGTAACTCCAATAATTTTATTAAGCAGCTTTTTTTTAATACTTAGATGCTTGATATTAGATGCCAACTTTTTTATTATTGTACCCACTGTCATTATGTTTAAATCCTTTATTAAACATTTTTAATTGGTTGGTTAGATATATACATTTTATGGAGCCCATACTACCTCTTTGTATTTTGTGTTAGGGAACAATTTTATTTAAAAGATATATTACATAATGTGTTTTTTAAGCTTATTAGATAAAATTTAAGTGCCCAAAACACCAACCAGGTTCATTATCTGCTGAACGAGACCAGCTGTTGGGGTGAGACCGCCTTCGTGCAAGCTGCTGCACACCTCCAGCTCATCGGCCCCATTGCACGCCGCATTGGTGGCTGACTGCAAACTATCCACACATACTTCCAACATCTAAAAGTAAAAAATAGGTACTATTTGAAAGATTAGACATTTGACCGTTATGTAAGTGTTGCTTGGCAGAAAACTGTAGTGTTCAACAATTAGGCTACGTTTCCACAAATGCAGAGCATAGAAGACACGTGCGAACCAATCATATTCTTAAAAAAACACTGGTGGTTCAGAGTTCGGAACAGTGATTGTGGAAAGAAGAATGTTTGAAAATGTATGGCGTGTGGAGCGAAGCAGGGCGGACGGAGCGGGACATAGCGGCGCAGGGTGCAGCGGACAGAGCATAGCGGGCAGACTTTTTTTTCCCTCGGCATGCGGAAGAGGGAAGGGGGAAAATGCATTTACGCATACCAATACAGCCGGCTGTATTGGTTATGTGAGACACACAGTCCTGCGCTTATATGCATACATACATACTCCATTGCTCCATTATTTTAAACACAAAAACTGCAAGTAACTGTACCAACTGAGTCGTATTAGACGATTGATTAATAAAAAAAGAAATAAATTTGTGAAAAGCTTTTTATACTTTGTAAGATATTTTAAAAAAAGTCTATGACAGTTGTGCTGCAGATGTGCTTCAAAATATCTACGGTTCTTCAGCTTTCCGATAAGGTATAATTTGCTAGGGTGTTATCAGGATTCTCGGAAATAACATCGATGAAAGACTCCCAGGTAATAACAAAAATAACGGTATTTCGTAAAGTTGCTCGCAGCGCCTATTGTCCTGCAATGGGTAGCGCGTTGCGTGCGAGCGGGATATCATACAATGTAAACGTGTGCATTAGAGACAAGTGATTTCAAACGCCATTTTTTTGTTATTGTGTTTGGTTAGTCTGCTTACGCGATTCGTCCGTGGTAGATGCGATACTTGGTGCTCTTCGTTTTTTAGTCGACTTAGCTTGTTTTTCTGGACTGTTTCCTCCTATTCGTGACTGTGCTTGTTAACTGGCCCTTGATTTGTGCTTCTGATTTGGAACTGTATAAGATGGCGACTGATATTTTGGTTTGTTATGGGTACTGCAACTGTGTATCCTTACAAGCTCGTCAAGAATACATAGCACGTTTCCTGGCCGCCGATTTCAGGATATTAGTGTCTTCGACGGAGTTTACCGACGAATTAGAGAGACTGGCTCTGTTTCGAGGAGACGAACAGACCTGGGTAGACCACGTATTAATGATGTTGAAGAGGAAGATAATGAGATTGTTCGACGATTTCGACTGGATTCGACTTCGTCAACCAACGTTGTTGCCCGAGAACTTGGAATGTCACAGTGGAAAGTGTGGTTTACTGTGCATACTGCCGGTCTCTACCCCTACCACTACACGCCAGTGCATGTCATCGAAGAAGGAGATCCTGTTAGGAGGCTGGATTTCTGCAGGTTTATGTTGAATGATTTGGAAGATCCTTCGTTTTTTCGGAGCATCTTGTGGACTGACGAGTCCAAATTTGATCAAGATGGGATAACCAATTATCATAACGCCCATCATTGGGCTCCGAAAGCAGAAAGAAATCCTAATAAGAAAAGGGTAAAGGGTTCACAGAGACGTTTCAGCCTTAAAGTGTGGATGGGAATATTTTCAAACCATCTGATTGGGCCTTACTTTCTACCTCTAAATTTGAATGGAGAGACCTATGAATTTTTTTTGATACAAGATTTACCCGATTTGCTCGACGACATAGCATTAAACTTAATTCGAGACATGTGGTTTTAGAACGACGGGTGCCCCGCGCACTTTAGAAGGAGTGTCAGAGAGTGGCTAGACACTAATTATCCAAATAAGTGGATCGGGAGAGGTGGGCCTACACCGTGGCCAGCTAGAAGTCCAGACTTGACACCCATGGATTTTTATGTGTGGGGGCACATAAAAAGTTTGGTTTACAATGAACGTAACCCAATAACATCTGTTAATGTTTGAGTCAGAAAATTATTGATGCTGCTAACGAAATAAGAAGAGGACTAACAACTGGGGTAGTGAAAAGTGGCTTAAGACACAGAATGCGTGTATTTGTGCGAAATAGGGGCGGACATGTGGAACATGTAAAGTTAAAAGGATTAATAAACCTCATTTGTTACCTATTTGGGTTGTTTTATTTTGTTTTCTGACTAAAGTTAAATTTGACGCTCAAGTATCGTTATTTTTTACTACTACCTGGTAGCATATCATCAATGTTTTTGTTAAAAAATTCCAATAATACCCTATTGTATTATACCTTATCGGAAAGCTGAAGAACCGCAGATATTTATAAGCACATCTGCAGCACAACTGTCGTAGACTTTTTTTTAAATATCTTACAAAGAAAAAAAAACTTTTCGCAAATTTATTTCTTTTTTTAACAATTAGGCGTCTAATACGACTCAGTTGGTACAGTTACTTGCAGTTTTTTGTGTTTAAAATAATGGAGCAACTAATCTGCTACACAAAAAATACAAAAACATTAGAGGAACAAAACACAAAAAAAGGGGACAGTAGACAAAAAATCTTCAAAGTCCCATAACTTGAGAACAGTTAAGTTTGGGGTATGGGGTTCCATAGTCAAATCAGTCAGGAATGATGGAAACTACCACCTCTTAATTAAAGGATGTCGACTTAACCTGTAACCCTGTATACATAAATATGCACAGGCCCAGGACCGCACTACCCACTAACGACCCCCTGTAGCCTTGGCAGTCGGAGCGACGCCCCTTCCCTAGGGAGGGGGGGGGGGGGTAAATAGCGGGCAGAGCGGAGCGGGGCAGGTTTAGCGTCTGTTAGTTGTTATTGTGTATTGCATTTTCTAGCAAAGAACAATATAAAAAATCTTATTTAGCGACAACATTGTGTCCCCTCCACTGTGCTTTGTCCACAGCTGCGCTTCAGTGGATACACCTACCTCTTTTCACCACTCCTCACCGCTTATGTGGAAATGTAGCCTTAGAGGAAGAAGCAGTGGTACTTGTATTATTTAGGTCAGAATGGAATAAAGAAAATCAAATAAGTTGAATTTAAGGTTGCAGTAGGTATTGCAGCATAATATAATTAAAATGGGTTAAATAATATAACAATGCAGTATTGCTCTTGCTACATTATACGTAGAATTTTTACTCGCAGCCTAAATATGAATTTCGGAAAGAAAATAAATTTTGGGGTAATATGGAATACTTTTATTTTATAAGATTAGAAAAAATTGGGTAAAGACGTAAACAAGTGGATGACTGTGGAAATAGACTAAATATAAAAACAACACATTACATAATTTTAAAATACAAAAAAAAGGTTAGGTAACGATCGATCGTCCCCCCAGGTGTAAAAAATGATCGAATAATTTCCTAAAAACGTAAATGGAGTTAATTTATTAGGTGTCGAAATTACCCCCCAAAGTTGTAGGAAAAACTTTGGGTATACAATACTCTTAATAATTTTAAACTAAACGCAAAATTGTCATAGTAAACGGAAACAGGAGACCACGCAGGCCAGCAGCTGCGCTTGGAGGAAGACAGCAGAACCTTGTCGGGCAGTAGCAGTGCTTGGTCACCAGTGATAACAAAATGGCGCGGCAGGTCGTAATGCTTGATCACCAGTAGTAGTGTTTGGTCACCAGTGAAAACCAACTTCAAAGGGCCTTAAAATTAGATAGAAACAAAAGTTCCACTTCCCTTTGGGTAAGCGGCAGGCAGTTGCAGAGCGGCGAAACAAACGCCGGTGGTAGACTAGCAGTAATCCAGGGTAATACTGATTCGTTCGGGCCGGGTGGAAGACCCTACGAACATAAATAAAAATTTAGTTCGCAACGGCAACAAATAAAAATGTATAGCTGTCTCTAAGCATAAATCACTTACCCCTGTTAAATATAGGAGGTCTTGAAAACAAAAACAAAAATCACAGAACTTTAAAATATTTTCATTGAAACACCTATTTCGACGGTCATCAGTCATCAATTGTTTCACTCTTGTCAAAAGCTCGCAATCATTTTCAAATTCTATTTTCATAGACGAACAAGATCAAAAGAGAATTTAATTATGAAACGCAAGAAAGAAGATCGGCTTGAATCGAAACTTTGCGTTTCAGTATGCAGTCATCATCATCATCACAAAAAACAAAAGCCACCCACTATTGGACATAGGCCTACCCAAGTAGGGCGGCGGGCGGTGCAGGGGGGTTGCCGTATCCACCACGCCTGGCAGGCTAGTGAGCGATCTTAGTGTGTAGTGTGGTGACACATAATGGGAAAGGATGCTGCTGTCCATGCTTGATCCCTTACTCGCCTCATAAGACAGCCTCAGTAAAAGATGGTGCTGTTCTACAACCATACCACGCACCGTATTCTAACATAGCCACACAATAGACTCACCATTCCTCTGATCTTCAAAACCTTGTCGGAACATGATAACACTATTCTTGACAGTAAAGGATGGTTTTGATCAACTTTCGACAAAATTCTGACTAGACACCAACAACGCAACTGTTTTTACTGGTTAACAGATAATATGTAAAAAAACGGCCAAGTGCAAGACTGCACTGCCAATTTAGTACTAGTACACCATTGTTTAAAAATATTAATTAATGAAACGATGATTGATATTAGTAGGAGATCTTAGGTCTACCACCTTACATTTTTGAGAATAAGGAAACCGCTTGGAACAGGTGTTTCTGGGGGTGATCTGAGCTGATTTAGCCCGTTGCCACTAGGTTCCCCCTAGCATGTGGGCAGGGCAGGGTAGGGGGAAGGGGAGAGGAAAGTGCGTCCGGCGCGCCTCACTCTTAGCTTCATATCTGTATACATCTAGCAACTATATCAAGTTTGGTGTCTTTTTCTTATAATTAGAGGACGAGGAATTCATTTCTGCAACTAAATTTTCACTCACACATACAAAAAAGCCTGAAATTATAGATCAAAAATTTTCTTTACACTTTTTTTTGGAAATCCTCTCCAGAATTAAATTTATGAAGATTTGCTCCAGAAAAAAAAACTTGTGAATAGTCCAATTATCCTGCTATGTAGAATAATAAACTTGTTAGACATTTTTACTAAGAACTGAGTTAAAGAAAGCTGCGTCGCGCGGCGGACCTGCATAGTAAGAGCAGTATGCAAGTTTTTATATATTAAATTTACATTTATACAGGACTAGTGGATGCCCGCAGCTTCGCCCGCGCAGATCCCGATTTTTGCGGTTCCCGTGGGAATTTTCCAAAATCCTTTCTTCGCGGATGCCTACGTCATAACATCTACCTGCATGCCAAATTTTAGCCCGATCCGTCCAGTGGTTTGAGCTGTGCGTTGATAGATCACTATGTCAGTCAGTCAGTCAGTCACCTTTGAGTTATATATATTTAGATTTAAGGAACAGCTATCTTAACTTTTTTTTGGAGGTCAAGTTTGAAATATTGGCTTGTCGCTTTTTTAGGCGGCCCTTATGACAATAACGTTATTTGGGGAGCTAGAACAAGTACAAAAGAAGCAGTTACCAGCCGATGAGAATGATACAGAAAGAAAAAGAGCGATTTTTAACTTAGAGGAGAAGTATAAAAAACCGGCCAAGTGCGATTTCAACTCGCGTGGAGAGAGTTCCGCACAATGCCGAAGTCAAATACAAAATATCACATTTGAAATCCTCACAGTAAGACGCGAGTTAACTACTAGGTACTAGCGCTAATTAGTGGTGTTTTATTGAAATACTTTCCGTAAATGAACGTATTATATAGAATTTATCACTTTATTTTCAATTGATAGAATTTTTATATGTTTCCCTATAATCTGTAAGCAAAGAACTATATTTCGTATTTTTTTCAAAATTTTAGGCTATGTAGTTTAGGAGATAAGGGGGGGGGATGGTTAATTTTCGTCTTCTTTCATAAATAAAATCAAAACTATTTATTTTACAATAATAACAAAAATATGTTTGAGATCCTCATAATGAGTCCTTTTATTTGGTAATTTGAAAAACTTTTTTTTATTTCCTAATTTGTCCCCCGAAAATGACCCTTATTTTAAAACAATATTTATTTATTACTTTGCATATCTATGTTTGGGTCATAGCACTCATAGCATTACACCATCCTACCAAATTTCACCTGATTTGGTCCAGTAGATTGGCTGTGACAGATGGACGGACATTTCAGCAAAAAATAGACAAAGCAACTAAATGGGGTCTTACCCCAAAGATAATGCTAAGGCTCTACACAGCAGTAATACGTCCAATGGTAAGCTACGGCGCGGTAGTTTGGTGGCTAAGAACCAAGCTATCTATGGTTGTAAGTAAACTGCAACTCTTCCAAAGGATGGTATTTATGATGGTGACAGGTTGCATATGGACAATTTCCACTGCAGCCCTTGAGACCATTTTGGACCTGCCGTCTCTGCACCTGTTTATCCAATAGGAAGGGGTTAGTGCTGCAGCCCATCTAAAGCAGCTATCCCTTTGGAGCACAAACAGGATCCAGCACACTGAGCTCCTGCACAATATCATCGCAGGGGAGCCATTGTTTATAGTGATGAATGATAGAATCCCCAAACGTGGTACATCTATATGAAGTGCGCATAACATGGTCAGTCGGGCTGAGGCATCATCAAGACAGCTGAAGCGATTGCTGGGAGGGAGGTGCGTGACATCATTCATGCTGACTGACAGCAGAGCTGTACTACAGGCCCTGCGGAGCAGCATGATCACATCAGGGCTTATAATAGAGTGCCAACAAAAATTTACAGAGGTATATGCATAACCACGGCGGCGCAACTCTGGAATGGATTAATGGGCACAACAACTCACGCGACAACGATGCGGCGGACGAGCTTGCCAGTAGAGGGTCAGAATTTATAGCTGTGGGACCAGAACCTATAATACTCTTTCCATCTGGCTGGCTACTGTCCACCCTGAGGCAATGAACAAGACATGAACATAATTTGTAGTGGTCCGGTTTGGAAACCTGCAGGCAAGTGAGGATGGCCCTGCCAGCAACTAACCCTGGCCTGTCCAGGAAGCTCCTGAGACTTGGGAGAGCTTAGCTCCGCAAGGTAACAACCGCTATTACTGTACATGGCCTTTTTAATAAACACCTGTTCACTCTAGGTATCACTGACAGCCTCCTTTGCAGAGTGTGTATGGTGGCTGAGGAGAGAGGAGACTGCTGCCCACATCCTACTGGATTGCTATCACAGGATTGGATATTTACTTGGATTGATAGCACAGTACAGGGTCGTGCACATCGGTGACCAGAAGTCGCTCCAGGAAGTCGTCGGCAACCTACGGGGTCTTCTGGAGGAACTGAGCTGGCAGTGATGCCGGCCAATCACGCAAAATGGATACAGTAGTCGCCTGGTAGCGGAAACCAGCCCGCCCCTAACTGTAACTGTGTAGGGTCCCGTTGGCACTCTTTAGTTACAGAACCCTAAAAATTAGCAGTAAGTCATTTCCCTTGTTTCTTAGGCTATAGGTGATGAACTAGTATCCGTGTGATTGATGGATGATGATTAGCGTTATTGGAGTGATTATAAACAAATACCTGCATACTGAAATTCGTAAATAATACATAACGTAGTGGTTACATGCTCCTTGTGTGCTACCTACTAAACACAAAACATTTCTTTAATCTACGGGTATTTTACTACACAAACCTACTAATCTTTACCTTTTATTGTCAAATTCAAGTCAAATGTGTAAGGCACGATCATGAATCAAGACAGAATTATTAATTCTCCTGACACACATTAATAAACGTAGGTATGTGTACCTTTAATATTGTACCTATTTCATACTTTTAATTATTATTGTGAATTTATAATTCACTTTCGACAACAATCTACACTTGAATTAGTAGATCTGTGGGTTGTAGTTTTGTTTTTTTTTCGCCCTTTTAGGGCAGGCTAAGGCTCATTGGCCATACCGCCTAGTCTTCAGTATATGTTTTTCAGTAGTATTCATTTGTAGAATTCACGTCTTCAGTAATTTTCAGTAGTTTCTTCACGTTCACATCATATTATTGTCTAAAAACTAACCTAACCTACATACTCTAGCAAAATGATAGCACTTTTGCTAAAGCTTGCTCGGACTTCTTGTGGGAACTCGAAACACAGTATAGTACACACTTTTATTTCATTATCCTACACAAGAAACACTTATATGATCCTTCGCTGATAAATACACTATCAATATTATACATCAAAAACCACTAAATGTAATTTTTCGGATAATAAAAGAAAAATGACAAACTGAACGCTACAAATTCCCGCCAAAAAGTCGTTGTAGTTTTGTTTTTTGTTTTTTTTTTCGCCCTTTTAGGGCAGGCTAAGGCTCATTGGCCATACCGCCTAGTCTTCAGTATATGTTTTTCAGTAGTATTCATTTGTACAATTCACGTCTTCAGTAATTTTCAGTAGTTTCTTCACGTTCACATCATAATATCATTGTCTATAAACTAACCTAACCTACATACTCTAGCAAAATGATAGCACTTTTGCTAAAGCTTGCTCGGACTTCTTGTGGGAACTCGAAACACAGTATACACACTTTTATTAAAATTTCATTATCCTACACAAGAAACACTTATATGATCCTTCGCTGATAAATACACTATCAATATTATACATCAAAAACCACTAAATGTAATTTTTCGGATAATAAAAGAAAAATGACAAACTGAACGCTACAAATTCCCGCCAAAAAGTCGTTGTAGTTTTGTTTGTTGTTGTTGTTGTTTTTTTCGCCCTTTTTAAGGCAGGCTAGGGCTCATTGGCTATACCGCCTTATCTTCAGTACATTTTTCAGTAGTATTTGTAGATTTTATGTCTTCAATCTCAGAGTAATCATGTAGGTATAGAGCGCGTATACCGCATCGGTCGCTTAATAACACATCGTAGGCAAGTGAGCTATAGTAAACTGTATAGATGTATACGTGACTAATAGGGATGGGCTGCAGGGCACTATCGCCTTAGTGGATTATCGATAACCAAGGATAAACAGCAGCATAATATAGTACGTAATTTTAAGAATTTATGTTTGTTTTATGGATTATATAAGGTTTATTTCCTAATACATACAAAAATAAAACATCTGTACTGTAAATAATTCTAACAAAATGTTTTAATATTTATTTGAATTATATTAAATATTTTTTTTTTTAATTTCAATAAATATGTACAAAAATAAATCAAAAGATAATAATTAGCCGTACATGAATGATTGATAATAAAAATGCAACGTAACGATCCTTAATGAATGGGCCCACCGCACCATACAAACGATGACAATTGGTCTAGTGGGCCCTACCCGCCCCGCAGCCCCCGCACGATTGCCCAGTCTGACGCCCTCCATTGGACGACTGTATGGATTCTTAGACTGTGATTGTACTCTAGAATAAAGATTTTATTCTTGTCAGGTATTCCTAAGTAGAATTTAAATCGTATTAAAATAATTTTTATTCTTGTTAGGTATTACAAAGTAACAATTTAAATCTTATTAAAAAAGATGTTATTCTTATTAGGTATTTATTCCAAGGGAGCGAGCTATGCTCGAAATTTCATTACGCGATCGAATCGGAAATGAGGAGATCCGTAGAAGAACCAAAGTAACCGACATAGCTCACAGAATCGCTAAACTGACTGAAGTGGCAGTGGACAAGGCACATGCTCGTAGAATAGATGGCCATTTGGGTAGTAAAGTTCTCGAGTGACCATCGCGCACCGGAAGACGTAGCGTAGGCAAGCCTTCCACTAGGTGGACCGACGACCTGGTGAAGGTCGCTTGAAGCCGCTAGATGGGGGCAGCGCAGCACCGGTCGTCATGGAAATCTTTGAGGGGGGCCTTTGTCCAGCAGTGGATGTCTTTCGACTGATATGATAAGGTATTCCAAAGTAATAATTTAAAAACCTTCCTCGTGAACCAGTCCGCCCACTGGTGAAAACCGTATGAAAATCCGTTAGGTAGGTTGAATGTACCTACCCTACCCTACCTAACAGCAATTTAGTACGACCATCATTTCAATTTATGACTTTCAGTTAAATGACTACGACAAACTCTATCATGTGTTAAAATAACAAACAGGGTGCAAGGTATAGATTTTCATAAACTGATACGGTGGTACCGATGCAAGCCAGTTTTTAGGGTTAGAATAAGTTTGGAAATAATTTTATATGCCGTTCATCTTAGAATAATATATCAAATAACGGGTTTATTTCTGAGATGAACGGCACATAAAATTATTTCCTTTTTAATATTCAGTTTGGAGAAAGCTGTTCTTTTCCAACATATTTGGATATCACGTTGCGATTTAATAATAAACCTATTGGAAAATTATTTAAATAACAATATATAAATAAAACTCAATATTTGAATCAATATCTTCATAAAAAAAATTTTGTTGAAGGAGATTAAACTTTCATAATAAATATCGAAAGTATGTATACTATTCCCGAACGCGTCACATCACTAATTAGACATTAAGGCCGAGGCGGCGGTGCGGGGTAGTGCGCGCGGAACACCCAGCTCCCGCCCCACACGTCTCCTTCACCCCTGCAATGCGTGATTAATTTTTAGCTTAAAAGAATAAAAAAATGACTAACCGGTGAAATATGATACTCGATTTATGTTTCGTGTGTTTTCGAGTATCGTTTTTACAGGATTTCACTGCACATTTGACCATTTTGATAGGTAAATTTCTTGAAAATACTGCTAGTGATATCCCACGCACGCACTCTGCTAGCAGTCGATTATGACAGATAGCGCTTGTGCGTGGAACGTCGCTTTGTTCCCATCCGTGCCTACTGTTCCCATTATAAAGGACGTGCTCTTTACCTAATGTATACTCAAAGTCTTCAATATTTTTTCAGTCTTCAAGATCACTGTTTCTTCACGTTCACATCATATACAGGTGACTGGTAAGTATTGCAAATCCTTTTAAGGGGATAAACTACATCTAATTTGTGACAAAAAAAGTCATACTAACTGGGGGTCGGAAATCAATGGTTGTCGAGTTAAGGCCCATTTCATTTTTAAATTTTGTATGAAAAACGCATTTGTTCAAATATTTTGTGATTTTACAAAAAAAAGTTATAATACGGTTGGCGTGAAAAATACGGTTAAAACTTTCTCATTATATCAGCATTCCAAAAAAGTAAAATAGTTAAAAAATACAAATTGATTGCAACAAAAAAGAATAATTGTTGTCAAAAGGGTGCATCAAATCCCATAAAAATTTTCAATAAACATTATTTTCATGTTTTTTTAAATTTCATAATTTATCATGTTTTTCGCATAAACAAACATCTCTGACCCTCTAGCATCATGACTAACTTTGATTAACAAGCTCATCCAAAAAATTCGAATTTTGTTGGATAATTAGTATGGGATTTTAGGCCCCCTTTTTACAACAATCATTGTTTTTTATTGCAATTAATTTTGTACATTTTTAACTTTTTTTCTTTGTTCGAAAGCGTTATAAAATGAGGTAGGTTTTACCGTATTTTGCATGGCAACTGTATTATAACTTTTTGTTAAAAAATTACAAAACATTTGAAAAAATTATTTTTCATACAAAATTAAAAAGTTAAATAGGCTTTAACTCCAAAACCGTTGATTTCCGACCCCCAGTTAGTATGAATTTTGTGTTGCAAATTAGATATAGTTTATCCCCTTAAAAGGATTTGCACTACTTACCAGTCACCCTGTATATTATAGTCTCTAAACTACCTAACTTACACACTATATCAAAATGATAACATTTTTGCTAAAGCTTTCGCGGACTTCTTGTGGGAACTCGAAACACAGTATACGCACTTTTATTTCATTATCCTACACAATAAACACACAAATGGTACTTTGATGATAAATATACTATCAAGATTATACATCAAAAACCACAAAATGACAAACTGAACGCTACCAATTCCCGCGAAAAAGTCAGGAAGAAGGTTAATACTTCTTAGGCAGCGGTTAAAAACACTTACTTCAAAGTCATATGAGGATGAACCAAATTGAACAATTTTTTTGATAGCTTCTCAAGGAATAAAGAGGATATTATATGCTGATTTTCTTGGAAAAAATCAACAATTTCACTTACTTCAAAATCTTTGGGGTTGGAAAGGACTTTGAAGTTAGATACAGTTGAAATTTGTGCCCTAGTTATCTGCTCCGACACAAATTTTATTATATTCTGTATATAATATATGTCGGAGCGTTGAAACTATATTAAAATATTTAGCAAGTAGTTAATAAGGATAGCTCTAGTTTATAACTGTTACGGACAGCTTACCTTGCGTGGGCCTCGCGTGCGTGCCTATAGACAGTGCCCTTTGTCTCGCGGTAAAGATTTGTTTGTTTACTTTAACGGCACGCCCGGTTCTCCCGCTGGCCCCGAACTGCGGAGTTGTCTTGAGCAGTAATTTCTTTATTTTTATTATAAGTTTCTTTGTTCTAGTATAAGTGTCTTTGTTTTAATATTTTATTTAGAATAAGTTTTGTATGACGGCAGTGTGGCCGTAGTAGTTTAGTTGACTTGTTGGCCTGATATAGTGCGAACGCATCAGAGAGCAAAGTTTGTTGTTTGTGAAAATCAATTTATTCGGCGTAGTATAAGTGCGTAACAAGTTGGTTAACTGTCTGTTGATGTGTGGTTTGGTGTGGGACTAATTGACATTTATTATACGTACTATTTGTGATTGTACAAGACTTTTAATTATTTAAAAATCGTAATAATGGCCAGTACTGATGACGAGGCCAACAAAGGCCTCGAACCACATCTTCCGCCCCAGGCCGCCTCGTTATATATATAATGTTGAAAGTATATTGTGGTTCCCTTATTAGTAAAGTGGTGGGGAGCTTTGTAACATTTTATAACGAGTTTTAGAATTTTATAAATGATTAGTTGTTGAAAGTCATCTAATAGTATTGAACAGATTCCGCCGAAGCATTTAGAAATTACTTGAAAGAATGGTTGGTAGATAAACGTTTTTACTAATATAAAAATTTATAAAGCTGTAAAAAATAGGTACATATCCTGTACATTACATATGTACAGGATATGTACCTATTTTTCTGGAAGATGTAAACCTTTGACCTGTAACAATGCTACCAATTATTGTGTCATTTATATTGATTTCCTTTGATGCTGACATCTAATCTAATAACACTTCTTGAAACGGCTGGCGTGGAGCTTTGTGGTTGTTTCTTAGCTAATATAATCTAGCTAGTGCATTATTAATCAAACTTTAAATTACTAACATTGTGTTATTTTTATTTAAAAAAAGCTGATACGCTAATAAAAATACAACACTAGTATATTTACGTCACGTCCATCACTATTCATTGACGTTTATAAAATTTTTTGGAATTCATTAAAAATTAAAAACTCAACTGCTTAAAAACTTAACCCCTCTTTTTCCCTTTGACCAGTCGAGTACAAATGTATCATATATCACTCACCGGATCAAGACAAATCTAACAATGCCTCATACGTTATATATAACGTATATAACTTGCTACAAATAGTAGTGATCAAAGTGCATTTAATCATTAGTAGTGATCTGTGATTATGACTGCTACTTTTGAGTATACATTCTGTATGTACAGAGCGCGTACTTCATATTGAGAACAGTAGCCACGGGTGAGAACAAAGCGACGATCCACGCGCAAGCGCTATTGGTCATACATTATCTACTGCTAGCGGAGTACGTGCGTGGGAAATTCCTAGCAGTATTTTCGAGTAATTTACCGATCAAAATGGTAAAATGTGCAGTAAAATCGTGTAAAAACGATACTCGAAACACACTAAACATAAATCGAGTATCACATTTCACCGGTTAGTCACTTTTTTATACGTTTAAGCTAAAAATTAATCACGCATTGCGTTTGTGAAGGAGACGTGTGGGGCGTGAGCTAACTGTTCGCGTTCAGTAATAGTATACATACTTTCGATATTTTTCATTGAACAAATAACTTTTAATGAAGATATTGATTCAAGTATCGAGTATTATTTTAATATTGTTATTCAAATAATTTTCTAATAGGTATATTATAAAATCGAAACGTGATATCCAAATATGCTGTAAAGGACAGCTTTCCGCAAACTGAAGGGTGTATTTGATATATTATTCTAAGATGAACGGCACATAAAATTATTTCCGAAATGTAATGGTACCCTCAAAGCTGGCTTGTATCGCTTCCACCGTATCATTTTATAAAAATCTATACCTTGCACCCTGTTTATTATTTTAACACATGATAGAGTTTGTCGTAGTCATTTAACTGAAAAACATGAAATGAAATGATTGTGGTACAAAATTGCTATTAGATAGATATATTCAACCTACCAAACGGATTTTCATACCGTTTTCACCAGTGGGCGGACTGGTTCACGAGGAAGGCTTTTAAATTATTACTTTGGAATACCTCATCCATCACATCAGTAGAAAGACGTCCACTGCAGGACAAAGGCCTCCCCCAAAGATTTCCACGACGACCGGTCCTGCGCTGCCCGCATCTAGCGGCTTCCCGCGACCTTCACCAGGTCTTCGGTCCATCTAGTGAAAGGCTTGCCTACGCTACGTCTTCCGGTGCGCGGTCGTCACTCGAGAACTTTATTACCCCACGGCCATCTGTTCTACGAGCATGTGCTCTGCCCACTGCCACTTCAGTTCAGTGATTATGTGAGTTGTGTCGGTTACTTTGGTTCTCCTACGGATCACCTCATTTCTGATTCGATCACTTAGTAAAAAAATGAATATTTGTTTGTAATAAGTAGATGATTGTTTTGTTGTGCTGTAACTGTAAGTATATAAGCTTTTACACCTGGTAGCTCGTATCAATAAGCCGGGCCGTCACAGTTACACGTATTAGTCCATGGCTTGAAAACTACTGAACCGATTTTGATGACACTTGCACTGTTTCTAAGTTAAAGTAACTGAAAGCCAAAAAACCGTCACAATGATATTAATAGTTTCGATACTAACATACAAATATACGAGGTGCGGTCCAAAAGTGTCCGGCCTAACAAAGAAAACAAGTAGATATATTTACAATTTTATTTTTATTTTTCGATATAGTCCCCCTCTATTTCAACGCACTTTGCAGATCTCGTGATAAGCATTTCTATCCCCTTATAAAAATATTCTGGAGTTTTGTCCTCGAAATGGGTAAAAACTGCTTGGGCCACTTCATCATCCGAAGAAAATCGTCTTCCCCTTAAGTCTGCCTTAAGTCTCGAGAACAAGTAGTAGTCGCTTGGGGCCAGGTCTGGGCTGTAAGGGGGGTGGCGAATTTCCTCGAAGCCACATTTAGCTACAGCAGCTTTGGCAATTGCAGCAGTGTGAACGGGAGCATTATCGTGGAGAAGCCGAACACCTCTACTAAGTTTTCCACGTCGTTTCTGCTTGATCGCCTCTCGCAACTGCTCAATAAGGGTGGCGTAGTAGCTGCCATTTACTGTGGTATTCCTTTCTTTTATGTCAATCATTAGTATTCCGTGACAATCCCAGAATACCGTTGCCATAATCTTTTTGGTGGATTGCGTTACCTTGGCCTTTCTAGGTGGCTTTTCACCAAGACGACGCCACTCCATCGATTCCCTTTTAGACAGGGGATCATAGTACAAAACCATGGTTTCGTCTCCCGTAACAATCGACTCCAAATAACTTTTTCCGTAACGCCTATACGCGTCTAAAACTTCTTGAGAACACGCTTTTCTCTCAGTACGCTGCAAGCTCGAAAGAAGTTAGGGTACCCACCTAGCACTAACTTTATTCATGTGAAGATGATCATGTAGTATCCTAAGTACTGAAGTTTTGGAAAGTCCGGTTCTTGCCGCTATTTCTTTAGTCTTTAGTCTTCGATCACTCAGAACTTCCTCTTCCACTAATTTAATACATTGCTCGGTGAGTACTTCTATAGGCCGGCCGGAGCGAGGTTCGTCGTCAATGGATTCCCGCCCCAATCGAAACTGTTTACTCCATTCTTTTACCGTGGAAAATGATGGAGAAGAATCCCCGTACACGGCATCCAACCTTTTTTTTATATCGGTCGGGCTGACCCCTTCCTTAGTCAGGAATTTGATCACGGAACGATATTCCAATTTGATCATTTCGAAAGTTTTCCGGATTCGTATCGTTAAAACGCCGTAAAATCAAAACTACAACCAACAGAAACGCCAAAACCAGACTCGAAAAAGCAGACTAAATGACAATCGCGATGACATCTTTTTTATTTTTTTTAAGCCGCCAAATTTTTCCAGCCAGAAAGTTTTGGACCGAACAGTACATCTGTAAGTGTTTATTTTGTTTGAAAGTACATAAGGTAAAATACCCAGTAGATGACACCTTAATGATTTATTAGTATGTTTATTGTCATAGTTTGGTATGAAATAATCTTAGAGGGAACTTCTAATTGGTGACAGTTGCGCAAATTATTACCCTTCCAGAATGTGACGAGAATTGTAGCAATAAAACTAATGTGTATTATATGTTATTTTTTAATAAAATAAAGGTACTATGCTAGTAGTTGACACCTAGTGAAAACAAATATATTTAGTAGTTGACACTTTTTATTTTCAGTAGTTGACATAGGTATGCTTAGATTAAACTTTTTGCAACAGTTTTATACGGAGTTTTATGTAAACGCACATCTTCTACAGCCGCTTCCATAGCCTCTTGTGTATAATTTTTAAAATTTCCTATTGTCGGTGGCATAGAAACGAAAGAAAAAATAATTCAATAGTTGACACTTATAGCTCCAATAGTTGACACCTCCTGTCAACTACTGAACAAAATGGTTCTAAATTATTTTAGAAGGTCTAATAGAGTAATGTAACTTATAAGCAGCAAAATAACAATAAATATAACAGTATTAACAAATTATATAAAAATCCATAAGTTGACACCTACATGTTAACTACTCAAATCTATGTAATTTCAAGTTTCAGTAAATGACATGACGCCATGTATATAATATTTTATTGTATGACATTTTAAATAATACGTATTTACGCTTCAAACTCTAATTATAATGAATTAAATAATATTGATTTAGATTGTAAAATAATATTTACCCTTCCAACATTATAATCTCTCGCCTTGCTCTAAACAAACTGCACAAGAAAATAACAATAAATATGGCACGCAGCGTGCGGTTGTCATCGGTCGAACGCGGTAACTAGCGATGTTGTTGATGACGCCACGTTAGTTTGTATTGGTGTCGCAGATGTCTATACTATATCTCAGACACCATCTCGATCTTTGGCTTCCTTTTTTTTCTTAATATTTTCTTTTTCGTCAAAATGTCAACTAATGGTGCAGTGTTAATTACTGGTGGTTTTACCTTATTAACAAAAATTCTATTAGGGCTTTCAATTTATTTATTTTAATATTGCATTTCTAATAATATTACACACAAACGTGTCGAATTAATAAACTCATTCATTGAAGTCGCGTAATAAAAAAATACGTTATGTGAATATGTAGTTATTTTTCATTTCTTTATACAGCATGTTAAATAAAGGTGCAGTGATACTTTAAGGTGGGTTTGTACTCATCAAACTGAACAAATTTGTTAAAATAGCTATTTTTATATGGATATTTCATACAAATCGGTCAGCTGATTTTAGCAAAGTTGTTCAGTTAATAAGTAAACAAGCCCACCTTAAATTATCACTGCACCTTTTATACCCTGTATATTATACTGAAATTAATTTTATGTACATCTGGGTGTGAGTATTTAAGTACCTACTTGTATGTACAAATGTTTTATTGTTGTATGTATTAGGAAGTAAACATTTTATTATAAAAACAAACATAAATTCTTAAAATTACCTACTCTAATGCTGCTGTTTATCCTTGGCTATCGAGAATGTATACAGATGCAGAGATATGCTATAAATAAGCAAATCTCTGTACAGATGTATATTTGTTTAGGTGACAAATAGGGATGAGCTGCAGTGCTCTACCGCGACTCGACCACGATCGCCTTAGTGGATTATATCGATAGCCAAGGATATAATAATCTAAAGTTTTTAACGCGAACGTTGGCATAGTTTTTGCTTTCGTTCGTATGCTTTTATCAGGTAATTTATTCTATCTGTAAGCTTGGATTCAACCTTGTAACGAAATCAATCATACTCAGAAATAAAAAGGAGAATGGGCACTTTTGGTCCAAACAAAAAATAATAATTTGCGGTCACTTCTGAAACTAATTTTAAATGAAAGGTATCTAAGTGTACTTCATTTGTTGTTATTAGCATAAATTCTTATTCTGGTTAGTTTATGAGATAGATAACCTAAAATAAAGTTGGTTTTTTTATGAAATTTTTTTTTTTATTTACAATTGGTTGGTAAGCCTTTGGCATTATCGCACCTGATGGTAAGTGACAATATATTAAAAAATCAAGATTTTTTCTGCCAAATAATCACAAAATCAAATGATCTAATATGTAATAACGAAAACATACAAGGTATTACATCAAAAATGAACCGTCATATTAAAAAATGGTTTTTGGGATATTATTTATATTATACATTAATTACTATTAATAAATGAAGACTACTTTCGAAAGTGGACACTACATTTTTTCCTTGGACCAAGGCCCATACATTTCTGCCCATACATTTCTGCCCATTCCCCTTTCAGTCTTTGTAAATGCGTTCTAAAATATAGGCCTTAGAGCATTAAACCAACCGGAGATGGCATTATGAGCATACCCCTCTGTCAAAGGTACAAGCCCGGCAGGCATACCGTTTATATAAAACTAGTTGACGCGCATCCTGCGCCAGTCGTCCCAATACAGTGCGCGTGGAATAAGCTCCGATAAAAATGCCGACTTGCAGTGTGTTTTGGTGTAAAAAAAATCAGGAACGTCTAGTTTACAAAAGGACAACACTTCTTTCCACCTGTAAGTATTTTTTAAATTAAATAATATCAAATAATGTACTAAATTAGGAAAAAAATGAAAAAATATTGTCAAGTGAAAGTGTTGCCACTAAAATATACAAGGCCTAATTTTGGGATATTCTGATGTAGATTAAACCTACTCACTAAACTTTTAATATAATATTCTTTATAATATAATTTAGTATTGTAGCTTCCTGTTATTTTAACTGTTTGCATTTTTATTTTTTTATCACTCATATTTTCAATCGTGATCAAAACAAATAATATATGTATTATTACTTACATAACTAACTCGTTGAAATAAAGAATATCGAGGCGAAAATGTACGTTCAAGTTTGGTTTACTTTATAATTAATAACTTATGTTGACAAATAAAATTGATTTGATTGGATTAATAAAAACCGGCCAAGTGCGTGTCGGATCACGCGCAATGTAGGGTTACGTAGTTGAATTATTCTAAAATGCGCTAGTAACATTTTTTACTTTTTTGATCAACTAAGGCTCGTCAACTAGAAAAGCTTTATTAGCTTTGATAGTTTTGATAGTATTTATTAGAAAATCTGTACGTATTTATTTTAGAACTTGGCCACACCGGAACAAAATTAGTGTTGTTCCGCAATCCCAGTCCCGAATATATCGATATTTTTAGTATGTATGTACTGTTTAAGATTATATTTGTTTTGTAGATTTCCAAAAGAACCAGCGATTCGGGTTGTCTGGATCCAAGCTTGTGGGAATCATATTACGTGGGTTCCTAAACGTACTAGCACAATTTGTTCACAACATTTTGAAACTTCCTGTTTCATATTACAATCAAATAATAAAAGGAGATTGAAACAGAATGCCGTGCCAACTTTGAAACTATCTGAGGTGAGTTTCATTATTTATTAGTAGAGATGGGCTAACTAGTCTGCATTCTGTCTTTAGCTTTCTAAAACCAAAAATCTCGTACCTCTAACGTGCATACAACAAATTTTACAATCGATAACAGGTAGCAAACCCCAATAAACACCACGATGTAATGGCGAATTCCGAGTAGAGAGTAATTAGTCCATTTTTTGACAGCTTGTAAAATTTGTTGTATGCACGTTAGAGGTACGAAATTTTTGGTTTTAGAAAGCTAAGGACTTGTAGAATTCAAATAATTAATAAAAAATAACATTTGATAGGACTTTATTTTGAGATTTTTAGTTTTTCTTTTAAAAAATCAGTTTTATCCTAAATCAATCTCTTATTTTTCGTAGATAATGATGTTTTTTGTATAAAAATACTACTTAATTATCTCCGCCAGTGTTTTAAGATGACATTAGTCTTTATTTGAGCCTATCTCACTTAGAACTAAAGTTATAAGAATTTCTTTACACGGGGTAGCCACTTCCGACTTAAAAATTTAAAAATTTTTGAAATATTTTTTTGTCGATAAAAATAAGCCTAGTTTTTGCCTTTTTCATATGTGCACTTTATAAAGAATCACACTGTATACGCGAGGCCCGTGTATATTGGTTTTGTATAGCTTGATGTGACACTGTACATTGATATCACACTGTACTTTTACAGATTGAAGTGCCTGGTTGTGAAGAACAAACGTCTAAACCTAAAAAGAGAAAAGTTGAAGATGTTCAATCAGATCAAACTCAAGGATGCGAACTACTTAAACGAAGAAAAGTTAATGAGCCTTTACTACTTCCAAGTCAAGAATGTCCACACAGAGCTAAACCGAAATGAAAGGGGCACAAACTGTGTGCCATTAGAAAAAATATCTATACTCAACTGCACATCAGCAATTGAAAAAATTAATTGCACCTCACAACAAAAAGAAACGGAAAAGTTTTTCGAAAATCCCTCTGAGGAAAGTGACATGATTTCAGAAATAGAGGCCCAAACATACTTGTCACCCTTTGGAGAGAAAGTGGTAGAATACATAGCGGGTTTCGTTGTATTTTCTATCGGAAAAAATTAAATGCAGTACATGCATTAAAGGTTTGTGTGGTCAACCTAACAAAGGAAGTCTAGCATACCAGAAAAGCAGAGGCGCCCTAAGATATGCATCCAAAGAAGTTATTGATCTATGTCGCCTGTGTGAAGTGGAGATTCGCAAAAATCTAACTGCTGATAAAAAAGTTAAACGCTCTTGTTCGACACAATGGGTAACAAATAAAGTGTTACAAAGTTTTATTTCCAGGCCATTGTTTCCTAACATAGATAGTCATTATTTTGATAATGATTTTACTGTGCACAATATAGAACTCGCAAAAATAGTAATAGAAAAATATACCAATACCAGAATAAGTTATTTATCTAAAAAGACTGACCCCAAAAAATGCATCAGGCATATTTATACAAAATTAATACATTTTAAAAATCAATAAGACCCATTATAAGACCTAATTGTAGCAGATTCACAGATTCCACATTACAACTACACGCATTTTTTCTCTTTCACTCCTATCAAATATGTGATCAAATATTGTATTGTATTGCGTTATTATAGTGTAAGTTTATGCATATTTTCCCTTGTTATTATAGTGTTATATATAAGTATTAAAGTAGTCATGCAAGTCTTCTAGCATAGATATCGTTAATCTTAAGTTATTATTAGGCATAAGACTACTGAGCCACTAAGACATAGATTTAAATAAACAAATAAATAAATTTAATAGTTTTTAGTAACTTTTTTATATTTGATGTTTCCTACACCCTTAACTAAGAGTAAATAAAATACACAGCATCCAACAACTGCATTTCATCCCACGCAGTCGATAAAGCCTACAGTGATTATATTGTGTAGGTTATAGGCTATTAAGTTAAGTCGATAGGGTAACATCTTGTAACAAATTTGAACTATTTCAAATTAATATTTGTTAAGAGTGTTTTCTCCAACTAACCTATTCATTTGGAATAGTCGACATTATTTGAACTGGTCAATAACGTCATCGATAGTTCAACATCGACACTGTCAAGCACTAACTCGTTTACGTAACTGACGCCATTTAGTCGTGTACAGATAGACGTCCATTTGTGTGTGAATATGAATGTGTGCGTAGAGTTTAAGCTAGTGGTTGTTATTTCATCGTGTGCGTGCATAGCGATGTGACAGAGAAATGTGTTAGTAGTTTGCATTTGATTTGTGTGCATTCCCTCTCCCCCCGCTAAAAGTGACAGACTGTTTTGTTTAGACAAGTACGCTCAAGGCGTCTCCGGTTGGTTTAATGCTCTAAGATATAGGCACATGAAACATTGAGGTTATAAAGTTATAAAATAATCCTAGAATATGCCACATATCGCATGAAAGTTTGACTAATGACTATTTTACCACAGTTTTACTTGGTTATATTGTTATATGTGTTAAATAAGTGTTGCTGATTACGTATTAAATCTTTTATTGTGTAGAAATGTCTCGAAAAAATCTCGAGGAGACGGATAAACTAACACGTATTGCAATCGTGAACGCGGACCGCTGCAAGCCGAAGAGATGCAGGCAGGAGTGCAAAAAGTGCTGCCCTGTGGTGCGCATGGGCAAAGTCTGCATCGAGGTAACCCCCAACGACAAGATCGCCACCATCTCTTAGGAGCTGTGTATTGGTTGCGGTATCTGTGTCAAGCTTAGAGCATTAAACCAACCGGAGATGGCATTATGAGCATACCCCTCTGTCAAAGGTACAAGCCCGGCAGGCATACCGTTTATATAAAACTAGTTGACGCGCATCCTGCGCCAGTCGTCCCAATACAGTGCGCGTGGAATAAGCTCCGATAAAAATGCCGACTTGCAGTGTGTTTTGGTGTAAAAAAAATCAGGAACGTCTAGTTTACAAAAGGACAACACTTCTTTCCACCTGTAAGTATTTTTTAAATTAAATAATATCAAATAATGTACTAAATTAGGAAAAAAATGAAAAAATATTGTCAAGTGAAAGTGTTGCCACTAAAATATACAAGGCCTAATTTTGGGATATTCTGATGTAGATTAAACCTACTCACTAAACTTTTAATATAATATTCTTTATAATATAATTTAGTATTGTAGCTTCCTGTTATTTTAACTGTTTGCATTTTTATTTTTTTATCACTCATATTTTCAATCGTGATCAAAACAAATAATATATGTATTATTACTTACATAACTAACTCGTTGAAATAAAGAATATCGAGGCGAAAATGTACGTTCAAGTTTGGTTTACTTTATAATTAATAACTTATGTTGACAAATAAAATTGATTTGATTGGATTAATAAAAACCGGCCAAGTGCGTGTCGGACCACGCGCAATGTAGGGTTACGTAGTTGAATTATTCTAAAATGCGCTAGTAACATTTTTTACTTTTTTGATCAACTAAGGCTCGTCAACTAGAAAAGCTTTATTAGCTTTGATAGTTTTGATAGTATTTATTAGAAAATCTGTACGTATTTATTTTAGAACTTGGCCACACCGGAACAAAATTAGTGTTGTTCCGCAATCCCAGTCCCGAATATATCGATATTTTTAGTATGTATGTACTGTTTAAGATTATATTTGTTTTGTAGATTTCCAAAAGAACCAGCGATTCGGGTTGTCTGGATCCAAGCTTGTGGGAATCATATTACGTGGGTTCCTAAACGTACTAGCACAATTTGTTCACAACATTTTGAAACTTCCTGTTTCATATTACAATCAAATAATAAAAGGAGATTGAAACAGAATGCCGTGCCAACTTTGAAACTATCTGAGGTGAGTTTCATTATTTATTAGTAGAGATGGGCTAACTAGTCTGCATTCTGTCTTTAGCTTTCTAAAACCAAAAATCTCGTACCTCTAACGTGCATACAACAAATTTTACAATCGATAACAGGTAGCAAACCCCAATAAACACCACGATGTAATGGCGAATTCCGAGTAGAGAGTAATTAGTCCATTTTTTGACAGCTTGTAAAATTTGTTGTATGCACGTTAGAGGTACGAAATTTTTGGTTTTAGAAAGCTAAGGACTTGTAGAATTCAAATAATTAATAAAAAATAACATTTGATAGGACTTTATTTTGAGATTTTTAGTTTTTCTTTTAAAAAATCAGTTTTATCCTAAATCAATCTCTTATTTTTCGTAGATAATGATGTTTTTTGTATAAAAATACTACTTAATTATCTCCGCCAGTGTTTTAAGATGACATTAGTCTTTATTTGAGCCTATCTCACTTAGAACTAAAGTTATAAGAATTTCTTTACACGGGGTAGCCACTTCCGACTTAAAAATTTAAAAATTTTTGAAATATTTTTTTGTCGATAAAAATAAGCCTAGTTTTTGCCTTTTTCATATGTGCACTTTATAAAGAATCACACTGTATACGCGAGGCCCGTGTATATTGGTTTTGTATAGCTTGATGTGACACTGTACATTGATATCACACTGTACTTTTACAGATTGAAGTGCCTGGTTGTGAAGAACAAACGTCTAAACCTAAAAAGAGAAAAGTTGAAGATGTTCAATCAGATCAAACTCAAGGATGCGAACTACTTAAACGAAGAAAAGTTAATGAGCCTTTACTACTTCCAAGTCAAGAATGTCCACACAGAGCTAAACCGAAATGAAAGGGGCACAAACTGTGTGCCATTAGAAAAAATATCTATACTCAACTGCACATCAGCAATTGAAAAAATTAATTGCACCTCACAACAAAAAGAAACGGAAAAGTTTTTCGAAAATCCCTCTGAGGAAAGTGACATGATTTCAGAAATAGAGGCCCAAACATACTTGTCACCCTTTGGAGAGAAAGTGGTAGAATACATAGCGGGTTTCGTTGTATTTTCTATCGGAAAAAATTAAATGCAGTACATGCATTAAAGGTTTGTGTGGTCAACCTAACAAAGGAAGTCTAGCATACCAGAAAAGCAGAGGCGCCCTAAGATATGCATCCAAAGAAGTTATTGATCTATGTCGCCTGTGTGAAGTGGAGATTCGCAAAAATCTAACTGCTGATAAAAAAGTTAAACGCTCTTGTTCGACACAATGGGTAACAAATAAAGTGTTACAAAGTTTTATTTCCAGGCCATTGTTTCCTAACATAGATAGTCATTATTTTGATAATGATTTTACTGTGCACAATATAGAACTCGCAAAAATAGTAATAGAAAAATATACCAATACCAGAATAAGTTATTTATCTAAAAAGACTGACCCCAAAAAATGCATCAGGCATATTTATACAAAATTAATACATTTTAAAAATCAATAAGACCCATTATAAGACCTAATTGTAGCAGATTCACAGATTCCACATTACAACTACACGCATTTTTTCTCTTTCACTCCTATCAAATATGTGATCAAATATTGTATTGTATTGCGTTATTATAGTGTAAGTTTATGCATATTTTCCCTTGTTATTATAGTGTTATATATAAGTATTAAAGTAGTCATGCAAGTCTTCTAGCATAGATATCGTTAATCTTAAGTTATTATTAGGCATAAGACTACTGAGCCACTAAGACATAGATTTAAATAAACAAATAAATAAATTTAATAGTTTTTAGTAACTTTTTTATATTTGATGTTTCCTACACCCTTAACTAAGAGTAAATAAAATACACAGCATCCAACAACTGCATTTCATCCCACGCAGTCGATAAAGCCTACAGTGATTATATTGTGTAGGTTATAGGCTATTAAGTTAAGTCGATAGGGTAACATCTTGTAACAAATTTGAACTATTTCAAATTAATATTTGTTAAGAGTGTTTTCTCCAACTAACCTATTCATTTGGAATAGTCGACATTATTTGAACTGGTCAATAACGTCATCGATAGTTCAACATCGACACTGTCAAGCACTAACTCGTTTACGTAACTGACGCCATTTAGTCGTGTACAGATAGACGTCCATTTGTGTGTGAATATGAATGTGTGCGTAGAGTTTAAGCTAGTGGTTGTTATTTCATCGTGTGCGTGCATAGCGATGTGACAGAGAAATGTGTTAGTAGTTTGCATTTGATTTGTGTGCATTCCCTCTCCCCCCGCTAAAAGTGACAGACTGTTTTGTTTAGACAAGTACGCTCAAGGCGTCTCCGGTTGGTTTAATGCTCTAAGGTGTCAAGGTAAGCATTTTATCTTCACCGTAAGAGCGTCGGATAAATGTACATATGAGATTGAAATTAGAAAACACATTGTACATGGCAGGACTCAAACCACGACATCTCGGATAGGACGTAGCAGCCCTTGCTATTGCGCCACAGATGCTCACTATGACGTGATACATGTAATTACTAGAAAACAACTGTTTTTTTTATTAATAACACTAAGTGTATAATAAGGTACAAACTTGTTTGTATTTTGAAGGCAAAATTATAGAAGGCGGACCGGAAATATTAAATACAAACTAAGGACCTGCTCGGAACAGTCTTAGGCATTGAATTTAGTGACATTTCAGATAGGTTTAGTATTTGTTTGCTATGCATAGAAAGTGCCTGTGTTTCTTAACCCTTAGTTAGTGTGTAAAGTTATAAAAGGGCACTGCACTATGGTTGCCTATTGGGCATTTGATAATAGGCTACTCATGTGTGTTCTACCTAATACCCAACCTAAGTGTCACCTGCTTCGTATGGCACAAGGAAGTGTTGAGTTAAGAACTAACAATGAGTGTCCTCACCTATTGTGTGCTCATTTGTAAATGTATAGGGTGACATCCCTTGGTGGATGTGGAACTAAGTCCGAATCTGTGAAGCCTGATTAATTTGGCATACCAGCCTTTGTTTCCTAACCAAGACAGACCCCTTGTGCTGCAACATATATTTATAACATGCAAATATTCAATCTATGCAATGGTTCCCATAATACAAAGAATCCTAGTTAGAGTTCAGATAAGTGTGTGCATTTCGTGACCTACATACACATATTCTTCAGTTACTGTGGTTTTGGAATAGTATTTTTATTTTTCAGAGCAACGAGTATGTCTATGAATCTTCTATTTTATTTTATAACTGATGGTTTTCCTAAAATGAATAATAAATCAATAAAATACCACATTTTATTCTTTGAAGAGAAAAAAAACTTTATTAATTCTTGTTTTTGTTATTTTAACATTTACTTTGCCAAAGTAGTTCTTTGTTTTACAAATGGCTTTCTATGAATGTTTCTATAAAAGTTTCTAGTATCTATTTTACTGTTTATACATAATATATAAATATCTGGAATTATAAAAACATAATAGAAGCTACAATGTTTTTATAATTCCAGATCCGCATGGATAATTTTAATATTTCCAGAGATTTATTTAAATTTTTTCTAACACGATTTTTTAGAGTTTGTCCATATTAACACTTTTTTTTAGTTTTGAGTAAAAAAATAATTAATGGCTCTAATAGTTTTGATGAAACTCTGTACATTACTATAACTTTATATAGCCGACTGCAAGAGTTAGTTTGTAATTCCTGGAAAAATTGGATTAAACTACAGCACGGCCTCAATAATCCGAACCCCAGCTAGTCCGAACGCCTCTATAATCCGAACGACCTCCCTTACCATCACGCAACTGCCGTTTCTCACAGTTTCTGTCTCGCTGCGTTTTAGGTATCGCTTTTTCGTTCGTCGCGCGCCGTTTCGCCATTTAAACTGTTTTATTTCAAAAATTCCTTTCAAAATGTCTTTTTTCTATAATCCGAACGCTTCATACCTCCGACAAGGATATAAATTTTCAGTGTTCGGATTATCGAGGCTCTACTGTACTACAATAATTACAAACCTTGGTTGTTTATTACTTTCCCTAAAAATGGTTGTAACGATTTTAATAAAACTTTGTAAACAATGAGGCCTACTACATGGGTAGTTCATTATCTCAGAAATATTTGTATAAGGTTTTCATACATATAACAATAAAATACAAACCCAAATCGTAATACCTTTGCTACTAAGCGAATATTTAGCGAATTTTTACTTTTGATTTGTGTATGCTCGACTAGTTCGACTACGCCAGGTGGTGAATGGTTTGCGAGAAAGAATGCACAGTGTGGCTCTACCCACAATTTATTTGTTGTGTCTACAAGGGACATGTCACAAAGTCACTAATCAATGAGTACTTCATCAGAAATGCCCATTTGACGCAATCACGATCATCAACATCCCGTCGAACCTGGAGACACATACCACGCACCGGCATTCAGAAAATTCGTTCAAGCTGCATCGTTTGCCCATCCCACGGCCGGGCGAGGTGTAAGGGCTCGTCGGCCAAAACGGTATTGGCAAATCCACTGCGCTCAAGATCTTGGCTGGGAAGCAGAAGCCGAATCTTGGACGCTTTTCTGTAAGTATAAACTACTTTAAAGTGATGACTCTATTGATTTAAAATATTGTGTTGATGCGTCATTTCCAACACTCGCTTGTAGTAAAAACTCCAGTTTAATAAAGAACTGAAAATGAGCGACATAGATGTCGGTATAGCTTTCATTAGAAAATTTGCCAGCTTAAAAACTTCATTGGCTTTTATGAAATATATCATAAGGTCTTTTGATGATTCCCTTCTGGACAATTTCATACGAGTATGTGACTGACTCTACATTGGACACAATTTGCGTTGCTTTAGGAATACCACTATATTTATCGTACCATTTTTAGTTTATAGTTTTTACAAAAATCAACACTTAAACTAAATCAATTAGAAACAAAACATTGTTATATGTAAATATATATGTAAAAAGCGTCGGTGGCTCAACCGGTAACGACTCGGTCCATCTAACCAGAGGTACCGGGTTCAAATCTGGACGGCCAATGTACCAATGAGTTTTTCAAAAACTTACGTACATACTTACCGATTGCTTTAACGGTGAAGGAAAACATCGTGAGGAAACCTGCACACGCCTGCGAAGAAACTCGAAGGTTGTGTGTGAAGTCGACCAACCCGCACTGGGCCCGCGTGGTCGACTAAGGCCTAATCGCCCTGATTCAGGGTAGGCTCGAGCCCCTCGGTGGGGACGTATATGAGCTGTAATGATGATGTAAATAAGAATAATAAACTTATTTCAAAAAACTTAATAATTTTTTAATAAATCAATTATATTTTCGGCTTCTTTCTTTTTAAAATTAAATAATCCACTGGCTTTTAGTTTCTCTCTCTGCTTTCTTTACCTTTCTGCTGCTGATTTAACTATCTACAAGAAAAAAAAGCGATACAGAGTGTGACTGACTACGTAATATGTGACCGACTCTACAGTGTGACTGACAGTACAAAAATGTTTCAATCCATTAAAGATAAATTAATAGAAATAATAAATTCCTAATGCAATTTTTACTTTTAAGGGGTCACGACTGTACAACTAACTACTTTCACTTGTAAAAAATTTGGAGTCATTCAAAACGTTTCAAGGTAAACTTTACCAATATAATATATTGGAAGAGTATAAATTATTAGCAAATATTGATTTGAGGAATGACTGCAAACAAACTAGATTTTAATATTTTTTATGTTTCCAATACATACAGAAAACAAACTTACAAATTGTACTTTTACTTAAGTATAATATTTATATTTTTCTCATATTAGTGACTGGTGTCTTTATGGTAATAAATATCTTTTAACCTATGTCAGCGACTCTGTCAAGTAGGATTTTTTTTATCATCCCTACTAATATAATATTATAAATGTGAAAGTAACTCTGTCTGTCTGTTACGCTTTCCCGCAAAAACTACTGAACGGATTTGGCGGCAATTTGGTAGGTAGACAGATTAGGACCTGGATTCAGACATAGGCTACTTTTTACCACGCTCGCGAGCCGCTTGCGGCTCGCGCACTGCGCACCCTCGAAAAGTCACAGGAACGTTGTCCACGCGGGTGAAACCGCGGGAAACAGCTAGTAATGTATAAATATGTTTTAAAAAGTTTGAGAAAGAAAATTTTGTTTTCAACCGACACCTACAACTCTGCATTGTAGTCTTATCAACATAATCATCATATCAGCCGAAAATCGTCCACTGCTGGACAAAGGCCTCCCCAAGGATTTCCACGACGACCGGTTCTGCGCTGCCCGCATCCATCGGCTTCCCGCGATCTTAACCAGGTCGTCGGTCCATCGTGTGGCAGGCCTTCCTACGCTACGTTTTCCGGTGCTACGTCGCCACTCGAGAACTTTACTGCCCTATCGGCCATCTGTTCTACGAGCTATGTGCCCTGCCCACTGCCACTTCAGTTTAGCGATTCTGTGAGCTATGTCGGTTACTTTGGTTCTCCTGCGGATCTCCTAGTTTCTGATTTGATCACGCAGAGAAACTCCGAGCATAGCACTCTCCATTGCCCTTTGGGTGACCTTGTGCCTACTTATGAGGCCTATAGTAAGCGACCATGTCTCAGTTCCGTAAGTCATCACTGGCAACACACACTGGTCAAAGACCTTAGTCTTGAGACACTGCGGTATTTGGGATGTGAAGATATTGCGAAGCTTCCCGTAAAAACATAATGTCTCTTATATATACCTAATCTATACATATAATAAATCTGTAGAGGTCGAATGTCTGTACATAGAAAAAAATCTTAAAACCAAGTCTGGGGGATGTAAAAAGAGGGAAAATACCAAAAAAATGATTTTTAAAATTTTTTGTGTTGTCTGTTTGTACGGGCTAATCTTCGAAATGGCTGGACCGATTTCAATGAAATTTTGCATGGTGATACCTTATATCCCTGGTGAACATCTTAGATACTTTTTATTCCGGAAAATTAAAGGGTTCCCGTGGGAAAGTTAAAAAACCATAGTAACTTGGACATCTTAGCACACACATGACACAACTTATGTACTTACCTGATGCTGATACTTTATATTACCGATCGAATTAAGTATAATTAAATCCTATAAAAGTGACGGGATTCAGCGGGAAAGAAAATTGCTACGGATCCCTATTCAATGCGTGGCCTGACACACACTTGGCCGGCTGAACTTGAACAGGTTTAGTAACCTGTGAACATATCAAACCGACCATCTGGCTTTCCCAAATCGATAAAAAACTATATATTATTTTAATAATAAGTATTTTTTTAGTTCTATTCTACACTACAGAATCGTTCTCTAAAAATATGATAGATGGCGCTGTTCGTTTTTACAACGCGCTAAAGGAATTTCTCTGCGAGTTCTAACGTGGGCAATGACTTCTATATTACTGGCGTAAACGTGGGTGACTTTTTACCCTATACTTTACGGCAAATTTTCAATATATTGCGCTGTTAGGTTTTAGAACGCGCTATTGAAATTAATCAAAAGTATGAAGTTATGATACGCTCGCACTACTTAGAGATTTTGGAATACAGTATTTTTCTTGGAAAATAACATTGATCCAATTATTAAATTGACTTGGCTTAGGCACAACGGATACTGATATATAGCTCTGCGATTTGGTCAATAAAAATTGTTTCTTTTGCGTAACTTGGCTTTGGAAAAACTAATTTTGATATAGTTTTATAGCCTTGCGATTTGACGAATGAAAATTTTTTTCTTCTTATTTGGCTTAGGAAATACGGATTTTGATATTGCTCTATGATTTCGTCAATAAAAATTGTTTTCTTTGTAACTTGGCTTAGGAAATACGGGTTCTGATATATGTATAGCTCTGCAATTTGGTCAATAAAAATTGTTTTTTTTTTGCGTAAGTTGGCTTTGGAAAAACGGATTTTGATATAGTTTTGCGATTTGGTAAACGAAAATTGTTTTCTTCCTATTTGGCTTGGGAAATACGGATTTTGATATAGCTCTACTATTTGGTCAATAAAAAATGTTTTCTTTGTAACTTGGCTTAGGCAATACGGATTCTGATATAAAGCTCTGCGATTTGGTCAATAAAAATTGTTTTTTTTTGTAACAACTTTGTATTTTTGTTTTATTTATTTTATGTATATAACAGTTAACCACGTGATAAAATCAAATACACGCGGACAAAGTCGCGGGCAACAGCTAGTGTTTACATAAATTAAAAACTATTTATTGGTAAGTCATTATTTAACGTAGATGTATGTAGCAAATGTAATTAAAATTTCACCACAAAATGCACTGTTATTACTATCAGCTGATACTCACGTCGCCATTATAAAAAAAAACAGTAATGCCAAAAACAAAATGTGTTGCCAGTGTTAAAACTTAAAGTAATAGAGAGTTACCATTAATTATTTTTTTTTAAATTTGATAAACATTTATTTTTTTCATTTATGGAGACATAAGTAGAATTACCCTTGTGATTTATTGAAAAAACTAGGTTGACATATTTATATTATGCTATCCTGCTTTCCATCTTTATGGAAACTTCTTTCATGAATGCAGCTCTTTAAACATTTAATTTTAAACTGTTTTACTTCAGGATCCCCCTGACTGGCAAGAGATCCTGTCGCACTTCCGCGGTTCTGAGCTGCAGAACTACTTCACCAAGATCCTGGAGGATGACCTAAAAGCCCTGATCAAGCCACAATATGGACCAAATTCCAAAAGCTGTGAAAGGAACAGTCGGGCAGCTACTAGATAAAAAAGACGACAGGAAAAATCAGAAGCAAATATGTGACATGCTTGGTGAGTTTATATTCCATGACAGTGAAAAATTTGTTGAAGAGCAATGATGATTCTCATAAGAATAAATTGAGTAGAATCACATTTATTGAAAAGCTACAGGGTATCAAAAAATAAAGCTAAATTCATATCAATACTGACTACATACTGAATACCTTAAACAATCATTGTCCATATTATAAACTAAGCATCTACTCATCTGATGAAGTTGGACTCTTCATACAAATTTGACCAAACAGCTAATCTATTACCACAGTGTAAGGATCCATACAAACAGTGGTCTATCACCTTTGATAATTGCGTCAAAGCCGCCATCACTGGTCACCGTACTTGTAATCTATACCTGCAACAGAGTGAACTATCCCGTTGCACTGAACAAACGATTAGTATGGACTAGGGGGATGTACCCGCCCCCTGGCCCCCTCACGATTGCCCTGCCTAGACGTCTCCGTTGGATGACTGTATGGATACTTAGACTGTGCTATTACTATGATAATTCAATTTTTTTTCGTTCTAATTGTATAGGATTACTGACTTCAGAATATGGTCAAAGATCTTAATTTCACTTCGTGTTGTTTTTTAGTGCAGATCTGTTACATATCCGCGACCACGAGATAGCGGCGCTCTCTGGCGGGGAGCTGCAGCGTTTTGCTTGCGCAATGGTGTGCATCCAAGATGGAGATATATTCATGTTCGACGAGCCTTCGTCCTACTTGGACGTGAAGCAGCGTCTGAACGCTGCCCGCACGATACGCTCGCTCATACACCCTGATAAGTATGTTGAACATCTGCTACATACCACTTACATGACGCATCGAGTTACACCAAAGCGGAGAGGAATGGACGTAAACAAGCAATAAGATTTCGTTATTTACTATTCGTCTCTCCACTTGGCTTCAGTGGACACAATTGAAGTGGAGAGCAGTGGAGATGTCTTAAATTAATATGGCGTGATCAAAGCGGAGATATGAGCAGTGTTACAAGAAAGCGTTGGCGCACAGCGGAAAATGTACGATGAAAGCAGTGATGTGAGCAGTGTCGCATTAAGGCGGCGGCGCACAGCGGTGAATGAAGATGTGAGCCGTGTTCGGTGAATGGCAAGGGCGCTACTAGTCCTATACTATCGAGTAAGCCCGCCTATCTCCGCTCTACCTTACGCGCATCTCTGCTCCGCTCTAGTTAGCACTCATGTCTACTCAGCTTTGGAGGATATACTAAAGCTACGCTGTTCCTCTATTCCCCCATCTCAGCTTTAGTGCATTACGGCCCTAACAACACACAGAGGTGGTTGAACAGAAGGTCTGCGAAACTTAAAACCGATCACCCGTTCTTGTCTTGTGCGCGGCTTAGAGAACGATACACGATCTGTAAACTTATGTGCGGCCTGTTTCGACTATGCAAAGACCTTCTGTAGCTTTCTCCTTTGTGGCCTGCCACCCGTGACTTTTTCCACATACATAAACTCGAAAACGATTAATTTGTTACCTAGTTACCTCCATACATGGTTGTAGCGAAATCGTGATTGATAAACAACGACGACGACAACGACTTTGAATATCAAAGCTGTGTATTTAAGTTATGTTCAACTATTTTATCTTTAATGAAAACAAGCAATTGTTATAACACCTAAATTAGGACCTACATCGAAAGTGGGTGCCGCTGGTTGAATTAAATAGCCAAGGCCTTAGATAAATTACACTGGATATCGAGCCGACATGTAACACTTTAGATAGCATTAGTTTCATAGCAATTAGTTAGTTCACAAACTATAATCTAAGTGTAAATAAAGTTGGATTAGTTGACAATCAGAATGAGTTATGCGAAAGAGATGAACAATAATTAGTTCCATCCTGTTTTGTCTTAAAGTGAGTCATTTAAATTATCTAAGCCTAAGGCCAATTACGTACCGGTTTATATACCCGTTATTGAATTTATTTCTATGTTTTTGTGCAGATTCATCATCGTGTTCGAGCACCACTTGTCGGTACTCGACTACCTCTCCGACTTCATATGTTGCCTCTACCGAGTTCCAGGAGCTTATGGTGTTGTCACCATGCCCTTCTCTGTACGGGAAGGTAAGTTTAGATAGAGATATTTAGATAAAACATTTGGTAAAATTAAGATTTTATTTCGATTAGGAATTAGTGGACGGTGTAAAAAGCTAATATGGATCGAAAACCGCAAATGGAATTACAGGATAGCCGTTTGGTACACATGTATACAGCGTTATGAGGTCATAAATTGTTTGTATGGGATTAGATATACTTTTCAGAATCCTATTGTATGGGGTATCATATGAAAGGGCTTTAAAGAACCGGTTCTAAAAATATACTAAACCATTACCTTTCAGCCACTTTTCTATAAATCCATAAAGTATTATCATAACCATACCTAGTTTGTACTCCTCCAAATTGGAAACGGCTGAGTATTTTTTTGTATAACAGCGAGATAGCGGCTAAATGTCTCGTAATATCCTCTAACTAACGTCAAAAAAGTAATTCCAAAAATATTAACATTTACTTTTAGTATTCCAGGTCACATTACAAAAAACTTTACTTTTATTTAAATTATTATAAAGTTGAACAGTTGTTTGAGCTTCAATATTTTTCGAAACTTATCGACTTATGTTGTGCTGTTATTGTGTTTTATCATCATATCAGCCGAAGGAAGACATAGGCCTCCCCCAAGGATTTCCACGACGACCAGTTCTGTACTGCTCGCATCCAGCGACTTCCCGTGACCTTCACCAGGTAATCGGTCCATCGAGTAGGAGGCCTGCCTATGCTACATTTTGCGGTGCGCGGTCGCCACTTTAGAACTTTATTGCCCCAACGACCATCTGTTCTACGAGCTATGTGTCCCGCCCACTGCCACTTAAGTTTAGCAATTCTGAGATTTTTATAGGTTACTTCGGTTGTCCTACGGATCTCCTCGTTTCTGATTCGATCACGCAGAGAAACTCTTAGCATATCACACTCCATTGCCCATTTGGGTGACCTTGAACCTTCTTACGAGGCCCATAGTAAGCAACCATGTCCCAGTTCCGTATGTCATCACTGGCAACACACTCTGGTCGAACACCTTCGTCTTAAGACACTGCGGTATTTGAATATATTGCGATACTTCCCGAACGCTACCCAGCCGAGTTGGATTCGACTGTTGATCTCTTTCTCGAAGTTGGACCTACCTAACTGGACTGTTTGTCCCCGGTACACATATTCGGCAACAACTTCCGAGTGTAGAGCCTCCAACCTTCAGAGGAGTAGGTGCGACTCATCCGTTTGACATAATTTTCGTCTTGTCCATGTTCATTCTAAGACCTACTTGTTGAGATACTCTACTGAGGCCTTCGAGCATTGTGCCTAAGTCGTCCATAGTCTTAGCCATATCGTCAGCGAATCGAAGGTGGGTAATGTACTTGCCGTTTATATTGATGCCGAGTTCACCCCAGTCCAAAAGCTTAAAAACATCTTCCAGGGCGGCGGTGAAAAATTTCGGAGATATGACGTCTCCCTGTCCCACCCTTCGCTGCAGCTGGATAGGTTCCGAGTTTTGATCCTGGAGGCGAACCGACAGGGTGGCGTTTTCATACAAACACTTCAGTACCTCGATATATTGATAGTCAATTTGATTTATTTGAAAGGCTTTCTCATAATCCATGAACGCTAAGCATAGTGGCTGATTGTAGTCTTCGGTCTTCTGTATAATCTGCCGCACGCAGCGTATGTATGTGGTCTATGGTACTAAAACCTTTTCGGAAACCGGCTTGTTCTTTGATTGTAACACAACCCAAGTATCGACCGAATCAAAGGCTTTCTCATAGTCCACGAACGCTAAGCATAGTGGCTGATTGTAGTCTTCAGTCTTCTGTATAATCTGCCGCACGCAGCGTATGTATGTGGTCTATGGTACTAAAACCTTTTCGTAAACCGGCTTGTTCTTTGATTGTAACAACCCAAGTATCGACCGAATCAAAGGCTTTCTCATAGTCCACGAACGCTAAGCATAGTGGCTGATTGTAGATACTGCGAGACTAGTGTATTTTAGTTACTTCCATAGTATAATGTCTTATGGGATATTACTGTTGGGGCATGCGGCTGATATAGAAACTATTTTCATCCTGCAGAAAAGAGCTATCCGCGCAATCTATCAGATGCGATCACGTGAGTCGTTACAGATTAAGTTCAAAGAAATCATTTTTTTAACTGTTGATAGTCCTCTCTGGAGGGGCCGAACTTGGTATATTTCGCAAATACTTTTAGGAATTTAGAAAAGTGGCTGAAACGTTATGGTGTCGTATATACAGTGTAATCTCACTAATCTGTTAAAAACCGGAGGGTGTCGGATTATTGGAATGTTCGGATTACTGGATTATACTGAAAAAGTCATAGGTAATGAATAAAATAAAGCATTTCATAGAGGGAATAAATGTATGTAATGTATTAAATTAACATGTAGGTACATATGTAATTAACTAGTTTTAAAATAATCCTCAATTGAGGTCAGCTTTTGTGCAACTTGTAGTCATTGCTTAAAAACCTTTTCTCGCATGATGAGAGAGGGTGCCGGATTATTGGACGGGCCGATCTATCGAAGTGCCGGATTAGTGAGATTATACTGTATTTGGAACCGGCTTATGAAGCTTTTTCATTTGTCACCCCACAAGATCAGAAATGATATATAAAAAACATACAAACAATGGATGATAAATCCCCAATACCTTGTGTACCAAATGGCTATCAAGTACATCAATTTGCGTTTTTTTGTGTACATAGACCAACCAATAAATAATGTATTATGTCATGGCCTAGTTGTTCGAATTGCTGATGCCCGGGTATATCATAGAGGGGGGTAAGGGGTCCAAAGCATCTTTAGAGACCCAAGCCAACCTCACCTGCCCGTGGTGCACCCTGCCGAACAACAAACGAGACTCATTTCTTTAGGTAGTGGGCTTCGGCCGCGGCTTGTCACCACCCTCTAGGTAAAGTCTTGCCGCCAAGCGTACACGAACGTGTTCCGGTACGATGCCTAGGGATGTCATTTGGGAAGGCATGTCATCTGTGTAGTTGCGCTGAATCAGTATGCCGTTCCGGTGTTGAGTGTCGCTGCACTTGGCGGCTAGTCTTGGAGGGCAGAGGGATCCAAAGCACGGTGCACCGCTGGCCGACCGCAGGTAGTTGGGGGCCTAAATAGTAGGTTAGCTACCTATGAAAGGCTTCCCCGCCACCTCACGAAAAATCTCGGAACGCTCCATTGTGCCAATTGGCGATTGGACGGGAGGCCCCGATGGCCATCTCCGGGGGGGTTCGGGCGTCATCACGGTCTCCAGACTAGGCTATTCTCCAGTGCAGCGATTCTTTGTTCACCCTTGGATTCTGATCAGCGCCTCGTCAACTGCCGCCTTGAGACTCATTGGCAGCAATCTCCAAAGCCTTGATCATCGCCTTAAAGTCGCCTGTCTTTCGGTATTCTATCAAATTCATTTCGAAGAGTGTGCTCACGAACTGCACGACCTCATTTTCCCAGCTCCATTCAACCCTCGGTCAATGAGACGCAGGGAGAGGTTCCACCCCTATGTTGCTGACATTCAGCCTATACGCTATAAGAAGCGTTACGCTTCCTCATTTATTATGCGGACAGCGACGAAGTATAACTCCTTGCCTGCGTTTGTGTTTCTCGACTCCTACAATTTGTGGATCTGCAAGGCGAGAGTCAATAGGCATTATTTGAGTTTGCATTTACCATCCTCGACCACATCGTCACTCACTATCAGGTGAGTTGTAGTCAAACGCACTCAAATTTACAATAAAAAAGGGGGCTATGAAAAAATAAAGTTAAGTTTGGTTAGGTGTCTGGTGTTACCGTAGAAAGGAGTCCCGCGAAGCTGGGCTCCTTCGAACTTATTTTTTTCGTAGTTCCGCGGTGAAAATGCCCGAGCATTTCACGATCTGGCCAATTCTGATAGCCACGATATTTACATAATTGACGTCTTTGTAGGTATCAACATCTTCCTTGATGACTTTGTGCCTACCGAAAACATGAGATTCAGGACATAATCTCTAGTCTTCAAGGTGGCCGAGTCTGCTAATGAAGAAGAGGTAGGTCATTGTGTAATTATAACTTAAATAAAGTTATTGAAGTTTTATATGTTGTTGTTTCAATACAAATATTGAATGCAGGTCAAAAGGATGAATCACTATGAGTACCCCGAGATGACGAAAAAAAATGGGAGACTTCAGCCTTCGCGTGGCGCAAGGGGAGTTCTCCGACTCCGAGATCTTGGTGCTGCTAGGCGAGAATGGAACTGGCAAAACCACATTCATCCGTATGTTAGCAGGCAACTTGGAACCCGATGAAGGTAAGAATTGGTGTCATTAATCTACTTAGGACCGCAAAGCGCGCCGTATCCGCGCAGCCTCTATCTCAACCCTTGCTTGAAATTGCTCCGCCGAGCATAAAAACTGACAAGTGCGAGACAGGTTCGCGCACCGAGGGTTCCGTACCATCACACAATATTATCTTTGTTATTAGTATTTCACCAATTTTCTTTTTCTTTCATTCAGTTCTGATTCATATGAAAGACCTAATAGTTATTTATGCCACTGCCAAGTAATGAGAGCCATTGTAACATGAGTGCTAGTTTACCTATTAGCACAATAGACAGCACAAGTGTTACAATGGCTAATTGCGTGCAGTGGCATAGAATACTTTTTCTATGACCATGAAATAAATAAAAATACATTTAAATTTTGTCATAATCTTATATTTAATTTTTGAATCCAAAGCCATAAAAATAAATCTTATATTGAATTTCTGAAGCCAAAGCTGTAAAATATTTAAAAAGTTTCATTGTAGTACAGTTGTCTCGTTTTGAAATGAGCATAACATTTTTGAAGTCACAGCCATAAAAATATTTAAAAAGTTTCAATGTCGTAGTTATCTCGTTTTGAAAGGATCATTGTAAAACGACTTGTAGGAATGAATACTTTTGTGATATGATTTGAGGTTATGTATTATGCAAATTACCAAATGGGAGTAAAAATAAATGTTTTCGTTTCACTCATATCGGGATTTTAAGCGCCAATACGACTCACAGTTGGCCGGTTTTTATCATTTAATCACGCCATGTTTGATTGAATTCCCATTTCTACGATATATAAAAAAACCTGTTGCAAAAGAACCCCTTTAATTTTTACTTACGAGCGACCGAGTGGAGGGGAGTTAAGAAAGTATTGTCGTCGTATATATATATCCTTCGACTGTGTATCCCATTTACTTGGGGTCAGCCTTCCTTGTCCTTTTTTTCCACCGGCACGGTTTTGTGTAGTGCTGGCGTCTAGTTTTCTACTTTCAGGTCTTTCTCTACCGTCGTCAGCCAAGTGGAGGGCGGTCTTCTGCGTCCGCGTTTCGTCACTGGCAGGTTTAGGGCAAGCTTGACCACGTGGTCTTCCGGGCGTCTTTGCACGTGTCCATACCATCTAAGACGTTTTTCCCTAACTGTATTGGCTATTGGGGCGACTTTAAAGCTTCCTCTGATGTAGTCATTTCGGATTTTATCCAGCAATGTCACACCCGCCGACCAACGCAACATGCGCATTTCTGTTGTGTGAAGTTTGTTGAGATGTTGTTTAGTGACTGCCCAACATTCAGAACCGTACAAGATTGCGGGTCTTATTGCAGTTTTGTACATCTTGCCCTTCACTTTGAGTGGCATTTTTTTGTCGCATATCACGCCAGTTAGCTGCCTCCACTTAAGCCAGCCTGTTGTTGTTCTACATTGTTGGGCTACATCATTATCGATCCTCCCATCATTACTGATCACGGACCCCAAATATTTAAATTGGTTAACTGTGGGTATCTGTGCAGCACCTATGGAAACCTTGATGTTATCGGGGTTTGTGTTGTCATCAAACACGCAGGACATATGCTCTGTTTTTTTCTCTACTTATCTTCAGGCCATTGTCTTCAAGCGCCTGTATCCAGGAATTAAAGTTCAACTGGAGATCATCTATATCTTTGGCTATAAGAGCAACATCATCCGCGTATAACATGTTCCAGGGTAACGGCCGCTGGCAGTTTTTAGTTAGGTGGTCCATTGTGGTGTTAAACAGCAATGGGCTTAGTGTGGAATCTTGATGGACTCCGACTACAATTTCGAATCTATCACTTTTTCCTGCTGGGCAAAGGGCCTGAATAGTTATGCCCTTGTACATGTCTTGAATGAGGGTGACGTAATATTCAGGAACGAGTTGCTCTCTGAGTGATTCCCATATGAGATTTCGAGGGACATGATCAAAGGCCTTCTCCAAGTCAATGAACACCATATGCAAGTTTTCCTTATTGGCTTTTGTCTTCTCAAGCAGTATTCTGATAGTTTTAATTGCGTCTGAAGTGCTCTTTTCAGCTACAATGCCATTTTGATTTGGCGTCAATGAGATGATGTGTTTTAACCTATTGTTGATAACGCGCTCCCATATTTTCAGGGTGTGTGACATTAATTTAATAGCCCTGTAGTTACTGCATTCTCTAACATCTCCTTTTCCCTTGTAGAATGGTATTAGGAAACTGTTTCGCCACAGGTCCGGCAACGGATATCCCTGAATCAGCTTGTTGAACAGTTCTTTTAGCCAGATAGCTCCCTCCTCCCCTAAGTGTTTCCAGACTTCAACTGGTATTTCGTCTGGACCAGTGGATTTGTTGTTTTTCAATTGTTTTTTGTTTGTATTGTCGTCGTGAAAAATGTTATTTAAAATGTGTTTATCAGAAAAATATGAATATCGTAAATGTCCGTCCATCCGCCACGCTTTGCCTAGCGGGGATGATGGATGACTGCTAGTCATTTGAGTTACTTGTAGTCATCTGTCAAAAACGACTTTGTTCTAAAAATTTTAGAAATACCTAGATGTGACGTCAGTTTTATAGCGTCGTTTACGTACAAATTTTAATATTTTGAAAAATTAATAATTGAAAACTTAAAATAAAACGATTTAAGGTTTTTTAAAATTTCAGTACGAGGAAAAATTTTGTGTTAAGTAGTTTATAATTTTGTTTGTTTATTGGTTTGTGGAAGGGCATTTTCTAAGTCCGCCTAGCTAGCTACCACCGTCTTATCTAAGTCTTGCCGCCAAAACTTTAATGCTAGCAACATTATTGTCATTAGTAAAAGGAAAGAATAGTATAGAATAGAATATAAGAAAAGAATAAAATAGTAGTTGTCTTCATACAATGGTACATCGCGCGGTTAGTATGTGTGCGCGCCATTATGTCATTCTTCACATGACATAAGACCATAGACCATTCCTATATATTGTAGTGTGCGTGCGTATGGTGCGTGCCTACTGGGGCGCGCACACATACAAACACCGCGCGATGTACCATTGTATAAAGACAACCTACTATTCTTTCCTTTTACTATGTTATTGTATACCGGCATGAAGATCAGATATCCAGTTCCCCATTGCGTCGGGAAATATAGGTAAGTCCGCTTCCATTTTCGGCATCATCGTCCCTCAGGGAAGATGATGCCAAGGGCTTACCAATTGTTAATAAAAAGAATGTTTTTGAGCAATCATCTTCTCAAACGGCCAATACCACGATCAGTGGCCGAACCAACAACTAGATTTTTAGCTTTTAAACTTTAGTTTAACTTGATAATTACGGCCACTGGCCTTGATAGTGGCCGAGTTGTTTGGGAGAGTGTTATGACTAAGAGTTTGATGATAATTTGTCAAAGGTTTTAGGGTAGCAGCCATATAACAAAAACTAAGAAATTCAATAGCCTCAAAAATGACGCACCGATTTTTATGAAACTTGTAAGTAGTAATAATTAATGCACTATCAAGATACAGATTTAGTTAAAATTCGTTTAAGGTACGCCCCCATAAAACGACCAATTTTTGTTTGCGATTTTCTTTATGAATCAATCTACTTCTAACTGTTGTTTGCTTACCTTAAGCTGTAAATAAAATAAATTTACTGCTAGTTTAGGTAGTTTTGACATGTCGTAGACTGTACGTTCTCGAGAAAAAGTATGTAAAGTGCCGTTGTACAATAATTTATTTACTATGTTATTTTTATTATTTTTTAATAAATCCGCCATAGTAACATACCAACTTTGTGAAAAATTTTAATGTCTACCTATTAAGCATAGTTAAAAAGATTTGCTTCAGGGAAATCCGAAATCTGATTTTACAATTCAAAAGATACTAACACATACTCGTACTTACCTACTTTATGAAAATTTCAACTGGCTCCGAAATCTGCTGTTACGTTTCAAAAGATACTAACACATACTCGTCCTTACCTACTTTATGAAAATTTCAACTGGCTCCGAAATCTGCTGTTACGTTTCAAAAGATACTAACAGATACCTACTTTATGAAGATTTCAAATGACTACCCATTACGCACAGTTGAAAAGATTTGCTGTAGAGAAAGTAGAAGTCTGCTATTACTTAGGTCAGACAGACGGACGGACAGCGTAAGCTTAGTAATAGTCTCGTTAACAACTTTTGGTACGGATCCTTAAAATAAAGTTGTTACTTCAAGTTCTCTCATTTTTGTCTAGGTTTCTGTGATATTTGTCTTACCCTCAGCAAAGTATTTAAATTAGTACTAACATACAGTATGGGCACTCCCTGCCGCTCTCTTGATGCGACCTCACCCCCTCGTCACCCAGATTGGTTACAGTTTGGTTGTCGAACATATAGGATTTCGCCGCCATTTTGTTTGTTCCGTCATTCCTTTTTTTTATTTGTCATTTCTGGCCCGTTGTATGAAGTGTCCATGGTGTGCCCTCACCTCAGGTCTTACCATTATGTATGAATTGTTTGATTCATCAAGTCACTGCCACTGGCTAAATGAATCATTTGTGAACCACAGACTTCTTTATAAATTGTGAACTTTCAATCGATGTTACCGTTACCAAAGATGACCTATTAAAACGAAAACGAATAAGAATTGTAAAATCGATTCCATTATCGTATATTCGATATATCGCCTAATGTCGTTTAGCAACAACACCAGTCAAAATACTTAAAATGGTTTTTTTGCGGGATTTGTTGTGGACGCCTTTGTATTTTTATTTTATTATTTTGCATTGTTCTGCAAGAATTTTGCTTCTAGAAATGTTGCGTTTCGGAGAAAAGCGTCTGGTGCACGATGCAATATTATGGAGAACAATAAAATAAATGAAGGTGGACGTGAGACCCGACTTGCACTAGGTTCAGTTTTGTAGACGCCGTACTGCAACCTTGTGTTCCACCGCAGTATGGAGCTGCAGCAAATGCCGTCAAGAACTCTAGAGATTTCTAACGCACCGGCACTAGCATTGCAAATCAAAAAATAATTTTCGAAAAACCTAGACTTTTAAGTTCAAGCTTTTAATATTGCATTGCCACGCGATATACATAAATGCATGCAAAATTTCAGCTTAATCGGAAACCGGGAAGTGGGTTAAATTTAACTTGAAAGATTCCACCTGAACAAACATACATACATTGCAAGATAAATAAAAGCTGTAAGAAATGAAGACGGTCGAGGGATTATACCCTGAGCCGTTAAAAAAATTCAATTTGCTAAACGCGAATTGCCACGCGATATACATATGCATGCAAAATTTCAGCTTAATCGGAAACCGGGAAGTGGGTTAAATTTAACTTGAAAGATTCCACCCGAACAAACGTACATACATTGCAAGATAAATAAAAGCTGTAAGAAATGAAGACGGTCGAGGGATTATACCCAGAGCCGTTAAAAAAATTCAATTTGCTAAACGTAGTGAAGACATCCTCTTTGGACATCCTTTTTGACTTGCCAAACGGAAAACGAAACATCACACACATCACAAGAGATTTCTCAATTTGTTTATTATAATTCACATTATATCTACATTTTAAATCGTTTATCAGTATTGATTAATTTATTTTACTAATAATAGGTTACATAATTTTATGTTTTGATCTCATCTTTTGATGTCTAGGTTATAAATTATTGGTGAATGCAAATGCATTGAGTGCAGGAGCCAGCTATGGCCAGGACTGAACTTTTCGATTTGTTTTTCGATCCTGTTTTTCAAAAATGCTTGCGCCACGCGGAGACGTCGCTGGCACCAGAAGGTATTGTATTGTAAACTGAACTCATCGTTTCAGGGTCACTTTTGCACTGCCTTGTAGTCCAATCAATACATAATACCTACAAGGTTTTTACGTTGTTGTGAAATTTTAAGCAAGTACTTAAGCGCACACCAAATAAATCATAGTTGAAATATTACTGGAAAGGAATTCTCGCATAAATTTAGATCAAACCATTAATTAACTTTACTGTTCTAACATTTGTTAGATGCTAAATCATGGTTTTTTATTTTTTCTTACTCCATGTGCTCTACACATCCATTATTGGAGGCACATTCCCGTTGTGTGCTGGAAATCAAAGATAATATATGTAGGTTACTAATAAGTGTAATTGGAGTTCTCCAGATTCACACTGGCATAAGAAAAGTAGCAAAAAGAATATTTTTTACACTTCGATGTAAATGTCAAAATAACTAGACAGCTGTGAAATACAATTAATTACCTATTAACTCCCTGTAACAGATCACAATATACATAGTTCTTGATTGAAATGTAATATAAAAATTATGATTACTGCATTGTATGGTCTGATGATTATGAGTTAGGAGGACATAAGTAACATACATAGCTCTTAGAATCAACAAACTTAAGGGGCAGTAAAGTTCTTGAGTGGGGACAGTGCAATGGAAGACAGCATAGGCAGGCCTCCCACTTGGTAGGCTGACTACCTGGTGAAAGTTGTGAGAAGCCTGTGGAAGTAGGCAGCGCAGGACTGGTCATTGTGAGTCCTTGGGGGAGGCCTTTGTCCATTAGTGGATGTTCTGCTAATAAGATGATGATAATGTTTTGAAGAAGCAGGCAATAAATAAATTTTAGGGTAAGTACTAAGAAGAAGAATAGGTAATAACATTTGGAAGGTGCCTAACTGCTGCCTTTTATCCTCAGGTTCAGGCACGTTGCCACAACTGCACATTAGTTATAAGCCGCAGAAAATATCGCCCAAATCACAAGGGCTTGTCCGCAGTTTGCTGCATGATAAGATTAGAGATGCCTATGTGCATCCACAGGTAAGCAGTTTGTCAATTAAACTTTGCCCTGTGTATCCCCCCCTAGTCTCTACTTTGTAACATTTAATGCACTGGAAAACGTAGAGCAGGTCTCCCACGCAGTGGACCGACAACCTGGTGAAGATCACGGGAAGTCGATGGATGCGAGCAGCGCAGGACCGGTCATCATGGAAATCCTTGGGGCAGGCCTTTGTCCAGCAGTAGACGTTTTTCAGCTGATATGATGATGATGTAGTAAGCTTTATTTCATGTGATATGGATAACTGTTTGTTTGTGAGTTTCACTACATGATCAAATCTGAAGCAAAGAGATCCGTATGAGAATCAAAGTAACACAGATAGCCATTGGCGTAGTAAAGTTCTTGAGTGGCGACCGCACACCGCAAGATGTAGGTAGCCAGGCCTCCCACTCGGTGGACCGACGACCTGGCGAGGGTCGCGGGAAGCCGCTGGATGAGGGCAGTGCATACCGTTATACTACATGTATAGAAAAAAATCTGAAAACTATATGTGTATAATTAAATCATAAAAAAACCTAACCACTCCAGGAGTGTCGACAAAAGTGTAAACTTTTTACAGTTTTATAAGTTTTGACCCTACGAGTGTTCCTGGTGAACAGCTTTGTTGACAAAGTTTTGACCTTGCAAGTTTTCCTGGTACGGTGTCTGTTACGGTAACGGTAACAGTGTCGCGAGTTCAAAGGCTTTTCCCATCTCAAAAAATGTCCAATGCGCCTAAAGAAGTTTGCACTTCCAAAAATATAGTGTTAATTACATAATCAATTATACAAGTAACGACGGTCCAAATTTTGAATTGAGTTAACCATGTCTTGTGGGGTATCGTATGAAAGGGCTTCATTGGCACACAATTAAACAGATTTTAAATTATTTTTATGATGTAAAGTTTTCGATTTATGACCAAGAATGAAAAAAAATCTTCCCTTTTTGATATGTATAGGTAGGTACCTAATAATTTTGGTGTATGTAGTACTTAACACTTTGCGCTGTTATGATTTATAATATGTATCTACACATTTATACGGAACCCTCGGTGGGCGAGTCCAACTCGCACATGTCCGGTTTTTTTTAATTATAAATCCTCTAGTGTGTGCACAAGAATTTCATTGTAAACAGTTTTTCAGTTTTAGAGAGACTAACGAACAGCAATTCATTTTAACTTTCGAGCGACGAAAACGGCCGGAGGGGAATTGTGATGGCTGAAAAAATCAAGTTGAGATTTGGATAATTGTCTTACTAATAGAGTCTAATTAACGATTTTGATGAAACTCGGTATGTTACTCTATAAATATACACGTCCTACAGCACGCGGTAGTTTTTTATTTCAAAAAACGGAATAAGGTACTTCCCATACAATTGTTGTTTACTTTTTCTCAAAAATGGCTTCAACGGTTTTAATAAAACTTTATGAATAACTAGAACTTACTAAGGCCTTCTGCACTGAGTAGTAGATTATTCCAGAAAAAATCTTAGTAAGGTTCCTCCCATACAAACCCAATTTATATGTAATTTTTATTTCAAGTATGTATCCAACTTTATTCTTTGCTACTAAGTTAAGTAAGTGTAATGTTTATTATTGATTTGTGTATGCCCAGTTTCTCCAGATGGTGAAGGCTTTGTGAGAACGTATGTACAGCGTGGCTGTACAATTTAAATTAAAATTTCCCCAGTCTTCATTTTTTAAGGTTGCCACTATAGTAAAAATCACTTATTATTTTTTTACTAAAAAATAGCTCAAACAATTCTGATGAAACTTGGTACATTATTATTAGGAATTCACCCGATACCCATATATCGGCGATATTTTGGGTTTGCCGATATATCGGCATTAGCGATATTTTTATTGCTGGTACACACGCAAAAAGCGTCGGTGGCTCAACCGGTAACGACTCGGTCCATCTAACCAGAGGTACCGGGTTCAAATCTGGACGGCCAATGTACCAATGAGTTTTTCAAAAACTTACGTACATATACTTACCGATTGCTTTAGCGGTGAAGGAAAAACATCGTGAGGAAACCTGCATACACCTGCGAAGAAACTCGAAGGTTGTGTGTGAAGTCGACCAACCCGCACTGGGCCCGCGTGGTCGACTAAGGCCTAATCGCCCTGATTCAGGGTAGGCTCGAGCCCCTCGGTGGGGACGTTTATGAGCTGTTATAATAAATTATAATAACACACGCTTTAAAAAAAGTAGTGTAAACGCTCCTGTTGTTTCGTCTATTCCCTTGTATACGAGGCAAGGACTGTAGTTTCTGTTGGCTTTTGTTTTGTCTTTTTCCATGCTTAAAATACAAAATTACTTATCGAAATTAATTAGTTTACGTATAAGATTTTATATAACTAGGCGATTGAATAAAAAAAATAGCAAAATAATTTCAATTTCAAAACACAAAAGTGCTATAAGGAATAATTTTGAAATTTGGACATTTGATAATTCCCAAGCAATATGTATGTATTGTAAAGAAAATGTGTCCCGTGGCACCAATTAAAAATTTAAACACCATCAAACTTGTGGATTCAGTTGAAGCAGGTACTGTCCAGAAAATAAAATTCCACCCAAGTGAATTGGACACCGCTTTAGCGTCGAAAATAACTATCTACAAAATAAAATTCACTAAACGTATCATTATCGCCGATATTTTTATAAGAGCATTGGTATCAGTATCGTATCGGCAAAAAGGCGTACCGATGCGTCCCTAGTTATTATAACTTAATATGGACTACAGCATGCGGTAGTTCGTTATCGTCGAAAAATTGGAATAGGGTACCTCTATACAAATTCAGCTAGTTTGTTACCTTTTCTCAAAAATAACGATTTTGATAAAACTCTGTACATTACTATAACTTTACATGTCGGACAGCACGCGGTAGTTCGTTATTCCAAAAAAAATCGGAATGAGGTACTTCCCATCCCATACAAATCCAGGTTGTTTTCTTACTTTTTTATCAAAAATTCCTCCAAAGATTTTATTGAAACTTTAAATAACTTTGACTTAATAAAGCCTACTGCACTGTACTTCCAGAAAAATCTGAGTTAGGTACCTCCCATGCAAACCCAAATTATTTGTATTATTTCAAATCTGCATACCTAACTTTATTCTTTGCATTTTTTTATTCTCTGCTGTGTAATGTTTATTGTTGATTTGTTTATGCCCGACTAGGACAGACAGTGTGTCTGTACGTTTTAATATACATAAGAAGATATCTTTAAATATCACTCAATGAGGGGGTGAAAGCGAGGGTTGCAGTTTTTATGACTCTGCACAGGCTAAACACCTGGGTCTAGAAACTTGAAAATTTGCATCAGGGATACTTATGTAACCAGACAACCATTAAGGAAGGGTTTTCCAACATCATCCCCTAAGGGGCCTAACTGGGGGTTGAAGTTTGTATGAGAACGTCGGATTTTCTGCGTGTATCAACTTGAAACTTTGCTCAAACACTCTTTAAAACGAATTAAAAAAATATGTGTATACAACTTTTTTTAAATGTCACCCCATAAGGACAGCTAGGATTGAAGTTTGAATAGCAATGCTCAGACTAAACTCCTGGGCCTAGAAACCTGAAATTTTGCATGAAGGTTCCTTATTATGCAACACAGACATTTACTTAGAAAGGGTTTTACAAATCATCCCCTAAGGTTGTTAAAGTGGGGGTTGAATTTGTTATGAGAAAAACTAATTTTCTGCATCTACAATTTTAAAATTTTGCATAACGCATTTAATGTAACGCAGACATCCCCACTAAGGAAAGGTTTTACATAATCCCCCTAAGGGGGTAAAAGTCGGGGTTGTAGTTTGTTGAACAGTAATTTTCTGAGTCTAGAAACTTGAAACTCACCACAAATAATCTTTCAAACAAATAATGAAATGAACTCAACTTCCTAGAGAGCCTCCTCTGAATCTAGTCCCCGTCTAACCTACTCCCCTGACACTTCTCTAAACTCCACGGATATCCCCCTTCACCTACCGTTACACCCACTTTCCCTCCAAGTGAAGCCAGAGCGGGGTTGGAAACGGGAGCGGAAGCAGAAGCGGAAGATAAAGCGAGAGCGACTGCAGGAGCTGGATCGTCAGCGGAGTGGGATCAGAAGTAGTAGTGAGTGGAAGCAGAAGCGAAAGCGAGAGCGGATAAGGGTCAGAAGCAGGAGTGGAAGCAGAAACAGAAGTCTGAGCGAAGTGAGTTAGAAGCAGAAATGAAAGCGGGCACGTAGTGGGGTCGGTAGCAGGAGTGAGAGGAGTAAAAACAAGGTGTAGGTGTTCTAGAGGCCTATACAGGATTCTAGCTTGGGGTGCGTAGCTGAAAAGTAAACTAATTGGTATTATTTCTTTAGATGTAAATATCAATTTATGGCTTTGCTGGCTCGCTGATTATATTTCTGTTTGGTTTAGCAGCCGTTCTGCTCAAGGATGAAGAGGATCTGAAGGACCTCCCTGGACTTCTCTCTAGCCCAAAAGCTAATCGAATAATAAATCTAGAAAAATCCTTATAGGATTCCAAACGCGAGCCATCAACATTTAAATTTAACACTTTTAATAACGCGCGGCCAGTTCGTCTACACAAGATGCAATAATGGGTGTAATGACCAATTAGATAATCTACCATTCAAGAACTTCCAAAATTTCGCTTGATATGATAATAGTTACAAAAATAATAAAATAAAGCGGGAGCGGCTGCAGGAGTGGAAAATATTATTAGAAGCAGAAACAAGAGCGGTAAAAAAGATCGGAAACGAGTGGGAACAGAAACAGGAGCGGTAGCGGAGTGGGTGAGAAGTAGAAGCGGAAGCGGGCAGATAGTGGGGTCGGAAGCAGTATTGACTATCGGAAATGAAGAGTCAAAGTCAAATCATTTATTTGCCAGAACATAGTTGAATACATGGTGTTCTTAAATTTAAGGTATCATATGTCCACCATCAATGGCATGCAAATATACATATTATAATATAACCTAGGTTTTACGAACTATCATGAATTTTTGTCGCTAAGAAATTATTTTACTGAATAGTAACATTTGTTTTGTAGCCATTCGGTCAATGTAGATTCGAAACTAAAATTTGAACAGGTTTTAATGTGGATAGGGAGGTTGTTGTAAACACATATTGCCATATAGAAGGAATTATGCTATTATTGAGACAAAATATAAACTTACATCCACCTATTACGAACTTCCAAAATTTCGCGAGATATGATGATCCTTACTGTAAGAAAAAAAACAGAAAGTGTGTATTTGTTACTCTTCACGATAAATCTACTAATCTGATTTGGCATAGAGCTAAAGTAAATGGTAGAGAACAACATAGGGAACTTTTTATCCCAAAAATACTCGGGAGTTCCCCAGGGATCCCGGAAAATATTTACGCACCATGCACCTTCGAATATAGTCATAAAAAACGATACCCACGTGGGCGTAGACGTGGGCAAAAGCTAGTATAAAAAAGTTACGGATGACATGATATCAAAATAGATAATTGATATTTTATATATTCACTCAGTAGTTTTCTAATTCCTACTATATTAGGCACGTAATGCAAAGTATTCTAAATAATAACATGGGATTTATAGAACTTTACTGCAGCGGCCAGCAAAAGAGGCATTGACGGACGAACGTGTAAATGTGGGCCGAGGCACACATATGTAAGTCCATCAATGCCTATAGTTGTGGACAAGTACTTTTCTCAAATAATGCGCGGAAATTAAAACTTCTGTAAGTACTTTTCAAAATCAATGACGAACATCGCACAACAATAATTTTTCACGCGCCAAAGTGTTCATTTGTTTTTTTTTTTTCAATAAACAGCGTTCTATTCTAAGCAAGTCGGTTCGAAATTTAAATAAAACTTTTGATAAGTTACCTCCTTGGTTGCCATTTTTGAATTACCAGACGGATATAGATTTTCATAAAACTTTTGCCGACCGCTGCTCGCATGTATTTGGCCAGTACAGCAATTTCGATTTATCTCGGAAGAAGGTTGTCAAAATAATGCTCTAATTTCTAAGAATGTTTGAGAAAATAATATTTTTATGATCTTTGATAAATACCGCTCTAAAGGCGACGCATTGATTGGAACAGTTCTCTGTTTTTTTCTTTACGTGTAAAGAGTAATAAAATAACTAGACTTTTGTACTATTTCAATGTTTTTTCGATTCAATTAAAAACTACAATTAATTTAAAAACCAGGCAACCACCGTCTATCCCTTGGATAGCACGGTTAATTGTGCTACATGATAAGAAGAAGAAGAATTAAAGAAAATCTAACTGGCATATTGAAGTGTGTGTCTAATCTAATAACTAATCGAGGAAGAAAATTTACAGGTTTAAATCGGTCTGGTTTTCCTGTAGAATGCAAAATCTCTGTACACCCCGGACACTGCATATAACGGTCGTGAAATGTCATTTCTGAAAACAAATTAGGGAGCAAACTAAATGGCGGCGAAATCCTATACGTTCTAGAACAAAACTATAACCAATTTATATCACTCTAGGTGACGAGGGGGTGAGGTTGCAATTTAGAAAGCGGCAGGGAGTGTCTATACTGTATGTTAGTACTAATATATATACTTTGGTATTGTTGAGAAAAATCGAGATCCCTGCGAATCTGCGACCAAAGTTTCCAATGCGTCGTCGCCTTAAAACGTGGAATATACCTTAAGTATATAAAATGTTAAGTGTAATTTGTGTATTAAAACCACTAAAACAGCTTCTGTCGACACTTAATTGTGCATTACTAATATTTCTCCTTGTCGACAGTTTATCACTGATGTGATGAAGCCGATGAAGATAGAGGAGATAATGGATCAAGAAGTCCAGAACCTGTCGGGGGGAGAGTTACAGCGAGTGGCGCTTGTGCTGTGCCTCGGGAAGCCGGCGGACGTCTATCTAATTGACGAGCCGTCCGCCTACCTGGACTCCGAACAGCGTTTAGTGGCCGCCAAAGTAATAAAACGGTAGGTCCATAACACATTTACATTTTACACTTGATAGACAATAGATATTTTTTTATTTGAAACAAACACACACCGATTATACAAGATCAGATTACAATTACACCAATATTAAGTTCATAATGTATCTTACTATGCATACGTGCTCGCTTTCTACTTTGGCTGCAATTCCGCCTCGAGTGAAATGACCAACTTAGCTCACTCGTATCATAATTTACTATTGAGCATTTACTGCAGCTTCTGAGCAGTGGTGGCTATAAATTAAATAACGTAATGTTTGTTATAATTTGTTATGATTTGGAAATAACTTGGAAAATACTTGAACACAATTACTTTTTATATCATCTAGCCACTGATTTACCCGTAGCTATAAATTATGAATTTCTGTGCTTTTATACAGGAGTTAAACCCTCAGCCTAGTCTTCTATTAGGACTGCTCGACTCATTGCACATTGGACTACACTGCTCAAAAGTTTCTAAGAATCAGTATTTTTTTTGCAATAAAAAAATATCTAAATCTTGTCTTTCAGATCGGCTTTTTACCTTAATGCCTATGCTTAGATTAATAACTTACCCGTATATTTTGTAAAAATAAAGAAAAAATGCAATTATCGCAAATTGTGGCAAATTAACCCAAGGTAACGGCGTCAATTAAATGGCAAAAAATAACGAAGAATGAAGATTTTCAATTTTTTAATGTAAAGATAATAAATATAATAATCTGCGTTTCCACCATTAAGTCCTGATATACCGAAGTCGCGATATCGACATCAGACACAATAGTTAAACAAAAGACGGTTTAACTGCGGCATTGCAGCCGTTAACACGAATTACACATTCGCAGCTATTTGTCATGCTTAATATCAAGTTCTTAAAAATCACTTTGAGGAATGGCCGCCCGCATGCTTTCATACAAGTTAAAAACTTGTTTTGTGGTATGTACAGCATTAACTCTCAATTAAAGGTGAAGGAAAACATCGTGACGAAACCTGCACACACCTGCGAAGAAACTCGCAGGTTGTGTGTGAAGTCGACCAACCCGCACTGGGCCCGCGTGGTCGACTAAGGCCTGATCGCCCTAATTCAAGGTAGGCTCGAGCCCCTCGGTGGGGACGTATATGAGCTGATGTGAACTCTCAACAAAGCTTTTCTTTAGAGCATATCCCATGTGTGCTCAATTGGATTGAGGTCTGGCGATTGGGCAGGCCACGGCAGAACATCGATGCGAGCTTCGGCGAGAGTGCGTGTTACGACTCTAGCTATGTGTGGACGTGCATTAGTTGAAACGAATCATCCAACCGGCCTCGCAAAGGGATGATTACATCTAAAACAATCCTCTCCGCGTAAACCTGAGAATATTGAGGTTGCCCCGGATCCAAACAAGATCAGTTCTTCCTCCGATCCAAATACCGGCCCATTTCATTATTGTTTCCCCACTGATGAACTTCCTGGCAAAATCTCAAGTGTTCTTGTCGTCCAGAGGCCCTCCAAACTCAAGTACGTCTTGTATCTGGCCTCGGAAACGAAATTCATCGGAAAAGCACATACAACGTCTTCTTCCCAATCTCTGTGCTCGCGAGCCCATTGTAAACGGTCCTTACGATTGCAGGGTGCTATAGGTGGGACTCTCAGGGCCTTCGAGAACGCAGACCCATTTCACGTAAACGATTTAGGATGGTCTGATCGCTTAGTGACAAGCCTGAGGAGCCGTGGAGCCTCGTAACCAACATCATGGCGGTCATGGTACGATTCCAACGAGCAGTAATTTGGATGTACCGGTCCTGTCTGCAAGTTAACTAAAAGCTTATAAAAAGAATGCACCGTTGAAAAACACTCAGTTGTGTGAACTATTCATTAAAGTTCATACCTTCATTCGGTCATTTCAGGCTCACACAATACAAAAAACGAAGTTGGACCTTTTTTGCCCAACTGGGCTCGAGCTCCTGGGTGGGGGACGTATATGAGCTGATATGATGAATATTTATTTAACACAAAACCGAAGTACCTACAGTTTACGTGAATTAAGTGAAAGCGTCGACCAAAGGGCGCTGAATGACAACTCGCTAGGGTAGACCTGATCAGGGGCTAGGGTCGGCTGGTAAAAGGGTCCTGGTTCGGAACCTTAATTAGACTTAGTTTGTAAAATATCTTGGAGAGCCTTTACAATCATATCTTGCTCACAGATTCATCCTCCACGCGAAGAGGACTGGCTTCGTGGTGGAGCACGACTTTATAATGGCTACATACTTGGCCGACCGCGTCATAGTATTCGAGGGCACGCCGTCGTCGCACGCGACCGCGCATTGCCCCCAGTCCCTGCTCAACGGCATGAACCGATTCCTCGAGCTGCTAGGCATCACCTTTAGAAGAGATCCCAATAATTTCCGGCCGAGGATCAACAAACATTCCTCTGTGAAGGTAAGTTGACAAGAATATTTTTAAGTGGATGCTTCTTTATTCGGGGTCTGATAAGTGAATAACTTCTTTGTCCGGGGCATCCAGTTCTATATTTAGTACGTCACATCCGGACCAACTTAATGTAAAGCAAAAGATGATTTGCCATTAGTTATTAGAATATTACTCACACTCGGTGGACCTACGACCTGGTGAAGCGCAGGACCGGTCGTTGTTGAAATCCTTGGGGGAGTTCTTTATCCAGCAGGGGACGTCTTTCTACTGATATGATAATTATGATGATTAGAACCTGGCATGTAGCCGTATCTACTGTTGAGTACCTAAACTAACATTTTTTTTTCTGTGAAACCTTTTTAATTACGGATGTGAAATACGGATTTTCTCAGGGTGAAAACGGTTTCGCACAAAAAAATCCGTATTAGGGTTGCCATCTATTTAGATAGAACTTTAAAATGAAACAATGCCTAAATACAAAATTTTAATCCAAATATTTGCAGCTGTTTTCGTGAAACCAATGATAACACTGGTCAACAGTGGTTTTGTTGCCCTAGATATAAGATCGATTTTGGATATATTTATGTTCACAATTCATGAAACTATCAATGATTTTGTTCGATTTGCTCTCGTTTTTTTTTTGTGCAGATCATGACTGAGAAATTAAATTGTATTACTAACGATCCGATAATTGATCAAAATATAGAATATGCAATCATCATAAAAACAAGAGCACATTCAATACTTCCATGATTAAATTCGTAATCTGGGCACTTGAAAACATCAAAATTTGCTAAGATATCTAGGGCAACAAAAAGATTTTATAATATAGGTATACAAAAAACTATCACATGAAGTAATAAGATTTATGTTAGGTTAGTGCTTATTTGTTCGTGATAATAAAGCCTTTGAAATAACCACAATAGGGGATCGGACTGCATCAAAAATAAAATCTGAAATATGATTTCCTAAATTGCTCTCCTCTTGGAGTTTCAAAAAACCTTACTTGTTTTGTTTTTCCATCATGTCTTCAATTTTTAATTGATCAAATTCACAAAATAAGTTCGTCAATGAGACGCTTAAAATCTATGACGTCACTAGTAGGAATTTCAAACATTTTTAGAACAAAATTTCTTTTTTGACAGATTATCGTAAAAAGTAACTCAAATGACTAGCAGTCCGATTCCCTTTTGCAGGAGCGTAAAGAGGCAAGATAAGAATATCCACTTAAATAGTTTACGGTTGTATCTGGGTCATAATTCGCTGCTTTTTTGGTGTCAAAACGGACGGAGGACGGCGCAAATGCAACTGATTGAAATTGGCCACCGCCGCCTATAAGCATCTGTAATACTAGGGGAATTCTCACTGCTTTGCCGATCCTTGAGGGCTAAGATAGATGCCGGTTTTTATTTTGTTTTTAAGGGTTCCGTACCTCAAAACGTAAAAACGAAACCCTTTTAGGATCACTTGTGTGTTTGTCACAGGCAATTTGCTCGGAAACTAATGGACCGATTGAGTTGAAATTTGGTACACATATGTAAGTTGGGACTCAAAGGTTTTTCGAAAATTATTAGCATTAAACTTTTTTGCCAATTTGAAAAAGTTTTTCAAAATACATATTTTGTGACATATCAAATCAAGGCTTGTTGTGAGAATCTCAAATATTTTTTTTTAATATTTTCAAGACAAATAGTTTTGAAGTAAATTAAAAAAAATAGGCGGACATTGACCATTCCCTCTTAACTGTAACTACTAGGCCTAAAATCTTTAAAAAAAAATCACAGTATATGCGTTTGAATGCATAGTTTACAGGAAAATCTAGTCCTCCCGTTCCCATAGGAAAAATGAAATTTCCATAGTCCAGAACAAGTAGACCCCTATTTACCTAGAGCAAAGTATGTAGCGAGAGGTCTTATTCTGTTGATAGTTAAAGTTTTGGTGCAGAACCCTGTTTTTGTGACCCCGAGTCGCTGGTTTTTATTTGTTTTATTATTCGCAATGGGTAAGCCTTGGCATCATCTCACTTGATGGTAAGTGACGATGATTCCGAAGATGGAAGCAAATTTACCAAAATTCCCCAACGCAATGAGGAACTGGCTATCTTATCTTCAAGCCGGAACACATCAATGCTATAACATTGATGTTTAGCGGCAAGGTGGTGATATCAAGCCAGGCGGGCCTTGAAAATGGCCTTTCACCAACTAATCCGTAATTCCCACGGGATATGGAATTGTGGGCAACAGCTAGTTAATTACTATAAATTAACTGGGTAATTAACCTGCACTTGTTTTGTTGCAGGATATTGAACAAAAGCGAGCAGGTCAATACTTTTTCCTGGAAGACTAGTGCTATTAAAATAGTTATTTTTTTATATATATTTGTATATTTATATTAATTTGCTCATAAATCAATCTACATTATCACAATATTATTGAGGAGGGCCTGTCTAGTCTGTGGTTTAGCAATATTATTTATGTATACTGTACCCAGGTCTATGCAATGATACGTCTCATTCAGCATGTATACCTATTATTTGTTAGAAACTTGTAACTAATATATATTATAGGTACGTATAACAGTAATTTTGTACAGAATGTAAACTATAATTTTCACATAGTTATGTTAACCATTCCGTCTCCATATGTCTTCACCTTAAATAGTTTATTTGTGAACTAGTGCGTTTTAACAAATTTTATAATTTCTAAAAGGAATATGTTACTTTTGTGATTCGTTTGCACACGTTATCACTACAGCTTGATGGATTTTGATTGACTTTTCATTATGCTGTGGAATAAAAATATTTTTCCATAGATAGTTAGTGTATTTTCTTCGGAGACCCAAAGTAACCGACACGTTAACAGAATCACTAAACTTAAGTGGCAGTAGGCTGGGCATATAGCGCATAGAACAGATGGCAGTAAAAGTTTAATTATTAGATAAATCTAATCTAATTCTTGAGTGGCGACCGCGCGCCGCCTCCCACTAGATGGACCGATGACCTGGTGCTAGATGCGGAAAACGCAGGGCCAGTCCTTTTAGAAATCCTTGGCGAAAGGTCTTAGTCCAGCAGTTTTCGGTTGATCTGATGATGATTTTCTTTAATTTCACTATCTTAAGAAGTCTTATTTCAGCCCTAATTCAGGGTAGGCTCGAGCCCCTCGGTGGGGACGTATATGAGCTATGATGAAGTTTGTTAGGCCGGGGTGCACCCCACGGATCTTGACGTAGATTCGGCAGGAAAGATCTGCCTCCGCCTTCATCATGTCCACATTAATGTACCTACTATGAAGAAGTTGTGCCGCGTGAGAACTTTTGAGCGCCAAAGGAATGAAGACGGTACGGATACGGACCTGTTGTAATGTAAAAAAAAATGAAAATTGAGATATCGATGGAGATCGATTGTCTTAAAATTGTACACAGGCCAGCACATCAAGTACCTACACACTTTGGACTTTGTACCGTTTTTATGCCGAATGGTTATAGATCAGAATCGCACTACGAGTGTATAGCTTAATGTGCTGGCCTCTGTACATACATTTTTCCTAAGAATTTGCTGGTGTCAAAATCAAGTTACATATAATATTATTGTGTAAATAAACAAATAATAAATCTTCGTAACAATCCGTTGCTGCGTTGCGATCAACCAAGTCTTTTTTTACTTCCCTCAGGAACTGTATCGAACTATGCTGTTTTTACGGGATAAAAAGTAGCCTATGTGCTTCCCCACTAACTCCATGGCAAATTTTGTCAAGATTGGTTGAGGTGTTGAAGCGTGAAAACGTAGACATTTTCACATTTAAAATATTAGTATGTAAGGATACCTATTAATTTTAATCAAAAGACTTCAAGACGAGTGGCAAAACATTTTCGCTTTTTTCTCTCAATTTGGTCCCCGCACTTGACCACTCTAAGCCTCCGCTGTCTGTCCTTATGTACGTCCGTCAGCGCACTGTATTTCATGAACCGTAGCAGGTAAGATTGTGTATTTCTGTTGCCGCTATAACAACAAATACAAAAAATTCAAATAAGTGATTAAATAAGGGTGGGTCCCCATAAAAAAACGTATACTTTTATAGGTTTTTAGAAGTGTTTTTTTGATTTAGCTCTATCGTAAAAACGACAATACATGCGTGAAACTTGATGTGGTTATAGTACTAATACTGAAGTAAAAAAAATAATACAAGTCGGCTAAGTGTGAGTCTTACTCGCGCTAAGGAGTTTGAACTGAATGACAAAAAAAAACATATTTTTGTCACTTGCGTTGATGTCTTTTGTTTGTAATGTGAATATGTGTCGGTCATTATACTGTGTATTTGTGTGAAGTGATGTGGTTATACGGAACTCTCGGTGTGCTAGTCCGACTCGCACTTGGCCGATTTTATTATTATTTGTTGTTTTATTTTAGGCTCGGTGCTTCAAGTTTCACGCTTGCATAATATGTCACCCGTTTTTACGATTGAGCAAACACAAAAAAAAACCTTTGAAAATTACGTTTCTGTTTGGTCCCCTTTAATTTTTTATTTTATTTTTACGGTTCCGCACACTCAACGGGACCCTATTACTAAGCCTCCGCAGAGCTACCCGGCTAGGTGAAGTTCGTTCGGGGTAGCCCACTGCTTGCCTGCTGTCGGATCTATCGCCTTCAGCAAGCTTGTCGGTCCCCTGACTGGGTCAAGGATTCGTAGTGGTATGTAGTTAGTTGCAGGGGTTGGGCAATGTCTGTTGCCTGGCAAGCACGTGGCGTCCAGGCGTCATCCCCGCGCGCAACTATATAGTGTCGTAGCCGGCCACGTGATCTCTTTGCGAAAACCACATTAGTACTAATATATATACTGTGGCACTAGCCTTGCGGAGTACCATGACATGCGTCTTGGCGGCAAGACCTACCGCAGTTGGTCCTTGCCCTCGCGTCACGGCGTTGGCAGGAATAGGGGCCCTCACTGTATGACCTGGTGTCGGGGACGCTGTATCATAAACCTGGTAGTTTAGCGTATCTGGTATTTCATGAACCGTAACAGGTAGACAGTTAAAATTTTCACATAATGTATTTCTGTTGCCGCTATAACAGCAAATACAAAAAAATAGAAAAAGTTAGGGGGTCTCTATATGAAAAAAGTCATTAGAAGTATTTTAGATTAAGCTGTATCGTAAAAATGGTAATACATAAAAGCGTAAAATTTGGTGTAATAATAGTATTAATACTGAAGTAAAAAAAAAGGCCAAGTGTGAGTCGTACTCGCGCTAAGTAGTCCGAACTGAAGTACAAAAAAACATTGTTGTCACTCGCGTTGATGTCTTGTTTGTAATGTAAGTAACTATTTAGTAATCTGTGGTAATGTGAATAGGTATTATTGTCATTATACTATGTAGTTGTGTGGAGAGGTGTGGTGATACGGAACCCTTGGAGTGTTAGTCCGACTCGCACTTCGCACTTGGCCGGTTTTTTTGTTTGTCGTTAAAGCGGCAACAGAAATATTTTGAAAATTTCAACTGTCTACTGTCCGCTGACAGACAGATGGACGCACGGGCGTACAGCAGAGGCTTAGTAATGGGGTCCAGATTTTGCTTCGTCCAGCAATTACTCTGTGAGCTGATCCACAGGTAAGATAATTATATATATTAGATGTAACAAAATTGGTGTAGGTCCCGTTAACTAGGGCTTTTACGCATCATACTGAACATATTTTGTTCTACGAGTGTGCTGAAATCGTAAAAAAAATATAAAAAAATCATTAAATCGATCAGACGATCGACCAATTTTGTGCATTTTTGTATGTATGGTCCAATTTTTTTTTGAAGTTGACTATGAGTTCCCCGGGGAAAGTTGTTCAGTCAGTTACATCCTGTATATAAAACTAATTCTATGTTTCTAATTTAGAAAAGATGATAAAGCTGAACCAAATACATTTCATTATTTTTGCGCCACCCAGTATTTTATAATTATATTGTCGCGGCGATATCATAGAATTGAACATTTCAAGAAATGGTCGACGAGATCATGAAATGGACAGTACCCACTGCCCACATCATGGTAAGGTCTGGTCCGATCAATAAATAAATCAGCGTTTGACGATATATTAAGATACATATATATTTGAAATGCATAATAAACATTCAGTCCGCAAAATAACTACTTGAGCGGCAAGATTTCATGATTGAGCGGCAGAAAACACTGTAGGAAGAGTGTGGTACGGGGAGTTCTAAATGGAAGCGGGAGCGAGCGAAGCGAGCTCGGACTTGCGGAGCACCCCGACTCGGATCCGTTAGGTTCGGAGACTGTGCGGGGAGGCGAGCTAAGCTCGCCTCCCCGCACAGTCGTAGTGTTAGGTTTAACATGAGAACACAGAAGTAGGAGCCCCGAAGGGGCTCCGTCGACCACTCAACACTGTAGGAAGAGTGTAGTACGGGGATGTTTAAAATAATTACAGCCATCCAGAATGACATAAATTGCTGATTGATTTTGAAATGTTTGCTGACCATGAGTTGCTGACCAATTAGCTATTTCTGCTCACCGATTATATTTTTCTGCTCACAGAAATAACAATACTATGCTAACCATTTAATTGACACCCATATATTAACAGCAAACTAGCCAGATAATGAAATGCCCGGGCAGATCTGAATTGAGCGAGCGAAGCGAACGGTAATAGGTTTATTAGGTTTGATGATATCTAATACTGTCGAAAGGATCCCCCGCGTGGCGAAATTCATTTAGGCCAGGTTTGATATTATGCTCGGCCATTTCATGAAATTTTAATGGTCGTGCATTATATGATCTGGCCAAACGTGGATTGACATGTCATCAAACGTAGACGGTTAAACTATATGATATGGCCAGTTTTAGTTGACGATTTCATGAAATGGTTGTATTTTTGTTGTTATCGTTAATTTTATGATATTGCTACGACATGTGCAATAATCATGTTAGCCGATTAAATAGTCAAATCTCTCGAAGGTCATTTGCCTGTTAATTTACCACAGTCTAGCCTTCAATAAAGAGTTATTAAAGAACTAGACTGCACTAAATTAACAGGCAAATTACTATGCAACAATGACGCATTAAATGAAAAGACTTATGTAAGGCTTATGTTAAGTTATGTAAGACTTATGTAAGGATATTTTTTTTTCTCAATTGGTAAGCCTAAATTATTATTAATATTTAAATGCTTTAAAAAAACTTTTAATATCAAACCCAACAATTAACGATATTAAGTATACAATTTATCTATATACGAGTACACAGGACGAGTTTTTTAAGAGTAAAAAACTTTTTTTTTGAAAACGAGCTTTTAAGTGATTAATTATATACATGCTCTAAAAGAACTTTTATTATCAAACCCAACCATTAACTCTATCTATGTATACAGATGTATATGTATGTTAAAAAGCGTCGGTGGCTCAGCCGGTAACGACTCGGTTCTTCTAACCAGAGGTACCGGGTTCAAATCTGGACGGCCAATGTACCAATGAGTTTTTCAAAAACTTACGTACATACTTACCGATTGCTTTAACGGTGAAGGAAAACATCGTGAGGAAACCTGCACACGCCTGCGATGAAACTCGAAGGTTGTGTGTGAAGTTGACCAACCCGCACTGGGCCCGCGTGGTCGACTAAGGCCTGATCGCCCTAATTCAGGGTAGGCTCGAGCCCCTCGGTGGGGACGTATATGAGCTGATATGATGATGATGATGTATACAGGTTGAGTTTTTTATGGGTCAGTATGGGTAAATTCTGAACTACAAGAGATAGAGAAAAACGAATACAGTACCTATGGCGAAGTCCAGTGGCCAGCGCGGTCACCTGATATAACGCCCATGGATCTTTTTCTCCGAACTATTAGGTTTTTTTTTGTTTTTTTTAAAACGCCATTTTTATTTTCTCTAAAATTGAGGTCACGGTTCCTAATTTTTCTCTATTAAATCTGCCATCCAATTGAACGGCTAGCCCGTTGATTGAATGGCAACGTTCAATTGAATGATTAAAGGATAACTGGCCAAGTCGTTGAATGCAACGTTAGCCAAGTCATAACTACGAAACTCCGAATAAAACCGATGATTTCTTCTTGTGCGAAGCATTCTGCTTTCCATACAATAGTTGAACGTTGAGTGACGCTTGTTCAATCAACGTTCGGCCTAGTCATTCAATTGAATGTCGCCATTCAATCAACGGGCTAGCCGTTCAATCAAATGGCAGATTTAAACAGGTGGTTGCGACATATACAGGTTGAGTTTTTTTTAAGGGTCCGTATGCGGAAATTCTAAACTATGGGAGATAAAGAAAAATGCTCTTAGGAACCGTGATCTCAATTTTAGAGAAAATGTAAAATGGCGTTTTTAAAAAATTAAAATTGACAGGTTCGGAGATATGGCTTTTGGAAAAAAAAAACTGTTATCTCGATTGTATATCACTATACAATTAAAAAATATTATGGAGACCATGGGTCTAAAGTTGTTAGAAGTTGTTAACAACTTTTAGTGGGTGTAAAGTTGTTTCTTGAACAATGCGCGGATTATCAGTGCCCCAAAACCGAGTATTCTGCTTATTGACATGCCTCGAGAGACGGAAATGCGCTTCGTCACTCATACTAATATTTTGAAGGTTTATGACGCGCTGGCTGTGCTCTAGACGAGCTCGTTGGTCAGTAGGCAGCAGCTGATAAGTCATCCAAGTTTTATACGAGAGCATCTTTAAGTCTTTTCCCTAAATACGGTGCAAAGTCCGCCTGGAAATGGCCAATTGCAGGGCACGTCGCCTCGTTGATGTTTCTGGACACTCTTCTTCACGCACAGCATCGATAGTTTCGGCTGAACGGCCTGTTCTTAGTCTGCTAGACTTGGGTCTATCCAATGTTGAGCCAGTTGCTTCGAGGCCTGTGGCAAAGCATCGAATTGAGCGATCAATCGGTGCCGGACGGTGGGAAAATCATCGACGTTGTGTTTTTATCATTGATGAACTGTTAAGTAAAAGTATTGACACGATTATAGGTACTCATAGATAAGAAAAAAAATTGCCGATTCTTCTATTCTGTGTTATACTCCACGTTCTTGGGGATTAAAACGCTCCATATTTTACATTTGTTTACCACACAGAATGGCAGGAGATGTCATATAAATAAATAATAAACCGGCCAAGTGTTCCGTACCACCACATCTCTGGATAGGAACCTTAAAAAAAAACTATACACCATAAAACAATTAAAAATCTGTTTAAGCTTCCCTTTCATACGATGCCCCACAAGAAACGGTTAACTCAATTCAAAATTTGGACCGCCGTTCCGTGCAGAATTGATTACGTATACTTGAATTAAAGACTTTTTAATATTTTTTTATGATTTAGCAAATGTATGGTTTTCAGATTTTTCCCTATACATATTTGTAGTATGAGACGGTACTACTTACCAAATTTTATAGTGAACACTCAGGTGGCGCCTTCACCAAAGTATACTTTGGTGAAGGCGCATATATATATATTGGTACTAACGTCCAGCATGCAGGACCCACGCAAGACCAACAGACCTGCCTGCTGCAAATTATGCGCACTAAATAGTTATGGTAAATACACGGTTAGGGCAGTTACCTCCTGTCCAGAGGTCGGTTCGAATCCTGCCTCGTACCAATGTGTTTTTAAATTTCAATTTGATATGTACGTTTATCTGAGGCTCTTACGGTGAAGGAAAACATCGTGAGAAAAGCTATATTCACGCCTGCGAAGAAACTTGAAGGTTGTGAGTTGTGTGTGACATCGACCAACCCGCACTGGGCCTGAATGGTCGACTAAGGCTCAATCAGCCTAATTCAGGGTAGGCTCGAGCCCCTCGGTGGGGACGTATAGGAGCTGACATGATGATGATGACATTAAATATGCTTAAATTTCCCGATGGAATGATAGGTGTAGACCTGATAGAAGCACAATTAGAAGTCCTGACAGGCTGCATCAGAGACTGCTACCAAGAAGCTTGTCCTCTGACCAGACCACCATCAGCCAGCAGACTAAAGGTAAACTGGTGGGTACCAGAGTTGGAAAAGCACAGGACAAAGGTAAGAAAATTTAACATGAGGATGAATACAAATGATGAACAGGACTGGGGAAACTACAAAGTTCAAATAAATACAAGAAAAGGATACGACACTGCATCCTGGAAAAATTTCAGCAATGGAGTTAAATAGTGTCAGCTCGCAAACAGGGTAAGAAAAGTCCTCTCCAGCGAGCTCAGCCAAGGCAAAGTATATATATTAGTACTAGCCAAGGCCTGGGTTCGTTTAGAAAACCCGACGACACTCTCACCAGAATGTCAGACGAGGTGAAGATGTATTCCGCGGACACACTTCCTCGATTGTCGTATTGTATAAGTGTAAGCTGAAATGATGATCCAAAAGAAGCAACCGAGGAGGACGGTTTGTCGCAGTCAGAGTGGTCTCCACTGACAAGTTAAAATGGGCGCTAAACCCTTTAAGTCAGCAGGCTGCGATGTCATCTTCCCAGCACTATTACAATGGGAGGGGTGAAGGGGGGAGACGCAATGGAAGTACCCGTGGCCAGAGTCCTCAGGATGTGCCTTGCCGACAATCGTCGTTTTATAGCTTAGCTCAAAATCAATCAATTAATAAGAAAAAAACAATACATAATGACCTCGTTTTTGCAGTAGGTTCAAAAAAATAAAATTTCTTTTTTTGTTTTTTTTTAATTTTATTTTGTTTTCCCTTAAATATATTGTTTAATTTTATGTATGATTCACCAAAAAAAGTTAATAACCTCTCAAATGAGACTATTTTTGAAGTCTGTACTACTGCCAATTCAAAATAAAAAAAAAGTTTCATGAACAGCTACAAAAAACAAATTGAAAATAAAAATGGCTGCCATTTAGATGGGAGAAAGATAGGACCCCTTTAATGGGGGGTTTTTCGTCGATGAAATGTGGTGTATTACATGTCCTTAAAATATTGGAAACCCTATCCGATACACGCTGTATACATATATAGGGTTAGTTACACCATTTATAACTTAAGAATGGCTGGACTGATATTCATGATTTTTGGTTTGTTGGTTTTTCTCGACCCTGAATAGCAGAAAAACAAATAAAACATCGAAAAATATCACGAAAAAATAAGTAAGAGAAGAAAATTCATTTTCCCGTAGTGTATAGTGTAGTCAAATAGTAAAAAAAAGTAAAGCGGACATTTAAAAAGTAAAAAAATAATACCTTTCGTTGAGCCATCAAATTCGTTTCAGAAATACCTATATATATTTTAATTATCGAAATCGATGGATGGCACGATAGGGTTTGCTCATCAAAAGGGCGCTATAATGTCGCGTCGGGGTACCGCTTTAGTGAATCAGACCCGCCATTTGATTGACTATCTATTATTTAATAGTATTTTCGACCAACTTGCGACGACGATCAACTTTTGTGACAAATCTAGTAACATTGGGTGTTATGAGTCTGGGAGCGTTATGAGTTTGATGTTCTCTATTTTAGCTATGTATTTTATTATATTTGGGAAGTTAGCAGCCTCATTCACAAAGTACTAGTTATTGCTTTAAACTTAGCGGTACCCCGACGCGACATTATAGCGCCATTTTAATGAGCAAACCCTATCGTGCCATCCATCGATTTCGATAATTAAAATATATATAGGTATTTCTGAAACGAATTTGATGGCTCAACGAAAGGTATTATTTTTTTCCTTTTTAAATGTCCGCTTTACTTTTTTGCGGGTGGGGTTTTTTAAATTTTTAATTTAATTTTTATTTCAAATTTTTAACTTATTTTCAAAATAATTAGTGACAAGTACAGTTATATCTAAAATGATATAGATTGGTCTATAAAACATTCATCAAAATTATTTTCGGTTGTTTTGTTTTTAAACCAAAATGTTTGGAAGTTATGTAAGAGACTGCACGTGAGGATTAGTCAGTTCTATTAAAATCGCAATAGGCGCTCGAGTAATCTTGCGGATGAATTTAAAAGTCTCGGAGGGTTTAGTAAATGGAAGTATGGGCTTAATTAAGAAACTGGAATGGAATGGACTTCGAAGAGACCAATTGGAAGAGGGGGAACTTCCGAGACTTATATTTATCGAGTTTGATGATAATTCGATTGGTAGAAGCTTCAAAGATGAAAATGGATGGGTTCCAATACAGCCACAAAGTTTAACTTTTCAGGGACTCAAGGGATATGGCAATATTGAAAGAATAATGTTCCCTATCATTTTAAGTTGGGCTGTAACCGTTCACAAGTTACAGGGAACAACAGTGGAAAAGGCTGTTGTATATTTAGGCAAAAAAACTTTTGCAAAAGGCCAGGCTTATGTGGCTTTGAGTCGAGTAAAAAGTTTACAAGGTATTGCAATTTGTGAATTGGATCAAAGAAAACTATTCAATTGTCCACATGATAAATCAGCGTTGGAAGAATTGCAAAGAATAAGAAATCAAAGCGAAGGTTTATCTCAATAATATTTAGTTTACAGTTAGTCATAGTTTCAGGTACGTAGTTATATCAAAAATTTAACGGATTTTAACAACATCAGCTCACCGTGCTGCCACCATTGCATTGTATGCAGAATCAAATACTGATCAAAACGAGTCCAAACACGACATATCTGCTATTATTTTTTCAAGGATGTGCTAGTGTTCTGGATATCCTGGCCGCAGCATCAGCTCACCGTGTTGCCACCATTGCATTTTATGCAGAATCAAATATTGAACAAAACGAGTCCAAACACGACATATCTGCTATTATTTTTTCAAGGATGTGCTAGTGTTCTGGATATCCTGGCCGCAGCATCAGCTCACTGTGTTGCCACCATTGCATTTTATGCAGAATCAAATATTGAACAAAACGAGTCCAAACACGACATATCTGCTATTATTTTTTTAAGAGTGTGCTAGTGTTCTGGATATCCTGGCTGCAGCATCAGACCAAGAGTTCCATAATCCTGCATAGTTATAAAGCATACATGAGTGTTTCAAGTTTTAGGTCACATGTATGTTTGAAAGTAAAGTAAATACACATTAAGAGTCTAAGAACCCTACCGCAGCTAACAAAAGAGCTGATGACCTTGAAACGGCTGAACCGATTTTGATAAAACGTATCTAAGGACCATCGCCAAAAAACCTGCTTGTAAATAAAAAAAAACGCATCCAAATCGGTTCACCCGTTTGAGAGCTACGGTGCCACAGACAGACACACAGACACACACACACACACACACATAGCGGTCAAACTTATAACACCCCTCTTTTTTGCGTCGGGGGTTAAAAATATTACTTTAAAAAGGTGTAGTGCAGTGCAGTGCAGAGTAACTATTGAACTCACGAAAAAATAAATAATAGAAGAGAATACATTTCCCATATACTCGTATGTGTAGTGTAGTGTAGAGTATATACGAGTAGTGAGCATGCGTGGTGTAGAGGGTAGTGTAGTATAGAATACAATTAGTGAGGGGCGGTACGAAGTTCGCCGGGATAGCTAAAGTCGACGCCATAATTCGAGAGACAACTTTGACAATTCGTTTTGCACAAGTGTTGCCATAGTTAGGGTAGTGCTGTTCGTATCGATATTTAAAAAAATACGGCTATGGATACCAGTGCTATTTGTCCATTAGTTACGGTGAAATAATCAAATTAATTTAATATTTTACATTACAATGTAAGATATAAACATAGGAAGTGCAAATACTAACCAACGACGATTATTAAAGTCGTTTGTTTTGATTGGCCTCACCGCTATACGTATATTTGAGCGAATGACACTATGGCCGGCATCAATTGCGATAACCAAGGTAGCACTACGACACTTGATAGGCTTGACACTTGTGTAATATTACTGGTTGAGATGGAAATAGGAGTACGGAGTAGATTGAGATACTATAAGAAAATTTATTATTAAATGATGCCGGGAAATATTTCATACAATTCTTGAGCCAGAATTTATGTAGCTAGTCGGTCGGCGGCGGCGCGACGACGATGGGGACAAAGTATGCAGTATGCAGGTAGCTGAAAATAAACAAAACGCGGTGCGTAATTGTCAATGTCAACCGTAGTGCGATAGATTTCGTAATAATAAATAAATAAGGTTAAAATACGGGATTAAACCTTTAATTTTAGCGGTTTAAACCTTTCCGTAAATGTTAATAGGTGAACGTGAACTCTTGATAGGGTTGACACTTGTGTTGTGTACAACAATAGTACTGATTGAGATTGGAATGGCAGTACGAAGTAGATTGAGATACTGAGAAAATTTATTATAAAATGATGCCGGGAAATGTTTCATACAACTCTTAAGGCAGAATTAATCAGCTAGTCTGTCAACGGCGTGAAGTGTGCAGGATGCAGGTAGCCAGCAGCATTAGTAGTATCTTTGAAAGTACGATCTCCACCGATCGGACGGCACGGCAACGGATTTTTGAACTGTCAATATTACAAAGCCAGGCAGATTCCACGTCACTCGGTACACAATAAACATACAAATTAAAATAAAAAACAACCTTTTTTGAAGTCAGGTGAAACCATAAACTTTGAGCTAGAAATCGACTTATAAGTAACTATTAAGTCAATATTATGCAATCTATGCCGCGTCCCGAAACAATCATTTTGAACTTATTTTGAACGAAATTCTCGTGTTTTGGAACGCGGCATAGGTCATAATTATGACATTGACATGTTTGTGCTTTTTTAGAAATATCAAATTTTAAACCCCCTTATTATATTCCCGAGTATAGATCTCAATCAGTCTCTAAGCGAAACCGGTTGGCGAAACTAATTGATTTTGTGGAACAAGTTTGTGTTTGAGTAATCTATACTGAGGATGGCGTTTTACTACGAAAAACGCCAATTGCAACAATATTCCCGAATTTGATCAAAAATTCCGACTTAACAAACCATATAGTCTAGTCGATACTGTCTATCGATATCGGCCACATCACTATTTAATTTCGTCTAATCCTGGTAACCCTTTATCTGTCACTTACTTGTCAAACTTGTCTCTCGAATTATGGCGTCGACTTTTTTTTTTAGTATTTATATTTCCAGCCGTTGTTTTTCTCATTTTTCTTATCTTTTTTTTAAATATACATACTTATTACTTTACTGTCTCAAAAATTAGATATTATTAAAACTTTGATTGTTACTACAACCCCAAGCAACACAAAACGGTTGTAAAGTTTCACTTGAACGGTTTCCAATTAAACCTAAGGCTGTATAATATAACTATATCCGGATATAGTTCTGTTACAATGCCAAAATGGGCACAAATTATACAGCTTAAAGTTCACATTGCCTGTACAATAGCATCTTAATAGCATTATACATAGTACCTATATTACGGGTAACAGTCGTTAAAAGAGCAGTATATCAGTATTATAAGAGGGCACTGGTGAACTACTATACAGGCTTAATACTTAAAAGATAATAGTTTCAAGTTAATTTAACGACAAATTCACCGGCACAGCGTCACAGCAGAATCATTACAGTATAATATTTTGTTACTCACGACTTGACATTAATAAAAGTGTAAAGATGGAAATGGAAGTGTAAAAATATTGTTGGACATATTTTATTTTCTAAGGTAAGTATTACCGTTTTTAATGTACATATTGTGAAAAAGTTGATGGGAAGGAAAGTTTACTGTCATTATAGCAGTGACCAAAAATATAACCTCAATTTATATATGTTTACAACATAAAATTATTATTAGGGAAAATTATTCTTTCAATATTGCCATATCCCTTGAGTCCCTGAAAAGTTAAACTTTGTGGCTGTATTGGAACCCATCCATTTTCATCTTTGAAGCTTCTACCAATCGAATTATCATCAAACTCGATAAATATAAGTCTCGGAAGTTCCCCCTCTTCCAATTGGTCTCTTCGAAGTCCATTCCATTCCAGTTTCTTAATTAAGCCCATACTTCCATTTACTAAACCCTCCGAGACTTTTAAATTCATCCGCAAGATTACTCGAGCGCCTATTGCGATTTTAATAGAACTGACTAATCCTCACGTGCAGTCTCTTACATAACTTCCAAACATTTTGGTTTAAAAACAAAACAACCGAAAATAATTTTGATGAATGTTTTATAGACCAATCTATATCATTTTAGATATAACTGTACTTGTCACTAATTATTTTGAAAATAAGTTAAAAATTTGAAATAAAAATTAAATTAAAAATTTAAAAAACCCCACCCGCAAAAAAGTAAAGCGGACATTTAAAAAGGAAAAAAATAATACCTTTCGTTGAGCCATCAAATTCGTTTCAGAAATACCTATATATATTTTAATTATCGAAATCGATGGATGGCACGATAGGGTTTGCTCATCAAAAGGGCGCTATAATGTCGCGTCGGGGTACCGCTTTAGTGAATCAGACCCGCCATTTGATTGACTATCTATTATTTAATAGTATTTTCGACCAACTTGCGACGACGATCAACTTTTGTGACAAATCTAGTAACATTGGGTGTTATGAGTCTGGGAGCGTTATGAGTTTGATGTTCTCTATTTTAGCTATGTATTTTATTATATTTGGGAAGTTAGCAGCCTCATTCACAAAGTACTAGTTATTGCTTTAAACTTAGCGGTACCCCGACGCGACATTATAGCGCCATTTTAATGAGCAAACCCTATCGTGCCATCCATCGATAACGATAATTAAAATATATATAGGTATTTCTGAAACGAATTTGATGGCTCAACGAAAGGTATTATTTTTTTCCTTTTTAAATGTCCGCTTTACTTTTTTGCGGGTGGGGTTTTTTAAATTTTTAATTTAATTTTTATTTCAAATTTTTAACTTATTTTCAAAATAATTAGTGACAAGTACAGTTATATCTAAAATGATATAGATTGGTCTATAAAACATTCATCAAAATTATTTTCGGTTGTTTTGTTTTTAAACCAAAATGTTTGGAAGTTATGTAAGAGACTGCACGTGAGGATTAGTCAGTTCTATTAAAATCGCAATAGGCGCTCGAGTAATCTTGCGGATGAATTTAAAAGTCTCGGAGGGTTTAGTAAATGGAAGTATGGGCTTAATTAAGAAACTGGAATGGAATGGACTTCGAAGAGACCAATTGGAAGAGGGGGAACTTCCGAGACTTATATTTATCGAGTTTGATGATAATTCGATTGGTAGAAGCTTCAAAGATGAAAATGGATGGGTTCCAATACAGCCACAAAGTTTAACTTTTCAGGGACTCAAGGGATATGGCAATATTGAAAGAATAATGTTCCCTATCATTTTAAGTTGGGCTGTAACCGTTCACAAGTTACAGGGAACAACAGTGGAAAAGGCTGTTGTATATTTAGGCAAAAAAACTTTTGCAAAAGGCCAGGCTTATGTGGCTTTGAGTCGAGTAAAAAGTTTACAAGGTATTGCAATTTGTGAATTGGATCAAAGAAAACTATTCAATTGTCCACATGATAAATCAGCGTTGGAAGAATTGCAAAGAATAAGAAATCAAAGCGAAGGTTTATCTCAATAATATTTAGTTTACAGTTAGTCATAGTTTCAGGTACGTAGTTATATCAAAAATTTAACGGATTTTAACAACATCAGCTCACCGTGCTGCCACCATTGCATTGTATGCAGAATCAAATACTGATCAAAACGAGTCCAAACACGACATATCTGCTATTATTTTTTCAAGGATGTGCTAGTGTTCTGGATATCCTGGCCGCAGCATCAGCTCACCGTGTTGCCACCATTGCATTTTATGCAGAATCAAATATTGAACAAAACGAGTCCAAACACGACATATCTGCTATTATTTTTTCAAGGATGTGCTAGTGTTCTGGATATCCTGGCCGCAGCATCAGCTCACTGTGTTGCCACCATTGCATTTTATGCAGAATCAAATATTGAACAAAACGAGTCCAAACACGACATATCTGCTATTATTTTTTTAAGAGTGTGCTAGTGTTCTGGATATCCTGGCTGCAGCATCAGACCAAGAGTTCCATAATCCTGCATAGTTATAAAGCATACATGAGTGTTTCAAGTTTTAGGTCACATGTATGTTTGAAAGTAAAGTAAATACACATTAAGAGTCTAAGAACCCTACCGCAGCTAACAAAAGAGCTGATGACCTTGAAACGGCTGAACCGATTTTATTTATTTATTTATTTATTTAACAGTTTATTGTACACAGGATACATAAAATACAGATTTTAAATATAACGGGTATACAAAAAAACGATAAAACGTATCTAAGGACCATCGCCAAAAAACCTGCTTGTAAATAAAAAAAAAACGCATCCAAATCGGTTCACCCGTTTGAGAGCTACGGTGCCACAGACAGACACACAGACACACACACACACACACACATAGCGGTCAAACTTATAACACCCCTCTTTTTTGCGTCGGGGGTTAAAAATATTACTTTAAAAAGGTGTAGTGCAGTGCAGTGCAGAGTAACTATTGAACTCACGAAAAAATAAATAATAGAAGAGAATACATTTCCCATATACTCGTATGTGTAGTGTAGTGTAGAGTATATACGAGTAGTGAGCATGCGTGGTGTAGAGGGTAGTGTAGTATAGAATACAATTAGTGAGGGGCGGTACGAAGTTCGCCGGGATAGCTAAAGTCGACGCCATAATTCGAGAGACAACTTTGACAATTCGTTTTGCACAAGTGTTGCCATAGTTAGGGTAGTGCTGTTCGTATCGATATTTAAAAAAATACGGCTATGGATACCAGTGCTATTTGTCCATTAGTTACGGTGAAATAATCAAATTAATTTAATATTTTACATTACAATGTAAGATATAAACATAGGAAGTGCAAATACTAACCAACGACGATTATTAAAGTCGTTTGTTTTGATTGGCCTCACCGCTATACGTATATTTGAGCGAATGACACTATGGCCGGCATCAATTGCGATAACCAAGGTAGCACTACGACACTTGATAGGCTTGACACTTGTGTAATATTACTGGTTGAGATGGAAATAGGAGTACGGAGTAGATTGAGATACTATAAGAAAATTTATTATTAAATGATGCCGGGAAATATTTCATACAATTCTTGAGCCAGAATTTATGTAGCTAGTCGGTCGGCGGCGGCGCGACGACGATGGGGACAAAGTATGCAGTATGCAGGTAGCTGAAAATAAACAAAACGCGGTGCGTAATTGTCAATGTCAACCGTAGTGCGATAGATTTCGTAATAATAAATAAATAAGGTTAAAATACGGGATTAAACCTTTAATTTTAGCGGTTTAAACCTTTCCGTAAATGTTAATAGGTGAACGTGAACTCTTGATAGGGTTGACACTTGTGTTGTGTACAACAATAGTACTGATTGAGATTGGAATGGCAGTACGAAGTAGATTGAGATACTGAGAAAATTTATTATAAAATGATGCCGGGAAATGTTTCATACAACTCTTAAGGCAGAATTAATCAGCTAGTCTGTCAACGGCGTGAAGTGTGCAGGATGCAGGTAGCCAGCAGCATTAGTAGTATCTTTGAAAGTACGATCTCCACCGATCGGACGGCACGGCAACGGATTTTTGAACTGTCAATATTACAAAGCCAGGCAGATTCCACGTCACTCGGTACACAATAAACATACAAATTAAAATAAAAAACAACCTTTTTTGAAGTCAGGTGAAACCATAAACTTTGAGCTAGAAATCGACTTATAAGTAACTATTAAGTCAATATTATGCAATCTATGCCGCGTCCCGAAACAATCATTTTGAACTTATTTTGAACGAAATTCTCGTGTTTTGGAACGCGGCATAGGTCATAATTATGACATTGACATGTTTGTGCTTTTTTAGAAATATCAAATTTTAAACCCCCTTATTATATTCCCGAGTATAGATCTCAATCAGTCTCTAAGCGAAACCGGTTGGCGAAACTAATTGATTTTGTGGAACAAGTTTGTGTTTGAGTAATCTATACTGAGGATGGCGTTTTACTACGAAAAACGCCAATTGCAACAATATTCCCGAATTTGATCAAAAATTCCGACTTAACAAACCATATAGTCTAGTCGATACTGTCTATCGATATCGGCCACATCACTATTTAATTTCGTCTAATCCTGGTAACCCTTTATCTGTCACTTACTTGTCAAACTTGTCTCTCGAATTATGGCGTCGACTTTTTTTTTTAGTATTTATATTTCCAGCCGTTGTTTTTCTCATTTTTCTTATCTTTTTTTTAAATATACATACTTATTACTTTACTGTCTCAAAAATTAGATATTATTAAAACTTTGATTGTTACTACAACCCCAAGCAACACAAAACGGTTGTAAAGTTTCACTTGAACGGTTTCCAATTAAACCTAAGGCTGTATAATATAACTATATCCGGATATAGTTCTGTTACAATGCCAAAATGGGCACAAATTATACAGCTTAAAGTTCACATTGCCTGTACAATAGCATCTTAATAGCATTATACATAGTACCTATATTACGGGTAACAGTCGTTAAAAGAGCAGTATATCAGTATTATAAGAGGGCACTGGTGAACTACTATACAGGCTTAATACTTAAAAGATAATAGTTTCAAGTTAATTTAACGACAAATTCACCGGCACAGCGTCACAGCAGAATCATTACAGTATAATATTTTGTTACTCACGACTTGACATTAATAAAAGTGTAAAGATGGAAATGGAAGTGTAAAAATATTGTTGGACATATTTTATTTTCTAAGGTAAGTATTACCGTTTTTAATGTACATATTGTGAAAAAGTTGATGGGAAGGAAAGTTTACTGTCATTATAGCAGTGACCAAAAATATAACCTCAATTTATATATGTTTACAACATAAAATTGCAATGTAAGGTGTGTATAGACTTTATATCATAGTATTTGGCCTATTTATCTTGACGTATTCGTAGTGTAATGTCTAAACAATCAAATACCTCCTTGAGCGTGTTTTGGACTACCGGTAGGCCAGAAAAAATGTCTCCGTGGAGCGTGTTTTGGACTACCGGTAGACCAAATAAACTCTTATGTGATTGGTTGCCGTCTTACCGACCGTATAGGAACGAATCTTTTTATACACAAACTCTATCATTTCGTGACCTGTTTTATCCTCTTTTTATCGTTCAGCCATTCGAATATCATTCAAAAATAAATTATTTCCAAGCCGGGCGGCCATAGTCAGCCATATTGTTTTGCCGTGTCGTTTGTATTGTGAGAATAGTAAAGTGTGAAAATGAGTTTCAGACGTAAACGGTTCGTGTTGTTATATAAATCTCATATCAAATTACTGGGAAAAGAATGAAGATTATGTTAAAATGATTAGTTTTTGAAATAATTGCAAAATAATTAGTTAAAACTGAGACCAAGTTTTGGTAACGGCAAAATGGCGAATTTTATTTTTTTGAACAAATGAAAAATTAATTTCAGACGTAAATAGTATGTTTTGTTATATAAATCTCATATCAAAATACTCGGAAAAAATGTACATTATGTGGAAGTGATTAGTTTTTTAAATATTTGCAAAAATAATTTGTGAAAAATACGAAGTACTGTGCAAAACGGCAAAGTGATGAACTCCGTTTTTTGTCGTTGGAAACTTATCCTAGTTTTGTAGTAAAACTATTGTGATTCAAAGTGAAATATTTAGTTTATATACACTTATGAAAGTGTATTATGCTATGATACTTTTATTTTTTGCGAAAATGTGTAATAAGGTTGTGTAAGTGGGTGAATTCAGCGACTAAAAGTGCAAAAATCAAGATTTTTTTTGAAAATGATGATGAAAACCACAAAATGTCTTCATCAGGTGAGTTATTTCTAAATATATTTTACTTTTAATACCTAGGCAATTTATTAATCTTTACAACGGTATATAACAATAGTATATAACTTAATTATATATTTACAAAAAACTTGAAAAAATAGGTCCTAGCCGAGTCTGAATGACGTCATCCATGACTCAACACGCTCAAGGCACTTTAGCGGAAAAAATCGAATTACGCTCCACGGGATACTAATCAAACAAAAACAATTTAAAGAGGAAACATGGAGGTCGACCTTATACAGCCATGTGAACCAATATAATTCCAAATTAATTCTAATGGCCGTATTACGGTTCACCTGGGGTATATTATTCTTCCGAAAACTGTAAAGTGTATTTTGTGTGAACTAATATGCAGCTAAAGGCCGTAAATAAGATATTCAGTGGTTCACATGGGTTCACATCATTCCTTTTACGTCATTCTGACATTAGGGTTTAATGTATTAAGATCGCAAGTTTAGGGATCAGTAATAAACATATCAAAACCTTTTCACTGCGTACTTAACACGTTGTTTTTTTAATCCTGAGAGGCGTTTTAACTACGTTTATACTTACAAGGGTCGAACTGAATTCTTTACTTTAACGTTACAAAAGCTGAGCTTTACCCACATTGTGAACTTAAAGCATTACACACTTCTTTACGTAAACCTTTATAAAGCAATTAGCTGCATGGATGTTCACTGTAATTCTCTTATAAGATCCAATAAAGAAAAGCTGAATAAGAGGATATACCTTGCTCACATTAGAACTTTATGCATTTTAACACTCTATAAGTACACCACTATTCAGCAAATAACTTTGTAGAGGTTCACAGTATCTCTTTTAGAATGCTGGCATCAAAGTGGTATAATCCTACTCCTTTATACAGAAAAAAGTGTAGCTGTACTTCTCTTAAATGCTTTTATGACGCTATTTAGAAGTAACCTTTATAACGGTGTATTTGAACACTCTTTTTACACCAGTAGAATTAAAAAGGTTAATATTTTTGCTCCTATAATGCCTTTATACAGATTTAAGTGGTATTTACAGCTTAAAGTTCACGCATGAACCTTAGTAACTAATTACTGGTCCTTGAAGTTCACGCTGCAACCAAATGTGAACAATAAAGCAGCAATTTGTGTTGCTTGGGACATTAAACGACCTCTTACGACTTACTGTACTGTAATGTTTATTGCTTTACTGTAAGGCTCTCATACAATTAAAGGGCATTTATTGTTAATATTCTTAAAAATGGCTCCAACGATTTAAATGAAACTTTGTGAAAGAAAAAAAATAAAAAGCATTTTGAAATAAGTAGGTTCATTATAGTGTGGTTGAGAATCTGTCTATACGTCTGTCGATCTGACGATACGTTTTTAAGTTCTAGTAGAACTAAGCAGCAGGACAGATTCTCAACCACACTATACGAATATAATGAATGAACCTACTTAATTCAAAATACTTTTTTGTTGACAGACACATCATGCATGACACATTGGCAGATTCATCGTAACTATTTCATTTAGTTAGGTTTTCCTGTAACTTTTAAGTGAAGATCTTATAATCTATATCTTTTTTTGGATCTCGATTTTAGTATAGGTATACCTACATTTATATCTTTTATTAAAATTAAATTAAACAATAATGTTCATCTTCACAACAATATCTTCAATTTAATATATCACTCAGTATGTACTCGTATATTTGGGAAAAACGGTTTTTTTTTCGTTTTTCCCGCCAAAATTAAACTCCAAAATCATTTTTTTTTAATTTGCCCTACATAAAATGTTAAGTTCTTTCATTCGTTCATGTTTTACTTGTTTATATTCATTTATTTTGTCGGATAGACAGACAGACGAGTGAAGTGTCCCTTTTCTTCATCGGAATGTACGGCGCCCTAAAAATGGAGAACCCAGTATACTTACGGTACTTTAGAGGAAGAAAAATAACCATTAACCAATGACTTCTATATTACTGGCGTACCATTAACTAACTTCGTCGTTAAGATTACCTGTTGACTCAAATTAAGCGTATCACCACTGTTGAGATACTACCTCTAGTTACGTATCACATACTTACTTAATAAAATAAACGCAGTTATGATATTATGAATCATAAACCCTCTCAAGCCGGTCGAATGATCTAACCGATCATGAATAAGGTCCATGACGACATAGCAAAACAAGTTTAATGACGTATGAAATGTTGTCATTTCCCAGTATTTATGTTAAATTCAGACGATGATACACCAGCTTGTAATAAACCTGTAGATAACATTTAGTTTTCGAGAATTAAAAAACGTTCGCATTTCCTGTTACACATTTCCGTCCCATTTCACGAAATCACTCCCACAAATTGCAGGAAAGCGAGAGCAAAGATGTTACACATCAAAAAATAATTGTAGTAGCTTTCAATATGTATCATATGCCAAAGATGTTTAGGCACATTTTTTGATATCCGGTTTGAGTTCCCCTTTATTTAACGTTCAGGTAGGCCTGTCTCGTCCGTCAGACATACATTCAAAGCAAATCTAAAAGCTTTTATCCTTTCCGACGTTCTGAACCTATAATATCCTATTATATGAACCTATAGTATCTATATTACATAAATACATGAACGAAGATCCTGAGCGTAAGGGTACTGTTTCCTTACACTACACCTTGCCTTACTTACACCATTCCAAATGTCTAAAATACAAATTTCTACGGTTTTGCCGGTCGTCTGTGTGCACGCCTCTGCACCTTCTCAAGGTTAGCAGCCGTTAATACTCGTACATTACGCAGACGCAGCTCTTTTTTAAGTTAAGTAGCAGTTGGAGCACAGAAATGTTGGAGGGTAGACTCGGCTGAAGGTGAAGACACACATGCATATAGGCTACTTAAAATTAAATAGTTAGTAGGAAGGTGTGGAGAGCAACCGGAATGCAGACCGCAGCGGTCGGATCCCCCCGAATAACATATTTCGCATTTAGTTTTCTTTGATAACATTCACTTTGGCGGCCGGCGAATGTGGGGCCGGGGACGTCGCGGTCATAGCGTTGCTTGCTATGACATCACCACAGTGCAGTGGCGGCTTACGTGGAACAGAGCAGCTCAAGCTGGGTAGTCTGAGGGCTGAAGGCCTTTCTCGTCACTATTTTACACGAAAGGCACGAGCAAGAGTACAGTTTCGCTTTGTATGAAGTTTTCACTTGCTTTGTAGCGTAGTTCAGCTTAAAAAGATCTTATAGATGGATATGCGCGAAAAGTTTTATATGCTTGTTTTGACTGTATCCCGCTGCTATCTTCGGCAGCTAGAAGACATTTTAAAATAAAAGGCTTGTACAGACATCATGTCTCCGATGCGTATAGCATCAAAGGTAGAATAATTTGCAATGTAATTACACGGCAAATTTCGTGTAGGAATTCTGTATGGACCGCCGTAGCAAGCAGAAGCACCACCAGATGAGTTCTCTGTAACCCGTATTCCCGGCTTTCTAAGCTGAGATCACCACGCTACCGTCTTCCAGTTCCACGTAGCTGCTGACAACAAATAGTGTGAACTTCCAAAGATTTCCCTTAGCTACTTTAGTGTGACCCAGACCAGACCTAGATAGTTACGTGCGTACGAAACTATCAGAATGGAGGATTTCTCAACTTGCATATGACTTTGAAGCGTGCTGTGAGACAAAAATGCTTTTGTCCAAGCGAGTGTTCTAAGTAAATTTCACCACTACAATTATTCAAAACATAATTCAGTACTGGTTCTGCACCATAGTACTTGTTGAGTAGTCTCTAAAACCCAATTGGATGGGGCTGGTGAACAGACAAAAACTGTAAAGTATTGAATCAAACATTTACGATTGCTTGGCATTTATAATAACAGTCATTTAAGTAGGTCTTAGAATTAACATGGACAAGACGAAAATTATGCCAAACGCCCGTGTCATACCTACTCCTCTGAAGGTTGGAGGCTCTACAATCGAAGTTGTTACCGAATATGTGTACTTAGGACAAATAGTCCAGTCAGGCAAGTCCAACTTCGAGAAAGAGATTAATCGTTGCATCCAACTCGGCTGGGCAGCGTTCGGGAAGCTTCGAATATCTTTATGTCCCAGATACCGCAGTGTCTTAATACCAAAGTCTTTGACTAGTATGTGTTGCCAGTGATGACATACGGAACTGAGACATGGTCGCTTATTATTGGGCCTCATAAGAAGGCTCAAGGTCACCCAAAGGGCAATGGAACGTGTTATGCTCGGAGTTTCTCTGCGTAATCGAATCAGAAACGGGGAGATCCGTAGGAGAACCAAAGTAACCGACATAGCTCTCAGAATTGCTAAAATTAAATTGCAGTGGGCGGGGCACATAGCTCGTAGAACAGATAGCCATTTGGGCAGTAAAGTTCTCGAGTGGCGACCGCGCACCGGAAAACGTAGCGTAGGTAGGCCTCTCACTCGGTGGACCGATGACCTGGTGAAGGTCGCGAAAAGCCGCTGGGTGCGGGTAGCGCAGAACCGGTCGTCATGGAAATCCTTGGGGGAGGCCTATGTCCAGCAGTGGACATCCGTCGGCTGATAATTGATATGATGAGGTAGGTACGGATGTGGTACCTAACCCTAATAGTTATTTTCAATACAGTTGCTCGAAAAGTCGTACTTTATATGCTAGTTTACTGTGCGCAAAATTGGTTTTACCGCACATGTGCTTTTTACTTTGTCACTTTTTATTTAATTAGTGGCAAATTTTAAAAGTTGTCCTATTCCTTGGTGTAACCTATGCACTTCATTCATATTTGTTCTCCTTTCTTAAAAAAAATATAACCCAAAGAGAATCTAATCAGCTAGCGTAATGTAATAACCTCAAGGAGGAACAACCTATCGATTCTCCTTTCAAAAGTCTTAAAGAAGATTCTGTGTCTTTAGTTATTATATTTTTTTATTTGCTAGAAATGTCTTGTTCCTCCCAGCAAGACTTGAAAAAAGTGGCAAAGTAAAAACACAAGTGTGGTAAAACTATTTTTGGGCACAATAAACTGGCATGTAAAGTACCACTTTTGAACAACTGTATTAAAAAGTTTATTTTCCTAATGAGCAATCTCAATTAGAACTTCTTAAGAATCATAAACAATCCATAGGCATTCACTAAGCGGCAACTTGGGACACACGAACCGAAAGCTATTATTTATTTGAGCTATATTCCAGTTGGAACCTCCGGACATGGGTGGGTGACCGACTGAACTATCGATCAGCCTGCGGCCCCGTAGTTGGCAGCCCATGGCGCGGAGCGCTGAGTGAGAAGGCAAACAAAAACGATCTCCGTCCCGCAGCCGAACTCAGTGCGTTTCGTGTCGGTGACTTGGTGTTGCGTTATTTCGGAGCCTGCTGCTAAGTCGTGAGGTTGGGCGTGTCTGTACTCTTGGACAATAAATATAAAGTGAGTACCTACTTAATATTTTTATATTGTTTAATATTCAGTACTTACGGCCTGTAATTGAGATTACACTAAATATTTTAATAAATATACGCCTAAGTCGTGAGGTACATGGTTGTTATGTTAAACGCCGGGCGCTGTGTTTGTTAAACGCAAGCCAGTTGGTTGATAGTGAATGGAATTTTATTTTTAGCGGTTACAAAACACCGTTTCTGCTAATTTCACGAAATTAAAATAGTACCTACCTTCTTGTTCTAGGAAACAACCATGAGCGGACAGCAATATTACCCGTACAAGGTGAGTTTTCCTCCTACATATTTTTGGGGCCGGTTCGTACGGCCGGCCGGGCGGAGTTGTATGTAGGTAGGTAGGTACCATAATCGATTCTCAAAGGATGATGTCATCTGGCAAGGCTACCAGAAACGACCGGCTCTATAACTTATGTTTATTGCTATATTATTAAAAAACTTTAAATGTAGGTAACAAAACTTAAGTACGTGTACATACCTTTGCAGGTAAATTGGATTAAAAAGATGAAAATGTATTTTATTTAGGTACTTACTAAGTGTATGACGGACGGTTTTAAACGCAATTAAGTTTTAATCGTCTTTGTAATTTGTGTCAAGTACCTACCCACATTTTTGGCTAAATTCGTTCTATGGCAGACACTCAAATGTTTATTTAATTGCATCTACACGTAAAACTATTAAAATTTTTGTAAAAAACCTAGAGACCGATGAAATATTATAAATATCTATGTCGTTTACAAAGTGTTGTTCAATTTCATGTTTAAACTTATCTCAATGGTTTGATATTAGCCTAACGCACGCGACCTAACCTACCTTGATGAGTAAAATGGTCTGAATTCAATTAAACCTAGGACGTCTTAATTGAATGCACTAACAATGAGTTTGTTCACGCGATACCGTTTCAACTTTTCAAGAATTGACATTAAATATAAGAACATGATGTAAGAAATAGCGGTAGGATAAAAACATAAATCATAATAAGTATAATATATTGTACCATTCGACTGACTCGGTGGCTCAGTGGCACAGTATATATATTAGTACTAACGTATCAGTGGTTAGTGCCCTTGACTACTGATCCGAGGGTTGTGGGTTCGATCCCCACCCAGGGCAAGCATTTGTGTGATGAGCAGATTTGTTTGCTCTGTGTCTGGGTGTTAATTTATCTATATATGTATGTATTTAAACGTATATAAGTATGTATATCAGTCTCTGGTAACCCATAACACAGGGAATCCTACTTTGGGGCCAGATGACCATGTGTGATTTGTCCCAGAATATTTTATTTATTTATTTATACCTACCTACCTATAAGAAGCTAATTTAATAAGAGTATCAAGTATCCGATTTTTTTATATCGGGCTTCTATACCTATATTTGCGATTCTCAATAACCTTGTCAGCACCCCGAGTCATAATAACACTAGTTTTATATCTCCATAGTTACTTGATAAGTATGTATGTACTTACTTACTTTTTATTGAAAAACCACTTATCTACTGGAATTAATTAATAAACCGTTTCGAATTTCATATAGTAAGTATACCTATCTAAGTTTAAAGTGAATAACGAATCAATTAAAAAAACAAAAACCCTTGCCCAGTCGGGTAAAAATGTATCCTATGTCACTGCATCAAGACGAACTTAACGACACCTCGCACTTCAAAATCCATCAAGTCGTTTAGACAACAGAGCGTTCTAAATAAATATACGTACATAGTACATACATACTTATACTATATCGGTCAAAAAACATAGGTAACACTCCTTTTGTCGTAGTCAGGTAAAAAGCCATTTTTGTTCTACAAGATGACTCCGTGTCTGGTTATAAAACGGAGAAAAGCGGACCATACGTACTCCTACATTTTTAGCGAATCGTTCTTCGGTGCTTTTAGTTCGAATACCAGCTATAAATGTTAGGCTAAGATGACAAATGCCTGTCTAAGTCCTAGTCTCTTCCACAGTGCACCCCCACGGTGTACCCAGCGGAGCCTTTCGAACCCGCAGCTGATGCGGAGACCCTCCGCAAGGCTATGAAGGGCTTCGGCACCGACGAGAAAGCCATCATCGACGTGCTGTGCCGTCGCGGTATCGTCCAGCGCCTGGAGATCGCCGAGACCTTTAAGACCAGCTATGGAAAGGTAAGAGATCTTGGTTTTTAGGGTTCCGCACACCCAATGGATGACCAACGGGACCCTATTACCACAATATTACAATATAGTGGCTTACAGTAGCGCAACGAATGTACTTACGCAGAGCAACGGGAGGGTACTTGCGGGGCGGCGGGCGGCGCGGCGGGGCACAGCCTGGCAAACTCGCAGGCTAGTACCTACGTCGGTGGCGCATTGTGCGACATCAAAGGTGTTGCGCTACTGTAAGCCATATCGTAATACTGTGCTATTACCAAGCCTTCGCTGTCTGTCTGTCTGTCTGTCAGCGCTCAGGGGGCTGTATTTCATAAACCGAAAATTCAGTTGAAATTTTCACATAATGCGTATTTCTATTGCCGCTATAACATCAATTACAGAAAAATATAAAAAGTAAAAAAATAAGGGGTCTCCATACAAAAACGTGTTTTTTTATAGCTCCTTAGAAGTATATTTGATTTAGCTGTATCGTAAAAACGGTAATACATACAAGCGTGAAACTTGGTGTACTTACGAAGTAACCAGTATCTCATCTGTTATAGAATTAATACTCAAATAAAACAACAAATAATAAAAATCGGCTAAGTGTGAGTCGTACTCGCGCTAAGGAGTCCGAACTGATTGACAAAAAAAGCGTTGATGTCTTGCTTGTAATGTTACATTTATCAATGTCATTTTACATTATGCTATGTAGTTGTGTGAAGAGATATGGTGGTACGGATCCCTCTGAGTTTTTTAAAAGCTAAGGATGGCCACTATGAGGAAACAGTGGCGCCGCGGCCGTGCTGCGTGCCGTTAGGCTAATTTACCAAAAACTTCAGACAGAGTGCGAACACAGAGCATTAGCACAGTATTACAATATAGCGGCTTACAGTAGCGCAACTAATGAACTTATGCTGAGCAACGGAGGGGTACTTAACGGGACAGCGAGCGGCGGGGCACAGCCTGGCAAACTCCGCAGGCTGGTTACCTACGCCTTACTTTTGCGCTATTGTAAGCCATATTGTAATAGTGTGATATTAGTGGGTATAGGAACACGCTTACTTACCGTGTAACGTGGTCTAGTAGTTCATGCCTTACTCCCTGCGATTTGACTTGCACTGGTAAATCTATATAGGTACTAATATTATAAACAGGTAAAGTTTGTATGTTTGTACGTAGGAGGTAGGAGGTCTTCGAAACTACTCATCCGATTTCAAAATAAATCTATCACCAATAGTTAGAATTGAATTTCAGGATGGACATAGTAGGCTAAAAAACCCGATCAATCGCTCTCGATATCCACGGTGTACATACGTGTACATTTACCCAAACCCTTTAGTTTCTGTTATCTGTGACCCAAACCATTTCGTCGATTATGTAGGTACGTACTTATACGTACAAAAACTGAAAGTATTATTTGTAGTTGATTTATCATAAACCGTTATGTGGTTAAAAATAACAATTGCTCATAATATTTCAATAACTATGTTTAGGTACCTATAATTTACGATTTAGTTGAAATAATAAGTTCATTCTTAGTTATATAAAACATTTTTTAAAATAACAACCGGCCAAGTGCGAGTCGGACTAGCACTCCGAGGGTTCCGTACCACCATATCCCTCCACACAACTATTATAGTACTAGCTTTTGCCCGCGGCTTCGCCCGCGTGGAAATCGTTTTTGTAACTGTCTTAGAGGGTGCGCGGTGAGCGAGCCGCAAGCGGCTCGCGAGCGTGGACATGTATTTTCTCCATATCCCTCGGGAACTTTGGCACGATATGCTTATTACTTAATCGTGTCATTTCCCACCCCCTTAACCATCTCCGTGCAAAAAATCACACATTGTTCCGTTGCGATGTAAAAGAAATTGACCATTTTCAGTTCCCTCAGGAACTGCATCGGTCTATGCTATTATCACGGGATAAAAAGTAGCCTATGTCCTTCCTCGTGAGTAGCGGGTAGCCGGTGTCACGAGTCGTGACACAGGCTACCCGCATGCCAAATCTCATTAAGATTGGTCAAGGCGTTGAAGCGTTAAAAGGTGTTAAATTTGTAATGACAATAATACCTATTCACATTACAAACAAAAGACATCAACGCGAGCGACATATAATATGCTTTTTTATCATTTAGTTTTGACTCCTTAGCGCGAGTTTGACTCGCATTTGGCCGATTTTTATTATTTATTGTTTTACTTCAGTAATAGTACTATAATCACACCAAGTTTCAAGTTTTATGTATATTACTGTTTTTACGATAGAGCCAAATCCGAAATATGTACGTCTAAAGACCTATAAAAACACGTTTTTGTATGGCGACCCCTCTTATTTTTTCACTTTTTTAAATTTTTAGTATTTGTTGTTTGTTATAGCGGCAAGAGAAATACATATACTGTAAAAAATTCAACTATCTGCCTATTCTACTGTTCATGAAATACAAGCTCGCTTACAGACGGACAGATAGCATTCTACTGGTAGACCTCTGGGGGGCCACTGATAATGGCATACGCGTGGCTACCTATTGGGCCAATAAGATATAAAATAACAAGAGTCACCCCGTTGGGCGTATGGAACCCTAAAAATGTTCAACTAATAAATTGATAATGGCTAGCCGCATTATTATTAATTAACGAGATTTACAGTCAATAACCAATCCTTCATATATAATAGGCAAGCTATGCAATTTAAGCATATGTAAAAAAGGTACTCGTATGTAACTTTTGGATAAAATAAAATTGATTGTTTTTACAAGCTTTTAATTAACTTGCAATGTATGTATGTTTGTTCGGGTGAAGTTAAATTTGACCCACTTCCCGGTTTCCGATTAATCTAAAATTTTGCATGCATAATATGTATTTCGCGTGACAATGCAATATCAAAAGCTTGTACCTAAAAGTTTTTAGGTTTTTCGAAAATTATTTTAAAGAGAATATTTGCACTATAGACGTGTAAGTAAGTATCCGAGGTAGGTATGTAACATCTACAGCGTTTGTTTTGGTTTATTAATATATAATAAATAAAGCCTTGAGATAAAAACCAGGGGTTGTGTGTGTGATAGATTTTAAAAAATAGGTACTCGTACCTACCTTATCGTTCCTAATCTTCGAATTGACTGGGTTGTGTCTAGCAGATTGCAGAATAGATAAAAACATTATATTATATGTACTACCATTCTACTGTATTGGTACTGCATTAACATCGGCTGGTTAGTCTACTGCTCTAGGATCTAACTAATCTAAGCTGTTTAATCCTATCCACGTAGAGATCTCCTGTTGTTTAAAACATTTAATTGCATATGCTGTTTTTAAGTACCTTTCCAAAATCTACAGGTTGTTTACTTAAAGGTATACCTTTATTTTTTAAATGTCTAAAAACAGTCGACAATCAGAGTTTAGAGTACTGATAATATCTTAGTGGTCTAGCGACCTCGCAGTAACCTTAGGAGCTTAGTCATCTCTTGATTCATGTTTAAAACTCTCAAAGGCTCTCAGTCATTCAATAAGGAACTATTTTTTTCCTCGTAAGCTTCGTGAATCATTTATCGTAATTGTTTGGTTTGGATAACGACTAATATAAATTACTATTTTGTTGTTCACTGACAAGTAGAGTCCTCGGTTATGACTTCCTGAACCAAGTCGTGGGAAATCACGATTGTTTTTGGAAATATAGAGAAACCAAAGACTTTAGAGAGCAGTTTTATGAATTGTTGTGCCCACCTATACGACGCAAATAGAATGCGCATAATCGAAGATCGGGATGTGTTGTAGTTGTAGCGTAGGTACTTTGTGGAGTGCAAGTAGGTAGGTATGTAACTAGGTAGTATCTAAAGTTCGTTCGCTGAATTAGCTGTACCTTTGATAAATGCTGTTCTCTACGCTGTCGGCTCATGTTAAAAGGTTGCGTCAAAAGGGCCGCTCTGAGTTCAATTACGGCGTCGCCGACGTCACACCGGGATCGCGCGAATCTTGTTTAGTCTTTTAAAGTAGGCGACGACAAAAATTATTAAAATTAATGATAAATTCTATATTAAAAAACACTCGGAAGGTCAAAACTTATAAAAATGCAAAAAGTTTTCACTTCTGTCGGCACTCCCGGAGAGTTTAGGTTAGGTTATTTAAGTTTTATTTCTTTTTAACATTGTTTTATCCTTCAAAACATTTCCAGAACTCCGTTCGGGTGTACTGCAGCTAATTATACAATAAGAATTCGCCCGTGTCTAAAACTAATAATGATGAACAAATTCATTCTCTACATTGCTAAAATAACTACTTAGCGTAGACGCGGTGGAAATTTCTATCGTAAATGCATTAACGGATGCCGTCACGTCGTCGTCGGCCGTCTGCTAGCTGCTTGCAGTTATCTTATCGTGAAATATAATATGTTTGCTCTGCGCGAGAAACGGTCTATGTACAGGTTGACGATCATGTCATTCCATTTAAAAACTTTATCACCATACAATAAACCTCTTATTAAAAAAGAAAGTAACTAGCGCTGTTTATTACACTCATAATTTTTAATATGATAAGATGAAAACGTAGAGCAGAGTAGATAAATTGATGCATCATTATGTGCTTTAAATGTAAAAATTAAACACAAGGACAAATAATACCAACAAAATGTACAAATTTAATATACTTAGGCACAGATGATAATGTACCAACGCTAGTTTTGGCAAGTTTTCCTGTTGTTATCAGGCTTTGGCTTATGTATTATAGGGAAACATTTTCACAAGAGCAGTAAAATTGGTTTGATTCAGAGTTTAACAAAATGTTTCTGGAATTTTATTTCATCTCGTTTATAAAGATATTTTTCTGACTTGGCTTTTTTTTCCTGATTCATGTTCATTTTATTTAACTATTAAACAGGTACCTACATGTTCATAGCTAATCATATTAGAAGCCTGTAAATATACTCATTCAACTTCATGTCTCTTACTTTGAAAATGATGGACTTCCATACAAATTGTAAACCCCTATTTCACCCTCTTAGGGGTGGATATTTGCTGTTTTCAGACTTTTTCTTTTATAACCTCCCAATCACCTTCCTCCATGCCGAATTTCAACTTTCTAAGTCACCTAGAAGTTGTCTAACTTTTTGATGATCAGTGAGTCAGTCAAACAGCGAGTGAGTTACGAAATATCGAATCTTCGATGAACGATATTTTAAAAACCGCTGTAGGAAGAAACTTGTAATTTGCAATATACGCTGTCTAAATACGTTAACAATTCAATATAAAATTCAGGCAGTTTCTTTAGTCCCTAACAAAGATATTAAGAGTTAGAAAATGCGTTGCGTTGGTTCGAGAAAAGGCAGTACAGCCGTGCTTGTTTGCTTAACTTGGCGGGTCTGGTAAACCTTACTAGAAACTTCCGAGAAACTTAAGTAGGGCTAGTTGTTATATTATACGCTTTTGTTACACCCTGCCTCGTAAAAACAACCTACTGTAACTATACTGTTCTCAATTCTTCGTCACAAGTTCGATTAGAAACTATTTGCAAGTGAGTCAGTGATGACTTCATTATTGAGTTTAATATGCTGTGGGCATATGGTTTTCATAATAGGTATGTGACGCTTGATAATACATGAGTTGTATATGTCGCAGGATAATAGCAAAATCCGTCGTTTCGCGAAAATCCTAGGAATATTGCACATTGTGGAGTAGAAAACTCCGAATAAAACCAAATCGAACGGAGCCCCGCTGTGCGGGGCTCCTTTTTACGGTAGAAAAAGACATGCTAACAAAACCTAACCTATTTAACGAAGCGGGGCTCCATCCGACTTGGTTTTATTAGGAGTTTTCTACTCCATAGTATGCAATATTCCTAGTATTTTCGCGAAACGACTGATTTTGCGATTATCCTGCGACATATACAACATAATTAGATAGACAGATTTCATTTTTAAAAGTCAAGCCTGGAGTCCACGTCGTCAATTTTCTTTGCCAATGATAGACCTGCAGTAGGTACTGAAAAGTACACAGATGTAAAATTATGACCAGTTTTTGTTTTCCTTTATTCGGACTAAGTATAACGAACACTAAAAATATATATCCAAATGGATCCAGCTTCTATAATGCTCTCGAGGGACGCGCTTACCAACGAGCATTTTATTTTAAATTATGTATATAGGGTGACTTTTAATTAGTTCTTGATAGCAATGTATATGAATCTACTCGTGATTACAAACAACTTTCCCAAAGAAACTATATGACAAATATGAAAAAAAAATGTTGGTCCTTCATACATTTTTGGCGGTTTGATAGGTACCTAACTTATTATGTATCGAGGGCCACAAGTTTCTTTGAGAAAAATGTTTGTAATCACGAGTACATGCATACCTTTTGTTATCAAGAACTAATTAAAAGTCACCCTGTATAAATAGCTAAGAACTAACGTGTTTTTAAAGGTTTTTGTATCTGCTTTACAACTTCGCCGACTGTGGGTCATATTCGCGCTAAGGTGTAACACGACTTCGTAGGTAAAAGATTACAGATGAGAGGAATTTAATTGTGAAATAAAGACCTAGAAAGAAATATATAAGAATTACTAAAGGATTAGAAAACGTTATATTTTTTTATCACAAGTAGCAAAAAAATATTTTTATCTTACCCGAGAAGGGTCTTTTATGAAAGCAGCAGGTTAATTAATTAATAATTATTATCTTACAAAGAAATAAACTTTGATAATAGAAGTTGGATGATTAAACTTGGATTATAAAAATTTTGATTTTTCAATCAAAAGTCACATAAATGACAGCGCATGCGTAAAATAACAAATACATGGAATGAAACAAAGGCACAGATTACTAAATAGTTAAAGGTCGAATGAAAGAAGAACAAATAACAGCGTACCGCGTTACATAGGCCATATATCAGCTCATATACGTCCCCACCGAGGGGCTCGAGCCTACCCTGAATCAGGGCGATTAGGCCTTAGTCGACCACGCGGGCCCAGTGCGGGTTGGTCGACTTCACACACAACCTTCGAGTTTCTTCGCAGGCCTGTGCATGTTTCCTCACGATGTTTTCCTTCACCGTTAAAGCGATCGGTAATGATATGTACGTAAGTTTTTGAAAAACTCATTGGTACATTGGCCGTCCAGATTTGAACCCGGTACCTCTGGTTAGATGGACCGAGTCGTTACCGGTTGAGCCACCGACGCTTCAAGTTACATAGGATCACAAACTAAATTAAAGATTCCTTATCCAGAGGTGTGCAAGTCCGACTCGCACTTGGGTGATTTTTGAAATACAGGTAATATTCTGGTATAAGTATAGTTCTTGCATCGAAATACCTAGTGTACTTAGGTACCTAATAAGAAATAAATAACTCAGGCGAATGATTTCGTACGTGCTCAGCGAATGTAGTGACTCAAATCACATCACTTTTAAAATAACTATGAATATAATACCACTGTACTTGGAATTCCGAGGAAAACAATATCTTTCATTAGGTATGACATTTTTCCTGTTTACAGATACCATAGTACACAGTAAAGTGTAAATGCTAATGAATCAAATAACACTGGCATATTAAATTACGAAAAGTAGGTAATGTTAAACCTGATGGTCTGACAAGCATTCATGGAAAAACTGCAAAGCGAAAAACAATTTTAACTAAGCACAGCGAATTCGTAGCGAGACTTTTGGAAGTACAGGAATGCTGTATGTATACAGATGTCACAAAATTGGCCTTATTAATACATACTAAACAACTTTCCGCCACGAACCCGATCAATTTTCAAAAATAAATAAACGCTCCATTCGAATTTTAGTACTTTTTTCACACCAATTTTGTTGCAGCCTGTATGCATAACTATTAGCTTTTGCCCGCAGCTTCGCCCGCGTGGACATCGCTTTGCCCGTTTTGCAAAATTATATAAATATTTATACTTATTTATTATGACTACCTTAGTCCGTTCTGTGATAAAATTTTAATACCCCATTTATTTACTTTAGAAAAACTCATATTTATGTTTTAGCTGCAAAAACATAGGACTATCATATAATAAACTTACGATAACCTTTAGATACCCTTATCGGCCCTGTCTCAAAATTCATTCTTAGCTGACGTCTCCTACCTATAAGCTACCTATCTACCTGTCAAATTTCAGCTTCACAGGTCAAGATTTCGTGTTTAATGACCTTTCGATTTTACATAAAATTAGGAGAGAACAGTTTTCTGCTCGTACTTACCTGATTTTAGTAGGTACAATTATTAGAAAAAAAAATTGCACGGCGTGACGTCATAGTTTTTCAGCACATTGATGCAGATAGGTACTAATTAATTTTGTAATAATTTATCTTATCAGCTCATATATGCCCCCACCGAGGGGCTCGAGCCTACCCCGAATAATAATAATAATTACAAATTATTAATTAAACATGGCGACGTTTTGATGTATTTACATGCGACCCATACAGGTGTCTCCAGCATAGATAACTATAGAGTCTTTATTATAGAAGTAATACGTCTCAACTTACGATATCTCTATATTTTCAATCACAACCATATAATAGACTAACCTTTTTTTTTTCTACAGGACCTTATCAGCGAGCTGAAAAGTGAGCTCAGCGGCAACCTCGAAAACGTCATTATTGCGTTGATGACCCCGCTGCCCCACTTCTATGCCAAAGAGCTGCACGACGCCGTTGCTGGGATTGGCACAGACGAAGAAGCCATCATTGAGATCCTCTGCACACTCTCCAATTACGGAATCCGCACTATTTCCGCGTTCTACGAACAGCGTAAGTACCGACCGATCTACTAGATACTTGTTTTGGCATCATCTCATCTGATGGTAAGTGAAGATGATGCCGAAGATGGAACCGGGCTTACCAAGATTCCCAAACGCAATGGGGATCTGATCTTATCTTCAAGCCGGAATACACCAATGTTGTTAACACAGTTGTTTGGCGGCAAGACTAATAAAATAAATAAATGTATGTAGCTAGCCAGGCGGGCTATGAAAATATTTAGGACCACCAATATTTAGGACACTAGGTAGTCATCTGAAATTCAACTCGTGCTGGACCAACTTTTTAGTGTTCCGTAGTCAAAGTAGGAACCCTTATAGTTTTAAAGCATAAGTTTGGTATAACTACTCAGTTATACAAATTTGTGACCCCTGTATAAAGTTATGAAATAAAATAGTTTTTTAGGGTACCTTCCCCCTACTCGTAAAATGGCATTGATTTTTTTGTTCACGTACCTTATCGCTTATAATATTTTTATGTAATTCGTACACAATTTAAATTGTTTTTCGAATAAACTTAAACTTGAACTAGGATATCGTTAAGTAGGTCTTTCAAAACTACTGAGAGTTTGCTAAGAACAATTAACGCTTTCTAAGCAAGTCTATAATGTTATCATCATCATCATATCAGCCGAAGGAAGTCCACTGCTGGACATACACTATAATGTTATAATTCTCTGAAAATAATGACTTACATGCGTAGGTAGATGAAAATATGGTTAAAATAGTATGAACCAGCTTCTTCAAACAGGGAATGGAATTTTCTCAATTTTATTATTGGCATTTTTGAATTGAATTTTTTTTTTGTTTTTAAGAACTACTCACAAGTAGGTATAAATAGCTTCATCATAGGTCATTCTCTATCAGCAAGTAAAGTAGGTACTCTGCTAGATAGGTAGGTACCTAACTAACTTGTTATTTTTTGTTATGATGTAAGTAGGTACCTAAAACTAATTGCAAGAAAGTGAAATTAGAATATTTGAATCCTTTTTTGAAGGTTTTTGAGATTTTTTTCATCCTCAGTAATGATAATGAGATGGGGGACCAACCAGGGAGAGTTGCCTAAACGGCTTGATGGATTTTGGAGTGCGATGTGTCGTTAAATTTGTGAGTGAGTGACATAAGATACATTTAACCCCTGCCCGACAAAGATAGATAATATTTTTATGCAGTCGGATTTTTATTTTTTAATTATATATTGGTTAGGTTATTGGTAAGATTTTACTTTTTTTATTGTTTCGGACTGTATTTCTTGCACGCCAGCAGTTCGTTTCTGTATAGCCCACCCTCTTTTCTGTTGTTCACATACTAATCCTAGCTTGCATACCAAATTGATTTCAGCTGTGTAGAAGTAATTATTAATGAGAGGTTCGATGATCATGAATGAGTGAGTGAGTCAGTTAGTGCCCGAATCGATTGATAGAATTATATGTTAGGTATTGTTAAAATCTATACTTAGTATAAAAGCTAGACAAACGAAACTTAATATTTTTTTTATGACTCAGTCTGGTTACTACTTACATCCTATCCTGAGAATTTAAGCTTTCTACTATTATCCAGACCAAAGTTATAAGGATTCGAAAATACTTCTAAAAACTTCTAGAAAAGTTAGGTATATATTTCCTCGCTTACTCTGGCACGTCTTGGCGGGGACACTACCGTGCCCCCAGATATATACTCTTGGAGACTTCTTCTTGGGTATAATTAACAACCTAGTAGAAATGTGTAGTGTAAATGTAGCTCACATATTGTAGTACCAAAGCAACGCATACTAATTGTGTTGTAGTATTCGCATCTTTTGAAGTGAGTAGATCTATTGAACATATATGTAGGTATTTAACATCCTGAAGTCTGACAGTGAGTCATTTCAATTAGAACACTCAACAAAGAATGTTTGTTGCGTTTACGTCATAGCATAGCTTTCATGAGTTTAATAAGCCTGAGTGTTTTCGGCATATTGAATAAATGCCCAATAAGTGTCAATTTCCGCCCAGGTTGATTCCCAATCACTAGGCGTAAACGTGTTTTAATATAAAGTTATCATTGATGGGATTCAAAATTATTTCAAAATGAAAAAAATCCCAAAGTATCCATTGCCGCCCAGGTTTTTACCAAACGCTAAGTATACCTACATTTTCTTGATAATATGTATTATTGTTGATGGAGTTTTTTATAATTTCAAAATAGTTAGGTAGGTATACCTATGAATTTGTTTTGTTATAAATTAAATAGTATTTGTCATTTATTTTTATAGACAACTAGTATTCCCGGCGAACTTCGTTCCATCTTACACTACACTAAACCACCCAACCCTACACTACACTACACTACCCTACCCTACACTACACTAAACAACACTACCCTTCCCTAGCCTACCCTACCCTGTCTCTACCCTACATAAGAACCTTCTCCTGACAATAACGAACTCGACAAAAAAAGAATTAGCTAATTAGCCGTTCACGCGTGATGCCGTGACCAAGGGAAATAAGGATTCATTTTTATATAATACTAGCTGTTTCCCGCGGTTTCACCCGCGTGGACAACGTTTCTATGACTTTTCGAGGGTGCGCAGTGCGTGGTAAAAAGTAGCCTATGTCTGAATCCAGGTCCTAATCTGTCTACCTACCAAATTTCAGCCAAATCCGTTCAGTAGTTTTTGCGGGAAAGCGTAACAGACAGACAGAGTTACTTTCACATTTATAATATTAAGTAGGGACTAGCTGTCCCGGCGAACTACGTACCGCCTTACATTACATTACACTGCCCTACCCTACCCTACCCTACCCTACCCTACCCTACCCTACACTACACTACACTACCCTACCCTACACTACACTACCCTACCTTACACTACTCTACCCTACACTACCCTACCCTACACTACTCTACCCTACACTACACTACCCTACCCTACACTACCCTACCCTACACTACCCTACCCTACATACACTACACTACACTACCCTACACTACCCTACCCTACACTACCCTACCCTACACTACACTACACTACCCTACCCTACCCTACATAAAAACCTCCTGACAATAACGAACCTGACGAAAAAGAATTAGCGAAATCGGTCCAGCCGTTCTCGAGTTATGCGCTTACCAACGCATTTTGCGATTCATTTTATAAAGTTGTACTCGTACGATCGAAAAATCAGCAGTTTATATAACAGCGGGTAGCGCATTACATAAGGTTGTATCTCGGGAAATAAGTTTTAACTTCAACTAATGTTCTTCTATGTATTTCAAAAGCTTTATTATTATTTTGATCAAATAAACTAACACTAACATAACTTAATAATGACTACATAAAGACAAATCATAATTGGTTTAAAACCGGCCAAGTGCGAGTCAGACTGCGCTCCACACCTTTCCACACAATTGTAACAATGATACTTATTCACTTAACAAACAAAAAAAAGGCATTAACGCGAGCGACAGAAAATGTTTTACTAAAGGTATGATTACCTAGTTGACCGTAAAAAGTAATGTTATCAAATAGTTTTTGCTGTCACAAGTACCTTCCTACACTAGGAGATCCTTCACTTCATGAACCTTTTCAATTCCTTTTTAGAAGATTATAATTTCGGTTCCTCTATATACGTAGACCAATGTGGCATAACTCCAAATTGTACTTTTCTGACCAGTGTACGGTAAGAGCCTGGAGTCAGACCTGAAAGGTGACACTTCTGGGCACTTCAAGAGGCTGTGCGTCTCCCTCTGCATGGCTAACCGTGATGAGAACCAAAATGTGGACGAAGGCGCCGCGAAGGCTGATGCAGAGGCGATGGCTGCCGCCGGCGAGGGTCAGTGGGGCACCGACGAATCCGTCTTCAACTCCATCCTTATCACCCGCTCCTACCAACAGCTGAGACAGGTGAGACAGATACTTTATGCTGTTGATTTAAAGGGCATGTAGTTACTGAAAGACCTTATGGCACTAAAGTGGACACAGCTTGTAAAACGGATGGCCTTTGGGGTTGTAAAGTTAGCCGGTAGAAGAAGATAACGGGAAGCTGGATATGAAGGCAGCGCAGGACCGCCGCGGTAGTTAGATCATTCGGCTGATATGATGATGATGATTGGTGACTGAAAGGCCTTGCTCTAAATTGTATCTGGTAGAAAGTGATGTTTATACTAGAAAAGCATATCTATGAAAGAAAGTAAGTTAAAATAAAATGTGGGGATCGAACCCACGACTCTCGGATCAGTAGTCAAGGGCACTAACCACTGAGTCAGTCAACAAGTATAACAGTGTTGAAAAACGTTAGATTTTTTTTAACGTTTTATCAGTTACTTTCAATTGAAGTTCTGACCAGACAATATATGTTCTTGGGGTTTTGTTTCGCCTTGATTTTTGCTAGCTCTGGCTAGAAAGAAAGCAACTTATTTACTACAGGTATCTCGCAACCAGTATGCACATAATATGTAACTGTTTTCCGTACACGTACTTGCAACACACTCGTTTCTACAAAACTCATGTAGAATGAAATGTAATCTCGTTTCAAGTTCATTCTCTGGTCGGCTCGATCGTAAAAAAGGTGTTAGTTTGGTCATAAAATAGCAAACACTGCTCTCCCATATTACTAATGTAATTACATTATATGAATACATTGTACAGTACACAACATAATGTTACCTTACTCAGTTTTTTACGGTATAAGAGGTAACCTTTGAACAGTTGGTAAGTAGATGTTCAATTTAGTTCACAAGTTTTATCTATTTTTTATTTAGTTTTTCACAAGACCGCGTCAACTTCAAAAGGAAAGAAATGAATTAGGATAATAAGTCTCATGGAACTTTGCTAATTGATTTATTTACCCTTTCTTTAAAGTTGTTCAAGTTTAATATTAGACTTCCCATGACCATTGAACGTAATAACATATTTTTCAATACAGTTGCTCGAAAAGTGTTACTTTTTATTATGCTAGTTTACTGTGCGCAAAATTGATTTTACCGCACACGTGCTTTTTACTTTGCCCTTTTTTAATTTTTAGCTCTGAGAAACAAGATAATTCTAGCAAATAAAAAATATAATAACTAAAGATACAGAATTTTCTTTAACTCTTTTGAAAGGAGAATCGGTAGGTTGTTCCTCCGTGAGGTTAGTTAGTACATTACGCTAGCTGATTAGATTCTCTTTGGATTTTATATATCCTTGTGAAGAAAGGAGAATAAATATGAATGAAGCGCATAGGTTACGCCAAGGAATGGGTCATCTTTTCCAATAAGGTTTTAATGCTTACAATAACAGTATCCCAGCCTTATTATAATCTATTTAGGGTAAAATTTAAAAAAAATACGCATGCGTACGTGTGCCTCAATAAATTAATATGGCGCAATTTTCGTAAAACTGAATGGAGTAGTTTTAATTGTGAATACGAATAAATTTATGAATAGTATACGTGTAATATAAAATGTACTTATTTGTATGTATAGGAAAAACAAAGTGAGATTACTCCCCGGACATTTAAAATGAGCCACAAGTCTCGTAAAATGAACTTTGATTGCCGAAACCTTGATAGGTTTGTTTTTCTGTCACGTTCGTTTTTTATTTGTTTTCTCACAACTGTATTGAAAAATGTCGTATGATACATGGGTGTAAAAGGAAATGACAAACTCGTGTCGATGGTAAACCCTCGCCTGCAGCTCGGGCTTACAAATGTCACTCGTTTGTTATTTACCTTTTATCACCCTTGTATCATAAACAACTATTAACACCCACATTCTCCAATGGTCTAAGCAAGTCAAGGTTATGCAACGAATCCATGACGAATCTGAATGCGATTTGCTCAATAGCTACCTTATCATGTATGAGTAACTACATTCTCATCGACAGGAAACCTTCCATCGTGTATAGTTAGTGCTCTAAGAAACAGAAATGAACTGCGATATACGAGTGAAAAATAATACTTTGAAAACACAAACTCGACGAAAATATTAGATAGGTAAAGAGATATTAGATTCCTTTGCCGTAAGTTACTAATGCTTTTCGTTATAGTTTCGTCATAAAATGAAGATTGTGATTTTCACTGCAGGAATTATATCTACAGAGTAGAAAATAGCTATAAAGCTACTTTTTATTGCTATAGCGTATTAAACGGTTCATTAACTTGTATTTTTATTTAGGTGTTCGCCGAGTACGAGGCGCTTACCGGAAAAGACATCGAAGACTCTATCAAGAAGGAGTTCTCTGGCAGCATCGAAAAGGGCATGCTTGCTATTGGTAAGATTTTTTTTGCGAATTTAGTGGTCCAGTTTCAAGAGCAGAAACCCCATTGCAATTTACCTTACAAATTCAGTTTCGGCGTGAATTTCAAAAATAACCCTGTTTTTTAGGCAAACGCAGTGTCGTCGTCCGAATAGGTAGAGCGAAAATTTCTAGAGACAGAGAGCAAAAGAGGCATTGATGGACGAACTTGTAAATGTGAGCCAAGGCTCGTCTATTCTCATATATTGCGCGGAAATTAAAACTTCAAATCAATGACGAACAACGAAAAACAATGACTTTTCACGCGCCAAAGTGTTCATTTGTTTTTTTTTTCAATAAACAGCGTTCTGTTTACAAGTTATTTCGAAATTTAAATAAAACCTTTGATAAGTTACCTCCTTGGTTGCCAGGTTTCGGAATAAAATATAGTTCTTTTTTTAATCACACGACAGATATGAGTTTACATAGTAATTTATTTGGCCGCTAAACACGACAGATATGGATTTACATACAACTTTTGCCGGCCGCTGCTCGCATGTATTTAGCCAGTACAGCAATTTCGATTTATCTCGAAAAAGGTTGTCAAAGTAATGCTCAAATTTCCAAGCATGTTTGAGAAAATGTAATTTTGTAACCTCGACTGTCTTGCCACTATCGTAATTGATATTCCCGCTTAGCATCGATCTGGATTAGCGCTAACCATCGCACTTTGGCACTTTGAATTGGCAGAGCTCGTTAGAATACGTTAACTAATGTCAATTTCAGCCTACATCCAGCATATTGAATATGGATTGATAGGTACAGTGAAGGTTCATTAAGGATAACATTTGTCCTATTTTTAACCGAATTAAAAAAACGAGGTGTCTCAATTCGACCGTATATTTTTTATTTTTTTTATGTGTGTTCGCGGATAACTTCGTCATTTATGAACCGATTTTGATGATTATTTTTTTGTTGGAAAGGAGATATCCCAAGGGTGGTACCACGATCAGGAAACAAGGATCTGTTGATGACATTCCAGAGAAGTTGAGAGTAACCTTAGCTTCCTGATTGAAGTCTGTTTTTTTTGTTTATCCAATCATCTTGTTGTTCAAAAACCTGCAACCTCGATTCTAGCTGTGCAACATTCTAGCTGTGCAATAAAACTGTTTCTAATCGTTCAAGAAACGTTTATCGAGGAACAATGCACAGCAGGTACCTGCGCGATTAGTCACATCAATAATTACAAATAATGTAGCCGGACTGCGCCCATCGTTGCGGGGTTAATCACACCAAAATAATTTTCGAAAAACCTAAAAACTTTTAGGTACAAGCTTTAATTTGAAAATAATTTTATTTATTTCGTATTGTTCTCAGGAAACCCTTTCATTTGATACCCATATTGTAGGAGTGAATTAAAAATAACTAGTCCGCCATCTTGGATTTAGAATGACGTCACACAGTCAAACATGCATTGTCATCCAAACTGAACGTGTATACAAAATTTCAGCTCAATCGGTTGAAGATATCTGCTTCAAAATTGAGTTGCAAGATTTCACCCGAACAAACAATGCACTTACCTGACTTGCAATGTATGTAACATTGCGAGTCAAATAAAAGCTTCTAAAATAGGTACATATTACTACGTCACAACAATGTTACACTTAAATGTAGTGAGCTACCAATGGATAGGTATTATGAAATCGAAGGTTATGTGTGAAGTCGATCAACCCGCACTGGGCCCGCGTGGTCTACTACGGCCCGATAGCCCTAATTCAGAGTAGGCTCGAGCCCCTAGGTGGGGACGTATATGAGCTGCTATGTGTTACATGATCACGAAGAATTAAATCAATGCATTTTTCAAACAAAATTTAAAAATTAAATTGGCTATATGTTTTTTTTTTGTTCTAAAGTAGATGCAGTTTATCCCCATAACCCGGCGGTAATGACGCTGGGTCACATTGACCTGAGCGATTTTCAATTTGGGAAATTTCGAAAAATACATATTATAAACGTTCATGGTTTTCTCAGTAGCATCCCTTTTTCTTGAGTAAAATCCCTTTTTCTTGAATAAAACGTAAATAAAACGGCTATAGCTCCATACATTTTTAGTACTAAAAGAGAAATTATTTTTGTTGCCCTTTTGAGGTTGTTGTATTAAAACCAAATTATAATTTGATATCTGAATTAACTTAAACATCTTGGTACTACAATGACTTCGTGGCCATGCACTAGTTCTTGTTTGTATTAAATTTGTTTTAATTTAAGAAAAAAACATTCGGTCCATACTGACTCCGCGTCATCGTCCGCGTTATTTTTTACACGTCATTGTCGCCAGGTTAAAAGGATCACGTGAAATTTCCAGTTACCCTGTATTATTTTCCACACATTGTGTTTCATCTGGTATCGTCATACTCTGTGGTAAACTGTCCTTAATACCTACTCATTCAGAGGCCGCGAAACACACATCAAGGTCACGGTTGTATCTATGACCAACCGGAAATTCGCTGGAGACCTTGAACTAATATATTAGATAAGGTTATTTCGGTGATTTGCATAATTAAGTTATTTCGGTGATCCGCATAGACCGGCCTGATCTTCTATTCTCCTTTTCGTGTCGTGGTGAAGTTGAAATTATTCGGCAAATATGTGGGTACAACTGTCTTCCAGGTAAATGTACTTTTAGGTTAGCTGATTGGCTAATCTTGTATGAAGTACAAAAATAGTTGCGATTGTAAGTACCTACTCGCAGGTAGTTTAAATAGGTTTACTAGGGAAAGTTATAAATGCTGAATAAAAATATTTGGTTAAGGATTTTAATTTTATTCTTTAGTGGCTCCAGGCGGCAATGCGGGTGACGACAGCATCAGAAATAAATTATGAACTCTTGATCACTAAATTGCCCTCCTACTTAAACTTCGGAAAACCTTACTCGTTTTGTTTTCCATCAAGTCTTCGATTTTTAATTCACCAAAATCACAAAATGAGTACATTAATGACGCTGCAAAACTATGACGTCACGCCTAGGTATTTCAAGAACAAAATGTCGTTTTTGACAGATGATAAAAAAAGTAACTCAGTAGCATTCGTCATCCCTATCCTCGAATACGCAGGATAAGTTACAGAATAGTCAGGGCATAGAGTTTCTATAATATCTTTATAGTTTATAGAGACGTAGTGTTTTCACGGCTCAATGGAGAAGTGGAGTCAAATAAGAACTGATTTAAAGACGTAGATAAGAATATCAAACTGTAAGAAAATTACACTATATCTGTCTCACTCTCACTACAGCAACCTATTAGGCAATACGCCTTACTGGGCCATTTACGTGACAGAATTTTTCTCCGGAGACACTATAGAAACTCTTCGGGTCAGGTTCACTTATCTAAAGAAACCAAAGAAGTATGTATAGCAAACTACTAAACTACTTTTTTTCTTATATCCAGTGAAATGCGTGAAGAGCAAAGTTGGCTTCTTCGCTGAGCGTCTGTATTACTCCATGAAGGGTCTGGGCACCAACGACAAGACCCTGATTAGAATCATCGTCAGCCGGTCTGAGATCGACCTTGGGGACATCAAGGCGGCTTTCCAGGAGAAGTACGGCAAGCCCCTGGAGTCCTGGATCTCTGTGAGTAACACTTGACAGTTTTTTTGGTGTCGGTAGTTTTATTTAACATGTCGTGGTATATTCACCTGCACCAGGAGTGTATAAATGTGCATTTACGTCCAGGCGAATGTACTCACAAGCTGTTTTTCAGAGGCATAAAAGTCTTAGTTGTGATTTATAAAATAAGGAACTTATTACTGATTTGACTATTACCGTCACCAGATATAGCTTCATATGTTTGTCAAAGCCAGTAGGAGCCACATTCCTAAGTCATATGTGTCGACCAAGTTCATATATGTTTGCGTATACAATGATTAAACATTTACCAAAGTTTTTGTTAAATATTTGAAGCTGTGTCTAACGGAACCTTAAGGAAAACTTTTGTGCCTTTAAAAATTGTACCTTAGCTATTTTACGTCCGCAAACTGATGTTTTTCATTGTGCTCAATTAACGTTTTTGTTTTCATTTTTCTAAAACATTCAAGAAAACAAATACAGATTACTTCATATTACTTACATAGCAATTATTATCTAACATTTCATTACACAAATAACAACTCAAAGAAAAGGGCACGACGACGCCTCTTTGGCATAGTGACAAAACTACATTATAGATTTTTTTACATATCTTCCGTACATGATTAAGCCTATTTTATATTTCGATAGAAGAAGCAAATACAAGTGGGTACAAACCTAAAATATACTAGGATAACAGTCTTTATTATTTGCTTAAAGCATCAAGTTCCTTAAAATATTTGATAGAGAGGGAAATTAGTGTTTTGTCAATTGTAAATTACGTTATTAACATACCATGTCACTAGACCTGTTTTTCCAGTAATGTTCTCTTTTGTGTTAACTTAGGACCACATAGTTCGTATTTGCTATCCCTATTTCTCGATTTCTCACGCGTCCACCACGCTGGATCTCCTCTGTAATAATATGAACATGCGCAGCTATTCGTAGATTTTACTCTTATTGCCGTCAAACATGTTTCGAAGTTTGCTGAGTAGAAGAGCAGCACAACAATCGTAAACTTTAATTATCTCAGCACCGTAAGCCTTTGATCAATATGCCCTAATATATTTTGGTTTTGTTTTACATCCTCTATCGAAACATATTGGTTTTATTGTGTACGAATGATTCGGAAAAAGTAATACCTATTTACTTTTTAACTTGTGTATAGCCACTATGCCAGTCTCCATACTAAAATATTCTAACACTTTTATCGACGTTTATCAATAGGTTCTTAACAAAATACAGTCCGCACTCGTTCCCTTATATGCACATGCACAAAGATATGCGAACTAACACCGCACGAAAATTAAATAACGTTATAAATTAATTTCAGCTATTTTCAGAGAAACTGACCCACAATTTCTATTCATTAATTCTTTGAAGATCTAGCAATAAGTGTATTGTACTTATTTGAGCATGTGAGAACGAATTACTCCAGCAATCATCCATCACTCCATCTACTTTCTATTCTCATCTCCTACTACTTATTTATATACAGATCTACATTTATCTATGTAAATAAACACCTTCAATCCAAGATAGGATAAGACAAAATCTAATGTGAAGTTGAAGAAAGGACCTATTTGCTACCTATCTCACGGTGCGTATGTCTTTCAAAACTTTTAAATCATCATTTTGCTAACATCGTGGTGTTGATAGTTGATTCGTAACAGTCGAGTTTAACTTATTGATAATAAGTACCTACTTATGTGAATAAATACGTTAATTAGCTGCTACAAATAGATTAAATGAGTTTCTGCCTTACAAAATCATAACCAAACAACAACCTTCTAGAATAGCACCCCTTTTGATTACAGGACGACACATCCGGGGATTACAGGAAGGCTTTGTTGACCCTTATCGAATAGATTCCGTTGCCAAAGGACCGCGCGGCAACCAGCAAACCACCTAGTGTCATAATTTAAGTTCGTTTATTGTCAATTATTGTTAGGCTCCTAAGATATCTCGATAGGTCGGTACACTGACGACAAAATACAGTCATCAACATTAGCATCATAAACGAACACAAACAGAAAGCTAGTCTTTAACCAGGTTGTGGATAGTTTTGGCATCAGTGTGCTGTCTTTAGGTAAAACCACAACGGGTGTATATTTTTTGGTCACAAGATCTGTATATTTTGCTTCTTATTTTCATGTTCATGTAACTTTCTTGGCATAGTAGCTTACTGCTTTGTGTTGTATCGTGGTTGGCTTCTTGCATGAGGGATTGTAAAGAGCCTCGCTGGCTAGTACTACAGTAGTTGTTGACGTTTTTCAGGAGGATCTGGGGGGTCCGCTGGCCTATCTCCTCTCAACGATGTGTTACTAAAGCCACACTGCAGTGCTATTAAAAATATTTAAACAAAACTCAGTATTACGAGTTACTTTAGTCGTTCGATGCAATAACGAAGTTACTTACATGTTTAAAGTTTAATGATTTTGTTGTGATCGAGCACATATTTTACTGTTGCATTTTATACTACAAAGACATTTATTTTTCTTCTATTTTTAAGCTACTTTTAATATAATATTTTTTTGTAATCTCTAGAGTAATCTCATGCTTTGGCGTTGCACGTTGTGTGATTGAATTATCGTTAAAGAAATTATGGGCCAGTTTCGTACTTGTTTTATTTACTTACTTTTACCTAACATTATTTTGCATTGGTTTTTTCTCGATATTGTTTACAGGATGACCTAACTGGTGATTTCCGGAAAGTACTAGTCACACTATGTGCTTAATCCTGCAAAATAATTTATTTTGTTAATCATTTGTTTTCTAGAATGTTAATTGGTTTAAATTAATCATTTGTTTTCTAGAATGTTAATCGGTTGAGCTTTGCATGCCCGTTTCAAAATTTGTTGTCAAAATTGTTTGTTATAAAAGTACAATAATAATATTTTGCAGGATGATACGAAAGGGGACTACAAACGCGTGTTACTCACCCTTGTTTCGTAAGAAAATGCATAATAATTATCGTTCATTTAAGTCCACTTCTTGTACACCTAGCGCTTGCTCGATGTTCCGATCTGATACTGCCTTTACATTGTATAACTGTTGAAGTGTTGTAGTAAATAAAGCTTGATATTTTTGTGAAAATGAGATATTTATTGGTGCTGTAGTTTTGTTTACGATATATACATGTTTACATTGTAATACGAATAAACTAATTAATTATGTATGTTCCATTCTGTGTTTCATTCGATGTCCCTTATCCCATGGCGTGTTATCTGAAATGTTAAATACGTAGATATAAATAAACAAGAAAAAATAGGTTTCAAATTTTCCTGTTAACACAAAAATGTTCATCAACGATAGGTATTACCAAAGTTCATTAGAGATATACCTGACACATTGACAAGTAGTTGGCGTGAATCCAAAAAAAAACTACAATCACTTTCTACTCTGAAATTCGGCCGTGATTGGCCACATTCCAATGAACGCATGAGTCGCCCAATAACAGTTTTTGATGTTTAAGCGTCGTCAAAATGTATTATTTATATTAATGAGGTTTAATATTAATAATCAACTGTAAAAAGATGAGTATAAGTTTAGCCCTAAATGTTAATTTAGTTAGCCCATTGTGGAAGTTGACAACAATGAGATAATATTTTTTATAACACCATGTAACTAGTTACAGGACTGACAGCGACCCTCTGAACGCAGTAGCCTACGCCGTGCGCACTCGTGACGATACGTTGTCGCGTCCTGGAAAACCACCGATTTTGACTGTAAGATGTCGTATCACGGTACGGTGCATACCACGACAGACATCGTGACGTGAAAACTGCCGATTCAATTACCTAAAGAATTGCATCTAAAACTCTTTTGATTTTTCACGACACGATGTCGTGCCATGCATCTCACCGCGAGAGAACGCCGTAAGGTCAATCTCGGCGATGGAAGGCGACTTACGACACGGCAACGTATCCATAATATGATGTAGTGTCGTCGTGGCATGCCCATGTATTTAGATCCTCAATCGACAGCAGTACTCGCAAAATGAATCGGTAGGCTCACTTATCTCCTAGCCCGCCACTGTGCCACTGGATAAGCCGAAGCTAGGCTCATCTTCTTTGAAAAGGTATCAATATACGTACCTGAAACCGCGCCACACCGCAAGGCGTAATGTGGCTCTTGAGGCAGACGGCGACCCTCTGACCGCAGTCTCCAGCGCCGTCCGCATCAGTCGAGAGCAGTACTCTCACGTTGCATCGGTGGGCCCAGGCGTCTCCTAGTGCGCCCACCACGGAGCCACTGGAGAGGCCCAGACGGGTACTCATCTCATTGGTTAGCACCACCTGCGCACGTGGTGCGAACATTGGTTACGTGTAAGCACGCATATTTTACTGATACATGGAATCGCTGTTTTTTTTTCTCATGGGGCAATTAAGTAATCCAGACGGGGTAATTGATTATTATAGGGCGAGAATCGAATCTCTTCCTAGTGGTCTGCCACACAACAGGTTCGCTTCTTTTATCGTGTCGACAAGTCATATATTATCTAGGGCTAAAGTATACCAACCCGCACTGGGCCCGCGTGGTCGACTAAGGCCCGATCGCCCTAATTCAGGGTAGGCTCGAGCCCCTCGGTGGGGACGTATATGAGCTGATATGATGATGATGAGAGTATATTACTTATTGAGATCCAGTAACAGCTGCCAAACTATAACCTACATTACTACTGAACATTTTGGAAATTTAGATCGATCTGAAATCAATATAATGATGACATAAAAGACATACTTTTATCTTGGTGTGGATTTATGTACATGCATTACAGTATAATTAAATAGGAATTTAAGAGCACTGTGAACCCACGACGAAAATTAGACTTCATACCAACGGTGAAAGCGATTTTCACCTCTCAAAAGTTAGCCGATTTTGACCAGAATTGAGAAAATCACTCACAGCAATTTGTTTTTCTAAGGTAAGTCTATGTAGATCTGCCATTTGTCTGAACAATAAGCCAGTCCTCTGTTTGGGTGTCACTCCCTCCTTGTACGGAAAGGCTATCGAATCAATCGCTATAAGTTTAACCTGCAATATAAAAGTTGTAACTATGAAGTACCTATGGATAAAAACGTATCTGAATCAATCCTGATTAGAAGAATAGGGTAGTTGACAGCTTGAAAAATAAATTATGAATTATTATTCCTTAAATGTCCCTCCCAAATTTAATTTAAAAAAATCTTACTCATTTTGTTTCGCAATGAGTCTTTAATGCTGAAAAACTATGACGTCACGCGTTTCCATTTCATAAATTTTTAGAACAAAATTTTGTTTTTGTCAGATGATAAAAAGTAACTCACATGGCTAGCAGTCAACTAGCCTATTTACGTTTACAGTGGTTTAACCGCCTTTCTGGACTATTACGTGGTTAAGTCCATTAGCTTCACATCAGGAGTTCGCGGGTTCGATTCCCGGCTGAGTCTAACTTTGTAAGACTTTGCTTGGTGCAAGGGCATTTTCCTCCATTTACTTGCCGCCGAGCATCAATGTTAACAGCATAGATGTTTTTCGGCTTGAAGATAGCCCGCTCCCCATTTCTTTGAGAATCTTGGTAAGCCCACTTCCATCTTCGGCATCATCATCACTTACCATCAGGTCACATGCTTTCAAGGGCTTAAGTACCTATCGTAAATTTAAAAAAAGGCAAATTTTAGTCAAAAAGAGAACGTTTGTCACCATCGGAAGAGATGATACCAAGAGCTTGGCTTGTTCACCAGATTCCAGTGGCTTACATCCTTCATTACGAAAAAAAAACGGATTTGAATTTGAAACGCAGATGAAAAGTATATCCTGATTACACATAGAATAATTTTTGACCGTTGGTCCAGTGGCAGCGCTGCTGTCTGCTGGGTCGAGGGTTCGATCCCCAACCAGGGCAAACATTCGTGTGACAAACAGGTATGTTTGCTCTGTGTCTGGGTGTTAATATCTATATGAGTATTTATGTATTTAAAGGTTTATAATTATGTATATCTGTCTCTGGTTCCCGTAGTACAGCGAATCCTTGTTTGGGGCCGGGTGACTGTGTGATTTGTCCCTGAACATATTATACTAGCTGATGCCCGCGTGGATATCGAGCGTGCGCGGTGCGCGAGCCGCAAGCTGCTTGCAGTTTTTGTATTATAAACCTTCCCGAGCGTGCGCACAACAACTCGCCAGTTTCATCGTAATCGATCCACTACCTGAGAATGTAATCTGTATCATGAAATTATGTAATAGACAATAAGTATTTTTTTGTTTTTTTGACTATTTAAAAGTGTGTGTAAGCACCTATTTAAAATAAATTATTTTGCTTTGATTTGACTACTTTTCGAGTTTTGCGGAAACGAACATACGGAACCTGAATTTTAATATTAAAAGGTTACATATTAAAATATTAAAATTCAGCCATATAACATACATTTTATATTTTCAGACTTAGTGTAAGACAATCGATCCCCCTCAAAATTTCAACTTCGATTTCTTTTTCACAATACCTTTTCACTCCTTCGTCTGTCGCTCGAAAGTAAAAATGAACTTGGTAGAATACGAAACCAGCAAAGTGCGAGTCGGAGTCGCGCACCTAGGGTTCCGTAATCCGTACCACCACCTACCCAGAAGCGCCCTTAGTACACACCCTTGTTGCAACTGTTTATATTTTTTTATTTTTTCATAATTTCCTCTTAATTATATTCAGACAGTAAAACTAAACTCATGGAGATATTTTTAAGTTAGGTTTTGAATATTACGTCCCGTACATAGTCTCCATAATGACGGGCTCTTTCTAGAACACTTCTTATTACCACAGGTGAGATACTACTTACTTCTTCATTACTTTTCTCAGTACATAAGAAGTTATTATGTTAGATCTTTTCCTATGAAATTGTCGATTGTATAAAAAAGTTTAAAGATGAAAATTAATATTAAGAACAATAGTTATGAAAACAAAATATATTCTCAAAATAGCATTAGACTATTAGAAATTAAATGGTTGTAAACTATGCCTATTGTTTAAATATTTTGAGAGCACAGTGGCTTTAACCCCATGTAGTCGGGTTATTTCACATGAAAAAATCGCCTTTATTGAAGCAAAAAATACACATTTTTAATTTTAAAGCTCTAGAGTTATCGCAGCAGTTTCTTCGTTACTAATGTCATATTTGGGAATACCCCACATAAGATTTCGTCACTTTCAGGCAAAATTCAAGAAAATTAACTAGTCTAAAAAATTGCCCCATCTGACCACTAAGAGAACGCCATTGTTCCATTCAATGGTACATAGCTCAGGGGATTGGAACATGTAAGACATGCCACTAGTTACTAATAAAAGACCATAAGTAGTGTCACCATAAGGTCAATAATAAAAATAAAAAAACTTTTTTATTGTGAATAAAAATTGGCATTGAACTTCAAAAACTTTATCGGAAAATTCATAGGTAAAGACCTATTATTAAGTGTGTTTCAGCTCGGGTGTTCGCCTTAAGATTGCGCGATTGTCCTGGGTTTGTAAATGAATACCTTCTCTTTAAAATAACCACAGAGAAAATAATCTAGCATTGTAAAATCTGGGGCACAAGCAGGCCAGATAAACGTTGAATACCTCGAGATAAAACTCTCGCCGAAAGATCAAAATAAAATTCTATTATTTTGGTATGTTGGGCAAGGTGATATTATGGATGCTGAATCTCCAATAGTATTTTAAATATTTTCAAATTAAAATAATGGTCACTGGAAATGTAATATGTTTATTTTTATATCCCTCATGTCACGACTTTTGTGCCACTCAGTATAACAATACCTATTAGTTACAAACAAAAGACAAAAACGCGAACAGAAAAATGATTTTTTTTTATTCATTGTGGACTCCTAAGCGTTAGTACTACTCACACTTAGCCGGCTTTTATTATTTGTTGTGTTACTTTAGGATTAGTAGATACTAAAAAACAAGTTTCTAACTTGTATGCATTACCGTTTTTACGATAGAGCAAAAACAAAAACGTACAAAAAAACAGGTTTCTTGTATTCACTTTATTACTTTTTAGCAATTTATGGTAAATCTCCCTTTATACTATATATTATGTGAAAAATTCAACCAATTCAATTTGAATTGCACCTCTTACGGTTCAAAAGATACTGCCTTTTATAGGTCAGACAGAAAGACTAGGCGGACAGACAGCGTAGGCTTAGTAATAGGGTCCCGTAATCTGGTGGGGGTGGGTGAAAACCGGCCAAGTGTGATTCGAAGTTCCGTAACCACCATTCCTTTCCACACGAGTACAACAATGATACGTCCTATTGATTTCAATCAAAAACCATCATCGAGGGCGACAGAAAAAATAAGGATCCCGAACTAAATAATATCATCACTGTATTTAATGCAGTTTTTTATTTATTATTTAGTTCGGGATCCTTAGCGCGAGTACGAATCACACTTAGGATTATAAAGTACTATAATTACCTACTACGTAGGTACGACGCTTATATGTATTATCGTTTTTACGATAGTGCAAAAATAAAAAAACTTTAAAAGAATACATTTCTTGTATGGTTATTGGAGACCTATTTTTATTATTTGTTAGTAAAACAACTACGTTTCAAAAACCATTTCGGTTTGAAAGATACGAACTTTAAAATGTCGCACGGACAGACCGCGTAGGCTTCGTAATAGGGTCCCGTTACCTGGTATGGAACCCTACGAAGTATCGGTGGCTCAACGGTAGCGACTTCATTCTTCTAACCAGAGGGCCTCAAGATCGAAACCGCAGATAGCCAATGTACCAATGCCAATAAGTTAAAAAAAAAAAATACCAATAGCGAGGAAACCTACACATCTAAGAATCATAAGTGTATGAAGGTTGTGTTACATATGTCCGTAGGCGCACACGTGACCGCAGATAATGCTAAGTGTAATACCAGACTGCCTATCCCTTGGGATACCATAGTTACTCATAATTATGGCACATGATAAGAGAGAATAGTGTAGATACAAAACAATTGACCCACATAGAATGCATTAGTGTTATCTATTCAATGTATGACTGTGAATGACACATCAAAAATACTTTACATGAGGATGATCTGCTATGAACCTTGGCAGCCTGTGCATAAATGCACAGAACTTTTCCAGACCAAACGCATTAACATAGTGCAGTTTCATCAATGCATCTTCTTCATTTATGTTTAATGTTAGCCCCAGAAGCTCCTTACATCTTGACAGACTGGCGAATAGAACATCTGCAATTAAAATATTTGTAAATATTAAACTGAGTATGCATTAGAGGCAGCCTCGCCACGCACGGCTCGCACCGACTGTGATTCGGACGTACTTGAAGGCAACGCGGCGAAGCAACGTGACTCGCTCCGAGCACCGTTCGCTCACTCGGCGCGAGGCATGTGTGTTGCGAGCCGTGCCTCGGCCTGGGCGCAATGTACAGCGTACACACCTTTATAAACTCTTCAAATTGAAGACAAAACTAAACGAAGAATAAAAAAACATTTGGTTCCAAAAAAGTTTTCAAAAATGATGACATGTACATGTGTATACACACGGTTATATAAAGTTCTGAAATTAAATGAACATATTAAATCTAAGATTTAAAAGCTCATAACAGTAATCATACATAAAAATTATGCTGTCTATTTAACTACCTTTGAATCGTTCAATGGTGAAGTTAGTGTTGGTATCAATATACAATGCTTCAGCATTTAGCCCTCCCAAGGCTTGTGGTATTTGAACTGATGCGCACAGTTGTAAGCTGAAAATAAAGAAATTTATTACTACTTTATGAGGTGAGGTGTTTATTATTTTATTATACACTAGCAGCGTCGGTGGCTCAACCGGTAACGTCTCGGTCCATCTAACCAGAGGTACCGGGTTCAAATCTGGACGGCCAATGTACCAATGAGTTTTTCAAAAACTTACGTACATATCATTACCGATTGCTTTAACGGTGAAGGAAAACATCGTGAGGAAACCTGCACAGGCCTGCGAAGAAACTCGAAGGTTGTGTGTGAAGTCGACCCACCCGCACTGGGCTGAGGCTCTCCCACTATGGCAGCCCAGGTATGTGAACCCCGACCGCTCATTTAGGTGCACCCCAACCCAAACTTCCCCTAGAAGTACTCATTCCTGATCTTATGAAAGTTACTGTTGGTATGAATAGTAGGTATACTAACCACAGTTGAGTTTTGCCAGTCCCAGGAAGGCCAAACAACTCAGTGAGTGTACACAATTGTAATCCCTTATTCCCGAGCACACGGTCGAGGCTTTGACTGAAGGACGGGATACTGGGTAAACTGTTTTCTCTCTAAAATAGAAAAGAATTTAAATGAATGAGATTTACCGGCATGTAGTGTCTTTGTAACACAAAAGAAGCGCTCTCGCGCATTATTACCTGCCAAAGTTCAGCAGTATTGTATATCTTCGAAGTAGTCATCACATCACAAACAAGCTTTAGGACATAAATTCAGATTCAGTTAACATTTAACAAAGAAAACGAACAAAATTTCAAGACTAATGTTACAAGAGTTTGAATTTGTACACAAGTAAACTCTCCATAGTGATTTCTGCTATACTCACACAGAACACTATTACTCCACAAAGGAGGGTATACTCATCATTGAAACTCTCTGTATTTGTGGTTTGTAGTGGGCAAGTGGGGCAAGCACGGGGCAAGTAGTGGTTACAGATCTGTGGTACATATGTTTGTTGTTGTTGTTGTAAATTTTTCTTGGCCATGGAAACTAGTCCTTCAGCCGTATTCGTAAATTATTTTCACTTTCTTCATTTGTTTTTGAATTTGTAATGCTAGTGCCGGTGCAATACTACAAATCTTCTCTGAAGTTCTTGACAGCATTTGCAGCAGCTGCATTCTGAGGTGGAACACCCACTTGCTGTTGGGCGTTTATAAAACTGCACCCAGAGCAAGTTGGGTTCTCACGTCCTCCTTCGTTTTATTTTCTTGTTCTCCACATTGCTCACGTGCACTAGACGATTTTCTCCAAAATGCACCACTTCTTGAACAAAATCCCAGCAGAAAACAATAAAAAAACAACAAAATAAAACTACGAATGCGTCCACCACAAATCTCGCCAAAAAAACTCCCACATATGTTTGGTGACGGTTTGGTGTATGCAGTGTTGCCAAACCACTCGATCAAATTACGCTGTTAGTAGGTTCAAATTACGGTGTCCGCCATACAAAATGACCAAAAATTTAAAAAAATACCGTGCATAAAGAAACCGCTAATGCCAAAATTACGATGTTTGTGTTCCTATGAAATTGCTCAAAATTCATTACAGTAGAAGACTGAAAAACACGTAATCACCGTAATACACATCTCTACCGTAATTACAGTGTAGTTGGCAACACTGGGTGTATGTATTATGGTGTATTATATTCTCTTTGGGTAGGAGTAGTGTATTATATTCTCTTTGCAAAGATGAGTATGTAAATAACGTAAATAATTCCCTTGGCTTGGCTAAATTATTATTTGAAAAATTGAATTAAAACAGTAAAACCTTTCAGTTTCCTCTTTAAGAAATCCCGCATAACTGTGAATTAGAATGAATCAAATGAACATGCACATGGCCCCAAATCCTAACGTGGTGGGCGCAGCACCCAATGTTGGGATGCACCTGCAAGGTGGCCCAATAATGCAGCAGCCGTCGCCGCAGCAGATGCAGCCAGGGCCTGCCATGCCCCAGCAGCCCCAGCAGGATAAGATGGACAACATCTCGAAAGTGAAAACTTTGATGGGATCCTTACGAGAGTCAATACCGGTATGTCGATACAATTCTTCATTCTAGAGTCGTGTTTCTTCTTTTTTAAAAGGCTTCTGTGCATTTCGGATCTCTTATATAGATCAGTTGACTACAGTAGAAAGATTAATTACGAAACAGGGCCTCGCTTTTATTTAGTATAACATGTCTAGTCTCATATTACCTTATTGAAGTATACTGGTTAGTCCAATCGCTTCAAAATAGTAGGCTCTGTAATCTGTAAGATTATGGAGCGTGTATTGAACACCCGCATTTTGGCACACCTAGAAGACAATAACCTAAGTGATGGACAATACGGTTTTCGTCAAGGTCAGTCCACTGGAGATCTTCTAGTGTATGCTACGCATATATGGGTTGAGGCCATCGAGAAACACGGTGAGGCTCTCCCTGTGTCTCTTGACATCTCGAAGTTTTTTAACCGAGTCTGGCTTGCTAGCCTTATTGGCAAACTTCCTTCATACGGACTGCCTGTGGGCATGTGTACTGGGTATCTGATTTCCTGAGGGAATGGTTTATTTGAGTAGTTATGGATGGCTGCTCCTCCGACCTATTGGCAATCGATGCCGGGGTACCTCAGGGGTCTGTTCTTTCCGCCACTCTTTTCTTGCTACGCATAAACGATCTGCTGTTACTGGGTTTTATTGGGTATGCAGATGATAGCACACTTGTGGAAAGATACCTTTCCAGTGCAGGAGCGAACAGCGCTGAGACGCTGTCTTTGAAAGAGGGCATGATAGAGTGCATGAACTTATCGCTTCAGGCAGTGTCTGATTTAGGTGATTCCAACCTCGTAAGGTTCAATGCCTCTAAGACTAAAAGAAGTCCTTTCAGCTTGACTCCTACTTTCCGGAATGAATTCATTAGGTATCTGACCACTTTGAGCTTCTTGGCGTGGAAATAACAACTTATCTCAGTTTCGGTTGATACATTGAGTCCAAGGCCAAAGTTGCTGCAATGAAGCTGGGTATTCTCTCTTAAGGTGAGACGGTACTTCACACCTGGACAGCATCTATCTTTATATCAAGCACAAGTCTGATCTTGTACTCTTCTCACCTCTAGGATGGATCAGCTCGCTATCTGCTGGATACCTTGGACGCTATCGATCGATGCACCCAGAGACTCATTGGCGACGATGAGCTTGTCAAAAACAAGCTCCAAAGCCTTAAGCATCGCCTCAAAATTGCCTGTCTTTCGGTTTTCTATCGAATTCATTTCAGAGAGTGTGCTCTAGAACTTCACGACCTCATTCCTCCAGCTCCATTCCACCTTTGGTTAACGAGACGCAGGGGGAGGTTCCATCCCTTTGTTGTTGATGTTCAGCCTATATGCGCAAAGCGTTATGCTTCCTCATTTATTATGTGGACAGCGATGGAGTGGAACTCGTTGCCTGCGTCTGTGTTTCCCGACTACCACAATTTGGGGATCTTCAAGGCAAGAGTGAATAGGTATTATATGAGTTTGCCTGCACCATCCTCAACTACATTGTCACTTACTATCAGGTGAGATATAGTCAAACGCACTCAAATTTTTAATAAAAAGAAAGGTTGTCTGGCTAGCTACCACCATCTAAGTTTTATTATAATAAGATGAACCAAGAGAAAGCTTGTGAATTTTAAAATTACTGTATAAGAGTTCATAAATCATTTATTTCAGCTTACATGTACATGACATAAAAATGGAACAAAACAGTAAAAATTGTAGTTTGTACATGCACCCTGTAAGGGCACTGCAGATGCATGCAGTTGCGGAGAAAAGACTGTCATATTTAACCTTTGTTAAAAAGGGTTAGATTAAAAAATATAACTGTGTTATGTAATGAACTATCTAATGAATTTGTTATTATTATTATGCAAATGAAAGCTAGATTAATTGTACAGAAGTAATTAATAAAAATAAATAGTAATAATATGGTAAAGTACATAATTTAATTGCCTAACCAATGAATTATTCATTCATATCAGCTCATATACGTCCCCACCGAGGGGCTCGAGCCTACCCTGAATTAGGGGGATCGGGCCTTAGTCAACCACGCGGGCCCAGTGCGGGTTGGTCGACTTCACACACAACCTGCGAGTTTCCACGCAGGTGTGTGCAGGTTTCCTCACGATGTTTTCCTTCACCGTAAGAGCGTCGGATAAACGTACATATGAAATCTAAATTCGAAATCACATTGGTACGTGGCAGGTTCGAACCACGACCTCCCGGACAGGAGGCGGCGGCACTAGCCATTACGCCACCGACGCTCAATGAATTATTATCCCTAGTTAATTATTACAGGGTTGAGGTGATTTAAATCACTTGATTGAAATCACTTGAAATCAGTGAATTAAATCGCGATTAAAATAGAACCAGTTCAATGTTTTTCCTCTGGTACCCGCACCTTTCAGTTTATCCAGTAAGATACTATGTGAGACCCTATCGTACACAGTTTGACATGACATGATTTGACGTACGTAGTTTGACATATTTTAAGTGCTCGGTGTACGTTTTTTATCTGTTGTGGAAATCCCTGTCCTGTCCTGTTTTGTCCAGCAGTGGACATCGTTCAGATGATGTGATGATGAAACTTCTGTATTCATTTCAGGTATCATTAAAAACTGCAGCTCAAATCTTACACCAAAACCACATCATAGATTCCAATTCACAGTATGTATTCAAAATTCAAGGAAACGCTTAACAGATGCTTACGCTCTGTAAAAATGGCACAATTTTGAATCCCCCTTTAAATTATGTATGGGTATTTCAAAAAGACCCTATGCACCTGCCTAAATTCAAAACAGAAATTGGTATAGTATACTAGTATGCTTATAAAGAAATCATATCTTTCTTGTCTAATTTTGTAAGAAAATATCTTAGGTATCTAACCTGTTGTGTTTTGTTGTAGGAAGGGTACTGACAATCCCATCCCAAGATTCGACAAAAACCTTGAAGAATTTCATTCATTGTGTGATCAAATGGATTTACATTTGGTAAGTAAGCAGGATTAATCTGACTTTATTCTTTGCAATTATTATTTTCATTTTGATTCATGGTCTTGCATGTAAGTATCTCTTGGAATGGAATGGGACCAATAGATGTTTAAAAGACAAAAATTCACAAAAATCCTAGTTGGTGCAATAGGTACTACTTTCTTATTGAAAGTACCTATTATAATATTTACGTTTATATTTGTTGCTTATTTCGTACAGCAAAGCAGTAATTAGATTTACAGCAATATCATATTTCATTTAGTTGAAAGATTGTAGACTACAGACTTAATTAGAAAAAGCCATATAATTTAATAAATTAAACCAAAATAATTACATAAGCCGCTATATTGTAATACTGTGCTAGAATTATTAATATTTTTTTGCATTTAGCATAAAAACGGCCAAGTGCGATTCAGGTACACCCGAGAGTTCCCTACCACGACACGATAATTCGAATTAAAGAGAAGTAGTAGTTGTAGTTGAAAAAATTATCTCTCATACATCAATATACGTCACAATCAATCGCAAATAGGCTTGCCAGATCAGAAAATTTAAATATGGGGATAATTTTCAAAATGACAGAATTTTTGGGTTTTTATCTGGATAAATCATCATCATCAAGCCGAAGGACGTCGACTGCTGGACATTGGCCTCCCCAATGATTTCCACGAAGACCGGCAGCAGCGGGATAAATAAAACAACTAATTAAATTAAAATTTTACTTATTTTTTATGTTGTCACAATATATACTTAGTTTGTTTTCACAGACTACAAATTTTCGTTCCTTTGTGTGTGCCTAAAAATGCCTTGAAATTTAAGCAACTAAGATCAAAATTTAATCAGAGAACTAGCTCTAGCTATTGGGTCGAACGCCATGCGGTTTCGTTCTTTCGAATGGAAGCTATTAAGAAGGCTAAATACTCTGTCTATAGTAAGCATTGCTTACAGGAATCGAAAGAACAAATATCGCCAATTTTTTTTGTAATTTTGCGGGTCGCGGATGCGGGTTTCTTTCTAATGAGTAAGTGAGTACGTATGGAGTGCAGTGCGGTCTTCGGACGCGAAGGCGGCATAAACAGAGCAAAATAGCATAACGCGCTATTTTAACTGCCTGGGAGTGTAAAATTTAAATTTTATAAAAAGTGGGGATATTTTGTATTTTGTTCGGTATTAAATTCGGTATTTTCCCGAAGAATCGAAACCATCTGGTAACCTTAATTGCAAATGTAAGTTTGTAGGTAAATAGGGGTCTACTTAATAACGTTTAAATAACGTTTTTCCTGTGGGAACGGAAGGACTTAAATTTTCTAATAAATTTCAATTTGTGAGATGAGCTAGCATATCATCTGGTGAGATGGTGTCAAGGGCTTACCCATTATGGATAAAAAAACACCCTTTGTCTACAATTACTATATCTTTACAGGTTGTACATACAATGCTATGCTTATGTAATATATATGCATATATTTTCTTATAGATATGTATATTATAAGTGCAATAGTTAACTTATTGACCTGGCAACGATCAGTGCTGAACATTAGTTGAATAGCTGTGAAGTTTATTTAATTTTATCTGTTATGTCTTTAAGTGACACTTCATCTGTTATTTTTCCAATATCCTGCAATTTATCGTCCAGGCAATTAAAAATAAACAATGTATTAGTCTCAATTAGAAAGAGAATCATGATATCTGAACAAAACTTCATTATTAGTCTCTCCTAATGATTTCTGAATTCTACAGAGAACAGCCATAACATGCATTCAGCAAGCGCAGTCCGCGACGCACTACCTGCCCTTGACTGTGATGCCTTCAAGGCTTGATGCAGCCGCAACACAGGTAACCCATCAGATATTTTTTTTATTTTAATTAAACACGTAGGAATAATAAGCATACGTATTAGGCCACGCATACGGTTCAACCTCCAACATTACAGTAGCTCATACATAACAGTCTATGTATATATAAAAAATGTGAAATCTATTGCTAGTTCATCTGGCCGTTTTATCCAATCGCTTTTATTTTTTGTACATATATACAAGATATTGATGTACAAATTTGTTAGCAAGAATTTGAAATCAACCGCGAACCGTGCGGCTCGCGCACCGCGCATCTTTTTTTTTTAATTTTTTTTATTAAAAATTTGAGTGCGTTTGGCCGCACCTCACCTGATGGTAAGTGCCGATGCAGCCGATCATGTAACACGCAAGCTCAAATAGTGCCTATTCACTCTCGTCTTGAAGATTCCTAAATTATACAATTCGGGGAATACAGAAGTCGGAAGGGAATTCCACTCCTTGGCCGTTCGCATGATGAACGAAGAAGCAAAACACTTCGTGCGAAAAGGTGGAACATTGACGACAAAGGGGTGGAACCGCTCTCCGCGCCTGGTCGTCCGTTGATGAAATGGAGAGGGGGGAATAAGATCGTGAAGCTCCAGGGCACACTCTCTGAAATGAATCCTGTAGAACACCGATAGACAGGAGACTTTGCGGCGATGCTCGAGGCTTTGGAGCCTGTTTGATACAAGTTCCTCTGGTTCTAATTGATGTGCGCGGTTCATTTTGGTCTAAGAACACTCGCTGGAACGAGCTCTTTCATTTGATCTATTGCCCACTTAAATTAATTGATTTGGGATAGCTAGGTGCGGAAATTCAACGCGCACATTCTTGCTCAATGCGACCATCGATCGATGGCGAGCCGCGCGCGTGTAAGTACGTACCGTGGCATTACAAATATAAAAGTCATAGAAATCAAAATGATGATAGGTGGGTATGCTAGGCAGTGATATCTTGACTAGTTTAGTCTTGATAATAGATTTAGTATGATGGTCCTCTGTTATCAATTGATGACCTGCACTGCAATCAAGACTGCTCATCATATCAGCTGAAAGACGTCCACTGCTAGACACCACGACTAGTAATATTTTATAAGGGTTTAATGAAATTGGTGTGAGACCCATAAATTAGGGCGTCTACTCGCCCTAATGAACAGCATTCCCCAAAGCACCAATAACAGTTCGCAAAAACATTTTTGGACCCTAATACAAATAGATCAGCTGATGAATCGATTATGGGTTGCTTGGTGAAAGTTGTTTAGTACCGATGACTCGAAACCGCAGTTAACAGATTCTTCACTAATTTTGTAACACCCTGTTTTTTTTCCGGTCCGATGGTATGAGTACAACTGTTTTTTTATTTTATTTTTTGGACTCTTAGTAGTGTGAGACCGATAAAAATCACAACTTTAATTTTTTTTGCCATTACAATACATGCTTCACTCTTTCATCGCTCGAAAGTAAAAATTGATAAAGCAGCAGTCAGTATTATGCCGTAGTCTCGTATATATTAGTACTAAGGCAAAGTATATACTTATATTAGTACTAACGTACAGTATGGAAACTACCTGCCGCTCTCTAGATTGCGACCTCACCCCCTCGTCACCCATATTGATACAGATTGGTTACAGTTTGGTTCTCGAACGTATAGGATTTCGCTGTGATTTTGGTTTTTCTGTTATTTGTTTTTAGAAATGTCATTTCACCACCATTTGTATGCAGTGTCCGGGGTGTGACTAAGGTATTATGCTTCAAATGTATGTAACTATATTGCCTGCCATGTAATGTTTATTAAACTTTTATTACATCGTCTCAAACTTTTTCTGCTGTGTGTTGCATGTCGCGTGACGGTCGCTTCCGTCTGACGGTATGATGATCGTTTCGTCCTCTGTACCGTAGCGAGAGCAGCCATGATCGTTTCGTCCTCTGTAAATTTTCACTTTTACCGTGGTTTCATAAAACCACACACAAACTTTTTTTCTACTAAGCTTTTTCCCGATGATTGTCCACAGGAGACGTCACTCAGCTACCCGCAGTATCTAAACACGGTGCGACTGCAAATTTCTTACGCGAAGGACATCCACGACACTCTTGTCGCAGCAGCGCAAAACATCTCACCTACGGAGTGAGAGTACCTGCCATAATTAGTGGAGGACACTTTTATCAATGGCGAGTGATAGTTTAATACTTTCGGCTCTTCGCACGTCGATATAGTAAAGTGTGAATAATTAAATTAGTCAACAAGGCAATCAATTCAAACAGATTTTGGCCTCGACGACTGTAATAAGGTATTATGATACTGTCGCCGGTGTACTTTTAAATTGCAAAAAAGTTTGCCCTTCGCTTTTGAGAAATTATATACAGTGAACCATGGTGAACACGAAAACGAAAGGAAGCGACAAATAATGGATCTTTATAATTTAAAACAGAGATTTGCATTCTACAGACAAACCGGACCGATTTAGTACCTCTAAATTTTCTTAGTCGATTAGTCTAAACACACATTTCAATATGCCAGTTGGAATTTTTAAAATTGTTATTAGCTTTTATTTGAAACGAAAAACCATTGATAAAGTGCAAAAGTGTGGTTATTTTCTTTACTCTTTACACGTAAAGAAAAAGACAGAGACAACTTTTCTAATCAAGCCTCGCCTTAAAATATTTTGTACGGTGCGGCCCGACCTAACTCTTTAACCTATCGACTTAACTTTTTATCTAGGACCTAGGTCATTAAAATTGTTAAATAGGTTATAATAATTGTATTTCTTTTTTATTATTAATTAATGTAATATAATATTATATTTTGAATATTTGTTTGTTCTTCTTTTATGTACTTCGTTGGCACTCTACAATGTAGTTGCATGCTAGAATGGATGACTCACCTTGCGCGAGACGATTGTTGATTGTACAGTATCGTGAATTGTTAATTAACATGTAATATTAACTCAGAGCAATAACTAAAATATCAACAAAACAAAAAAAAACAAAAAAAAGTAGGTAATTAAATTTATTTAACTTGAAAAACAATCATCATAAACATTAAAAAGCTGTTAGAAAGATTCATTTATTTAATTATTTTTGAAATAACCATAATCTTAAAAAAAACAATTCATTTTCATTTTACAAATAACGATCCTAAACATTATTAAAGAAACGTATTTCTTTACTTTATGAGATTCATGCATAAACACTAGGATACTGAAATAATAACTAACACTGTTTAAAAAATACATGAGGCTTTAGTTTTAGACTATAAGTATTTAAATAAGACCTAGTTCAAACAGAAGCTTGAAATTATCAAGGTAGTACAAATTTTGTTTGACATCATATACATTATTTCGCGACATTAGGCTGCGGATCGGCCAGTTTTTGCGAAGCTTCAACTCCGACATATATAAGTACCCATTTCCACGCCTTGGCCTGACGTTGGTAAGTAATAGCGGAGTTTCGCGCCTTTATCTTGATATTTTTTCATCAACTAGCCTGGAAGGTTACATCGGTGCTGCTTTGTCTTCTGCCAATAGTAACTGACACCAGGCGGCAAGCGATTGGCGCGCCTTGCACAGCTAGTGTCGTAAATCTACAGATTTGTGGCAGCTCATTTAAGAGCAACATTGAGATCAAAATTATTCAGTTTAAAAAAAAAAATATAGATACTATCCCAGAGATACATTCAATAGTAATCGATTAACTATCACTTATCAACTACAAAAACAAGAGTAAGTTATAGTAAATTTTATAGGACCTGCCTTGTAAACATTAAAATTTTAAATAATGTAATTTTGAATATTTTTTAAACATTTTTTCTGTTATATCATTCTGAGAAAAAAAGAGATAAAATATAACATGAATCTGAACAGCGTTCCCCAAGGAACACGAGAATTCTCACAACGATATTTGTCCATCCATCAAAAACTGGACTGAGTCCATAAAATGGGTGGTCTGTATAGTTCCTTGGAAAACGATCCATTATTTTCTTGAATAAATCCTTAGTTAAAAAAAATGCTTAGCACAGGAATTCGATCTCACTCTTACCTACCTAATTTATAAGTATTGAAAAAATTTGAAAACCTAGACTTAGAGCTAATACATTTGAATGACATCAAATCTTAATTATATTGAAAAAATTTGAAATACTAGACTTGTAAACTAACACGTTTAAATGACATAAAATACTATCAGTCTTTAGCATGCAAGTTATCAGGAACATAAATTTCACTTAACACTTCATGTACTTATATTGTGTTGTTTGTTACATCCATTACATGTAGCCTTAGATCTGTAAAAGAAAGAAACATATTTTAAAAAAAGGCGTTTTGGATATAAAACGAGCGTTTGGAAATAAACATTCAAAAAAAACTATTAGAATATTTTTTTTAAACAAAAGTCTCGACATAGCTTTTTGTTCTCTAAGATCCGTTTACAAATTATCCAAATCCCAAATAGGGTTGACAAATGCTAGTCATATGACTTACTTTTTATCAACTGTCAAAAACGACATTTTGTTATAAAAATGTTAGAAATACCTACGCGTGACGTCATAGTTTAGCAGCGTCATATATACAGGGTGTTTGGGAGATAGTGCAGAAAACTGAAATGGGAGCCAGTGGTGGTCATTTAGAATAAATTTGACTTAAGACACTGGTAGCCTAAGTGATACGGTTTTCGAGGTATTAGCTTTTAAATTTTCAGATTTTGTATGAAAAACGCATTTGTTTAAATATTTCGTGATTTTCCAAGTTAAAAATTTTCGAAGTTAAAAAAAACAAATGAGTTGCTACAAAAAACTATGATTGTGTCATAAGGGTGCCTCGAATCCCATACTAATTTTACAAAAAAATTCTATGGAAAAAATAAATTTTGAATTTTTTGCATGAACTTGTGAATTCAACGTTATTCAATGATTCTAGAGAGTCACAGATGTCTGATATGCGAAAAACATGATAAATTTTGGACTTAAAAAAAACATGAAAATATTGTTTCTTGAAAATTTGTATGGGTCTTAGGTCACCCTTTTGACAGCAATCACTATTTTTTGTTGCAATTAAATTGTATTTTTTTAACTTATTAACTTTGTTGGAAAGCTGATAAAATTAGGAAGTTTTTACCGTAATTTGCTCGTCAACTGTAGTTATAACTTTTTTTTGGAAAATCACGAAATATTTAAACAAATGCGTTTTTCATACAAAATCTTAAAATTAAAAAGCGAATGTCTCGAAAACTGTGAGACTTAGGCTACAAGTGTATTAAGTTAAATCTATTCTAAATGACCACCTCTGCCTCCCATTTCAGTTTTCTGCACTATCTCCCAAACACCCTGTATATGTACTCATTTTGTGATTATGGTGAATTAAAAATCGAAGACTTGATGGAAAACATAACGAGTAAGGTTTTCCGAAGTTTAAATAGGAGGGAAATTTAGTGATCAATAGTTTATAATTTATTTCTGATGCTGTCGTCATCCCTATTATCGTTGGATTGCTTCAAAATATTTAAATAAGTAGTAGAAGTATTTTGGTCATAATTTTCTATGACAGTTCACAATAATTAACATAAGTACCTAGTTGATAACAGTTCGCCTAGCAACAAACCTCGGGGGGCGTCGATAGCGTTCGAAAGGACATAAATCCGCGTTATCACTGAGAGTGAGTAGTCCTCGCTCCTCAAAATGGATGTTTGTCTTCCTCGGCGACCCAAGATAAACTTATTATTGTGACATAAATAAAGCGTTGACAGCGGCCGGGTATTTGTACGAACCACCGGAATAATACGGCTGAGTGAATATGGCCCTCACATTTATCGACGTTCGCTTGCGAAAAGTCCTGCAGAGCTCAATTTTCATGTAGGGCTAAGCTCTTGGAGCGTTGTTGGCGAATTCACTGATTTAGCCGAATGCAAAAAGTAGCGTTAGAAGCGCAGGGCTCAATTTATGTATCCTAAATGGCGCTAAGCCTACACGTCTTATTTTAGTTTTCTAGTTCCACCGCCACCCGTTCCATTTGCGTTGGCACTAGTGACGTAGCGTATTTACTATTATCTAATCTGTACTAGGACGACTAAAGGCTGATTTACATATGTTAAGTAGTCAAGTAATTAACTAAATATTAACTAGATTTTAAGCGACTTTATTTCAAGTACGTGTTTACACGTTTTTAACACTTAATATTAGATAAGCTCTTTAGTTGGCTAACGATGGACGGTCAAAAACGTGTTCAAGTCTTGAATAATGTTACACAATTGGTTTTAACTAAAACTATGGATCAAGTAAATGATGAAATAGCCAGAAAAGAGAGAATACCTAAAAGAGTGGGTGAGAAACTGGATAAATCGGAGAAATGAGTACTTATGGGGTATATGAATGCATAACTACAAAAAAAAAACGTGACGAAGCTCCAATAAAATTATGCATTAACTAATATTTCACTAAATCGTGCATGTCCAAAACCTGTCAAGTGAGCCACGCCCACCAACTTAATCGAAAAATAGACAAAATGCTTATCTACTTGTTTATTTGCACGCAAAATTTTAACTTGCAATTTATTACTAAATTAATTGTTTACATGCATTAAGTCGCTTAAAATTAAGTTAAACTTTAGTTAATTACTTGACTGCTCAACACATGTAAAACAGACTTTAGACCTAGTCACAGGTAATCTAACCAAGTGATACATACAACAAATACCAGAGATCTTTAAATCGTATTTGGCACTCAGGGTATTGAAAGACGAATCTAACGATAGATCGGTACTTCAAAATAATCATCAAGACTTCAAGACTCAGCCAAAAAGCAGACATACCTTCATAAACCTACTAGTATTAAAAACGCGAAAGTTTGTATGTATGGATGTTTGTTACTCTTTCACGCAAAAACTACTTAACGTATCTGGCTGAAATTTGGTACGTAGACAGATTAGAATCTGGATTAACATGTAGGCTATTTTTTCCACTTGACCTGATTTTTAGCACGTAGAAATTTGACGGGGTGGGAAGTGACTTAGCCTACTTTTTATCCCGTGGAAGGTGGAAGTAGCATAGTTCCTACGGAAACTGAAAAAACTCTGTTTTCGATTCACATCGCAACATTGATTTAGTATCGTAGCTCTCGCCAAGCGTCACATCGAAGCGACGGATTGACGTGATTTTATGCACAGAGATAGTTGAGGGGGTGGAGGGAAGTGACATAGGCTACTAATTAGCAAAGCGAGGATATGGAGAAAACTTATTTGAACGCTCGCGCATTTCGCAAGTAGTCGCAACGGACTGATGGATTGACGTCACATTTTTCAAATAGATATTTAAGGGGGTCGGAAGGGACAGTCCACTAATTTGCATAGCCCGACATAGTTCCCGAGGGATTTGGAGAAAATTTGAGACTCAAAAAAAAAATGTCGAATTCGCGGGAAAAAGCTATATAAACAGTACACATACATACAAAATATTATCCTCCTTGAGAAGTCGGTGGCTCAAAAAGCGTCGGTGGCTCAAAAAGCGTCGGTGGCTCAACCGGTAACTACTCGGTCCATCTAACCAGAGGTACCGGGTTCAAATCTGGACGGCCAATGTACCAATGAGTTTTTCAAAAAAAACTTACGTACATACTTACCGATTGCTTTAACGGTGAAGGAAAACATCGTGAGGAAACCTGCACACGCCTGCGAAGAAACTCGAAGGTTGTGTGTGATGTCGACCAACCCGCACTGGGCCAGCGTGGTCGACTAAGGCCAAATCGCCCTGATTCAGGGTAGGCTCGAGCCCCTCGGTGGGGACGTATATGAGCTGTTATAATAAATAAAATGAGAAGTCGAGTAAAAACTACAGAATAAGAAAAGAAAACAAGAAACTGCTTTTAAATGGCGGCATTATTTCTAGTTTTAGCCAATAGAACAGGTAGATTATAATTTGTTTCATAGATCACTAATTAGCATAGACCGACATAGTTCCCGAGAGATCTGGAAAAAACTTATAGGCAGTCATAAAAAAATATTCTGAATCCACGGGAAAAAGCTATATACACAAACATACTCTATTGCTTAATTTTTTTTATCCTACTTGAGCAGTTAAGTAAAAACTGCAGAATAAGAAAATCAACTGCTTTTTAATGGCGGCATTATTTCTAGTTTTAGCCAATAGGACAGGTAGATAATAATTTGTTTTGTTAACTGGGGGTTCTAATCATCATACTGAACAACTATCCCCAAAGAACTTTGTCAAGTCGCATCAATATTTATTTTTTTCGATTTCAACAAACTTGTCGAAAAAGTACGATGAATAGAAGCCCCAGTTAACGGGACCTACACCAATTTTGTTACATCCTGTATACACATGCATACTTTATTGCTTGAAAAATATTATCCTCTTTGAGCAGTCGAGTAAAAACTACAAATTAAGAAAAGAAAACTACAAACTGCATCATTTCTAGTTTTAGCCAATAGAACAGGTAGATAATAAATTGTTCATGTAGCTGTACTAATAATAGTATTACATTTTACAGGTTAGGAAATTTAAAGGAAATATACCAATCGCGTTCGTTCGTTGTGTCTTGCTTGACCCTTGACCACGCGCTGGCGGCTGAGCAACTAGGACAAACAAGTGATAGGTACTTCTCAAATCTTGGAGTTTAAGAATTTTTGCACATGGAAAGTTTTTATCTAATGTCTCCTACCTCTGCCTACTCGTATAAATACAAGGCTTTTTTCAAAAATAGGGATGACGACAGCATCAGAAATAAATTATGAACTCTTGATCACTTAATGGCCCTTCTTCTTAAACTTCGGAAAACCTTACTCGTTTTGCTTTCCACCAAGTCTTCGATTTTTAATTCACCAAAATCACAAAATAAGTACATAAATGACGCTGCTGAACTATGACGTCACGCCTAGGTATTTCTTACATTTTTAGAACAAAATGTCGTTTTTGACAGATGGTAAAAAGTAACTCAGATGACTAGCATTCGTCATCCCTATTGTAAACTTGACATATGGCTTTTGATGATGTTACTGACTTAGACAAGTTAGAACGTCACTAAACAACTTTCTCCAAGGAACCTAAGATCAATGAACATGAACAAAGGCTGTAGCGACTGAGTATAGTAATATTACTGTTTGCGACTGATCGGGACAAGCCGCATTAACCAGGTCATACAGTAAGTATTTATTAGGAAATACACGTTTTGGGTTGGCACGGGATGACTATCTACCCGCAGTCAGTCAGCCACCAAGAAACCTTATGTCAATGTGCAAAAAATCTTGGACTTCCCTTAAACGTTGACCAATAAGCTGATCAAATAAGTCATCAAATTTTATTGCCAACTGACCATAGGTTCTTGGAGGAGAGGTCCAAAAAAGCCCTGTATCATCATATTTATGGGCTGTATCCAGCAGTGGACGTCCTTTGGCTGATATGATGATGATGATGATCATCATATCATCCGAAAGGCGTCTACTGCTGGAAAACAGTTTCCTCTAAAGATTTCCACAACTACCAGTCCTGCGCTACCTGCTGCAGCGACTTTCCGCGACCTTCATTAAGGTTTCGGTGTACCTAGTGGGAAGCCTGACTATGCTACGTCTTCCGGAGCGCGGTCGCCACTCGAGAACTTTACTGTGAGCTATCTCGTTTAAGTTTAGCAATTCTGTGTGCTTTTTCGGTTCTGATTTGTGATTCGATCGCATAGGGAAACTCCGAGCATAGCTCTCGCTTCGTCACTGTGGGTATAGAAAAAATATATTTTATGTAACTATGCCTATTCTAGCTCTCGCGGGCATGTTAGTTTGCTTAGACATATATAAAAATAAGTGGGTAAAGGATAGTTTGTACCACAGTATATAATATTAGTACTAGCGTAGTTTGTACAAACGTGTTACAAAACATTTTTCTTACAATAAAAACAAAACCGATAAATATAATCATAAAACTTTTTTAGCCGACTACGTCGAAGCAAAAAGAGGGTTATGATTTTCAACAGTATTTATTTATGTACGTGTGTGGGTATGTATGTATGCATGTTTATCGTATTTCCTAAACCGTTTACCGATTTTGACAAATGAGTTATCGTTGGAAGCGTAAGCGTCTTGATCGTCCGTGGGTTATAGGCATACTTACGTGACGTCACATCAAATTGAATATGGCACCCTCGGTAGGGTATAAAATAAAGTATATATTGTTAGCTGTTGCTCGCGGCTTTGCTTGTATAGACCCGATAATTGGGAATAATTTCTGAAACAAAAAAAATTCTGATCCGAAATTATAAAGTACAAAGTATTCAATGTTTATCGTCTATTAAATAAACAACTTACCCATGATATATCTTAATGTATTTAATACATATTCATAGCGACTTTCAGAGGATGGCCGTGGTCAAAACAATACATTCGAAGAGTGTAGGTATTTTGGTTTAGGGCAAAGCGACATTATGACCACGGCTATCCTCTGAACATCACTAATGGATATGTAAAATATACATTAAATGTATTACCTACGTGTAAGTTGTATATTTGATTAATTAACGATAAATATTGAATAGTTTGTAGATAATTTCAGATGAGAATATATTTTTGATTCATACTTTTTAGAGCGAGATTTTTCAATAGTTGGGTTTTATTTAACTTACTTTTTATTTCAACCTTTAATAATGTATCTGACCAAGTCGAGCGCCAAAGCAAGCGCGAATACCTACTTTTTAGGAAAGTTTCGACCATTTAGTTAATCTGGGTACCTACTCAGATAATTATGTAGAAGCTTTTATTTTCTTACGCTATTATTGTAACTATCTATACGATTCACTTTGTATGACATATCTACTTAGACTTAGAGTTACTACTGTTACAAAACGTTTGACGACCAACTTACTCGTCTTCTTTTGTCAAGCGACTTCCAAAAAGGAGGAGGTTCTCAATTCGTCTGTATGTTTTTTTTATGTGTGTTACCTCATAATTTTGACTGGGTGAACCGATTTTTATGATTCTTATTTTAATTGAAAGCTAGTGCTTCCCGTGTGTTCCCATATAAATTTTATCAAAATCGGTGTAGTACTTTATAAGAAAATTAACAAAAACCAAAAATAATAATGCAAAAATGTACTAAGTTGTTGCGATGGAAGTCGGTTTTTTAAAGTGTTTAGCGTTTTTAATTCAATTAGACTTGCTTGGCTATATTTACTTGATCGCACTTCTTTTTATGGCTAACATCTAATCTTAATCGAGACTTGGCACATTTTTACAGAATGTTTTTGTTGGGATTTTTATTTTAAAACAAATTATCTGCTGTGTCGATAAATAACAATAAATTACACATGATATTATTTCATTAGTACAACGCGGCCTGACAAAATACAGCAATAAACATTAGGCCAATAACCCTAAACAGATACAGTTTGTATGCTGTTCCTATTTATCTGTATATTTAGGTATTACAGTCAGCCAACTAAATTCTGTTACTAAGTTGAATAGGTACCTAGTAACCACCGACCAATATTAGTAAACACGCTATCTGATCCTCGTTAAAATAAAGAAACCGGCCAAGTGCGAGTCGGACTCGCGCAAAGTAGGGTTCCGTAGTGTTTTCAAAAAATGAGTGGAAAATCTATGAACTTTTTTACAAATCCAATTGCACATCTCACAAAATTATTTCCCACAAGAACTTAAAATTACTACCTACTTCTTGACAATGGATGGGCCGGTTCTAATGTAACTTTAAACTTTATACACATAAGTAAGGCTTGTTGTGAGAATCTCATTTTATTTTAAATAATTTTAAGATAAATAGTTTTAAAGTTATTTAAGAAAATAGGCGAAAAGTGAAAATTTTCTGTGTGTATGGGAAACGATTTGGTGTAGCTCTTAAGTTAGTCGACTATTACTCCTAAACTAAGAAAACCAATTTAGCCGTGATAGTTTTCCTTTTGAATTGATTATACGCCCTACCATTTTAAATTTTTATGGTTCCGTGCACACAACGGGTGACCAACGGGACCCTATTACTAAGCCTCCGCTGTCTGTCCGCCTGTCCGTCATGAACCATAATAGGTAGACAGTTAAAGTTTTTACAGTATGAGTATTTCTGTTGCCGCTATAACAAAAAAAACTGAAATTTAGAAAAAAAATACAAAATAAGGGAGGCTCCCACTCCATAAAAAACGTGTTTATTATAGGTCTTTAGAAGTATTTTTGATTCAGCTTTATCGTAAAAACGGTAATACATACAATCGTTTAACTTGGTGTGATTATAGTGCTAATACTAATACTGAAATAAAAAAAAATCGCCCAAGTGTCAGTCATATTTGCGCTAAGGAGTCCGAACTGAATGACTCGCGTTGATGTCATTTTTAGGGTTACGTACAAAAAAACTGAACCCTTATAGGATCACTCGTGCGTCTGTCTGTCTGTCCGTCCGTCTGTCACAACCAATTTGCTCTGAATCTACTAGACCAAATCAGTTGAAATTTGGTAGAATGGTGTAATCCTATGACCCAAACACAGATATGCAAATTAAAAATATATTTTTAAATAAGGGTAATTTTCGGGGGACAAATTAGGAAAATAAAAAAGGGCTCGATATGAGGATCTCAAATATATTTTTGTTATTATTGTAAAATAGTTTTGATTTTATTCATGAAAGTAGACGAAAATTTACCATTCCCCCCCCCCCCTCCCTCGACCTGATCTCCAAAACTATTAAGAATATAAAATACCTAACATTTTGAAAATAATTACGAAATATAGTTCATTGCTTGTAGATTACAGGAAAAGCCATAAGAATTCAATCAATTGAAAATGAAGTGGTAAACTCAATATAATACCTTTACTTATGGAAAATAGCTCACTAAAACACCACTAGATAGCGCTAATAGTAGTAGTGAACTCGCATCGAAAATAGCTCACTAAAACACCACTAGATAGCGCTAATAGTAGTAGTGAACTCGCATCTTACAGTAAGGATTTCAAATTTGATATTTTGTATTTGACTTTGGTATTGTACGGAACTCTCTCCACGCGATTGCAACTCGCACTTGGCTGGTTTTTTGTAATTTGAACAGGTATTATTGTCATTATAATATAGTTGTGTGGAGAGGTGTGGTGGTACGAAACCCTCGGAGTGCTACTCCAACTCGCACTTGGCCCGTTTTTTGTAATTTGAACAGGTATTATTGTCATTATAATATAGTTGTGTGGAGAGGTGTGGTGGTACGAAACCCTCAGATTGCACTCCAACTCGCACTTGGCCCGTTTTTTGTAATTTGAACAGGTATTATTGTCATTATAATATAGTTGTGTGGAGAGGTGTGGTGGTACGAAACCCTCAGAGTGCTACTCCAACTCGCACTTGGCTGGTTTTTGTAATTTGAACAGGTATTATTGTCATTATAATATAGTTGAGTGGAGAGGTGTGGTGGTACGAAACCCTCTGAGTGCTACTCCAACTCGCACTTGGCCCGTTTTTTTGTAATTTGAACAGGTATTATTGTCATTAAACTATAAGGGTTCCTCGTTGACTACCGAACCCTAAAAAATGCCCATGTTCGAGTTTAACCACGCGCAAATGAGGGTTCAGTGGTCTTATCTAAAAATAAACGTATGGGTATTATAACTAATCTAAGTTTAATCTAAGTTGTTTTTGCAGTTTGGCACAGATCATTTTGCATGGAAAATTACAAAGCCAACTGCATATCTTAAGTTGGTCGCCGCCGGTTAGGTAGGTACTCCTATTCTAAGTCTACTTGGCCTTGATAATTTTTCTTCTAAATTCATTAAATGCCCTACTTTTCCCAACACTTTTCAGATTTTCTCTAACAAAAATCATCACTCAAAACATTATATTTAGTAAAAGAATAATGTATCTAATGATCTTAGTAAACCCAAAGTAGTTTTAAAAGACCTATTCAACGATACCCCACACGATAGGGTTTGTGAACAATAAAATCAGCTCTACATGTACAAGGGGGAAAGTAGGTACTTATCATATCTATTTTTTGACAGATGTTATTCTATAACTTTATATTTTCGGTTACATGAGCAGGCAGTCGTCTTAATTTAAGATTTCAGAAGGTCAATAACCTATTTAACAAGTAGATGCCCGTAAATACCGATTATTTAAAAATAACCTTGAGCTACCTCAATTTTCTTCCCAAGATATAACCTATTATAAATAACATATTCAGAGATATGCTATATATAAAACATATTAGTTACGTTTTAATGTTTTCTAGTTTACCCTCCAAAAGTGCCTTCGCACGTTTAAACTTAATTTATTTACGTTACATGTCCGTGTTTGGGTCAACCGACTTACATATTTGTTATTATGTGTACTAAAATTCAACTCAATGAAACTAGTAGTTTTTTTCAAATACCTATACATTGATTGACGTTATATTATATGTAAGGTCTAACAAAATTAGCTGAAACTATTTTAACGGTGTTTCTACCCATGAAGCTGAACAACTTTCCCCATGAAACCCAGTCAGATCTCAAAAAAAAATTTGAACTTCCCATACTATTTTGGCTGATCAGCTGATCGAGTTAGTATGAGAGCCAATTTTTTTTTGCAATTTGACTGTGGGTTTCATGGGGAAAGTTGTTCAGTTTCATGGGTAGAAGCACCAGTTAAAATAGTTTCAGCTAATTTTGTTAGACCTTATATGTATATAACGTCTTACAAATCGTCGAACGCCGCCGCCGGCTGCATGCACGAAAAAGTGTCACGTTCCGCGTGCAAGCAAGAGCGCGGAACAAGCGATAGAGAGGCACGATCGGCCTAAGCGTTCGGCTTGTGATCAATGTTTTCTTATGACGTTATCACGTAAAATTATCGTCCGCAAACCGACTTTACAGACAACCAGTTTTTTGAAAATGTAATCTATCCACAAACTAAAATTGCTATTCTGTCTTTGAAACTCTCATTGTGGTAAAGAGGAATGTACGTACTTCTAAAATATTTATACCTACACCTATTAAGTTTAAGAAAACGATTTCGTAATGTCAAATAATAGACTTTTACTACGTAGTAATGTGCAATAAATAACAAGTGAACTGAAGCTAAGACTAGTGTATGTAGCTATTCTTGTCATTAAAAATACTTTTATCATATTTACCGTTTATGTTTCAATAACACAGACACAATGAACCTAGGTACTAACTTCACTATGAAACATTGTATTCGTTGTGCGACTTGATAAAAATATAGTTACTTAATTTGATTATTTAAAATTAAAAATACCGAGTTATTGGCGATTCGATACGCATATTTTAAATACCGTACCTACATTTCACTTGCAAAAAAAGTAATATTATGTACAATTAGGAAACCAGGTTTTTTCAGTTTGTGAAGTATGAGTATCCTTGTATTTTTTGGGAAAATATATCATGTAGCACGTTATCCGTTTAATTAAGTATGTCACACCTTAACTAACGTAAGTCACGCTACGCTTAGTCAGTAAGTTAGATTAAGGCTCCATTCTAGCTTTCTATAAAGGTATCTTTGATTTAAAAAGCTTTTTGCTCTAGAAACGGATTAGTAGTGAGTATGAAAAGCAGTATCTTATTATATCTAATCTAATACCTTTCAACGAGCAATTCTTGTATATATAATCAAAATCTCGGAATCGGCTCCAACGATTTGATTGAAAATCGGTATACGGGGGTTTTTAGGGGCGGAAAATACAGCTAGGTAGGTCTAATCTATGGGAGAACGCCGAGCAAAGCTCGGTCGTCCGGGTAATAAAGTATAACTCGAATAAAAACGATTATCATAGTCAAGAACATATTGAACGAGTTTAGCACGGCCGATCTTTATGGTGTAAAGGATACTTACTTACATACTTTGATATAGTAAAATTATACAATGATTGAATATTATTACACAATACTTCATGCTTTAACTGATAAAAAATAATGAACTTATCAAATGTCTATGTTAATTTTTACCATCTTTCTATCTCCAACATCAGAGCGTCTAGGGTGCGCTCATCATATGGTTAATTTAAATTTTAAATTAAAAACGCATTTGTTAGAAATTATTTTCATTTTGTAAAAACAAAATATAACCTACTAATAATAAAAACAAAGTATACCTACCTACTGTGCTAAGCGTGCATACGGAAAAATTTCCTTATTTCATTAGCTTCCCAACTAAGTATAAAAGTTAAAATACAAATTAGTAACTAAAAAAATAATGATTTCTGTTGAAAAAGTAAGTATATTAAAGCGGCCAAGTACGAGTCGGGAACGCGCACCGAGTGTTTAAAAAAAAACAGTCAAATTGAAGAACAAACTTAACTTTGTACTTGAAATTATGTTCTCCATTATAAACGTCACAAACGTCAATTTTCCAACTGCAAATGTGAGTTTGTAATAGCAAAAAAAATTTCATTAAACTACAAATTACGAATTTCCGATTTTTCCTTTACTTATGCTGTGAGACCTTGCTTCTCGCCATATTTTATGATTTTAGGTAACGGAAAGCGCCCTATAGGTTTCGCAAATGTCTAAAAAGCCGTATAAATGGCCTTTTGTTTTGTTTGGGTTGACTTGAAAGCTAGATTTTTTTTACACCTCTAGTAGGCCGTCGACTTCATTATTTAATATTAATTTCAACTGGAACTTCCACGTGTTTCTGAGAAAAGGGGTCTTGACAGAATGACAGACAGACAGACAGACGGATAACGAAGTGAGGATCTTTTTCTTTTTAAGGTACGGAACCCTAGAAAGATGTGTGTTTTTAATTTGTCCTCTATAAAGTGAGTAGTCATCGACCCCTTACAATTATAGCAAGTTGATTATTAATTGTTATAAATTACAATACATTGTAATGTTATTCTTCTAAAGGGGTTTATCAATGTTTCATTAACGAACGAACTGACGCCAATAAATCAGTGCTCGTTTTCTTCCAGTGCCCATCACTTCTCTTGCTGAATAACAAACTCATAAATTAAGATCATCAATACATTCTATATTATATAGATTATACAGGGTGTAAAAAAATTGGTGTAGAACCCGTTAACTGGGAGTTCGTCTCATCGTACTGAACAACTTTTCCAAAGGAACCCATTGATAATTGGCAAAAAAAAAATTTGGACCGTCCAATGGACCCTAAAATCCACAAAATTGGTCGATCAGCTGATCGATTTGTATGAAGAGTTCTTTTTTTGCGATTTCAGCAAAGTCGTAGAACTAAAATTGTTCAGTATGATGAGTAGAAGCCCTAATTACCGGGACCTACACCAATTATGTTACAACCTCTATATATATATATATAGGGTGACCTTAAATTAGTTCTTGATAGCAAAGGATATGAATGTACTCGTGATTACAAACAACTTTCCCATAGAAACTATATGTCGAATCAGAAAAAAATTTTAGGTCCTCGGTACATAACAAGTTATCAAATCGACAAAAATGTATGAAGGACCAAATATTTTTTTTCATATTTGACATATAGTTTCTATGGGAAAGTTGTTTGTAATCACGAGTACATTCATATCCTTTGCTATCAAGAACTAATTTAAGGTCACCCTATTTTATATTTATATAAGGTGTAAAAAAATTAGCTCAAACTATTTTAAATAGTGCTTCTACCCATGAAACTGAACAACTTTCCCCATGGAACCCATAGTCAAATCGCAAAAAAAAATTTGGCTCTCCCATACTAACTCGATCAGCTGATCAGCCAACTTACAAGGAAGGGTACCCAACTGTCCGACTCCGATTTGCTTTATTTAGATATATGTTATAGAGTAGTCTAAAATAACGGACACGTATTTTTTTTTAGCTGCCCAAACTCAACCTGTTAGGAGAAAATGGCCTTCAAAGTACTGAAAATTGACCAAACCTTCTAATTTCTGAGAAGAGGTTTGTTCAAAAAAATTTATGATTATTTACTGGTTTCGTTATACTCGTATGTTAGAGAACATGAATAAATAATGGGGACGTGTTTTGTCATTTCACCACAAACTCATTTTTTATAAAAATAGAAAAAAATTTTTTTTTATAAAAAATGAGTTTGTGGTTTCAGTACTTTGAAGGCCATTTTCTCCTAACAGGTTGAGTTTGGGCAGCAAAAAAAAATATGTGTCCTTTATTTTAGACTACTCTATAACATATATCAAAATAAATCAAATCGGAGTCGGACAGTTGGGTACCCTTCCTTCCTTCCTTGTTAATATGGGAAGTTCATTTTTTTTTTGAGATTTGACTATGGGTTCCATGGGGAAAATTGTTCAGTTTCATGGGTAGAAGCACCAGTTAAAATAGTTTCAGCTAATTTTGTTAGACCTTATATATTATCTATTGATATAGAATGGATTGGACATATATATTTTTGTTCGCGTGAAGAATTTTAGCATCTAATATAAGTACGTTATACTTATGCGAGCAATTATAAACAAATTATGTAAATAGGTACAACGACCATTGAATTACTACAGTAGTAATTCAATGACAACCACAGTAAAAAAATAATTCTTATCTCTGGGTACAACACAGCTGTGAAGTTTGATAGTTTGCGAATTTTCATAGATAATCTTGGCCATAATCGGAAGTTGCCTTACACAATATAGAATAGAATAGGACTCGTCTAAGGAAGTTGGAGACGACGCGCGACGTTTTGCCTTTCCTATATAGTTTTTTTTTATAAAAACTAAAGTTTTCACACCAAATGCCGCGTGTGTGGTAAAAGACCGGCCAAGTGCGAGTCTATCTATATATATTTTTTTGTATGGAGCATCGAATTTTACTATGTGAAAGTTGTTCAATACGATGAGTAGAAGCCCTATTTAACGGGTCCAACACCAATATATACTGAGCATTGACCATCACACAGTAAATTTGTGTTATGTATGACCACGGAAATAACCGTAACCACGTTAAAAACGAAAACTAGACTGCTCAAACGTAGGTGTCCTATATCTCTCAGGGGTTCAAGACGAATCTAACTTCTCGTATTTCACACTCCAAAGTCCATCAAGCAGTTAAGGCTGCAACAACAGGATCAGCCAAAGAAACGGATATACATAAATATACATTCATACATAAATACCTACACCCGAAAAACATTACCCCCCTTTTAGGGCATTCAAGTAAAAATAAGACATAGTTATCTCAGGCCCCTAGTTCACCACGACGACAATTGTCATGTCGACTGACAATTTGTCAAGCGACAGGTGACATGTGACAGTTTTGAAAATTATTTTCTAAAGAAATGCATAAAAACATGACAGGCATTTCGTTACAATTGTTTGTATGACAATTATCTGTGAAACAAAAAATATTTTTCCAAGTCGACAAATTTTTAGATTTGTCGGCAAATCTTTACATGAGATTAAAGCTGTGTCAGGCTTTAGTTACATTTGTAACGGTTAAAACGCGTATTTCCAAAATCACTCTCCGGGAAAGTAGTAGTGACGATAGTGATAGTAACAGTGATTTTGATGCCTTCGCATTTAAAAGAAAATTTCCCCCTTTAGCCGTGACACTTCTTTTTTGACAATTGTCGCACCTGTCAGCGTGGTGAAATCGACAACTTGACAATTGTTATATTTTCTTGAAAATTGTTGCACTGTGAAACTGTGTGAAATAGGCCCAAGTGTATTAACAAAAAAATATCATTCAGTTCGTGATACTTAGTGCGAGTTGCATATCCGCCATAACACTACTATTACGGTTCCAAACATACAACCCATTTAAAGGTAGGACAGATGAATGGACAGACGACGTAGGCTTAGTAAAAAAGATACGAAACCCATTAATAAAGTCAGATACCGCTTTTCTACTTGTGACACACTGAAAAGTTAAATCAAATTTGGCTCACTTTGCCGTCCAAGCTTCGTGAATTAAGTCAGTAGTATCTTAGTATATGTTGAATAACAAATAGTTAAAATCCATACTGCCATCGAAAAACTTGTCCTGACCCCAATATATGTTATGTACTGTACCTTATTAGATTCTGCGTCCATTATCAGTTAATTTCCATTTACTTACAAGTAAGCTATTTGTTTACTTTCGCGCTGATAGCCGCGGAAGCGCCGCCGGCTGTCAGCTGACCTATCTATCTTTTATCTATCACATAGTAGTAATCCACATCGAATATCGAGCTGAGCACCTACGTCACACGATTAATTATTATATCTAGTAACTATACGCACTTATCTAGAAAAAATCTAATGCATAGAATCTAAGAAAAATAATAACTAACGATTTATATCATTCATCTCCCGATTTTATTTTGGCACGTACCCTAACTTTAGTTAAACATACTTTTTCCATGGCCAATCATTTTCCAAATTTTTGTTATCGACACCGACAGCACCTATTAACACCTAAAATATATGTGATATATCAGGGAAAATCTCTAAAAATAACAACATATTTCCTCCATAATGACGATGGCGTGTCGATGGATGCTAGTGTCTTTATTAAGCATTCAGTGTTATGTCTAGGAACATCCTTAAAAATGTTAAGTTACCTAGTTAAAAGTTTTTGAGGGGGTTGAGAGAAGTCTCAAACTAAAGTCTTGTCTAAGAATTAAGTATACAAGCAACATATGTAGCTGCCTCCTCTGGCGACTAGGCAAGTTAGGGCAAAAATCTCAATTTATTGAGAGAAGTCTCAAAGTAATTAAGTATACAAGCAACAAATGTAGCTGGCTGCTCTGGCTACTAGGCAAGACAGGGCAAAAATCTCAATTTATTGAGAGAAGTCTCAAAGTAATTAAGTATACAAGCAACATATGTAGCTGCCTCCTCTGGCGACTAGGCAAGTTAGGGCAAAAATCTCAATTTATTGAGAGAAGTCTCAAAGTAATTAAGTATACAAGCAACAAATGTAGCTGGCTGCTCTGGCTACTAGGCAAGACAGGGCAAAAATCTCAATTTATTGAGAGAAGTCTCAAAGTAATTAAGTATACAAACAACAAATGTAGCTGGCTGCTCTGGCTAGTTGGGAAGACAGGGCAAAAATCTCAATTTATTGAGAGAAGTCTCAAATTAATTAAGTATACAAGCAACAAATGTAGCTGGCTGCTCTGGCTACTAGGCAAGACAGGGCAAAAATCTCAATTTATTGAGAGAAGTCTCAAAATAATTAAGTTTACAAGCAACAAATGTAGCTGGCTCCTCTGGCTACTAGGCAAGATAGGGCAAAAATCTCAATTTATTGAGAGAAGTCTCAAACTAATTAAGTATATAAACAACAAATGTATCTGGCTCCTCTGGCTACTAGGCAAGACAGGGCAAAAATCTTAATTTAGGTACCTAAGTTCTAGGTTGTTTCTTATTCACTTGTTACACATCCTTAGCTAAGAAGTTTAACCTATGTGCTTCCTTCAGAATGAAACAAAGGAGTTCGATTCTAGAAACACGTAGTTTTACACCCCATAGTGGGTTTATAACTAAATGAATGATCAGAACTACTGGATTTAAAGCACGGTACCCTCCGCTTCAGGTGACAAGGTTACTGGGTCACCCACCAGTACTGTACATAAGTAACTAATTTATTAATTAATATTTGTATTATATGTAGAGCGGTGGTGTTTGTAATGAAATATTATTATATTTTTAAGCACTTTGTTGAGAATCTGAATAGCTCTTGTAAATAATAACAGTTTATGTGATTTAATGGCAAACCTTTTATATTTCCTAATGATTTTTTCATTTTTTTTGTATTGTAAGCGGTACATAAACGTGTGCAAATTGTCAATTTATCCGTCATCTTGAAGTGGGTGAAAATCACTTTTAAAGATTCCGTTACATACATAGATACGTGCAAAAAAATATTTAACATGAACTTAAAATCACTAGAAGTTAAATAGATTTCAGCGCGGTTACACTTATATCGAAAAGCCATATAAAAGACATTCTTTAACATATCAATTTCCTGGAAACTTAAACAGGGCTTTTACTCTTGTATCTACTTAATAAATTTTCCCCAAAAAGCTCCCCAAATACAGCTTCAAAGAGATAACTCTGAGTGACTAGAGACTGACTGACTTTCGTGTCTCTCTCTTTCTCTCTCTCTATCTAGTGATAGCAACCGGCACCAACAACTGAGCGTGCCCCACAAAGCACGGGAAAGCTTGAGAAAAACACTATTATCAGTCAACCCTCCAACCCTTTTAACCGCCTCCGTGGCGTAATGGTTAGTCCATTCGCTTCACACCAGGAGGTCGCGGTTCGATACCCGGCGGGGTCAACAGTTGATCGTCAACTTTGTTAGACTCGGTTTGGTTGGTGGTAGGGCATTTTCATAGCCCGCCTGGCTAGCTACCACCATATTACCTAAGTTAACAGCATTGATATGTTCCGGCTTGAAGATAAGATAGCCAGATCTCTATTCGTTGGGGAATCTTGGTAAGCCCGCTTCCATCTTCAGCATTATTGTCACTTACCATCAGGTGATATGATGCCAAGGGCTTGCCAATTGTGAATAAAAAAACTTTAGTAAAAACTCGTGTGTCGGTCTGTCCGTCCGTCCGTCTATCACAGCCAGTTTGCTCAAAAACTACTGGACCGATTGAATTGAAATTTAGTACACATATGTAAGTCGGTGACCCCAAAGACGGATATGTAACGAAAATAAACTAATTTTAAACATGGGGGTCACTTCTGTGGAGGTCAATAAAAAATACAAAATTATATTGTGTATTATATTATATAAAAAACTATATTGTGTGACATATCAAATGAAAGGGCTTGTTGTGAGAATCTCAAATATTTTTGATGTGTAACATCTTTGCTCTCGCTTTCCTGCAATTTGTGGGAGTGATTTCGTGAAATGGGACGGAAATGTGTAACATGGGACGGAAATGTGTAACAGGAAGTCGCGAAACCGCGCGCTATTTGATCTGACAAATGAGCTTTGCTCTCGCTTTCCTGCAATTTGTGGGAGTGATTTCGTGAAATAGGACGGAAATGTGTAACAGTGATTTGTTACACATCATATGCGAGTACTGTAGGTCTCGTTTTTTAATTTATTTTTTAATAATGTTGAGATAAATAGTTTATTGTAGGCTTACTCATACAGGTAATGCCTGTTCTTCAGGCCGGCCAGTTAACCACGCAAGTTGCACTGAGCTGCGATCACTTCATAGCTAGATTATGAACTGGATATAAGATATAAGCTACTTTCAGTTAGTTTCAATAACGGAAAATGTTTTGGTCTCCTTGGGAGACGCATTAGATTTTCAAGAAAACGAATAGTGGGCGGCTGCACGTATTTTATAAAGATACTTACTTTATTCACCCGAAGACCTGTTGTGCAGCATATGTGATGTGCAAGTAGCCGTTTGGTCCGCGAAACTGCTCATACACTTGCGCCATCGTCATACTGTTGCTTACCAAAACTCTGTCGTTGACCAGCAGGTATAACGCCTGCAAAGAAGTTTTATTGAGCTAATGGTTTTTTTCGCACAAATCAGTGACGTGGCAATAGTTATTTATGATACAAGGATGGTAAAAAATTAAATAACAAACGAGTGAATTTGTAAGGCCGTTAGTAATTAGTAATTTATGCGAAAAGAGGGACAACGCTATAATGTTTTTACGGCATTATGCGTTGTCCCATTTTCTGCATGTTAAATATCGAGGCAGAGGACGCAAAGCTTTATATTGCTCCAAAAGTAGAAGATAACTATATATTTTGGTTATTATATTTTTTTGCTAGTACAGAAATTTACGCACAGAAAATTGCATATATCGCCAAGGCTCAGTTTTTAAACTCCCTGATTAATCGCTATAGGTGCCTACCTACCTACTTACATAACTAAATAAATAAAATTTCATTAGGCTTATATATGTACTTAAATTATTCTTTAGCCACAATATACATATTAATTTTCTTTATTTAGAGTAGTTGCACAGTGTTAGAAATATAAGATTTTGGTAGTGCCTGCCTAGCCATATCGTCATTATTTTTCCTGTGAAAAAAGAAATACAAACTAATATACGTGAACGTACGAACTTACTTGTGAATCTCTTATTTTCATCTTTGCTCTGAGAATGCATAGAAACTGGGACATAGTCAGCTCCTGTGGTACTAAGAACTTCTTCCGTTCTAACGCTGGAACCTCCCTTTCACCAGCGAACCTTTCCACGAACAGCTAAAACAAAACCTAAGTCAGGCACCACTAAATGTTTTCTACTTAGGTAAATTCTTAAAACTTTCATATCAACTTTGTTGTCGCTAAAATGGTTTATACTGGGGTCCACTACAACTTTATTATTAGGTTTGTTGTCGCTAAAGTGGTTTATATTGGGGTTCACTAAAACAGAAACTGGGAAAAAAGAATTTCTTCCGTTCTAGCGCTGGAACCCCCCTTTCACCTGCGAACCTTTCCACAATCAGCTAAAACAAAACCTAAATCAGGCACAACTAAATGTTTTCTACTTAGGTAATTTCAGAAAACTTTAATATTAACACTGTTGTCGCTAAAATGGTTTACACTGGAACTAGAAACTTTAATACGGGCCCACTAAAACTTTCATATAACTTTGTTGTCGTTAAAATGGTTTATACTGGAACTATAAACTTTAATACGGGCCCACTAAAACTTTAATATAACTTTGTTGTCGTTAAAATTGTTTATACTGGGGCCCACCAAAACTTTAATATAACTTTGTCTGGGGTCCACTAAAACTTTAATATAACTTTGATGTCGTTAAAATGGTTTATACTGGGGTCCACTAAAACTTAAACATTAACTTTGTTGTCGTTAAAATGATTTATACTGGGGTTCACTAAAACTTTAATATAACTTTGTTTTCGTAAAAGTGGTTTATACTGGGGTCCACTAAAACTTAAATATTAACTTTGTTGTCGTTAAAATGGTTTATACTGGGGTCCACTAAAACTTTAATATTAACTTTGTTGTCCCAAAAATGGTTTCTACTGGGGTCCACTAAAGCACTTACGGGCACTTTGTTAGGAAACCTGTGTCTTATAGCTTCAACTTCCTGGCTTGAATTCTTCATATCTGTAAGGATAACGTTTTGGTAAGTAAAGTGCCTCAGTAAAATGAATGAGCAGAGGTTGAATAAAATATAGGGTCCTTCTAAAATACCTGAAAATAATTTAAGCGGATATTCAGCTCATGAAACTGAACAAGTTTCTCCAAGGAACCTTAATTTGTTTCTATTATTCTGTATTTTTTTAATTTATGACTTTTTCACTTATGTCTGCTTTTTTCCGACTCAATCATATTTTCTCAACTTTATTTATTTTTTAATGTTTTCTATTTATTTTTTAAGTTCATAGATTAAAAGATGGTGGTAAATAATTTGTGTTCCTTTCCTACAATCCAGGTCCCCTTGCCCTCCAAGACCTTCACATTTTCACACGTGCCAGCAACGTTGCGAGCCATAGGGCGCGACGGGGTAGTAGATTTACTCAATTTACAAAATAATTTTCGAAAAACCTAAAAACTTTTAGGTACAAGCTTTAATTTGAAAATAATTTTAATTATTTCGTATTGTTCTCAGCAAACCCTTTCATTTGATACCCATATTAAAAATAACTAGTCCGTTGTTTTGGGTGTGCCGCCATGTTGGATTTAGAATGACGTCACACAGTTAACTATGCATTGTCAATTGTCATTGTAAAATTTCAGCTCAATCGGTTGAAAATATCTGCTTCAAAATTGAGTTGCAAGATTTCACCCGAACAAACACACATACATTGCAAGATAAATAAAAGCTTCATAAAATAATAATGGTTGGTCTTGTCATACTGATGGTCATGTCATAATTGATCAGCTGATAGCAAACTTTGTACGGAAGTTCCAAAAACTTTTTTGCGAATTTAGTGGGCCTTGGGGAAATTTGTTCTATTTAATGAGCTGAACAAATTTTAATTATATTCAGTTATTTCAAACGGGAACAAATTTTAATTTCAAAAGTTATTTCAGTTATTTAATTAGGTGATAGTTGAACGTCTTCTGTAAAATATTGTACAATATGGTATCCAACAATGTTTTACTTATTTCTAGTGATGAAAAGATTACTTCTTAGTGATGACGATTACTGGTCGCACAGTTTTCCAAATTAACACAACTGCCTAAAATAAACTTAGAATATTTTTTTTATTCTTTCAGCTAGAGAACACAATTAGGTGTTTAAACATAAGTATACGAGGTTTTTGTTAAAAAAAACTTGGCATTTTTTTTGTTTCCTGGTATTAACCTATTTATTTGGCAGTTGAAAAAAAACCCTCCGACGCATTAGACGATGGCTTTAGGCAAATTATTTTTTTGCTGTTTCCTTTGAAACCGGGTAGTTTACTGCATCTTACCAATACTTACCTATTGCAAATTATTCGAATTTAGTTGCAAATTCTGTAATCCTCTATATAGGAATATGAAATACTAGCTTTTGCCCGCGGTTTCGATCGCTTGAACATAGTTTCTATGACTGTCTTCGAGGGTACGCAGAGCGCGAGACGCAAGCGGCTCGCGAAAGTGGAAATTAAATTTTCTGTAGATCCCTCGAGAACTACCTATGTCGGGCTATGCTAATTAGTAGTCTATATCACTTTTAAATCCCACAACTATCTCTGTGCAAAATAGCACGTCAATCCTTCACTTCGATGCGATGCAATGCGACAGAAATCAACAAAAAAGAGAGAGTAAACAGATATATTATCACGGGAACCACTTAATAAATCAGGATAAAAAGTAGCCTATATGTTGATCCAGGTCCCAATCTATCTACCTACCAAATTTCATCCAGATCTGTTCAGTGGTAATCCATAATTTAGATAAAAAACATTTGATAATCGCTAAATTCTGTTAATCGTAGATTTCGAATTATATCGTAACCGTTTCATCACTGAAATAAAAATATTGTATTTTTCTTAAAATGTTTTAAAAAAAATAATGAAATAAAGTAAATATTTATATTAACCTGAACTAATTCTGTATTAAATAGTACAATACTGAAAGTGTTTAGTTACTGGCATTTTACTCGTAATTTACACTACATACCTACGGGTAATATGAGTATATAATTATAATAAAATTCAGTATAAAAGTCGTAAAGTATTTGCAAAAAAATAGGTGTCACGCGAATTTCGTACCATCCTGATACCCGAACATTTCCTGGGACGCGTAAGTGATGTAGAGAAACCCGTCTTCGTCTCTGAAGTGCTCGTAGGCCTGAGCCATCGTGAGGGTCATGCTCAGCAGCGAGATGTTGTCGATTATCAGGTAAAGCGCCTGCGCAGACACACACAGTTTATTATCTTATTATCACAGGAGTACGAGTTATGCCGGTTACAAACGTAAATAAAGTTCGAGACCAAACGCAAAATGGGCTCAGCCTTCATTGTGGAAATCAGCCTACCCGCGCCTACTTTACCTATAACTGTAATATGTATGTTCAATATGTGCTAAATAATAACTCTTACGCTATCCTGTTGTGTCTACCTATTAGAGAAGTTTTCATCTATCAGGAGCAAGCCAGTCACCGTACGTATCACATCTTTTAGTGGGGGGTGGTACGAGCAGAGCAGCTTTGAAAAATCTGGGAACTTTTGATAAATGGGGCTACCGTATCAACAACGAGCTATATAAGTAGTTAAACAAGTACTCTAAAGAAGTACACTCAACTGTAAAAAAGTACCTATTATTTTATATTTTCAAAGTCACAATAAATGAATAGGTAGGTGGTAATTATAATCCAGAGAAGTAATCTTCTTCTTATCGTGTGGCTCAATTAAGCGTGCTATCCAAGGGATAGACGGTGGAAGCCTGGTGTTGCACTAAGTATCACCCGCGGTCACGTGAAGGATGGACGTGTGCAACGCGACCTTCATACACATCTGGAATCAGATGTGCAGGTTTCCTCACGATGTTTTCCTTCACATTTAAAGCAATCGGCAAGTAATATGTACGTAAGTTTAGAAAAACTCATTGGTACATTGGGCGTCCGGATTTGAACCCGGGACCTCTGGTTAGGAGGACCGAGTCGTTACCGGTTGAGCCACCGATGCTTTTTAGTAATGAGTTAATTTAGAGAAGTAATGTTTTAGTATTACGCAAGTACGAGTATGTATAAGTGCCTTAAAAACTATGTTGATTTAAAGAGTAGGTAAAAAATACCAACCTAGTACTTACAAGCAACCAGACAGAGTTGCCAGTGTTAGGACCCTTATGTTTATGAGATTACCAAAATAAAGTGGTATCCCGTGGACATTCAAATTACAAAAAAATACTTGTTGTCTGTTGTGAAATTGTTATAGAGGAGTCATGATGGACATGAAAACTCAAGTCCTAAAGGCCGCAACACGCCGTACCATATACAGAATCATACTCCTTACTCGACTCATATTGTTCGGGGCTTCAAAAAATACTAATTAATCGACACCTCGACGGAATCTCGACGCTTCGTGGGGCTCCATTTTACGGCGGAATCGGGCACTCTAAACTAAGGCAACAGATTTTTAACTAGCCTTAGGGCTATTTAAATTAATAATTAGTTAGTTATTCATTAACTAATGATCCATTACGCGTTCTCCGGAACCACGCGCTCCTACCAAAGAATACTAATTATTAGTTACTACCTACATTGACTTTTTTGAGTTAAGGAAAGGACCAGCAGTGGGGAAGTTACTCGTAAGAAACGGGTCACCGTTATGTCACTACCGCTATGTCAATAGCGATGAGATATTTTTTTATACAGAATTATTACTGTATTAGCTAGAAGTTATTGCATATATTAATAAGATAAAGTAACTTTGAGTAATATATCCGTATTTCAATGTGCACTGTATGTATTCCGTCTACTTGGCTTGTTGCAAAATGGTGATTAATATGTAGTTTCTTACCTCGTTAGGCTTCATTTTGATACGGTTCCGAATTATGACGAGGAACTGTGATATTGTTATATCTTCTGGCACTAAGAACTTGTTTTTATCTAGGGTGGGCAATTTTTTGTCCTTGTGGTATTTATCGACTATTATCTGGAAAGGAGAAATAAATATGAGAGGACTAATTTATAATAATATTTAATTGATTTTTAGTTGAGGTGTAGAAAAATATAATTTGAAGCTACAAAGCAGTACCTACAAGGCAGAGCAGATTGCTTATTTATTGCCTAAACAAAAGAATTATGGACAATATCATAGGCATACGCCATGAAACAAAACTAGAGATGTATTTATACAAAAAACAAAGTCCTGACTCTTTCACTCATTGAATGAATCATCAACGCGAAGCCCAAAGCCTTGGACCTAAAAAGCTTAAATTTTGCACACAGACTCCCTTTATGATATAGACAAGGAATAAAGCTTCTTCGAAATTCTGACGGGATAGGAAGAACAGTCATAAAACGACATCCACGCGGGCAAAGCTGAGGGCAAAAGCTAGTTTATAATAAATAAGCATCACTCACCGGAATTTTTGTTGGATACTTCTGCCTGATAGCCATCACTTCACTTTTTCGTTTAACTGCAAGAAACAAAACTTTTTTTACTAAAAAAACTTGTCAACAAACGCAATACATGTAACTATTAGTCCAGCCTGAGACCTAAGTCACAGTATTACAATATAGCGGCTTACAGTAGCGCAACGAATGTACTCACGCAGAGCATCGGAAGGGTACTTGCGGGGCAGCGGGCGGCGGCGGGGCACTGACTACAGGCTAGTATGGGCTAGTACCTACGCTGGTCGCGCATCGTGCGACATCAGAGGCGTTGCGCTACTGTAAGCCATATCGCAATACTGTGCCTAAGTAGTCCAAGGATTTTAAAATATTTTCGAAAAACTTACAAACTTTTAGGTACATAAGCTTTAATTTAAAAATAACTAATTATTTCGTATTCTTCTCAGCAAACCCTTTCATTAATTGATACCCATATCATGAGGGTGCATAAAAAATAACTGGTGCGCCATCTTTGAGAGTCCGCCATATTGGATTTAGAATGACCATGCATTTTACTCCAAACTTAACGTGAATGCAAAATTTCAGCTCAGGCGGAAACCGGGCAGTGGGTCTAATTTAGCCTCAAAGATTTGTCCCAAACTAACTAAACACGGCAAGTTAATATTTAAAGCTTGTAAGAAACAACACTCGCTTATGGCTTGTTAGTCTTCTAACACTTTCTTTGGCATTGTTTGAAAGGGTAAGGAAAGGTTAAGGCTAGGTCAACTTTATAAGACTCGGTTTGGTTGGTGGCAGGGCATGTTCATAGCCCACCTGGCTAGCTACCACCATCTTATCTAACTGTTGCCGCCAAACATATTTTTATTTTTATTAACAATTGGTAAGCCCTTGGCATCATCTCACCTGGTGGTAAGTGAGGATGATGCCGAAGATGGAAGCGGGCTTACTTTGATGTTTGGCGGCAATACTTAGATAAGATGGTGGTAGCTAGCCTAGCCAGGCAGGCTAGGAAAATGCCCTAGCACCAACCAAACCGAGTCTTACAAAGTTGACCACGCTGGGAATCGAACCCGCGACCTCCTGGTGTGTAGCGAATGGACTAACCATTACGCCACGGAGGCGGTTACACAATTTATTTTTGAATATGGTGTTTATAGGATTACAAGAGGATTAGGATAATTATAATCTTCCGGTATTTGCACAGAATCGATGATCAACAAAATTAAATGTGTTTACTTTCGTCCTACGAGTTTTTCGTCACGTTACACACACATTTGACATAAACAAGCAACTAATAATAACAAAGGATCGTATAATCTACGCAGGGTTAATTAATGGTAGGTAAGACGACAGACGCTCTTCAGGAGGTTAATCAGAAGACAAAACTGAACAACCAAGAAACCTATGGCCATTCTCAAAAAACTAATTGTACAGCCACAATGTGCATACTTTATCGCGAAGCCTTTTATCATCAAGCGTAGTCAGGCTTTCACAATTCAACAATAAACATAACGCTTACTTAGATGCAAAAAAATAAAGGTGTAAGTACAGAGGCCAGCGCATCAAGCTATACACTCATAGTGCGATTCTGATCCATACGCATTCGGCATAAGAACGGTACAAAGTCCAAAGTGTGTAGCTTGATGTGCTGGCCTGTGTACCTAGCACAGAAATCTGAAATATATAGGGTGTAAAATTTTGGTGTAGGATTCGTTAACTGGGGCTTCTACTCATCATACTGAACAACTTTCCCCAAGGAACCCATAGTAAATTCGCAAAAAAAAATATTACGCTACATACAAAAAAGCACAAAATTGGTCAATCAGCTGATCGTTTGGCGTGAAGAGTTCATTTTTTTGCGATTGCAGTAAACTTTTAAAACAAAAGTTGTTCAGTTTGATGAGTAGAAACTAGAAGCCCCCGTTAACTTAAGTTTTAACCTAATAGACTTGTAGGTATATCGAACGGCTTCCTATACATCGATTTGCGGTTTTTTGTGAAGATCGTCCAATAATTATTGCATCATTATCATTACAGCTCAAATACGTCCCCACCGAGGGGCTCGAGCCTACCCTGAATCAGGGCGATTAGGCCTTAGTCGACCACGCGGGCCCAGTGCGGGTTGGTCGACTTCACACACAACCTTCGAGTTTCTTCGCAGGCGTGTGCAGGTTTCCTCACGATGTTTTCCTTCACCGTTAAAGCAATCGGTAAATATTGTACGTAAGTTTTTTGAAAAACTCATTGGTACATTGGCCATCCAGATTTGAACCCGGTACCTCTGGTTAGATGGACCGAGTCGTTACCGGTTGAGCCACCGACGCTTCAATTAAATTATTGCATACCTATTTAAAATTTGGTTTTTTGTGGTAGTTTTTAGGGTTCCGTACTTAAAGGATAAAAACGGGACCCTATTACTAAGACTTCGCTGTCCGTCCGTCTGTCTGTGCGTCTGTCACCAGGCTGTATTTCATGAACCGTGATAGCCAGACAGTTCAAATTTTCACAAATGATATATTTCTGTTGCCGCTATAATGAAAAATACTAAAAATTAGAAAAAGTGAAAAAATAAGGGGTCTCCATACAAATAATGTGCATTTTTGAAACATGAAGAAACTAGCGCCATCTAGTATGATGTTACGGTACCTTATGTGTGCGGTTCTGACTCGCACGTGGCCGGTTTTTTGACTTATCCTGTTCTTCAACATTGGCACACATTGGTGTACCTTTTTTACCATTTTTTATATCTTTTATAATTGTGACTAAGTGCTAGTTTAAATTCAATAAGTGCTATATTCTTTGCAAACCCTCAATAGTTTGATAAGAGCTATTGAATGATACCCCACGCAAGGGGGTACGTGAATAATTTACAAAAATACCCCCACTTTACATGTAGACCTCCACTACTTTCTTTACCTAGGCCTAGCTGTGGGCGTCGGCGTGGGGCAGGTGGACACGACCGAGCCCGCAAGTCTCCAATACTTTCTTTACCTAGCTGTGGGCATCGGCGTGGGGCAGGTGGACACGACCGAGCCCGCAAGCCTCCACTACTTTCTTTACCTAGCTGTGGGCGTCGGCGTGGGGCAGGTGGACACGACGGAGCCCGCAAGCCTCGTGCAAGATCATTTAGAGAAATAATCTTATTTGCAAACCCTCAATAGTTTAAAAAAAAGCTATTGAACGATACCCCACACAAGGGGGTACCTACGTAAATTTAAAAATATACCCCCACTTTATATGTAGGGGAGGTGGGTACCCTACTTTTTTATTTAGATTGAAATCCACATGTTTATTGGAGTCACAGATTTGTATGAACAATCAAACATACCAAATTTCAGTTTTATAGCTATACAAGCAAAATATGAATTAAAATTGTTCACATGCCTTGCTTTACCAAATTCTTAGGATTATTATTAATTAGGTATATGGATTTTTTGACTATGATAATGGTTTTTCTTGTATAACATGCTATAAGATTGTAATTGTGTTTTAATTTAGTTTTCCTTTATATTTCGCATTTTATTTTTATCAGTACAAATTGTAATTTCATAATTTCAAACACAATGTTACATTATTTCTGAATATATAGGTAAACTCAACTGAACTGAACTAAGTCTTTGAGTGAAACAGCTGTGATATACCGGCAGACAGACAGACAGACAGACAGACAGAAAACAGATATGGCGATATTTTATGCGGTTCTATAGTTTGATTACGTAAAACTCAAATAGAATGTAGTATTTTTGAGATACAACAAAGCCTCCAATATCACCGCGCACCTTCGATTTCTACGCACATGAAGCCGCGGGCAAAAGTTTGTAATAGACAATTTCAATCATTGTAAATTACGATGTCAAAAGTTTAATGAACTTCCTGTGTCTGTCTACTCCACATCGATATAAGAAACGCTGGTGGCGTTGGGCGCATGCAATTTTCTGGTTTGTTTCAATGATATATGTACTTACATATTTAACGTGAAAGAGTAAACAACAAACATACTTACATCCATACATTCTTACAAACTTTCGCGTTTATTATATTAGTAAGATTATATATAACATAACCCATGTAATGATGAAATTAAAACTCGACTGTCTACATGTATCGTCACTCGGACGAAGTGCATTATAGCTGCAAATTTGCAGTTTGGATGCAGTTTGCTTGCAGTTGGCACAACTGCATCGAAACAACTACAACTGCATCCAAATTGCAAACTTACAGCTGGCATGCAGTTCAAATGCAGTACGTCTGTAAGGGATCAAGACGAATCTAACGGCACCTTCAAGCCGATTAGGATTTAAGCTTAAGTTCCTTTTACTATGGCATAACTATTTAGTAATCTGTGCTATGGCTACTGGCTCAGCCAAAGACACAGACATACATATACATACACTTACGTTTCATTATCTAAGATTTCTTGCTTAATTAAATTAAATTAATACTGTAAAGAGAACAATAAATTAATAGCAATTTACCCAAAAAAATATTTAATGTATTAGACAACAATAATAAATAATAGAAAAATGATATACCTACCTACACAGTAAAAATGTTATTTATATATTATGGTTATATTATGGTTCATAAAAGAAAAGTTCGTTTGTAAAAGATTCGCTAAGCATTGTAGAAATCCGCAATAATTATTATACATACTAGAATCTTATTTTATATTTAGTTAGACAGCTAAAGTTAATTTATAATTAATTAACAAGAGGCTTTTTATAACTTGAGCCATGTTTGTTTTTTATACATTAGGTATGCAAAAATAAAACATATTTTCAATTTTTTTCAAATACTTTTCAAATATTTTTCTTTGTAAAGGTAAAATTAGGAGGTCAAATATAAAATAAAAAAAAATTGTTAGTTTATCAGTTTATTACCCTTAGTTGTCACCCAGCTAGAAAATGTGTTTATCTCATTACTTTAAGTGAGAATTTTTTTGATACAAATATGTAATTAGGTATGGATTACCTACACATTAACCTACACATAAGTATAATAAAAATGGTTTCTCAAAAACGCCTCTTAAAGATTTGGGTGAAATTTTTGTATTTAGGTAACGTTCTAAATTACAAGTTTATTTATGACAGCCATCATTCCCTGGAGAAAACACCGAAAAAAAATTATTTTAGTTTACATGCCTTGGAGACTCCAAGCAGCGCTTGGTCGTCCAGGTCCTATCCCTCAAAATGCTAATCGAGCAAAAATAAATTATTTCCAGAATAATGTACCTAATAATTAAAAACCGGCCAAGTGCGACTCGGGGTCACACAAACAGGGTTCCGCATCAAAACTATAACTACCAAAAGAACAAGACCTCTCACTACATACTTTGCTCTAGGTAAATAGAGGTGTTTTTATTCTGGACTATAGAAATTTAATTTTCTATAGGCCTAGATTTTCTTATAGATTTTCCTGTAATCTATGTATTTAACCTCATATACTGTGATTTTTTCAAGATATTAGGTCCAGTAGTTTCGGCGATAAGAAGGGGAATTTTCAATTTTTGTCTATTTTCTTAAATAACTTTAAAACTATTTATCTTAAAATTATAAAAAAAATATCTTATTTGAGATTCTCAAAACCTTTTCATTTGATATGTCACACAATTATTCAGCTCATATACGTCCCCACCGAGGGGCTCGAGCCTACCCTGAATTACGGCGATCGGGCCTTAGTCGACCACGCGGGCCAAGTGCGGGTTGGTCCACTTCACACACAACCTGCGAGTTTCTCCGAAGGCGTGTGCAGGTTTCCTCACGATGTTTTCCTTCACCGTAAGAGCGTCGGATAAACGTACATATGAAATATAAATTCGAAATCACATTGGTAAGTGGCAGGATTCGAACCACGACCTCTCGGACAGGAGGCGGCGGCCCTAGCCATTACGCCACCGACGCTCTACAATGTCACACAATATATTTTGAAAAACTTTCAAAAAAATAATTCTAATTTATCCCCCAAAAGTGGCTCCCATGTTTAAAATTAATTTATTTACGTTACACGTCCGTCTTTGGGTTACCGAATTACATATGTGTACCAAATTTCAACTCAATCGGTCCAGTTTCAGAGCAAATTGCCTGTGACAGACGGACGGACAGACCGACCGACACACGAGTGATCATTTAACGGTTTCGTTTTTACCCTTTGAGATTCGGAACCCTAAAAAAATGTAAAATGTGGATGTTTTATTTTTGCATTATCTACAAAAGACACTCCCTAAAATGAGGGGAGAGGAGGAAATTTTAAATAGATTAAAAATTATAAACAAACTTACGGAAAGTATTTTTTGATTTAAAGTCCTTTAAATTGTGGTTAACGTCACGTTTCAATAGAGCACCCTGTAAAAAGCTTAGTTCCATCTTTTCGTATGTCGGAGAAGGCGGAAGATGCCAAATGTCTGAGGAAGTTGTGACGGAACCGCTCACAGCAACTGTTCGTGTACAACTGACTGACTGAAGCAAATAAATAAACATCGACAGCCAGAGGTGGTAATTAAAGTTATATCGCCGGGAGTGCGGGGCGGGGTGGGTGCGTATAATAATATAATAAACAACGCCGCTTAGGCACCTATATTAAATTATAAGATTCGCTTTTATTTTTGTTGACTTCAATTTAGTGTGACCGGAAAGTACTGGAAAGTACCCACTTATCAGTTTGTAAGGGGTAAAACGAGTCAAAGATTTGTGTAGCACAAAGCGCTGCTTTGTGACTGGGCTGCAACACTTGCAGTAAGTAAATACTTGCATACCTTATTAGGTGTATAATATGTATATAGTTATACATATTTTTAGGGTTCCTTACCCAAAATAAACTGGATCCTATTACTAAGTCTACGTTTTCCGTTTAACATTTGAACTGTAGTAGATACCGCACAGAATGTGTTTCATTAGGTATAGCGGATTTAATAACAAATAAATATAAGAAACGTATTTTTTGAAGGTTTTTTTGTTTTTGCCTTACCTACAAGCTTAATTAAAACTGGCCAAGTGTGAGTCGTACTCGCGCTAAAGCTCCCCCAACTGAATAAAAGAAAAAACGTATTTACTGTGTCACCTTCGTGTATTTTGACGTGATAACGTCTGATCGATGAACACGGGCTGCATACACAAAAAAGTGTGTCGTCAATGTCGCGTTACGCCTGATTGTCACTTGACTTGGACTTGGACGGGGCTTAGACTTGAACTTGGAAGTGTTCTTTGAAGGGGACTTGGACGGGGACTTGGTTATCACGTAAAACTATCGTCCGTAAACCGACTTTACAGACAACCGGTTTTTTTTATTTGATAAATACATCACAAATATATTATAGTATGTATATATGGTTCGCTCACGTATTTTCCATACTACAGTTCACACCGGGACATAAGATGAGATGAGAGCGACAAAAAAACAGACAAGGCAGCCCTCTGCCGCGCTTCAGCTCGCATCCCCGGCTACGCCCTCTGCTACTGATTACCAAGGATACAACAAAAATATCGAACAAATAATTAATCGAAACATCGATGGTTTTTTTAAATTGCCATGTGCGTTTGGGTATGGTTTTTTGTCACGATGGACGTGCCATGGCCATGGACCAAACAGTTATCGACATATTGATGTTTTCTTTAACATTGCAACTTATTGGAAAGTACATAACGGGAGGGGAATCACAAGGGATATCCGAATAATAATCCGCGCAAGATAAATTGGGATTCTATGGAATCCCGTGAATTCAATGTGTTCTCAAAGGTTACACGTAAGCAAGTTTCATGGAATTTCAGTAGAATCATGTCGAAACCGGTGGCTTCATGGGACTCGGTGGAATCGCGTGGGATCCGGTGAAATTAGATAGGGTTTCTGAGATCTCAGTAAAATTTGGTGGAATATGAATGATGGGAATCCTGTGGAATCTGGTGGAGTTTAATGGCAACCCTCTTGAATCTGGTGAAGTTCGATAAAATCTCAACGGAATCGGTCAAATTTGGTAGGAACCAAGGGGTTTATAGGTAAATCTGGAGGCCACACTCTAAATACCTACTTGAAGCAAAGAAATATGACCTTGAAGTTTCTCGTTACCGCTCCGTCTCTTTCTAATTAGGAGGTATGAACAAGACGTGTATAGGTGAAGCTCTTGCTCACACCCGCTAATTGAAAAGAGACGGAGCGGTAAAGAGACATTTCAAGGGCATATTTCTTTGCTTCAATTAGGTATTTAGAGTGTGGCCTCCAGTTTTACCTATAAACTCCTTGGTAGGAACCTATGGAATCCGGTGTACGGCAGTATTCAATGAGATTTCAATAGGATCCGGTGGAATTCAATGAGTTTTTTTTTTAAATCTGGTGAATTTGATAGAACCCTTTAAGATCCGGTGGAATCCAATGAGAACCTTTAGAATTCAGTAGAATCCAATGTGGAACTTGATGAGATCTCAGTAGAATGTATATCTAGTCGAATACAATGGGAAGTTGTGGGTCTCCGTGAAATTCGATGATATCTCGTTAGAATCTAGTGAAATTTGATGAGATTTCTGAAGGATTCGGTGAAATCCAATGGGAAATGTGGAATCCAGTGAATTTCAATATTTTTTCCGTGGAACCTTGTGAATTTCGGTGGAAAACCTATATGATTTTAAAGGGTTCCTCACGTAGGATTTTGAACTTTAATAGGAATCCAATGGAATTCACTAGAGTTCAGTAGGATAGAACCTTGTCTGGTGTAATTAAATTTGTTGAGATTTCTGTGGGATCACCATCGGAACATCAAAGTCCACTGAATCTCAATTATATCTTACACAGTCCCGCTAAATACACGCTCATAAATTCTGATTGATTCCAATGGAATTGTACTAGGCCTGCTGACCTAATTACTATTGAAGTTACCTACTAAACTAGGCAAATCTTCTACGTTTGACTAATTTATGATTTCCCTTCAGCATTTTCTGATATCGTTCGATGCGCATACAAACAAATATCAATACCTACGTCTATTAAAACGACTATCCATAGTTTATTCTCGATCAGCAACATTGTCAAAAAACACTAAACAACCCATAATGCTCGCTTAGCTCGCGTCTGACCCGGTATGAATGTGCCTTTAGCGTATCTTGCGTCTGTTAGCTCCGTCCGTTTCCTACCTTACTAACGGCCGTTCCCAATATCCTAACTATTCGTGAATTTACCCTACTAGAGGTAGTAGATGCTATCTAACGTCCGTTTTTCCGTCCCAATAATATATACCAGGACAAGCAACCCTACCGGCGATCCGTATCTATCTCAGAGAGGGCAGGTAGCTTGCCGGCGGTAGCTATTTGTATGGAAAGGGCTATAAAAGCGTCCCAATAAGTTTTTGACAGCTCTCGGATAGTACCAGTGGTATTACTTGACGCAATCCCTCGATTTTGGCGGATGGGAGGTTACTGTTACGCGGAATGTTGTGATTTGGATATTCATTACAGTTTACACACTATCAAAAGTAACTAAATATATAATATCCTATTCAAGTGAAAGTGACCTGGACGTTTTTGAACAGTTAACAGATTTTAAAAATGATATACTAATTTATGTATAACTAATTTATGTATCGCTTTAGATCAAACAAGTGTTGTAAATGATTTAAAAATGACCTCTCAACTTATGTATATTAAATATACAAAATAAAACAATTATTGTTACAAGAATGTAGGTTTACGTAAGTACCTAACTGTCAAAACCACACAGGTTAAAACTTAGGTTTCCAAACTTTGGAACATAGACTTATATCCTCTTTGTTGTATGTTATGACCGATGCTACGCCTTTACGTTCCGTTGTGTTCTGTCTCTAAGCAAATATTAAAATGTACATATATGTATATGGAAACCAATTCATTTCTATTTGCTTAATTGTTAATATCGCATTTATGATGGTTTGATGGACAGAACAACTTAGTTATGATCAAAAATTTGTAAAATACAATACATTAAAGACGTTTTGTGGTAATGATTATTCGTGTTATGGAGCGCATGGGAGGGCTCGTAGTACTAATATATATACTGTGGCTCGGGGATAGCGTGTATCCAGGATAGATACGCAACTACCTGCTTTTATGGGACGCGCTTAAAGGATAGATCATAAACGTATTGTCTATCTGGGACAAGGTCTATCTTGCCTGTCCGATCGGTTATTGGGAACGGCCATAAGGCGACCTCCTGTCGATCTACCCACATAAAAGGAAGCCACAAATTGGTTGCGTTCATATTGCGTTTATCCGTTTATCATTTCTGTGCCGAGGAACGCAACCAATAGTTGACAGCTTGTAGTAAATACGTTCCGAGCGACGCTTGTAATATATCTATCATGTAAAACGTAGTGAATGAATGCTCTTTCTCTATTATCTATTTACTCTTACGGCGAAAACTAATGAACGTGAACTTATTTGTCTATAGGAATAATCAGTTACTCATAGAAATAACTGAAGCATAGAGAGAGCGTCAAAATTCATTCTAGTTACACTATTCACACTTATTACCAAGTTAGTGTGATAAAGTAGGATAGATATAATTATATTTATTTTTGCAAGGCTGTCCACTTTTTTAGCAATGTTAGTGAAGTGCCATTATTACCAAAGATATCGATATTTTTATGCTGTGTATTATTTTCCATGGATGAGATCAAATGAAAGGATTGATAAAATTAAAAGCAAATTTTAAAGTAGTATTTTAAAGAATTGCAGGTTCAAATTAGGTTTGTTTGTTTATCTGTTTTTTTGTGTTCCTTAGTAAAACAAGGAAACCTTATAGTTTCGCCAAGTCAGTCTGTCCGTCCGTGGTTTAATTCAGATACTTTAATTATATTCAAATAAACAAAGCTCAGACATACTCAGTAATATTATAGTTATCTTTGTCACAGGTTGTGAGGCTTTATCTGGTTGTAATATATTTCTCTTTATCTCGCCCATAGTCAATAGAACTCAATACAATTACATTACCTAGCCGGTTCCTGTATTTTTGGTATCATATATTATGCTAATCGGCTAAGGTATTTGAAAGAATTGTAAGTTTTGTTTATCTGCCTTTTCTTAGGTTAGTAAAACAGGAAGCCCGTATAGTTTAGCCGAGTCCGTCTATCCGTCCGCGGTTTAATTCAGATACGCTGATTTTTTGCAAATAAACAAAGCTCAGATAGACACTATCTAGCTACATTATACTTTTACTATAAAACAAATTTGGTGCAGGTTCCGTTAACTGGGGCTTCGACTCACCATACTGAACAACTTTCTTTGGGGAAAGTTGTTTATAATGATGAGTAGAAGACTCGGTTAACAATCCTAAAACAATTTTGTTTACCTGAAAGTGATGTTATGTAGTAGTCATGTAAAGTTGAAAGTAATAAAATGATAAGATTTGTCCTAATATAGGAATTGGAATATTTTTTAATAATAAAATAAAAATTATTAAAATCCAAAACATATCCATACAAAGCACGGGTGCAAACAGCAACGTTTGAAGGCATCCTCTCTGGTTTGTGGGAGTTTTATGAGAAAATTGAATAAATTTACATATTTAGGTACAGATGAAATCCTAGAGCAAAAGTGAAAACCTACAACAAGAAAGATACCCAACTGCAAAGTTACAGGCTGTGACATAAAATTAAGCCCAAATCGGCCAAACATTACTATGCACCGGTTTGTATTGTTCTACTGTTAAAATATCAGTTAATAGGACCGGTCGTCGTGGAAATTTTGTCTTTGAAAATTGAAGTTTGTCCAGCAGTGGAAGTTTTTCGGCTGATATGATTATGATGACGTTGATAGTATTGTTTTTTCAGACATTGTCAGGTATCGAACTTAGGAATTTAAAATAAAAGTACGCTTCTAATGTACTTACCTATTATATTTTTTTAGATTTCCCAGTAGTGAATATCAAAAAGTGGCTGGAAGCATTATTTGTTTGAAAAACTTAAATATTATATATTGATCAGAAAAACTTCACATCTGTTCGCTTTATTTTCATGAATCATGTTTTAGCCGCACACTAAATAAAGCAAGATTGCGTGATGATGCTGTACCATCACGAATTCTTATGGTAAGATTTTGTAACTTGATGTTATTACCTTTAGGTGGGAAGCCTGCAAGGTACAGGCAAGTGTTCAAGTCTCTAGCTAGATGAAGGTGAGGCTCATTAGACCTTATTCCCATTTTTGTGCATGAACGTTTCTCCGACCCCAGTGGCATGTAACCACCTCCGTGGCGTAGTGATCTTCACATCAGGTGGTCGCGGGTTTGATTCCCGTCGGAGTCTAACTTTGAAGGACTCGGTTTGGTTGGTGGAAGGGCATTTTATAAGCCTGCCTGGCTAGCTAGCACCATTTTACCTAAATTTTGCTGCCAAGTATTAATGCTAACAACATTGATGTGTTCCGGCTAGAAGATAAGATAGCCAGCTCCCCATGGATCACAAATGTTAACTTATTTTGTAGGATCCTGCTAATGGAACCAAAATATTGTCCAAGGTATTGGTAGAACAGTACATGGAGAGAACGCTGCTATCCATCCTCCGGTTTAAAGTTTACCTCCCTCAGTCTGCTCTTACGACAACCCCGGGAGGAGAATATTTATTTATTTACAGTGTAGTCTAATACACTAAAATAATATTTCTTAAAGCTAATTCTTAAGGATAGTGTATAATTGTATATGACGTACAGTAGGCGTTCTTAGAATATGCTGTGGCAGTAATCAAGTGTTTTTGTCAGTCACTTATGATATATTCTACAAGGCTATGTTTAAGTACGAATGTTATGGTAGCCATATTTTATGTTAATAAAAAACGACACTATTTTTCTTAAGGAATATTTTACGTACAGTGTTAAAGTTCCTACCATTTTATTTAAGTCAGTGGTATATACCTATATTTTTGTGAGCTGTATGATAGGTATTTTAAATAGAATTTAAGAAATGTAAATAAAATAGATATAGCCTTTTCGAGACTGAGTAAGGTTAAAAAGTCATTTGTGGGGCAGTGTATAAGATTCTACAATAAAATTCCAGAAAATTTAACTAGTTTGTCAGAGAATAAATTCAAGACTTATATCAAAAAATGTTTGTGCTCTAGGATATTATAAAATAATAGATTATGTAAATGACAAAGATATATATGTTGATTCTATAACAAATACCATTACCTGAGACTGTAATCTGAATCATGACATTATTTGTAATATACATTTTTTTTGTTTTGACTATTTAAAACTATGTGTAAACACCTATTTGAAATAAATTGTTTTGAATTTTGAATGTAACATTACTTTTACTTACGAAATTTGGATTAAGTTTTATGTTTCGGTACTAATGTTTTTGTAAGCTATACAATATTAATAGAAAACGAGTTACGTCTTAATATCGCTTATGAAAACATCATTAAATTAAGTTTGTACTTAAAGGATAAAATTGAAATCGTGAACTAAATTTTAAGTTCATAATCCACTCATAAAACTGTCAACTTTCCCCAAAAACTCATACAATCGGAGTAAAAAAATATTTGAACTGTCCATACAAAGTTGATCCCATTGAATACCACAACTTTGTATGGATAGTCCAATTTAATATTATGGACAAGGGTCTTTAAAATTTTTAATTTAAGTTTTATTTGTAACTTTTAGACTTTAATAATATTCAAACTTCGATATAATTTAAAAAGTTATTGCACTGTTTTAGTATTTGAATAAAAAAAAGTGTGTGTGTCAGCTCCGATGCACGACTGGAGTTTACTACTTAAGTACAATTGTCTAAACAGCACAAAAAAATTGCACAAAACAGGGCTTGACTTTGGTTTTAAGTTTACTCTGCATAGTTTTTATAACTGATGATTCCAATTTTCGGCCTCTTTTCATAGCTGACGTGTCAGGTGTTTTAGCTCCCATGATCGCAGCTACTAATGATCCATCTGGTGTTTGGCAGCGACTAACCTCGTATGCTTTGGATGCGGTTATACGGGCATATCTTAGGACATACCATAAAGGGCTCTTACATTGGTTTCGACTTGACTTTTCAATTAAATCAAGAGCATTTTTGTTAAGTTTCTCTTTTAATGTTTCTAGTAATTTGTTGACATCTTTCTTTATATCATCACTCGCTTGAATGAGGAAATGATGGAGTGAAAACTGTCGAACATCACTGTGTTAAAAGTAGTTCTGATACTTCAACAGTTCACATAATTTTCTTCTTTTTTGCTTCTTGAAGAAACTTGTGGAAAAGGTCTGTGCTGGTTTCATGACGTGGAGCTGTTTTTTTGCAAATTTTATCTACAGTGACGTATTTCATAGTAGTCCCTACTCTCGAGGGGATGGGTTTTTTCCAGTAACATTCAACCTCGGTGCAGGAAAGTTGGGTCCACATTAAAAATGCCACTGCATGCTTACAACCACCAGCTGAAGCTGCACAGTCCAAGCACTGGCAACTGACGATTTCACCTTTAGTCTCGTCTATCACCATAGTGACTTTGTATGAACTAGCCCTCACTTTGTGCTTGGGGCAGATCTTGCAATTGAATGTGCAAAGTCCTGATCCACAACGTAGTTGCACGTACCCAATAGCATCGTCACCATAAGATTCTCGTGCAGCCCTGAAAATACAAACTAATTACTTACTATAAACAAAATTTATTCTTTATAACCTAAAAACTACTACTCAAAGAAAGACTATTATTTCTCGTTCGCAGGATTAAGGTTACTTACGTAGGTAGTGTTATATTATTTTATAGTACTTAAATGTTTTTACATATCTCAGCTCTGCAGATAAAAGTCGGGGTTATTTTTGAAGAACATTCCAACAAGTTTCTGCTATCTGCTTTCACAAAATTTACATCCATGACGGAGTGGAATACCAAATTATACGAATTGTAAAATATCACAAATTTTAAAATCTTATTTAAACAGATCAAAAATCGTAAGACTGCAACAATGACAGATCTGTTTACAGTATTGTGACCTCATCTTAGATTGAGCCAATCCTGGGTCCTGACTGTTTTGTATCACTTGACAAAGGTGCGCACAACAGGTTGCGCGCGAAAAACGTAACGCGATCACTAGATTTTACTCCTCATATTTTTTTTAATACCGGGCGCCTTATATGAAAATCGATTCTTAATGAGTAAACTCCAAAATTGTGGTTTCGATTAACCGGAAAATTACTTACTAAACCAATTTTGATGAAACATATAAGAACAATCACGATTAAACCAGTTTTAATTTTAAAAAGAAATTGGTTTACGTCTTAAAGCTAAGATGCCACAGTTCAGTTCAGTTCAGTTCAAGCCCCCCTCCAGCCAGCATTACTGCAGCAAGGGCGCGAGGACCCAAGAAACCAGAGGGGGGCGTAGATAGGACAGGAGTGTAGGTCGGCGCAGTCAGGATGGGGAGCGATGGGAGTTTGAACCAGCCCGAATTCAGAACATCGTAGCCAGTATTGGGAGGATAAATTCTATATTGAGTTGGTGTGTAGATATATACGGGGAAGGAAGTTTATGACTGCTTGTAATTATTTAGATACTGTTGCTTTCGGTTGGGTCTCCTTATCCAATCCGTTTTCCGTAGGTATCTTTGTCGGGTGTCTTATGGCTCGCCTCCGCTATTTTTTTCGGATATCGTGGGGGAGAGATTCCATCCAGGTGAAGGTCGGTCTTCTTGTCTTGCATTTCCTTCTTTGTAGTTGTACCAATAAAAGAGATAAGCGGGCTATGCAGCATTAAAGTGTTCCGTTGGGCTTTTATGCTTTTGGTTTTGTTGCTTTTGGTCGTAATCTCCGTAGTTTTCTAGCTTTCGTTTAAAGTTTCACCTACTTAAAAGATTTCTGCAGGGGCGCTATTGTTATTGAGTTGGTCTGCCGGGTATTGATTTCTATGTCTTGAAGGTACTCCATTTTCGTGTCGTTTCTATTTCCTGAATAGAGTACAATTAGAATAGGATTTGACGTTCGAACTCAGTTTTTTTTTATAATTTGATAATAGTGTTTTCAAAATCGTTCCTCCTGCCCTTCAATGAGCCAAGCGACGCAAGTGGCGTGAAAGAGTCTTTATTATTTCTTTGAAGGAGTAAACTTTTGTCATAGCTTTCTTTTGTTTCCGGGGTTGTAAGAATATTGCGCTTCAATTGTTCTCCGCAAACTTTACGAAACTGACCTGAGTTTCTTTATTTTAACATTTATAGTTAATGCTTTGTTCACTTACTAAAATTGCCAGTTTAAGGGTTAGTCATAAAACCATTTCGTTTCAAAAATTTGTTTTGTTGCCGGGAATTTTTAGGAGTTTTTATTGTTATTGTTGTTGTAGGTATTTTTTATCTTATAACGTAACTTATAACTCACAAACATAATGCTATTACATAGTTATTTTTTCACACGCACATGTCTTGAAAACTCATGATGATTGCCTGACCATGGCCTTTTTTCTGTAGGGCCAGCTTATGGTTTTTGATCTTTAGCTTGGTAAAAAGATAGGTACCAATTATAATTCTATTTAAAAAGTAAGATGGGTCTCAGAGGCCTCTAGGTTAAGCGAGGTTCGGTTTGGCAGGTCAACTTTTTTGTTTAATGGCGTTTGTAGTATGTATTGTGTTTCCCTTGAGCGCTCCAAATACATTGCGCAAAAAACATTATTTTAGCGAAATCTGCTTATCATAGCTTCAAGCAATTGATTTCACTATGTAGAAATCTGTTTTCTACCCTCCCATTGGCTCCAATTGTGTATTTTATAAATAGTTTATCCTAGACTTTAAACACAAATCACAAGTGAGGCACTGCACTAATCAAATCAAAAACACTATACTTTGATAACCAGAAAACCAGTCCCAATTCACGCTTTGATTTGAGCACATCACTCCACTAACATTAACCTACACTAACTCACACACGCGTCCGGGTATGCAGGTACGAAAAGAAATGTACACTTTCACCCATTGCAAAATTCACTTAAAGGGTAACATGCGAGTACATACGACAGGCACCTATCAACTTATATGTTGCGAGAACCGTGTAAAACCACAAAACAAATAATTTTTTTAAACATAAAAAAACTTACGTTCCATTTGTTGTTTTTTTTATACTACAATGCGTGGCTGCAGCGACACATAAATGTGTTATCCATCGCTCTACGTTTTATTTGTCTGTTTAGTCACTAAATCATGAGTTCGACGTCTCCGCTTGGCATTGTAGAAAGATCTAAGGGATAGGTGTCTCAAGTCGAGGAGTACGCTTTTGCCGCTTGTTGTTCATTATTATTATTATTTTTATATTCAAACTGAAACAACCTCACCGGATTTGTCCCTTTCGGTAATATTTCGGGTAACGCTGTTGCCCCATCTATCGACGGCTCCAACACTTCACAAACACATCCTGACATCACCAAGCACATCACTAAACACACTAAGCACTAACATTATCTAGTTCTCGGACAAACTAAAACATTACATTTGCACTATGGAAATTTACACGATTTGTTCATCAATTAAACACAATGAATTGTACATATTCTGTTTTCAAACACAAATATTTTTTTAACGAAATAAATAAACCGAAACTAATGGAAAACAAAGATAGAAAAAAAGCAACTAGTTTTAGGCGAGGCTGCGTCGTAGGTGCAGGCGCAGACAAAAGGGATGACCGTTGCGTTGAAAAAAAGGGTCGTAAAATAATTTCGCTCGGAAAGCAATTATTTAACCAGGGGCTGTCGGGAGCGCACTTGGGGTACGTCTGCTTTCGCCGGATGTCCGCACGGAACCGTCTTAAAGCTAAGATGCCACAGACGGATTGATAGATACACATTAGCTTCGAAAGACGTAAACCAATTTCTTATTAAAATTAAAACTGGTTTAATCGTAATTGTCCTTATATGTTTCATCAAAATCGGTTTAGCAAGTAATTTTCCGGTTACACACTCAAACGTATACCCCACAAAACATTGGCACCTACATAAACTTTTACAAAAATGTTTAATTTTATATTTATTATACAGGGTGAAATTAAAATCGTAAAACAAACTTTAAGTACTTACTCCACTTATGAAACTGAACAACTTTCCCTAAGAAATCCTATTGTATGGGTACAATCGGAGCAAAAAAAAATGGAATATCCATACAAAGTTGTGGTAATTAATAGGATCAATTTTTACCTAACAGTATGTTTAGTATGTATTTGAAACTGACAGCGCTGTTTAAGGCCTTAAGATAGGTCAAATGACAATATTCAATACAAATGATTGAAAGACTGTGTAAAGCTATCACTATGGAAAAAATATAATATATTTAAAGTAAAATTTTAAAAATGTTAATACTTTTTATGTAAAAAATATACTGTAGACCTTGTTTTTCGCATTAATTACAAAATATCTCAAATACAAATAGTTAATTTTGAATGAAACCAACACACAAAAATCGGTGACGTTAGGACGTTTCATTTTATTTGAACACATTTTTTTGAACTTATTTGAAAGTAAAGAAAAGTAATAAAAACATATAAACATCGAGAATTGGGCGTTGGGTTTCAACGTAACAGTTGCGCTGAAGCCCGCATTGATTTGAACTTAAAATGAATAGACTTACGTTCGATATTATTATAACACGTATCAACCTGCTCGGATTGAGGCATCTTATAGACTTAACGAAGCATGCGAGTTCTAATAAATGCTATCGATAAACGATATCGATAGAAAAATGGATGATGTGAGGATGCACTAAGACGAAGTCCATTCCTATTTCAACGTCTTTCTATTTTATACGATCGTAGATTTAGGGAATCAAAATGAGAGAATTTTCGTAACCTTGATGTACGATGAGAAAAATATCGATTTATTATTTTACTTTTGTGTTGTTTTATATGATGTTAAGATGTACAGCGTTCTGTGCGTAATACGTAACGGACTAAGGAACGTAACTATTAATTTTGATTTGCAAAAGAACTTTGTATGATGTGATTCGCTTTGATCTTGTTTTAATCATTAATTCATTATTTGATGGATTTTGTAACCAAAGTAACCCTGTGGAAGAGTTCTACATTAAGTACCTGAGTAGTTTATATAATCATCACCCTTTGTTTATTTCATTGATCGCTTCGCTTGTTGTGTTTAGGGATACGATGGACTTTAGAATCGATAACCCAATTTCGTAAGTAGTTAGGACTGTATTTAGCGTTTGCTAATTGAAATGTGCTAGGTTGTGGACTTATGAGTTAAGGCAGAGGTGTTTTCTGATTATCTTGAACATGCTTTTTACGCCAATTTACATCGCAATGACTTTCATAAAGACTTGGCGCATAAGATCATTCCGAGCGCGGTTGCTTGAATTTCTCAGCGGGAATACTAGTGTCGCGTTCTTCAAAGTGCCTGAGAATGCCGCTGGTAAGTTGTAATACCTAACTATGGATTTTTTGTCTGACATATCACCTATTGACAGCTTTGGTGTAGGTATTATTATCTAGAATCTGGGTGACCAAGTCTTCTTTGGAGTCTCAAGCATGTAAACAAAATAATGTTATTTTGTGTGAAAACGGATTTTCTCAGGAATGTGACACTTAACTAGGGAATGTAAAACATTATCTAAACACAAAATTTCCCAAAAAAACAATATACTTACATATTTTCATGCCTGAACAATTTTTTACAATAACACAAATTTTACAGAAACACCAACCCTAAGTTCAAAATTATGCACTAACCCAAAGAATGCGTATCTTTGTGAGCTGTTGGACTATACAAATACTACCAGGATATGCAGCATGAGGCCCACTCAGAGCATTGAGATCAGTGATTGGGTGTCCTGCTCGGGGGGCCTACCACTTGGCACAAGTGACCCTTCATCGGTCACTGAACTGGACCTGGATGTGTTGTTTGAGTGTGAGATGGAGCCTCACGACTCCAGCTCAATTCAGGATATTGTCACAGTAAGGATTTTGCAATTGGTTTGTTTTATAGTTTTTAAGAGATTAATTTTCGTTTCCCACAAAATGTTTTCATTGTCATTTTTAAATATTTTTATTTACATTTTATCTTCTCTGTTTCTCAATTAAAAAACTTAATTATTATAACAATTATAGTATAGTTAAGCTATTCTAAAAATTATAGTATAATTATTAAGTTTTTCCATTTGTTTTTAGTTGGAATCTGTAGGGCAACCAGTGGCTTGGAAGGCAGGGTCACATCTGGCTGTAGTCCTAAAAACAAATATGGAGAACCTCAGTTCAGTTGGTTTCAATTTTGTAAGTGGGGAGTTTATCATCAATCACAAGTTGCCTGTTGTCAGGATTCAAAGTAAGTATTCAATTTTTTATTATGAATTAAGTAAAGGCCTCTATGCAGTGGTAGGCACATTTATAAAACTATTTTTGACAATGTTGCAGCTGTACAATTGTCTGGTGAACCAAACAAAGCTACAGATCCGTCAATGAGAAGTCTCCGCAGTGACATCCAGCATGCGTTAAAGCTAGCTCCAGCTGAATTTCAGTGGCCAATTCATGCTGCTCTTCTTCGTAAACTGTCAAAAGTTGTTGATGTTAAGTCAGAAGTGAAAGGCACTACTTTAGAAATGAATGGCAATAGTGACATGCACTTAGAACCACCACCTAGAAGAAATGTAATTTTAGCAGATGTTAGTGTGAACACCACAAAATCTCTAGAGAATGAAAAGTCCATAGATGCAGATGCAGCAGTGGAGTCTATGCAAAGTCCAAAAAACGCACCAGAAAAAAATATGTTTGATCCAATAGATGATAAGAAACTAATGGTTGAAAATGTAACTGTTGAAATACAACACAATATTACACCAAAGAAATCAAGTTTAAAATTAGACCTTAAGAAGGGTACTAGCCAACTTTCAACATCACTACTTAATATATCGAGTCAAATTAAATCTGTAACTACACACAAGAGGATAGTAAGTTCGACTGGACCAAAGCGACCACATGCTCCTATTGAAGAGGCGTCACAAGTAAAGGAAGAATGTTTAGGGGAGGGTTCATCGCAACATGATATACCAAAGTCTACGAAAGGTTCCCGTCCATTACTAAATACGAAGTCACCGAATGTATTGATATATTCTGATAGTGTAGCAGCTAAAGATAACTTGGAATCATCTCTTAGAAAAGTGTTAGATTGTGACAGGTAAATTAGTTCAAAATCAGAAGATTCTTATAGTTTTAAAAGAATAATTTATGAAGCTAATTATTATACACCAGATATAAATATTCTCACTGCAGACTTAGACAAACTATCTGCTAGACATACAGACAAAAGTTTAGTTGAGGTCTAGAAGGAATAAATTTACAGATGTTACAGATGGATATTCATAGTCAACAAAAGTAGTGGTTATTGGCGCCTGTCAATTATAGCCATCTGTAATGTTATTAACCATTTATCATTATGTAGTATAGCTAAGTTAATCCAGTGACTTTTCCTTCTTATGCAGCGCTAACAATATGTTGTAGGTATACACTATACAGTGTGTCCAAAGAGAGCTTAGAAGGAGGAGCGTGGCGAGGCCGTGCGGCCCTGTTGGCAGTAGCGGGCTGTGTCGGTCGTTGCGCGCCCTTGTTGCTTGCGCATCTCCTGGACGGCGGCAGGCTGCTGGCGCTGTGCTCTGACTTGCTGCATACCGTGCTGCCGTATTACAAGACCGCTGAGGTAGGCACTTACTTATTATGTACATTGTATTGTACAAAGCAACGTACGGAGCGTCGGTGACGCAACGGCAAGGGCCGCTACCTCCTATCCGGGAGGTCGTGGTTCGAGTCCTGCCACGTACCAATGTGTTTTCGAATTTCGATCTCATATGTACGTTTATCCGACGCTCTTATGGTGAAGGAAAACATCGTGAGGAAACACTCGCATGCACACGCTTCCAAACAAACTCGCAGGTTGTGTGTGAAGTTGACCAATTGAAGTGTGAAGTTGGTCGACTAAGGCCCGATCGCCCTGATTCGGGGTAGGCTCGAGCCCCTTGGTGGGGACGTATATATGAGCTGATGTACGATTGTACGAAGCGCGGCTGCATGGGTCGTCGTTGCGCGTGGCTGTTGCTTGCCTGATGCATCTCGTAGACAGCGGTACGCTGCTCTGTGCTGTGTCTTGCAGCTTACTGTTCCGCCGTATTACAAGTCCGAACTGATGGGTACTTACACTGTATTGTAGAAAGTTCAGGCTACGTGGAGTGTTATGAACCCCTGCTTCTTGCCAATCTATTGGACAGATACAGGCTGCTGGTGCTGTGCTCTGACTTGCTGCATACCGTGCTGCAAGACACCGTATAGACACCTTGCCGTATTACAAGACAGCTGAGGTGGACAATTAATATGTACATTGTTTTGTACAAAGCGCTTGGTCATTATGACTAGTATCTCCTAAGTAGTCTTTGTTAGGGAGTCAGTTATAGGTAATTACAATTAACACCTTGTTATTTGTTCAGACGGATTTATAGTTAATTAAATTTATAGAAAAATTCAATTCAAATTACTGGTAAGATGAAAAACAAACAGTGTAAGCGATGCGAAATGCTTTTGACCTTTTTTCTGAACTCTTCTATCGTTTGAAGTAGGTTTATAGTCAATAAGCATTACGTGGGAGGTAGACCAAGTAAAGATAGTAAACAAAGGGTACATGATATTTTTATAAATTTTGGATAAGCTATCTATTATTGCGAAAAGTTCCATTGTAAATATTTATAATACAGCATTGGATGCTACTTCTGTTATAGGTTCGAGAAAACGAAATAGTACAGTTTACCTACGACAAATGGAAGTCTGTGAAAATGAAGCATCATATTTTTTGCTACCAAGCCTCGCCGGCGAAGAAACAGTTCTCTACGGAGAGTGATAGACAGTGAGTATTTATTTTTTTACATAGCGTCTGAAAATATAGCAATTGGATAAAAATAGTTACTAAACATTTCTAAACTTTACAGAGCAAGTCAAGACGCTAATAATATAAGTCGGTATGCAAAATGAGTAGCAATATTACTACAATTATTTTAGACTCTATTTCAAGCTTCTATACTTAAACAATCATTGCTAATTTAGTTATATTTTTACTCAATCAAATGTAATGTAATGTACCCTTATAATTCATCCTTTTCCCCTTATGGCTATACCTTTCGACTATGGCGCGATATCGATTTTTTTTAAAACTTTTATGCCTCCTTCTGATATTCTTTGTTTTCATAACTTATGCCGAGAGAATACTTAGAATATGTAATATATGTCCATAATTTATTGTAAATACGATATGAAAACCGTCAAAATCAAGAAATATTCGATTCAAGACATTCACGTCGTACTCGTGATAATTTTGGGACCTATTTAAGTTTTAATTAACTTTAATTATGCATTCTCTCTGCATGAAAAGCCACGAAAAGAAAGAACATCAAATGAAGCCGTATTTTGTAAAAAAGCCTGTATAAGTTGGATTTTCGTGGTAAAGTGGAGAAATAACCTTACTAAAGGAAAGTGGGCAAAAACAAGATTATACAACCCTGACCTGATATTTGTGTCACTTCTGCGACTACATAAGACCTGCATCTTTCGCTAAGTACATACTATACGCTGATGCTTACTTGCAAAACCTAATTATTTAGACAACAAAAATGTGCACGGTGTACTGCGCAAAGACAAGGTGTTAGGTTCTGAATTATTTAGTTTTTGCGCAAATTTTTGCACATGCAAGTTGCCGTCGTGTGCATGCTGTGCATTGTATGTATCATGCTTTTTGTTCAAACATTTGTAAGATTGTGCATGCAAGTAGCTGCGTCTGGCCGGACATTTTTTTAATACTTGTATACAGTCTGGCCAAAAAGAGTTGAAAACGGTTTTTGTTGGAATCATAGGTACAATAATTTTTGAAGTGTACCTCAAAATTCGGAATCCTCATTTTTTTTAATATACTGGAATGTTGCCATATAGGAACGAAAGCGCTCTCGTTCAATTACAACTCTGGACAGACTGTACATTACAAATATAAGGTCCTTGATTTTATTATCACATAATAATGATTTCTTCTCATTTTTTAGGGTTTCGTTCCGCAAAAGGAAAAAACGGAATCTTTTAGAATGGAACTGACTTACCAGTCTTATGATTGTGTAGTGTAGATGTTTGTAAGGATGCCTGTGTAAGTCTCGCTCATTCAGCGCAGGTATCTACGTCTGTTAATATAAAATATAACAATGATTTTACATGTTTCACTTCTAATTTCAAAGCGTAGAAACAATGATCTTTTAATTCAAAAATCGTGACATTCACTATTGTTGACACAGACCTTTCATGGATCACGAACCATCCCTCTCAAGTCTCAATAGGCCATCAACACAACAATTCTTTCCGTCTGTCACGGCAAATTTGCTTCGAAACTAAAGAAACGATTGATTTTAAATTAATTTAGTACACTTACGCTACGTTTTCCGGTGCGCAAACGTAGCGTAGGAAGGCCTCCCACGCGGTGGACCGATGACCTGGTGAAGAACGCGGGAAGCCGATGGATGCAGGCAGCGCAGGACCGGTCGTCGTGGAGATCCTTGGGGGAGGCCTTTGTCCAGCAGTGGACGATTTGTGGCTGATATGATGATGATGATGATGATGATGAGTACACATATTTAAATCGGTCACCCAAAGACGGACGTATAAAGTAAATAAATAAATTTTAAACACTTTTGGGGGGTAGATTAGTTTTTTATTAAGCTTTGCAAAATATGTCGTGTGATACATCAACTTGTTGCTAGAATGTCTAATATATTTATTATATAATTAAGTTTTTAAGAAAATAAGCAAAAATTGGCTATCCCTTATCATTATCTTCGGATCTACTTAACTTAACAAAACTAACTAAACTTAACTGAACTAAACTTAACTAGCTACCTATCCGCCAGCGCAGGAACATCCATATCCTTTCTCTTCTATTCAATGCGCTGTTTAGCCCCCTGCAACTCCCGAGTATCTCCGAGAGAGACTCATTTTCCGTATGTCAATGGAATGCCGTCTCTGAACAGCAAGAATCGTGCGCTCGATATGCCTTCACACTGTTCGATGACCTACACCAAGTCTTTCACTGTCCAAGCTGCGCGCCTTTGGAATTCAATACCAGCGAATATCAGAATTTGCCCCTCGCTCCTTAATCCTCCTTCCTTGAGTGAAATTTATATATATGGGGTGACTTTTAATTAGTTCTTTAAAGCCAAGAATATGAATGTACTCATGATTACAAACAACTTACTCAAAGAACCTATATGTCAAATATGAAAAATAAAATTTGGTCCTCGATACATTTTTGCCGATTTGATAACTTGTTATGTATCGAGGCCCAATTTTTTTTTTGATTTGACATATAGTTTCTTTGGGATAGTTGTTTGTAATCAGCAGTACACGCATATCTTTCATAATAAAAAGTCACCCTATATAAAAATGAATCCATATTTCCCTTGGTCACGGCATCGTTATTGTCAGGAAAAGGTTCTTATGTAGGTTAGGGTAGGGTAGTGTAGTTTAGTGTAGTGTAGGGTAGGGTAGGGTAGGGTAGTGTAGTGTAGTGTAGGGTAGGGTAGGGTAGGGTAGGGAAAGGTAGGGTAGTGTAGTGTAGTGTAGTGTAGTGTAAAGTGGTACGAAGTTCGCCGGGAATACTAGTATATTATAATATGTATGTTGTGTGTGTATTTATTATATATAAGTGTATATTTTGTATGGGTCTAGTTATCTATGTATATAATAATTAATGTATATATTAATTTACTAAAGACGATTTCATGATAAGTTAAAATTATTTTATACCATTGCCCCTCTAAAAAGCTTACTTCACTGAAAACAGTGAATAAAAAGCTCTTTTAAACACTATTTTGGTGTTTGAATTTAGAACAAATTTTTTTTTGTTTGCCCTTTTCAGGGCAGGCTAAGGCTCATTGGCCATACTGCCTTGTTTACAGTACATATATTATTTAGTAGTATTAGTTTACGTGTTCAGTAATATTTCTTTCACAGTTTACAATATTTTTCAGCATCATCGTATTTTTTTTTCATTGGCACTATATAACTATAACTTAAACTACACACTCCAGCAAAATGATAGCACTTTTGCTGAAGCTTTGGCGAATTTGTGGGAACTCGAAACAAAGCACACACACTTTTATGACATTATCCTTCACAATAAACACCTAAATGGTACTTTGCTGATTAATACACTATCAATATTACACTTAACCACGAAATGTAATTTTTCGGATAATAAAAGAAAAATTACAAACTGAACGCTACCAATTCCCGCTAAAAGTCTAGAACACACCAATATATTCGACCTCCATATCAATGCTATACCACCTACTTGCGCAAAAAATACTCGATACAAACTCCTTGTTCAATAAATATTTGATATACAAACTCCTTGTGCAAATAAATCCTCGAGATTTGATTGTTCGACATTTTCGACAAGGAGTTAAGCATTAGAATAAAAACTGTTTGGTGTTCTTTGCTGTCATTTTATTAGTAAATTGGCGCTATTTTGAATACTGCAAAACACAAAGAAAATTACTCTTTATTTTAGTAATTGTTCCAATTCTAATGAGTATTTTAATTAATTTATCCTCCCTTAATTTTTGTCATTAAATGTCTATTTTCACTTAAATGTTTCTTTTTCTCGGAGTCATGGTATAAAGTACAGTATGCAACTATTGAATAAAACGGATTTATATCGAGGGCCATGAATCACTCGCGTCTCTCAGGATTCTAATACATGAATCATGAATCACTCCCTAAGGTCGTGATTCATTCATTAGAATCCTTTACTTGATTCATCTATTACCGTCGCTTTAAATCCGTCTTTTATTTACTAGTTGCATAATGTACTACTGACCTGACCGTATGCTCTGAAGTCCTCGCAGCATTTCAAGGTTGACTGGAATAGATCCCGAAAGGGATAAGTCCACCTTTGCTATACTGTTATTCTTTTGTTGACAGCTTATTTGTTTTTAAATGCAATAAAGAGTTTACAAACAAACAAACTACTGAACCTAAAGCTTATTTTATTTACTGAAAACAGTGAATAAAAAGCTCTTTTAATCCCTATTTTGGTGTTGGAATTTTGAACACACCAATATATTCGAGATCAATCTCAATGCTACACAACCGCCTTGCGCAAAAATATACTCGATTGAATCTCCTTATCCAAAGAACATTTGACATACAAACTCCTTGTGCAAATAACTCCTCGAGATTTGATTGCACAATATTTTCAAAAAGGAGTTTAGCATTAGATTAAAAACTGTTTTGGGTTCCCTGCTGTCATTTCATTAGTAAATTGGCGCTATTTTGAATACTATAAGTTGCACGAACACAAAGAAAATTACTCTTTATTTAAGTAATTGTTTCAATTTTAATTAATATTTTAATTTATTTAACAAAAATTTTTGCCATGTTATGTGTTATTTTCGTGCACCTAAGAATAATTAAACTATGTATTGCTAACTAAAAGTTTATTTCTAAATAACTAAATAACATATCTTCCTATAGCCTATGTTTATATAACCAATGCAAATTTAATCCCAAATATTATAACTAAAGAAGGGCGCCAGGAGAATTTTTGTAATTGACTGGAATTCTGCCGAAACCATATGCCACCGGCTAGTTAATCAGGGGCTTAATTTGATTTAGGTATGTTTGTGTGAAAACATCAATTTCTCTCTGGGTAAATAGGGCGTGACGGTAGGCTAGAACAAGAATATTTGTCTAAAGTTGATTTAAACGTCTAGTTAAGTTGGGGACATTTAGGTATAGTTAAGTTATTATTCTAGCACTTACCCCCTTCCAGAACACTTCACTAATTAATAATTTTACAGAATAATTTCGATTTCATGATATATTTTATAACATAATGACACAATGTCGGTATTTCGATAATAACTTATTAGTGGTAGCAACCGCTCGCTATTACACGAATCCGCATAATGCGCAAAGATTTAAAAGTGTTCTTCTTAAGTACATATTGTCACAATGGATAACCATTCAAAAGAATTCTAAAAAACTTCAGGCCTCCGCCGCGATTCGAACTCAAGAAGACCGGATTGAAAGTCGAGATCATAACCAACTGCGCTATTTAAGTTCTTGCGGGATACGTTATAATAATGCTATCTATTACTAAGGAGATTGCGGTAAGAATACATTACGTAAGTACTTATACACATAACAAATTCTTCCAACCTCACGAAAAAAAACCTTCTTTTTAAAAAAAAAATTGTGAGGAAAATAAAGTAAATGAACTATTTACAAACGGCAAATTTTTAAATCTTTGGAATGCCAAATACCGATGTCTTTTCCAAAGGCATTATTTAAACGGAAAACATTCATTGATATTATTTCTTTAAATAAAGCCTTTTCAAATTTAGGTGCCAACTTAGCTATAAATTTATTACTTGCTTTAGATAGAAACTTAGTTCGTTTCCAAACAACATCACCAACTTAAAAATAGGAAGGATTTCGTTAACGGTTATAGTGTTGTGATGATTTTAAATGGGATGCAGATAGTTTCGATTGCACTGATTGGTATACAAAATCTCTCAATTTTAAGTTGTTCAAAAATTTTTCTTTGTTGAACAGTAAATCATTTTCACAAACTATTGTACTCTTATTGTCGTTATTAGAATTATTATTAATGTTTTTTTTTCTCGGAGTCATAGTTTAAAGTATAGTATGCAAATCTAGAATAAAACGGATTTATATCGAGGGCCCTAGTACAATCGCGAGTTTTTCGAAATGCCTCAAATATGATATAATTTACGTTTTCAACCCCTATGACACCGCAATAAAAAAAGATTCGAGCGAGACCTACAGTACTCGCATATGATGTGTAACATGTGACAAAATACTTTAGGTTAGTTAGATTTGATGACGATATTGTACCTGGGTGACGGATCTGACAGTAACGAAAAAAACCGACCAAGTGCGAATCGGACTCTCGTAAAGTAGAATTCCGCGCTTTCGCGACTTCCTGTTACACATTTCCGTCCCATTTCACGAAATCACTCCCACAAATTGCAGGAAAGCGAGAGCAAAGATGTTACACATCAAAAAAAACTGAATTGGCAAAAAAAAGTAATTATCGAAGCTGCTCAGAAAATTTAACGATAATCGGTTGAGAAATACGACCTGTAGAGGTGAACAGCCGGACATCCGCCGGACAGACATACGAACACATTTTTGCTCAGGCAGAAACGGAGTCGCTTCAGTCGCGCTTCGCGCTTGCTCAGTCAATAAATTAATTAGTTGGCAATACATATTTGACAATGATTCCCAGCCAGTAAGCATACACTGATCAAATCGCTCAGAGTTTAATATAGTTTCTTTTATTTTCGGTCATTGAACTTTTTGTTCTTGATAACAACCTGTTTGTTGCCACAAACACACGATCTTGACTTTTTATAACTTTACTAAAACATGGCTTATCATTTCTTGATCAGAATTACTGTACTAGTGACTCTGTGAGCTGTAGACCTCGCGAGTTTTTCGAAATGGCCGAAATATTATATTTTTTACTACTACTACTACTTCGCTTGCTCAGCGACCCGAAGTGGATTAAATTAAAGTATTACGACATTAAAGTGCGCTACTCTATCCTATTTTGTGCCAAGTTTGATTATTCGGGCAATCCGAACTCTTATACTCTTAATCTCATATTTTTTAAGTTTTAAAAAATTTCCAAAAACTGAATCGGCAAAAAAAAACATGTAATTATTGAACCTGCTCACAAAATTTCACGATAATCGGTTGAGAAATGCGACATGTAGACGAGCACAGCAGCGGGACATCCGCCAGGCAGACATACGAAAGCCTTTTTCCCAAGCTGAAACGGAGACGCTACGCGCTCGCTCGATCAATTACAAGAAAACTTTTAAGGCGAGGCACCACTGGAGAAGCGGAGAAACCCTGTTGCTAGATCAATTTTTTTGGGATATCATATCAGCCGAAGGAAGTCCACTGCTGGACATAGGCCTCCCCCAAGGATCTCCACGACGACCGGTCCTGCGCTGCCCGCATCCATCGGCTTCCCGCGATCTTCACCAGGTCGTCGGTCCACCGCGTGGGAGGCCTGCTACTAAATATCGGTCTTGTAAAAAATATTGGACATACTTAAGGATATTTTCTGAGGAATGTGCTAATATGTTACACGATAGTGTGTACTTTACTCGATCATAAAAAATCCCAAAAACAGGTCTAAAACGTCTAAAAAAAGTCTAAAACGAATAGTTTATTAATAAAATTTATTTTATATGGAAATATTTTTTTTGAAGTACTACAGAGAATCTGCTAAATTTTGGTTTTTAAATTGAAGTCTAAAGAGAAATAACAACGTAAAACATTGAAAAAGTGCAAAAGTGTGGTTATTATCTTGACTCTTTACACGTAAAGGAAAAAACAGAAACAACTGTTTAACAAATGCCTCGCCTTAAGAAGTCTATAGAAAATTTTACAATCAACTTACGGAACCCTCTCCACGCGAGTTTAACTCGCACTTTTCCGTTTTGTTTAACTATCTTTATGACGTGTATGAATGTCAAATGTTAATTACAATGTTATTTGTTTATTCTTTAAGTACAATTTTATGAACTACTTTATTTCCTTCGAATGCCTAGATAAGGATGCACTAAAAATAATATTAAACAGTTCCTTTTATTAACTAACTATATCAATAATTTATATACCTATCTATGCTACTAGTATTGTGTTTTAAGGTGATATATGTTGATTGTAAAGATACTAATAACAAGTAACAAACATTTTAATAATTTTTTTTCATTAGTGTATCTAATGTTTTAAATGCAAACTGGACTAATAAACAAGTGCTTGTTTTTTGAATTTTTTGTATGCAAATTACAGGATAATTGCATTTTCTTAGCGTTCTAGAACGAATTAGGCAAACATCTAGCAAAAAATATTATTTTGTTCGCAAGGACCTTCAAAATATATGGATTTTGCTTTATTTCCATTCCAATAGTATATCTAATATCATAATCATCATATCAGCCGAAGGACGTCCACTGCTGGACATAGGCCTCCCTCAAGGATTTCCATGACGACCGGTTCTGCGCTGCCCGCATCCAGCAGCTTCCCGTGAGCTTCACCAGGTCATCGGTCCACCGAGTGGGAGGTCTGCCTACGCTACGGTTTCCGGTGCGCGGTCGCCACTCGAGAACTTTACTGCCCCAATAGTCATCTGTTCTACGAGCTATGTGCCCTGCCCATTGCCACTTCAGTTTAGTGATTCTACGCAGGTAATAGGTACACAATAGTTTAAACTGTGCTTCTACTCGTGATTCTAAAATCTTTCCTTAGGAGCTCCCTAGACAATTAAGCAGCCCTTTAAGTGCACATCCCCATCTGTGTACGTCCTAAAACTTCAACAACGATCAAAATGGAGAACCCGTTGCTTGGACCTGCAACAAGATGATCTCATGATCCTGAAAGAGGACAATAATCTCCCTCTTCTACAGTGGAGCCTAGGATTCCGTACACAAGCTTCACCCTGGTGCAGATGGAATTCCACAAGTGGCTGACATCAGCACGTCTAGAGGCGTTGCCAGAAGAGCGCTAAACCGGATATGTGAGCAAGTCTTGAAAGCAGGGCTTTCAAGGGTCCCCAGCATGTTCGCGCGCAGCACAGCGCGCCAGCCAGTTCAACTTTAGTAGCGGGGCGCGTTAGACCCCCACCACCGATATATACACGTAAAAGGCCCAGCTTCTCAGCTGCTCCCTCTCACTGACCCTGACGACCCGACCACGCTAGCCGTAGCTGCCCTGACCACGCCCCCTAAGAGAAACACTGCTCCGACATTCTGCCCTCGCCGGCGAGGGCGGCGTCCTCCCGCTTCTGGCGCTTACTAGCGCTACCGGCACGTACCAGGTCGCTTCTCTCCGATCCTCCCCTGTCCAAACAACGACCTAAGCCGAGGTCCGTGCCCACCTGGGCGCCCTTAGGCAGTTGCATCTTTTGCTTTGCACTAGGTTGAGTGCCTTCCACACTCGCCTCCCCTGCCCGGTGAAGTTGTAAAGGCCCCCACGGCCAACAACAAGCTTGTCCTTTCGAAAAAAAAAGCTGCTCCCTCTCTCAGCCTGCGGCCGCTATACGAAATAACGCGCAATCGTTGTCGGTTCGCCGCTTGTAATTTTTATTTTATTTTTTATAATACAACAGTTCTTTTACCAAACTAAATGGCATCAACAGGCCGTCCAAATACACCGGCCACCCGGGACACGAGTTGGATATCCAAGTTCTTGCATCGGAGGAGACCTGGCGCACCCCTTCGCTGCTCCAGGCCACAGATCTCACCAACAATGGCATCGCTATCTTCTCACAGGTATTGACTGAGGCTTAGTACAGTACATCCACAAAACTTCATATTTCAATGCGAAATGAGGTGAAAATCGATATTGCCGTTTGTATGAAAAGTCGCAGGTTCACAAATCACAATCCTCTTAAAACGCAAATTATGAAATGGAGTCCTTTTATCAAATATTTTGTTACGGTCATTGAACTGGTATCCTTACTAATATTATAAATGTGAAAATGTGTTTGTTTGTTACCTTTTCACGCTTCAACGCCTTGACCAATCTTAATGAAATTTGGCATGCAGGTAGCCTGTGCCACGAAGAAGGATAAAGGCTACATTTTATATCGTGAAAATAGCATATTCCGATGCATTTCCCAAGGGAACTGTAAATAAACTTTTTCTTTATCATCGCAACGAAACAATGGATTGTGTGATTTTTTGCACAGAGATGGTTGGGGAGTTGGAAATGACATGATTTACTAATAAGCATATCCTGACATAGTTCCCGAGGGATCTGGAGAAAATTCATGTCCACGCACCGCGCACCCTCTGAGACAGTCATAAATACGATGTCCATGCGGGCGAAGCCGCGGGCAAAAGCTAGTTATAAATTAATTAGTGTTTTTTAACAACATATTTTTGTCAGATGTGGAATTCCTAGGTCGTCAAAGTCGTTAAAAATGTGTTCTTGGTGTTTTTAAACTATTGGACTAGCAAAACGATTCCAGCTATCCTGAGATTAAAGTTTTTAAGTAAAGACTCCGGAATCCTACACTATGCATAGTCCGACACCCGACTAGCAAAACGATTCCAGCTATCCTGAGATTAAAGTTTTTAAGTAAAGACTCCGGAATCCTACACTATGCATAGTCCGACACCCAGTTCGCTGATTTTTGTTTTTTGCAGTAGGCCATCATATACGGAGTCATAGCTTAAAATTTAGGCACTGTGGACAACTATTCACTTGGGCTCCACCAACTACGAGCAGTACTTAGCTCCACTTTTTATGCACATGAGTTCGTCCTTACGACGACGACGGTTGGAAGACTTTTGGACGGATTTGGATAAAGTTTAGGTAAAGGAAATATAATTGTAATATCTCGTGCAGTTTTCCTAAAATTTTTCCTGACAATTTTTTTAAGGTAGCTACCATCGTAAAAAACACTTATTATAATTAGGGTCTGTCTGTTTGTCCACCTATAAGAGGGCTGTATATTTTTTCAGAATACGTGTTATTATAGGAGGTTTACTAACAAATAATAAAATTACAGGAAGTAAAAAAAAAAATGTTTAGCCACGCTGTGCATACTTTCTCGCGGAGCCTTCATCTTCTGTCGTAGTCGGGCATACACAAATCAACAATAAACATTACACTTACCTAATAGCAATGAAAAAAGCTAGATATATCAGACTTGATAAAAAAAATTACAAATAATTTTCGTTTGTATGGGAGGTACCTTACTCAGATATTTCCTGAAATAATGAAGTGCCCAGTGCATTAGGCCTTATTAACTCTTAATTATTCACAAAGTTTTATTAAAATCGTTAGAGCCAATATTGAGAAAAACTCACAAACAACCTGGATTTTTATGGGAGCTACCTTATTCCGATTTTTTTTTGGTTCCAAAACGACGGACTACCGCATACTGTAGGCCATATATAGTTATAGTAACTACCAAGTTTCATTAAAATCGTTAGATCCATTTTTGAGTAAAAAAAGTGACTTTTTACTATGGTGGCAACCCTAAAAAATAATATAGGGGAATTTTGAAAAACGCCTAGATATAAAATAATTTAAATAATGATATTGCCCTAACTCAAATTTAACCAAAATCCTGGGAACTAGAGCACCGGAGCGTAGTACAGAGACACATACACACAACATACACACTCATGCACACATTTTTTTAATTTCTTGATGTGTAACATCTTTCCTCTCGTTTTCCTGCAATTGTGGGAGTGCTTTCATGAAATGGGATGAAAGAGTGTAACAGGAAATACGAACGTTTTTAAAGTCACGAAGGCTAAGGTAACATGGCCATGTTGCCTAATGTGAGGCTGAAGGCAAATATGACCTACTATCCGGAGGCCTGGCCGATCCGTGAATGTACGACCCGATAATTAATAACAAAAATGTTTTGCAACATGCTACAAATCATATGCGACTACTGTAAGGCTATCGTTTCTTTGTTTTTTAGACTCTATCTATGTTAGACAATCGATACCCATCAAAATCTCATTTTTTTTGCCATCACAATACCTTCTTCACTCCTTCGTCGCTAGAAAGTAATAAGGGTTGTCCTGAATGGCGAATGGAAACGTGTTTTTTTAAAGGTTTTTTTTATTTTTTACAGAACGTTAAAACGACTCCTAACCAGTTTAAATCCGGACGGCCAATGTACCAATGAGTTTTTCGAAACTTACGTACATATACTCACCGATTGCTTTAACGATAAAGGAAAACATCGTGAGGAAACCTGCACACACCTGCGAAGAAACTCGAAGGTTGTGTGTGAAGTCGACCATTGCACTGGGCCCGCGTGTTCGACTAAGGCCCGATCGCCCTAATTCAGTGTAGGCTCGAGCCCCTCGGTGGGGACGCATATGAATGAGCTGATATGATGATGATCAAAACGATAATGTATACAAGCGTGAAAGATAGTGTGATTATAGTAGTAATAAACCTAAAGAAAAACAATAAAAAAAACCGGCCAAGTACTTGCGCGAAGGAGTCCGAACTGTTGATCACGCTTTTATTAGCTTCACCTGTATGTATGTACATGAATGTATGTTTGTAACCGACACTTTAAACGGACATATTTAATTCAAACTTTGTACATTTATTAAGAATCAATGACTACAATAATTTCATTAGTTTATCTCATTAATCTGAACTAAAAATTGAAAAGTACATATAGTTTAAAAAAACTAAAAAAACACGCTTATAAGAAGTGAAAAATAGTTCTTAATATAAGCTGAAAACAATAATGAAGTAAAAATACTAGTATAATATATAGTTATCGTAAGCGTATTATATTAATAATTTTTATTTGAAATGAATAGTTCTTTGTTCAGTGGACTTCCTTCGGTTATTATGATGATGATGAATAGATATCATTGTTTTTCGGAACCCTCGATGCGCGATTCTGACATTTTAATGAAACTTTATGTACAACCTGGTCACATTATCTATGGACCTGGCGTATATGACGTCACGTCGGCTAACAAGTGCACAAGTGCTAACCGTACTGAGGCGACGGGGCGAGCGCAGGGAGGTGAAAGGGGAACGGGGAGGGGCTTCACATTCCAGCGAGGTCCAGAGATAATGTGACCAACTCGGTCACATCGGTATAGGAAACATCTGAGGACATATTCCAAGAAAAATCCGAGTAAAGTACCTCCAATAAAAACCCAGGTTGTTTTTTTTTTTTATAAAAGATGGTTTAAGCAAATTTTATGACACTGTAAATTATATAATTTGTAATTCGATTCCCGACGGAGTCTAACTTTGTAAGACTCGCTTTAGTTGGCGGTAGGGCATTTTCGAAGCCCGCCTGGCAAGCTACCACAATATTATCGAAGTCTTGCCGTCAAACATCATCAATGTTAACAGCATTGGTGAGTACCAGCTTGAAGATAAAAAGCCAGTTTCCCATCTTGGTAAGCCTGCTTCCATCTTCGGCATCATTGTCACTTACCTTTATGTTAGACGATCCAAAGACTTCTTATCAATGAAGGATAATATAATAAAAAAAATGTTGCGATTGATTCGACAGATACATCTGGAAGCTGATCCCTGCGACTACTTAGGCGAAGAGGGCATGAAGAGCAACGAGGCCCGTTTGGAAATTATTCACAAGATTCTCGGAGAAATTCTAGGGCTCCATGTTAAAGATCCTCGAGAAATTGCTAACATCGACTACACTCGGGGCTACTTTCTCGGCAATCACGTGGTAAGAATAATAAGGTGTTTTTAAGTGGTAGTCTTCTTGCATCACCATATAGAGTAGATTGATTGCTGGCCGTAAACGTTTATATTTTTTAAGTTTAATTTTTATTCCCAGACCCTTTATTTTTTTATTATCAATTGAGAATATACATTATTTAGTAAGGGCAAGTCATATTTTTTTCATAATAATAAACTGTAAACGTCTACGCAATTAGGTATGAATATATAGGAATGATAATTTTGTCCTTGTGATATATTTAGTATACTAGTTGTGTAATTATTTGAAGAATAGTAAGTTCATGTGACACCTTATTGAAATGAGAGCTTTATCAAATCACCGCCATTTCACCTCAGTAAAGTTATAATAATACCTCTAGTCTACAATTTTGTATAAAAAATAATCACCAATCACCAAAATAAAGCTTCAAGCACTGTGCATTCTAATGAAAAATGTGTAAAAAATAATCAAAGTAGTAGTAACAATATTGACATTCACATCAGTAGTACCACAATACTTTCATTTTATAAATTGTGGAAAATAAGTACGTATGTATTAAATATTTGACCCTTGTTTGGCCTAAACGATGTCGTTCATGATTGGCTTCTGTCAGCAATACAGAGCGAATACATTGGTCGATTTCAAAATTATTTTATTTTCTAGGTTTTAAGGAGACGATATAATAATTCGACAGCCAGTAATAACAGCACAAACATATTTTTAAAAGTAACTGCCATTTAGTTTTGGAATAACTACTTTATTTTTCTGCCTTATACATGTACGGTATTTTCTTGCACACAAAAGAAATAGAACGCATAGTGCTTGAGTAACATTGACCATAGAGTATAGAGATGGAGAGTGACTTGAGGGATGTTACCAGGCGTGGCCGGCAGCCGCGGCCTCCGGCCCGGGGCACGTGACGGTGTGATGGCCGGTGAGACGCATTGCTTCACCAGATATATGTTTTGTCTCGCTCTTATTGTAAACGCTTATGATTCGCTTACAGAACGCTTATTAATTATGCAAAAAAAAAACTTTTTGATGGTAAAACTCGCACAAAAAATTACTTAATTCGAAAACTTATGCACACTATAAAGGAGTAACTAAGTTAGTGTAGAATCCGCTAGCAGGGCTGGAGCTTCTACTCCTCCGACTTAATAACTATCCCCAAGTCTATTTGCATATTTTTTAGAAATCTTTATAAAAATCAATCAGCTGATTTTTTATAATGAGTCCTATTTTTTAATTGGATTCTAGCTGTCCCGGCGAACTTCGTCCTTTACACTACACTACACTGAACTGCACTACCCTACCCTACCCTACCCTAAATACACTGCACTACACTACACTACCCTACACTACCCTATCCTACCCTACATAAGAACCTCTTCTTCTGATAATAACGAACTCCACAAAAACAGAATTAGCGAAATCGGTCCAGCCGTTCACGCGTGATGCGATGACCAGAAGAAATAGGGGTTAATTTATATACATATATATATATATATATATATATATATATATATATTAAGAAAAGTTGTTCGTTATGATTGTTCGTTATGATGAATACAAGCCCTTGTTAACGGCTCCTACACCATCTTTGTTACTATTGTATTATCTAGAATTCTTTTGCTTTTACATTGACTTATCTATAGTTTTGTCTTGCACAACTTAACTGTTTTAATTTTAGTTCATAATGTTTTTTACAAATCAAAATAATATATACTTTCATTAAATAGTCTGCTTGCCTTAATGTTTTTAGACAAACAAAAGTTTACCAATTTTTAATGCCTGTGTTTTTAATAAAATTACATACAAAAAAATAAATTAAATTAAGGGGTTAAACATTGCGATAGGTGTTTATAATATGTATTGACTTCCATACAAGTTGCGTTTCTTTTCAATCTAAACAATTAGCTACGAATCATATTTATAGTTGTAGATATAAATTAATTTTTTGAAAAGACAACGGAACCCTACCTTGCGCGTGGGACGACACGGACTTGGCCTCTTTTTGTCCTTTTTTTATTGCTCACGCAGAAAAGATTACCACCACACTTCTTTTTTAGTTTTTTATTATAACTATCATCAACTATAGTCTGTGGAAAATTTGAATGTTGTTTTTTTATTGCTAGCTATTTTAATCAGTTAAAGACCAATCGGGGCTTCTACTTATTAGTACCGAAACTTTTTGGTAGCCATAAAAAATTTTTTTTAGAAAATCTTTCTATCACACCAAATTACTAAACTTAAGGTTACGCGGTTGACAGTGTCCGAATGTAAAGTCACCTTTATCGCCCGCGGATGTTATTGCGCGGTTATCTCTTTCTGTCTAAGCTATTTGTATATATTTCTATCCTTGTTTGCTGTTAAACAACTGCAGGTAAATCATATATCAACCAAGAAAAGCAAAAGGTAAACAAAAGTACTAAGGAATTGACATTTGAAACTGTCAAATAACTACAAAGTTTGTTTACATTTTAAGTTCTTTGTTATGAAGTGTCTAGTTCTTTTAGGTGTGATGGAAATTGGTCAGTGCCATAAGAAGAAGCCTCTAGTTGTTTTTAGAGCAATTACCTAATTAATATTTTGGTACTACGATATTGCAAAAAAAAAATAGGAATTTTTCTTCAATACCTAATTGTATTGTAGACGCAGCGCTCAGTCACCTCACAATCAATTTATATCATCGTCTCATCATGTCTGAAAAATACAACCAAAGAAAATCAAGAAACTGGGATTCAAATACACTCTTTTTAGGTTTCCGTAGTTAAAATAGGAATGCTTATAGTTTCGCCGTGTCTCTCTGACTGTGTCCGTCGGTGTGCCTGTCATTGCCGTTTTACTTATCTTTGAGCAAATCTTTATAAAGCTGAAATTTGGCATAGTTATACAAATCTGTGATCTATAAAGTTATCGAATAAAACCAATGAAAAATTATTTTGTAAAGTGCGGGTGAGTTTTTTTGTTCTTATCGTGTGGAGCGTTGAATAGGTTTTCAAAACCATTGAGAACTTGCTGAGATTATTTTTCCAATAACTGATTCGGTAACTAAAAACGAAGTTTCTATGAGGTGATTCTTGTTAGAGTTACATGTGCCCACCCTTAACAGATTTCACCCTATACCAGCCAGTACCACAGATTACTAATTAGTGCCAGTACGCTATTGCAGGAAATATGAAATTATTGGAAAAAGTAGGGCATACATTTTTTTAATATCAAACCGAGTAGGCTTACTGAGTTTATGAGTAATATTCGACCAACTTAAGATATGCAGTTAGATTGTTGAAAAGTTCATAGATTTGTCATTCAAAATAAATATAATAACTTGTAGGTAGGACTTTTTCTCAGTACATTTTCATATAAAAGAGAGCTCCAAATAGGCACGATATTGACGTGATAACGTCTTATAAATCGATAAACGCCGGCTGCGTGCACGAAAAAGTGTCTCGGTCCGTGTCACGTTGCGCGTGCAAGCGAGAGCGCGGAACAAGCGACAGAGAGGCACGATTGGCCTAAGCGTTCGGCTTGTGATCAATGTGTTCTTATGACGTTATCACGTATAATTATCGTTCGTAAACCGACTTTACTTTACAACCAGTTTTTTTTAACAAAGAAAACTAAAAAAATATACTAAAAAGTGGTATTGTAAGTTTGATCCCTGGCTACAAATTTGTCAAAGAGCACAACATTTTGCAGAATTAAAATATACTGTAAAATGACAAACGATAGGGTAGGTCCTGCAAAAAAATCACCCTGCAATTTACATGTAGGGGAGTGTACTTACCTTATTTTTTTACAGACCTTAAAAAAGTCACACCAATTTTATTGTAGGGGAGATATTTATATTTTTACAGATTTTATTACATAGCTAAATAGAGTAACATGTTTTGTATAAAAATTTCAGCCTTACAGTTGTAATAGTTTTTGAGAAAAATAGCTATGACATACCGTCGGACAGACAGACGTACGGACATGGCGAAACTAAAGGGTTCCAAAATTGACAACAGAACCTTAAAAATTAGGTGGTACGATTTTTTTGATACTGAATGGGGTTTAAAATTAACCCCTAAGGTGGTGAAATTTGGTGTAAACTTTTGCTTGGAAGACTTTCCAATGGGTGCAACTGGGTGTCTGTTGACAAGCAGATGAAATCGCAGGTATCCGATAATTAATTGCACAGTCTTATAATAGGGATGACGAATGCTAGTCATCTGATTTACTTTTTATCATCTGTCAAAAACAAATTTTGTTCTAAAAATGTTTGAAATACCTAGGCGTGACGTCATAGTTTTGCAACGTCATTTATGTACTCATTTTGTGATTTTGGTGAATTTAAAATCGAAGACTTGATGGAAAACAAAACGAGTAAGGTTTTCCGAAGTTTTAGTAGGAGGGCAATTTAGTGATCAAGAGTTCATAATTTATTTCTGATGCTGTCGTTATCCCTATTTCCGGTGTGATTCCTGCAAACATACGAATCTCAGTTGCAAAACATACGATGCCAGCTAATCTTCTATATCTATGTCATTGCTCTGTTATCAGCACAAACTGTCCCTGATCGAGGGATGGTGCGCGGGAGGGGCGCGAACCCATCGCGTCGGTGACGTCACTCTGCAATGGTGCTTGCGGGGTGAAGAGCCCCTTGAAAAGCCGTCCGCTACCTTCCTGCCGGTCTACGCGTACGAATGCCCGGAGAACTTCTCCACTGTCGATTATTATGACGTAAGTCTATCAACTAGTCTTATGTATGACTGTTAGACGCCGTGATGGTTTTTGCAGGGCGGAGAGCCCCTTAAGAAACCTTTCGCAACTTTCCTGCTGGTCTACATATGAGAAGAATTTCTTTCAAGTACAACGCCTTTAAATGTCGTAATAATTCTTTTAAACTAGACATGTGTTGTGTCCTCCTTGTGTTGGGGAATCTTGGTAAGCTCGTTTCGGCATCATTATAACTTACCATCAGGTAGGATGATGCTAAGGGCTTGCCAATTGTGAATAAAAATAAACTGAATTCGCCATGGTGAACATTCCCGCAACGACCTTCTCACAGGAATGTCTTAACATTATTCAATGTGTTTGTTAGGTATAGCGTAATCATACTAATCATATTAAAATAAAAATGTTGTGATTTCTCGATAGTGAATAAACTTAGCGCCATTTCGGAGAAAAAATGTAATAAAACTTTTTTTGTATGACAGGTACTATTTTTAGACTTTTTCCAGATGAGATAAAATGTTTTATATCATTTATCCCAGATATACCACATTAAATTTTAGGTATTAATACGTGTTATCGATGACAAAAGATAGCAAATAAACATCCTTAAAGTCATTTTAGAAGAAAATATTCCTCACTTTTTTAGCCTAATATTTTAAAAATAAAAAACCTAACCAATTTATTTAAAAAATTAAAAAACTTGACTGCGTGAAAACATTACGTCTCTTTTTTGGAGAGACGAGTTAAATAAAATGTATCCTATGTCACTTGCCGGGACCATGACAAATCTAACGACACCTAGCACTCCAAAAATCCATCTAGCCATTTAGACTACAGGCTCAGCAAAAAAAAAAACAGACGTACACACACCAAAAAAACATGACCCACCTTTTTGGGTAAAAAAGGTACCCCGTGAAATAAATTAAAACATCCATGTACAAAATTTCATCAAAATCTCTACGTTTTTTCTGCAACTATTACCAATATTCCAGAATCTGACGTCGGAAACAATGGGCCGTGTGCTCGTTTACGCGGACACGTTGCGTTCGACCATGGACATCACTGCGGGAAGCCTTGCCCACGGAGTGGGGGCGGTGGCGCGGCGGCAGACCGCGGGCCGAGGGCGTGGGGGGAACAGCTGGCTCTCCCCTCTGGGCCAGGCCTGCATCACGTTACAGGTGAGTCACGTAGCCTAAGACACATTGGGGATCAAGACGAATCTAACGATCCCATGTTTCGGGAAGGTTCAAGGCGGGCAGCGCACGACCGACCGGTCATCGTGGAAATCCTTGAAGGCTTTCCTTGATGATCCTTGATGATCATTCATCGTTTGATTATTCAGGGTTGTATCCCGAGGTTTTCAACATTCAATTGGCCCGCTTGTTCCCCAAATTTAACAGCGCCAGATTATTTCGCTGGGGTTATTTTAAAGAAAAGGTGTTCATTGACATCTCCACGACAATGTTGCAGCTAAAACCTACTATATCTTACAATGCAATAAAGTTAAGATTAGTACTTTTTCATAATTTAAGCTATCATTTTATCATCTCTAATAACCAAACTTGACAATAACCTATAGTATAATATTCTTATAAGTTGTTTTGCCCTTTTTTTTGTATTGCAATAAAAAATTGAATTGACAATGCCCATTACTGGAGATGGAGAGAATTTCGGTTGTATTCTTAGGCATTGATTCCAGGTGTGGCAGAAGATGTCTCCGACGCTGCCTCTGATCCAGCATGCATCGGCGCTGGCGGTGGTTCGCGCTATTCGCTCGCAGCCAGCCTATGAACATTTGGACGTTAGGTAAGTGGCTACACAATCCTTATGCTTTGCCATCCTCCCTTTGTTTTAAGTACTCAGTTACTCTATTAGTTTGTTTGTTGGTAAACTCTTTATGCATTTATTTATAATAAAAACACGAGTGCAAAAAAACGTTATCCCATTTTTTGGGAAATCGGGTAAAATATACTCTATGTCACTCACCAAGATGGATCCATGAACCCGTTAGATGATATCGTGGAATAAAGAAACATTAATACATACCTACATTAGACCTGAAAACAATACACTCTTTTTGTGGGCATTTGTGTACAAACAAATAAGTTAACAAAAGAATAACAGTATAGAAAAGGCGGACGTATGCCTTTAGGGATATCTTCCAGTAAATCTTGGAATTAGTTTGGATAGGTATATAGTTTGGATAGGTTTATAGTCATACTATCAAAGCAATGAAGGTCCTTGTAGCGAAGCCATTATGCCACTTAAAAGTTGATAGTCTGTGTGTAAATTTAAATGTCAGTGTGTGTTTACATACATTAGGGTAGTTAATTGAATGTATTGAAAAATTAATTATTAACTATTGTTTACATTTTTTACTTTCGAACGATGAAGGAATGAATTTCTTTTTGGTATTTTTAAAGTTGATCTGATGATAAACTTTGAAGGTGAAAATCAAGGTCTCAGGGTTGTCTATTGTGTTCAGTTGAGTAGGAGGAACATTTGGTACACTGAATATTTGATGTTTTTGCGCATTAAAATTATTTCAAAATAAAAGCTTGTACCTGAAAGTTGTTAGGTTTTTCGCTGTCTATTTAATAGTTTAAATCACAAAATTAGTACCTACATCAATCACGCTGAAAAATATGACAACATGTCTTGCTATTTTAAATATTTTAAGAACAAAGTTTCGTTTTTGACAGATAGTAAGAAGTGACTCAAAGGACAAGAAATCAACTGCCCTATTATATTTGACGATTACAGGATAAAGTGGCCTAATGACATCTATTTTGGGCGAGAAGTGAAACTCGGCGGCACCATCGCCACTGCCAACTGTAGTGGCGACGACGTCATCATCAACATCGGTAACGATCCTGTTCTACTAACTTATACTGCGGCCGTCCAGAGAATGCTGGTTTGACATATGCCAGTTTGACGTAACTAGTGATGTGCCCATAGACATCCATAATATATACTCTGTACCTATCATATAGATGTAACATATAACGAAATAAAATAACCATTACCAAAATAGTGTTGCCAAACCCGAGGCTAAAGTGTACTTTGTGGACCGTCGATTTTAGGGGTGGTAATGGGTGAATGCGGTGGAAAATAAGAAAAATTGTGTGGCGGGAAACTAGATATTCGTCAAAATTTGCCAAATTCGTTTGTATTGCGGTTGAATTTTTACTATTTCCTTGCAATCGAAGTGAACACAGAGTGTAAAACTCGAGCATTAAACCCATTTTACCCTCGACGTTACTATCCACCCTCGCCGTACCGGCTCGGTTTGCTAAATGAACGTCAAATGAACAAGCCATTTTACGCTTGTTTATTCTCTTGTTGTACAATCTACTATTGTTATTACATCATATCACTTTTATGCCTGAAACTTTTATGGTTGGTTGATAGACGCAACAAGAAATAACTGTTTGAGTGGCAATGAATTATTCATAATAGTTATGGTTAAATGTGGTAACAATAATAATGGACGGCCGCACTATAGTTCTATCATTCATATCAGCCGAAAAACGTCCGCTGCTACACAAAGGCCTCCCCAAAGAATTTCCATAACGCCAGGTCCTGCGCTACCCGCATCCAGTGGCTTCCCGTGACTAAGCTTAGAGGATATTTTCTGGTAATGAGAATATGTCTCTAGTTTTTTATAGATCTATTGTTAGATAGCGTAGATATAAACAGTACTTTATATATTTTTTTTACAACATTCCATGTTTGCTTTATCAGAAAGAATGTTTTATGGTAATACACTTTTGAAATCTGTTAATATTAGGCCCTTACATATGAAATTGGCGTTTATGTAAAAAAAAAACAAAAAAAAATTTATATAATCAATGAAAGTATGTATTACGGTCCTCGGTCTGCTTGGCATTTGTGGACTATGAGAAACCCTTAATTCTGTTGAACTTCCAAACTTGGACTGTGTTACAGTCTCTCCAGCGGTGCCAAATTGACTACTACATCGAGGTGTTGAAGTGTCTGTATGAAAATGCCACCATGTCGGTTCGCCTCCAGGGCCAGAACTCGAAACCTATCCAGTTGCAGCGAGTGGTGTTATATCTCCGGAACTGTTCACCGCCGCCCTTGATGATGTTTTCAAGCTTCTGGACTGGGGGAGGGAGGGGGGACACGGCATCAATATCAACGGCGAGTGCATAACCCATCTCCGTTTCACTGACGACATCGTGGTCATGGCTAAGACTTAAAATGAACATGGACAAGACGAAACTAATGTTAAATGTCCGTGTCGCACCCACCTCTCTAATGGTTGGAGACTACACTGGAAGTTGTTGACGAATATGTATACCTGGGATAAACAGTCCAGCTAGTTAGTTCTAACTCCAAGAAAGAGGTCAACCGACGGATCCATCTCGGCTGGGTAGCGTTCGGGAAGTTTCGCAATATCTTCACGTCCCAAATACCGCAGTGTCTCAAGACCAAGGTCTGACCAGTGTGTGTTGTCAGTGATGACATACGGAACTGAGACATGGTCGTTTACTATGGGCCTCATAGGTCGTCATGAAAATCCTTGGGGGAGGCCTATCATCATGATGACAAGTAGAAATGACGATGTGGCAAAAATGATAGTTATAGGTATTGGTATTCTTTCAGGTACTGGCGTTAATATATCCAACAGCGTCCCCACGACTTGTGTTAACGACATAATTCGAGAGCATAATAAAATTCACAAGACTTGCTTGGCGTCGATGTCCATAGAACGGTTTCTAGCTCGATACTGCTCGCAGCTGGAGAGGATATTGCAGTATGTGGCTTCGGACGGCGGGATAGATGCCTTCCGCGAACAATACTATCAGTATTGGCTTCACGAGTAAGTACAAAACCACTCTTATTACATAACTACATAATACCCGCCCCATATAGCATTAAATGTTTGTCTAAGCTGTGTATGAGAGCCACTCTTGTAAGAAACATTTGCCGAAATATATGTTCAAATATATGCAAAAAATATGACGCCGACATTATTAACAAATATTTGCCATGTCTTTTTTCCGAAGAGCCACTTTAAAAAGAAATGAGTATGTACCAAAGTCTTTATTAAACATTTAACGCTTAACGATGATCAGATCAATAGCGATAAACCGTTATTTTTCATGATTCACTTTTTTTAAGAGACTTAAAAAAATCGAATCATAAAAAGGACCGTAATTTTGTCTTTTTCCTTCACCCAACAAAACCAGGTCGTTTAATATTGGACAAACTGAATTGTTTTTGGAGTTTACTCCTTAAGAATTGATTTTCATATACACATATGCCCGGGGTATGAAAATTTATGGGGAGTAAAATCAGACGTTACGCGTTATGCGATATTTGTATAGTATATTTATTAATTTTGTACGCAACTTATTTGGGTGTACGTATGTATGTTTGCTTGGGGCTTGGGGGTTGGGGCCTGGGGCATGTCAAGGTCAAGGACAACTTCACGGTCAAGTTAAGTTAAAAGGATTAAAAGTACTAGGCTTCCAGGATCTTACAAGAGTTGTTCCAATTCGGTCCATTCTTTGTGAGGAAATGCCAAAGAGTTAACTCACCCGACTATGGGCGGTATCTTACATCTCCTTAAACATGGAGCTGAAGAAGTTTTTCCTTAGTCGTGTGGTCTAAAGCACACAAGCGTTCGGCTTGTGACACGTTATCGCGTAAAATTATCGTCCGTAAACCGACTTTACAGACAATATTGTATTTTTTAGTTACTGGACCAAATGCTTCCAAAATCAATATCTAAGGGTCCCTGAAGTATCTTTTCATGAATCCGCTGTCAGAATTTTAGTTACTGGGCCGATTGCTTCCAAAGTCGATATTTAAGGGTCCCTCAAGTCCCTAATCACGAATCCGTTGAGAGAATTTTAAAAGTGGCCGCCATTTTGAACTTTTTAGTTACTGGACAGATTGCTTCCAAAATCGAAATCCGGGGGTCCCTAATCCCTGAGGTCTCTAATCACGAATCTGTTTTTTAAATCACATTGTGGTGTGAATGAAGATGTAGTGACAGTTATTGAGAAAGGCATGCTCCGATGGTTCGGTCATGTAGAAAGGATGAATGATAGAAGATTAACTAGGCAGATATACAAGGCGAGTGTGAATGGTAATACTGGAAGGGGTAGACCTAGACGTACGTACTGCGACCAAGTCGAAGACGTATTGAAGAAGTGTCAGGTCAAGAGAACCCTAAACCGACGAGCTTGTATGAAAAGATTGATGAATGTAGAGGAAGCGAGAGAAGTATGTCAGGATCGTAGCAAGTGGAAAAATGTGGTCTCTGCCTACCCCTCCGGGAAAGAGGCGTGATCTTATGTATGTATGTATAATCGTTAGTAAGGAGTAAACTCTAGTCGTGCGTCGGAGCTGACACACACACACCTATTTTTTGTTAAAAACGATATTACAAGTCAATCATGTAAACGTTAGTATTGATTTATAATTTTAAATACGAATACTAATTATAGATTAAAAATAATTAAATTACCTTTCCGGGAATCGAACACGCAAACTCGTTGTATAGCCAGATGGTAGGCCCTTGTGCAACAGAGGCCATTTATAAAAAAAATGCGAATGTTATGCAGCGATGGTTGTAAGTAAATGTCGCACAAGAGTGCAAAGTCGAGCTGCTTTGTATTGTTGTAGAATAACAAGCTGGTGTATAGAAAACGAAATAATTCCGTTCCTTAACAACCCTTAGCCTTGCCTTGCCTCCACTCGCCACTACTGGGGCTCGGGTTCCTTCCCATATGACCACACGGGGGCCAACTCTGGATTAGATACACCCATAAATTCAAAATACGTCCAGTGTTTATGTTTAATATGTTTTTGTTGCATTTGCGAAATATGTAGTTATAAAATTACTTCAAATGCTCAGCGATCATTCATTCATTCATTCATATCAGCTCATATACGTCCCCACCGAGGGGCTCGAGCGTACCCTGAATGAGGGCGATCGGGCCTTAGTCGACCACGCGGGCCCAGTGCGGGTTGGTCGACTTCACACACAACCTGCGAGTTTCTTTGCAGGCGTGTGCAGGTTTCCTCACGATGTTTTCCTTCACCGTAAGAGCATCGGATAAACGTACATATGAAATCTAAATTCGAAATCACATTGGTAAGTGGCAGGTTCGAACCACGACCTCCCGGACAGGAGGCGGCAGCCCTAGCCATTACGCCACCGACGCTCAGCGATCATCATCATCATCTCAGCCGAAAATTGTCCACTGCTGGACAAAAGCCTCCCTCCCCCAAGGATTTCCACGACGACCGGTCCTGAGCTGTCAGCGATAATAAAGCTAAATAAATTATTTGAGCTGAGATCTAATGCGAATGGCCACTGGATGTTAGATAACCGATACGAAGTATCCTTCACATACACTTTTTTTTTTTTTATAACAATTGGTAAACCCTTGACATCTCACCTGGTGGTAAGTGACGATGTTGCCGATGATGGAAGCGGGCTTTAAAAATGTGCTTCGCTAGCTATATAGATGTATATAGCCTCCGTGGCGTTGTGGTTAATCTACTTGCTTCACACTAGGAGTTCGTGGTTTGATTCCCAGCGAGCTCTCTCTTTGAAAGACTCGATTTGTTTGGTGGTTGGGCATTTTCTAAGCTCGCCTGGTTAGCCGTCTTAGTTTTGCCACCAAACATTAATGTCAACAGCATTGATGTGTTCTCCGGCATGAAGTAATCATAGCCAGTTCCCTATTGCGTAAGGGAATCTTAATAAGCCCACTCCCATCCTCGGCATCATCGCTAATTATCATCAGTTCATGTGATTGCAAGGGCTAACTCAATTGTGTTAAAAAACACCCACATCTGAGGGTAGATGCACCAAAATCTTCATGTTACTGGGGTGATCAAATCAGTCAAAGGCGAGGCGGTCAGTATGTCCATACAGGACGTGACGTTATGGAAAACATATTTATAAGGATACTCACATGCCAAGGCCAACTAACGATGAAAGGGGAAAATCAATGCTTTCATTTATGAAATGATAATCTGCCATGGTGAATTTATTCGGATGATATAAATTTTGTGGGAATAGCCTCATCTTAGATAGGCCCACAATTTTCACTATTGCATGCTAAGCGAATTATAGTTTTGAGTAATAAAACTTTAGTTTGACCTTATCAAATCTACAAACCCTGAATTAAGACATATTAAATATTTTAAGCGTCGGTGGCTCAACCGGTAACGACTCGGTCCATCTAACCAGAGGTACTGGGTTCAAATCTGGACGGCCAATGTACCAATGAGTTTTTCAAAAACTTACGTACATACTTACCGATTGCTTTAACGGTGAAGGAAAACATCGTGAGGAAACCTGCACACGCCTGCGAAGAAACTCGAAGGTTGTGTGTGAAGTCGACCAACCCGCACTGGGCCCGCGTGGTCGACTAAGGCCTAATCTCCCTGATTCAGGGTAGGCTCGAGCCCCTCGGTGGGGACGTATATGAGCTGTAATAATAAAATAATAAATATTTTTGGAGGTGTTTTGTTTAGAAACACCTCTTCTGTGAAGCTTTGTTACAGCTGGCGAATAAATAGGTAGGTACTAAAATGAATTGCGCACTTTTTTTACTACATTTTAATGTTATAGATTAAGAAAACATTGCTATGCGACTTAAAATACATCATCATCATCATCAGCCCGTTCTAGTCCACTGCTGGAAATAGGCCTCCTCAAGGCTCGCCAAATTACTGGTCTTCGGCGCTGCGCATCTAGCTGTCGTCAGCAACCTTGTGTAAATCATCGCTCCACCTAGCCGGGGGGCGTCCTACACTCTTCGACTAAATATATATTGGTCGAAGCTCACACTACGTTTCCTAATCGTGGTTATTCACTCCAAAACTGACTAGTCCAGCGGTTTTTGGCTCTCCGACAGATGTGTCCGGACCATTGCCTATTCAGTCGGCCAATTTGCAGAGCTATGTTGGTCACTTTAGTTCTCTGGCGAATACATATTTTGTCAAGGATTCTATTTCGCTATAACGCAGAGAAACTCCGAGCATAGCTCTCACCATGGCACGCTGTGTGCTTCAACGTTTGTATACCTTTGTAACTTTGAAATGCGTTTTGCGATGTGTTTAACACCGTAATCATTATTACTTGCACATTTTCTTGTGTCAATGAACAAGCCTCCCTTATTGCAGCGGCGAAGAGGTACGGGTGGCTTCAAAGGACAACTCGGAGCCAGTTCGTGGCACCATCAAGGGCGTGGACGACGCTGGCTGGCTTCTCGTGCAGACTGAACGCGGTGAGATCCGTGTGGAGCCAGATGGAAACACATTCGACATGATGGCAGGTTTACTGGCACCTAAAGTATCCTAGATACTCGTCAATAGAATAAGGATGATGACTGCTAGTAATTTAATTTATTTGTTATCTGTCAAAAACGACATTTCGTTCATGGCCTTTAGGATAACTCGGGACCAGTTCATGGCACCATCCAGGGTATGGACAACACTGGCTGACTTCTCGTGCAGACGGAACGGACGGTCCATGTGAAGCCAGATGGTAACACATTCGACATGATGGCGGGTTTGCTGGCTTATCTTAGATACTCGTTAAAAGGATTCAACGCTAAGGCTTCGCGGGCACGAGCAACTATTTTAGAGCAGGTTTTTGTGTCTCTCTCTTTCATACAAACCTATAGACTTGATGAGAAAGACATAACTGTTGCGGAGATAAAAGTTGCTCGTGCGCGCCCTATCTAAGCGTTGTCACCACCAACGCATGCGCCAATCTCCTTACAGAAGTACCTCTAGGGAATAAAACCAAAGGCGCCTGTAGGCTATTGATAAGCTTTTTATAGTAAGCCTTGGTCAAACTCAGAAAACAAAGCCAAAACAAATGATTTTATGAAGCTTTACATGGTATATTTGCGTCAAATCTTGCGACAGACTTTTCACCTACTTCTACTTAACCGTTTTCAATGAAACTTCGCTTACGTATTCATTTTAGGGGTCAATACAATATTATTAAAATTTTAACCATCGAGCTTCAAACCCTGTTGCTGTACAGGTAACCTAAACAATGAGACTTAAGGAACTGAAACTTTTCATATAAATGAAGTCTCCATGAAAATAAAGGGTTTTCCAATAAGAGGTGTTATTTTGATATTCAAAGAAAAATTTCATTTTTTAATATAAATGATCGGATGTTTATTTCATTATAAAGAAGAAGGTATACCTTTAATAGTGGAAAATAACATCAGGCAAATGACCACCACGACCACGCTTACAGGACCATATCCTTTTCATGAAATTTTCCATAACCAAATCGCAAAGTGGCTGCCCTATGTCCTCGATAGCCTCACGAATTCCATCTTTGAGGTCTTGAATCGACGCTGGGCTGTTGGCGTAGACCTTCTCTTTCACGCAGCCCCAAAGGAAGAAGTCGCAAGGTGTTAAATCACAAGATCTCGGTGGCCAATTGTGATCACCTCTTCGAGAGATAACACGGTCCGGAAACTTTTCCCGCAAAAGATCAATGGTTTCGTTGCTCGTGTGGCACCGTAGCGCCGTCTTCTTGAAAGTAAACGTTATCCAGATCAATACCATCCAATTCCGGCCATAAAAATCATTAATCATCTCTCGATAGCGCAATCCATTCACCATAACTGTTGCTCCAGCCTCATTTTCGAAAAATTAAGGTACAATGACTCCGCCGGACCATAAACCGCACCAAACAGTCACACGTTGAGGATAGAGAGGCTTATCAACAATAACTCTTGGGTTTTCCTAGCCCCAGATCCGACAATTTTGCTTGTTGACGTAGCCACCGAGGTGGAAATGGGCTTCATCACTCAAGATGATTTTTCGATGGAATTCCGGATCATTTTCATGCATTTCAACGACCCAATCAGCAAAGAAACGACGTTGTTGATGATCGGCCGGCTTGAGTTCTTGTGTTAACTGAACTTTATAAGCCTTTAGACCCAAATCTTTATACAAAATACGGTGTAATGACGTTTGTGGAATGCCTAATTCCAAAGAACGACGAGGAATGGACAAACCTGGGTTTTCTTCAACACTTTCGGCTACAGCAGCAATATTCTCGGCTGTTCTTGAGCGACGTGCACGGGTTTTATTCTTCACATCACTAACTTGTCCCAACAGCCCGAATTTTTCCACCAATTTTTGTATTCCGACAAGGTGCTCCACGACGACCCAAAAATGTTCGAGTTTTACGAACCGTCTCTGCCAAATTTTCACCATTTTTATAGTGAATTTTAATAATTTCAATGCGTTGAAGTTGAGTTGAGTTGAGTTGAAGCGTGTATCGTTCCATTTTTATTAATGGCGTAGTTTCTACTTGTTAAATATCAAAAAATGACATCTTCAAAAGTGACATCTCCCGAAATAGCGGGCTATTCAAAATAACAAACACCTCTTATTGGAAAACCCTTTACAACATTATGGTCTTCTATTTTTTAAATTCTTTGTGTTATCACAGCTCTGCACTCTTCCACGCTAAATTGTAGTAATACTTTTTTGCTTACTATTGCTGTTCGATCTCGTTTATCTCCCGCCGTACTACCGCTTAGCACTCCCAGTAGTACCGGTACCGCAGTCTAACTTTCGTAACTGTCGATATCCGCCACCCAAGTAAGCCCTGGTAAGCCTCGCTTCCCGTGGCTCTTCGACAGTATTATCATCATCAAACCTAACGAACCTATTATCCCTCGCTCGACTCAGATACGCTTTTTCTTTCCCCACCCAGGGTACCGGTAGTGTCACGGGAGAGAAAAATAGTAGATTGTATCATAAGGGAGCAAAATAATATTTTTACGGCAAGGGTTTTTTTTAATCCAGAGCAAACTGAGGGATTCTAGAGTAGAATCCCGAGCGTAGAAAGGGACTCTTTATTTTCTTTTTATTAACTGCATATTCTCTCACAAAATGATATCTTATATGTATGTGTTTTGATCTGCGATGGAAAATTGGTTTTAATATTAATTTTTGAGCGCTTTGTACAGTACAATAGGATCACATTTTCCAAGGATCTCAGACAATAAATTATTTAAGTAAATAGCCTCTTTACTTGCTTTTGACATAGAAATGTATTCTGCTTCTGAGCCGGATAGAGCAACATTTATTTGTTTACGGCATTCAAATGAAATTTAGGTTTGACAATTTGAAATTTTTTTTTTCTATCATTAACATCTAAATCTACAAAACCTTTAATGAACAAATCATCTTTTGAATATACAATACCATCATTTTTTTGTCTTTTTAAGTACTTCAGCACTCTTATGGCATGTTTCCAATGAGTTTCACTATATTTATTATTAAATTGACTAAGAAATATCAGGTCTGGTCAGGACTGCGAGATACATCAAACTGCCCAAAAGTTGCTGATATGGATAATTATGACATACATTTTCGGGTTTCTCTCACTTAGTTCATTTCCATAGGAGTTTCGGCAGTATTACAATTTGAAATGTTAAATCTTTTCACAAATTATCAACATATGTTTCTTGATTAACAATTATTAAATTTTTATTGATTTTCACTCTCAGGCATAAGCACTGTTTTAACTGACCAAAGTTTTAAACTTTGAAATTGCAACTTAACTCACTAACGAATGTATCTGTAGAATTTTGACTGTTGAATTTTGAAACAAAAAAATCATCAACAAACGATGCTATGATAATTTTAATATTACCATAAAATTAGGTGAATAAACATGGTTCAAATTTAGATTTTTTGTATTGCAATTAATATTCGTCAGCTCTGATACCAGGCTCTAGAAAACTGCTTTAAGTTATAAATTGCACGTTTCAAATATCAATGTTGATATAATTGGTGTGCTCCGGCATGAAGATAAGATAGTCAGTTCCCCATTGCGTTGGGGAATCTTGGTAAGCCCGTTTCCATCTTCGGCAACATTGTCACTTACCACCAGGTGAGATGTTGTCAAGGGTTTACCAATTGTGGGCAAAAAAAAAAGATTAGTTTGCTATCATTACTTTTATTATCAAAGGTTACGGGTTTTTTTCATATAAACAGTTTCATCCAAAAAAAACATTTAAAAAGGCAGTAGTCACATCAAGATGACTGATGTCCAAGTCTAATAGTACCACTAAAGCAAACAATAACCTTAATGTAGAATAGAGAAAAAGTTTCATGAAAGTCTACTCCAGCCTTTTGGGTGAAGCTCTTTGTCACTAATCGAGCATGGTATCTTACATTGTTAGCACTATCAAATTTCTTTTGAATAACCACTTGCACTGAACCACTGCACTGTCCTAAAGGAAGATCGTCTAATTCCCACGCATCGTTTTCATCAAACGCATCCAACTCCTCTCTCATGGCCGCACGCCAGCATTCATTTTCAGTTCTATTTAAAGCTTCTTCGACTGTGATTTCTTCTCTGTTTCTGTCTTCACACCCCGCAAGACACAAGTTGTTATAGCTAAATCTTTCTGGTTTTTTTATTATTCTCTTTGGTGGAGTTTCTTGATTTATTTCATTAGCATTTATGAGAGTGATATCCGTATCTTTACTATCGAAGAAACTATCATCTGAGGTACTTACCGAAGAAGCTTCTGCCTTAGGAATGAATGTGCTGTCTCTTTCTTTCTCTTCTTGAGAGTCTGTCTCCTCTCCTTCCTCTCGATTGATCATATCTCTTTCTCTTTTTTCTTCAAGAATTTATATGCCACTTTCTTGTTTCAAATCTGACACTTCTGGCCTTTTTTTCTCCCCTAAAGGCTCTGAATACTTGCTTTCATAACTATGTCCACCGTATCATCTGCAGTTTCTTCATTGATCACTATGTCTAATCGTAGTAACTGAGTTAGTTTCAGGATCATAAACTCGATATCCCGTGATGTTTTCTGCATAGGCAATAAGAATAAGTTTCCTTGCTTCTTGTCCCATTTTAAGCGTTTCACTTTTGGGATGTGAGTCATCACTTAACTCCCAAATACTCGCCAAAGGCTTAGGTTAGGTTTTTTGCCTGTCTATACTACATACGGAGTTCTGTCATTCAGTCCTGCAACGACAGATCTATTATGAAGTTAAACTGAGGTATTCACCCCTTCTGACCAGAATTTCTTTCCTAAGCCGGAATCAAAGATCAAATAGGTTTTTTTGCGGTGTATATGCATTAGTCTTCTGATGAATTATGCCATGGTTTTTCAAATAGTTCTCAAACTCTCGGCTACAGAATTCTCCTCTATTATCTGTTCTGAGTATCTTGATCTTTCTATCTTTATGATTCTCTGCCATAGACTAAAAATCCTTAAAACACGTGAAAACTTCACTCATGGTCTTCATAAAATAAACAAATGCTGTAGTCTTTCACAAACAAAACACAGTACTTTGACCCACCTATAGATTGATGTTTCATCGGGCCCCACACATCTGCATGTATCGATGTCGATGCCAAGTTTCACTCGATACCATTGCAGTTTCTGCGAGCACTTGTTCTGATTTTAAAGTGTGTAATTTGTACACACCTCGATGAGGTCTGCTTTCTCAACAAGTTCATTCTGTTGATTATAAATAAAACAAACATTGTCTTTGAAAACCACTCTGTTTCCGTTCTCAATCAACTGACTCACAGATAGCATGTTCGCTGTTACTGTGATATCATATTCCTGATCATTTAAAATTTTCATGATCTGTACATGACCAGAACACAGCACCAGTATACAAGTCTGATTTGCAATAACAACTTCTTTCGTATCAAGTTAATGCGATAATGGACTATGAACTCCTGTCTAGCCGTCATATGTCTGCTGGCCCCACTGTCTATATATCGCAGGCGTATTGTATGTTTAGTCATATTACATTACCGCTAGCTGTTTTATAATACGGAGCTGCATTGCAATACAGCGGGTCGACGATAAGGCAGATTGCATTACCGCTGGCATTGTGTCGCAGACATATAATGGCGAGGGCGGGGAGCCTCGCTTCGCGAGGCTCTTTGACATTTAAATCAATTAAACCTGACTGAACCTAACATCGCTCGCTTCGCGAGCTCATTTACAATCTGCCGTACGGCATTTTGGCAATTTGCTTGGCTCAGCATTTTGCAATCTGCGTACAGAATTTTACAATTTGCCTGACCGTTGACATAAGGACGAATTATAGAATTTGCCTGACCGTATGTAAAATGACTAATCATACAATTTGCCTGCCACATATGTCGCGATGAAGATGCAGCGTATCGTCGACACGCTGTATCGCAATGTGCCTCCGTATTATAAAACAGCTAGCGGTATTGTAATATGACTATATATACAATCCGCCTACGACATATGTAGGTACTAATCGTTTTGGTTGAATTTTGCCGTCACGAATATACACTAAACGCATTCTTCATTCTATCAGTTCATATGACTAATATATATAATATACTATATACATTCATTCCATCCTCGGCATCGTCGTCATTTACCGTCATTTACCCTAAGGTGAGATGATGCCAAGGGCTTACCAATTGTGAATAAAAATAAAAATAAATAATAGTAAAATTCTATTATTTCCTTTTTTTGGATTTGGGACACTGTTTTTGTAATGCCCTATTTGTTTACATTTGTAGCACTTTATTGTTTTGACAGTTTTCGAATCAGACGTTTCTCTAAAATGGCCGACTTTGCGTTTCGGTCCTTTCGCAAGAAATGCATGTTCTGGAATCACGGTAGTGCCAACATCAGAACACATGTCCATCAACATAGACGCATACCTTTTTGGTAATACAGCTAATATTAATGCTCCAATCCACTCGTCCGTGATTTTAAATCCTGTTCCTTGAAGTCGTTGAGTTGGCTCCACGATTTGAGTTACATACCGCGTCATAGACTCGCAGTTATCAAGGCGAATGTTGATTAAACTTCGAAGCAAACTGATTTTCCTTGTATAGAAATATTGCCAGAATCGTCAAACATATTTTTCAACGTAGTCCATAAAACGTAGGTTGTTGTTCCTTTTTAGGAACATAAAGCGATGAATCAAGGGTCAATACTAGTTTCGCTTTCGCCTTGGAGTCTTTTACTGTCTGAGTCGCGATGGCACTTGGCGATAACTGGCTTTCAATGGCGGACGCCATGCCTTCCAACCCAAGCCAAGATTATCATTCAATTATTAATTTTGAAGCATTTATTTAATTTTTAAGATGCCATACCTGCATCCGTGTAACCAATCAAAGTGTTATATCAGTATTAGCCGTAAAGATCAATTTAAAATCCAATGTACCCACAAGGTACCTCAATACTCTTATGGTTGCTTGCCAGTGAGATTTTACAAAACAGTTTTTAAATTGACAGGTGGATCAGATATATAAAGGTCTCGTTGTAACGAAAGCTATCTTTTTATGCCAAATATCCATTTCTTTATCTTCGACTAGGTGAGCGCTATCAACTATTGTTTTTGACTCAACTTGAGAGTAATATAACTCATCTTCCTGTTTAACTGTTATTTAAATGTCTACTTCTTTATTACGTATTATGTCATTTTCTGCATCCATTTTCAGTAGCCTTGGCGATGGAAATCAATTTTTTTGACAAACCAGGCATACATACGGGAGTTATTAAATGTAATATGAGCGTTTTCAAATTTTACATTCACTATCCCTTTTCCTTCTATTTTCTCAGTTTTACCAGATGCCAACTTTAAAATTTTATTTGTTTCCCTCACTGTCGTTAATAATTTCTCATCGTTACACATTTTGAATAACGACGGCATAGGAACTTGCCCCTTCTGACCTTACTTGAAAATTACTATTATATATCTTAGTTTCGTACTTGTGTCGTGTTCAACATTAATGAAAGCTTAATTTTCCTTTTGATTGTTGTTGTTGTACCGAGCTTCCTTTCTTCAATTATATTAGTTTTTAATACTTCTGGAGTAGGAAATTGGTCGCGCGACTCGATTGCCACTCTGAAGTTTTCGAAGGTTTCAGGTAAACTATGCAACATCATTATACATAGTAGGTCTCAAGGTATTCAAGTTAATATCCATGTCTTTTAACTTGTCAACCAATGGACATGATCTCGTACAAGTTTATTTTTACGAGTTTCTTTAATAAAGTGGCCTTGCGGGCTGGTTCACGACTCTTATAGCCCTTTTCACAGCAGTTCAGCTTTTGCTATTTAATCTTGTTTGTCGCCTGCAAGATTGGTTAAAACTTACCCAAACCTGTTTTAATTAGAAATGCTTCAGCTTTTATTTTCCATGTGACATAGTTATATTTTTTTTAGCTTTGAAGTTGAGTGCTTGATGTGCATTCGCCCATACATGTAGCAATGAGTTATGAAAGTACAATGAAAACACATCGGTCCTTAAACTATTAGTTTGAAGATTTGGCTATGAGCACCTGTCCGGTCACTATTTATCCCTCATAGATTATACGTAGTGACATCACCGTATAACAATAAAACTATGAAACACCATCCCAAACTTCACAATATATTTTTTTAACTTTTTTTAACACTACAGCCTGTCGTTATTGTAGTTAAATTCATACTTTCTTGAATAGGTGGTTAGACGATAAAGTTGCTTCATTCAGTCGTGCCATATTTTTTTTTAGCTAAGTAACAAGTTTTGACAAGAAATGTAACAAATATATTTTTTTTAATTATCTGCTGGGATTTAAAAATGTTTAGTATTTTTAGATATTTCATTGCTGTGTTAGTTTATTTAAGGTAACAGCTTTAAATAAAAAATAAAATTACCTCAGTCAAATACCAGTTTTTTTTTTAATTTGGAGTATTTTTTTAAAAAAAACTTTAAAATTTTAATTATCTGGAAAACTGTTGATTTTCGGCCATACTCATTTCGGCCTTTTCGGGTTAAATTTGTAACAATTTAGGCACCTCTATCACCTCATGCAAGGAAGTTGTTAAATCACCATCAACCCTGTATACTTGCTGATGTAATCACATCACGACGATTTGAACAGAAAAGCAATTGTAGATTGTTAACCAAGAATAGAAAGTGACCCATTTCACCCGAGTTCGTTCGAGCGCCAATAGTTCTAGGGTGAAATGGGTAGTTTCACCCGAGTACACTCTACTTTTCATTTCGACTGTAAAGAAAATTAATTTTACCTATATCCAACCTTTTCACAATGGCCACTTGCCACGGTCGACTAGATTGTACCTAATCGAGTTGGTCACGACGTGCATCTAGATAACCATGCCGAAACATGAAAAAAAAGTGTCATGCTATCATGACATTATAGCGGGCAGCAGAATAGAGGAATGATTTTAAATGTTGATCTTCTGTAATTGTGAAAAAAAATAGACCAACTGTAAAATGATTTTAATATCAACCTATAGAGCGTAATAAACACGTCGTTTAATGTTATGCTAATGTATGCTGAGTTAAGTTATATGAAAACCTCTTATTTTAATTTACTTTATTAATATGACATAACTCAATTATCTTTCAGTGGCAATTTAAAAAATACCTTCTACCCTGGGTTATGCACTAACAAACCACATTTGAAAATCGAACCCATTTACACACACATTATAATAAGTACCTACCGAATGCTACTATGAAAAGAGATGACAATTGGCATCTTTTTTTTGCTTCACTTTTAGGACGCATGTAACCTATCTACCTCCCCTTATATATAGCATATCTCTGCTTCTACCCTAGGAATGCACAAGCAACTTTCCACTCGGCTATTTACACATGAAAATTAAACTTTTCGAACAAGATGAAGCTACAAAATAAAGTGAATATTCAATGCGACACACCGTTTTATTTTAGTCTGATGAATGCCCCATTGAAATTTTCGCTCCGCTCAAGAGCAAGAGAGCTGCAGGTTTGTTACCCTAGGTGTGATAATTGTTATTATTTTCTACTTTTTAGTACATAATCTTATATAAAATAAAACCGTTCAATTTAATTGAGTGATCATAGTTCATAATTTATTTTTGGTGCAGTCATCATCCTAATGAGTACTGATATTTTATTACCCTTTGCGAGGTGAATAGAACTATTTAATTTCTCGAAATCTTTTAACATTACTGTGCATGAGTTGATCTAACATCAAATCTCAACGGCTCTAACATCAAATATCAATAAAATTTTGTGCATGTGATAACGATAATATCCGATCTCAAGAGTAGGTAAAATTCACTTGAATCACATTTAAGTACAACTAGAAAATAAAATAATAATGATAATATGTACCTATGTTAAGCGTCAATTAATGTACGTCTTTTTTAAATAATTAATGAATAAGATGTGGCGAATCTAAAAAAAATATTGTGTTGGCTGTGTTAACTTTGGTGAGCAAATAAGTATTTATTTATATGTAAAAAGAGTGCGATAATGTGATAAGCATAGCTATGTATCAAGAACAAGACAACAATGAGTTTTTTATAACACAAGAATATTTAATGACCTATAGCATGTTTTTTTTACCATCGTGTAAGTGTTTGAGAGAACAGAACCACGATTCTGTATTGTCTATCGTATTCGCAAACCGTTCCTTCCTTCATTCATACTAGAGACAAAGGAACCAGTTGCTCATTGGGTTGCGAATTAGTTTCGGTTCCACTACGATATACCTACAATATGAGGGAGTACTGTTTCTCGCTTTTGCCCATATACCATTCCCCCGGTATTGAATCAGTACAAAAGATCCAGGCCCGAATAATAGCTGAAGCTGAAGTTAAATCCATCAGTTCCGTGGATTCATTTCCGAACGGAACCTATTACATACTTACATTGGAGGTATTCGAAATGGAACTAAAAAATCATATTTTGCTAATATGTGATTATAGCGATCTTGTGGAATGTACGAGTTTTAGGACCAGATACACTGTAAAACATAATAGCTCTGCTCTGTTTCGACTTGCCTTTATGGCGGACAAAAGCTCATTGTTTGGGGCTTTAAGATGGCTCAATCCGAGCAGGTTGAGACGTGTTAATAAAATATCGAACGTAAGACTATTAATTTTAAGTTCAAATAAATGCGGGCTTCAACGCGGCTGTTGCGTTGAAACCGAACGCCCCATTTCTCGATTTTTATCTGTTTTTATTACTTTTCTAAACTTTCAAAAAAAAATGTTTTCATTAAAATGAAAGGTGTTAATGTCACCGATTTTTGTGTATTGGTTTATTTAACATTAACTATTTGTTTTCGAGCAATTTTGCAATTAATGCCAAAAACAGTATATTTTTTTACATCAAAACTGGTAAAATTTTTAAAATTGTGTTCAATTAAATCGATTTTTAATACTTTAAGTGTATTATATATTTTTTCCATAGTGGTAGCTTTACACAGTCTTTTAATAATTTGAATTGAATATTGTCATTTTACCCATCTTAAGGCCTTAAGTATGGATAAGAATTACCTAGGTACAGGAAAATCGAATTTTTCGATTCATCTTGATTTAAAATTATCGATTATCTGCAATTTTTAAATTTTACCAGACCTTAGATCGCATACAAAAGAACTAGGTCCCCGGTTTCATACAAAACAAACTTCAAAAAAACGTCTGGAAAGTTGTTTGTCTGGAGACTAGGATAGAAATATTCAAATGTTAAGACACTTTTGACCGCGTGATAGTGAATCTTATTCTTCTATATGTGATCTATCTAAGCCCAATGTTACTTTCATATTAAGTTAAAACTAAAAGGTAATGCGTACGTCCATTAATTAATATTACCAAAAGATCCACTGCTGGACATTACCTCTCGCCGAGTTGGGGGGTTTAGTTTTGCCATAATCGTCATGTTTGGCCGGGTTGGCGATCGCAGTGTGTGCAGTGTGGTGCACAGTACTTGGGAAAGACGATAACATGCCTACGTAAAAATAATGTAGATATAATTTCAACCTTACATATTTTAGTAATGTTTATATCTTACTCTCAAATACGTGGTTACTCTTCTCCAATCTAAATGTTAAAAGCTTAAAAATCAAAATTTTTGAGTGGTATGATATATTACATTTAATGTTACGGTTGTAATCCAGTGATTTCTTGAAAAATCTAATTAGGTATGTACGTAATCTTACGCTGACACGTTTCATTTGTACACGGACTAAATAGGTTAAAATGCGCCTCGTAGTTAAGTAATATTTGGTTGTTCCTGTTAGTTATTTAAACTTTTAAAGGTAATTTATTAAAAATGTGCCTAACTTGTGTTGAACGGCAACACGTAGGTTGTAGAAATATAGATGTAATTCTACATTTACGTAAGTGTCAAATTCCTAATATTTTTTAACATACCTCAGCACTTTTATTAAGCACTTAAAGTAGTTAGTTTCCATACAAACGTAGTTCCACTTTAATACAAAAACTACATGCCGGATTGAATCCAAACTTTGGGAATATATTGAGTAGACACATATCGATGTACGTAATTAGTTTTCGATGTACTAACATAAAACGGAAAAAAACAGAAGTTTCAAACTTTCAGTACAAAACTAATTTAAGCCTTCTTTTAGTTATGTTTCAATTTACTACGATGAAAAAGAATTACAAACATCGTTATGTGTCTACTCAATATATTCGCAAAGTTTGGATTCGATCCGGCATGTAGTTTTTGTATTAAAGCGGAACTACCTTTGTATGAAAAATCGAGCCTCCTGGAGACCCTTAATATTTCAAATAAAACAATAAAATTTTCTAAGTTTACATACTTATGGAGTTAACAGATTGTATTAGCTCAATCTTAGAACTCAATTTTTCACAGATTTACCGATTTTATAAACCAAGGTAATTAATTAATCAGCGACAACTTTGTATTTTATAAGCGCTTATAATATATTTATCAGTCAAAACAATTAATTGACCAACGATTTAAGATCAGCTGAAAAAACGATATTACGATAGAGTATAAATATAATATAAACCTGTGCTAAAACAGGTAATTGAGTCAATGAATATTTTGATATACAGCGTGTAACAAAATTGGTGTGGGTGCCGACTAAACCTATAGTCGTTTAGGATTCTCGGTATAAACATTTAAAAAATGGGCCAAACAGCTGATTGATTTGTATAAAGAGGCCAGAGACTTTTTAAACGACATGTCTTTGGTAAGTTGTTCAGTATGATGGGTTGATCCCAAGGTGGGTCCCAAATACCGCAGTGTCTCAAGACGAAGGTCTTTGACCAGTGTGTGTTGCTAGTAATGACATACGGAACTGAGACATGGTCGCTTACTATGGGCCTCATAAGAAAGCTCAAGGTCACCCAAAGGGCAATGGAGTGAGCTATGCTCGGAATTTCCTTACGCGATCGAATTAGAAACGAGGAGATTCGTAAGAGAACCAAAATACCCGACCTACGAGTACCTTACAGAATCGCTAAACCGAAGTGGCAGTTGGCAAAACACATACAACTGGATGCGGGCAGCGCAGGACCGGTCGTCGTGGAAATGATGATGGGTTGATGCCCCAGTAAACGTGTCCTACACCAAATTTGTTTCATATTGCATGTTTATTGCACTACAGATTTATTATTTGGTTTGATCAGTGAAAATGATGAAGTGATCAGTAATAAACTATGAAATGAAGGACTATAAATCTAATAAAAAGAGCTTCATATGCCCAGCATGGACACTTTTTTAACACTATCCTTACCTCTCGTCTCACCTCTCAATCCTCCCCATCCTCCCCTTCAACCCACACATGGGGACTGTTTTTCGTACGCCTCCATATACGCTTTTATAAACTGAATTTAGAAGGTAAGTAAAAGTAAAGCACGCACGCTGCTACTGTGCTTGGTTACATTAAATAAAACAACGAGTTTTTACCCGCGACTTCGTACGCGTGGATTTTAGAATTGAGTATCTATACTTTTATTTTTGCAGCGACAGTTAAGAATTAAATACCAATAAAATGGACTTGGAACGGGTATGTTAACAGCGTTTATATTTGTGAAAAATTAACTGAACTAATTATGTGAGCTAGTGACCCGTGAGAGAGCAACATATAGTTGTCCGTGTGAGGAACAATTCGCCGTGAGATCGACACAGGCGGCTCGAAGTGTCTGACCTTGCGACTTGTTGATGGCCATAGCGAAAAATGTGCTCACGGGAAACTGCACGCGTTTAAATTGAAATGGGAAGTTGTTTGGAATGACTTGTATGCGTGGTTAGAAAAATATCACCAGCTCCACAGCCCGTTATAATTTCGGCTTCTACAATGCACAGACATCGGCCTGTTATCTATCGAATGAAAATTTGTTTAGTAGTTTCGGAGAACGTGAGTTCCTTGCAATGTTAAGTTTAAAACAGTAGGAATAAGATATTTTCCTGTTCAGTTCCATGCAGTACTTTTTTGCGTAATGCTTGTACAATATACACACAAATTAAAAAAAAATGGCTTCTGTTGCTCTAATAAAGACTCCTCATATCAGTTTTTCTTCAATATAATGTACAGACATCGGCCTGTTACAATTTTATTATTATAATAATGTACAGACATCGGTCTCATACATTTTAACTATTAGTAATAGATAAATATTACATTAGGTTTTTTCTGTAGTCAAGTGGCAACGTTCTACTCTTATTTCTAAATACCCTAGTCTTTATTATTCTTAAATAAGTAAGAGGCGTCCGATAAACAATAATTGACAGTGAAACGCCCTCACCCCTGTCCTCTCGTGCATATCGTCCCCTCCCCACACTCCACGGCTCAAATAATCCGAGGTATAATTATTTATCCATCAATTTGTGATTTTCGGAATTTTTACAGTTCCCCTCTTCCCTCCACATTATTCTGCAGGTAGACTATTTCGCCATAATTTTAAAGGTGCTGATAAAAAATAATTTGTTCGTTCAAATATTTATTGGCCTGATCCATAACTCTTATTAAAAAATAATAATTCGCTGGTCATTTAATTAGCCGGGCTTACGTGCGCGCCGTCACAAAATTTCTTATTCCTATATAATATTCTGGCTAATCGAGTCATAATTTTTTTTATTGATTGACAAAATTTTACTGCTGCGCGCATGTTTGGCTAGGCTGCACATGAGGAACGATGGAACTCCTTACAATCTATCACTAAAATAGTAGGTATGCAAAATTTGTTAAAAAAATCTAAAATATTTGGGACGTTCAATAATATTTGTCACGACGTCCTTAATTTGTTAAGAAAATCGACTCAGTCTTAGATCGTAGGTGTTGTAGTGTGTGTTTTGTTTTTACATGTTACAATAATACTTAAAAATAGTCTATAATGTTATACATCTCTTGTTATAACTATTCTTGTTGTATTCATGTCATATGTCACTTATTAAATTGTTTTTGATTAATTTTTGACTTTTCATATGTTTGTTATTTTTAACCTTACTTAACTTCATTGCATAAAGTGACCGAAACCGGCGCACTCGCTCCTTTCTTTTCAGTATAACTCCCGACTAAAACGCGATAGCGCGGTTATTCTTTTGTGTTTTTATAGATCTTATTTAGACAAATCGATTAAAATAAGAAAAGTTTAATTATGACAGTGTTTTAAGTTAATAATTGACAACGCTAAACACGTTAAAAACCGACTTACATCGCAACAACTTAGTACATTTTTGCATTATTATTTTTAGTTTTTTTAATTTTCTAATAAAGTACTACACCGATTTTGATATAATTTATATGCGACCACACGGGAAGCACTAGCTTTCAAATAAAAAAAGAATCATAAAAATGGGTTCACCCAGTTAAAAGTTCTGAGGTAACACACATAAAAAAAACTTACAGTCGAATGGAGAACCTCCTCCTTTTTGGAAGTCGGTTGAAAATAAGCCAGAAATGTAATTAAAAAATATTAAAATTAAAATATGTCAGACGTAGCCCGTCAAAAAGCCAACCAGAAATATAAACCTCGGCCATCGTCGGAAAGAGGGAGGTGGCTACGCATAGGTACTCCCAGAACCGGCGCCTAGCGAGTGAGGCGGTTTCGAGAGAGCGTCTCACTCAAGCTGCCAAGGCGCGACTCACACGTGATAGCGCGGTGATTCTTTCGTGTATTTACAAAGTTTACTTGGAACGATCAATTAAAACAAAAAAAGTGTAATTTGGACAATACTTATAAGTAAAAATATACAAATAACAACAATAAGAAAATAAATATGCTTGCCAAACAAAACAGGAAAACCGGCTATGTGCGAGTCGAACTCGCGCACAGAGGGTTCCGTACAACTACACCTCTCCATACAATTACAAGAATGATAACTATGCATTTCAAACAAAGACATCAACGTGAGAGACATATGAATGCAAAATGCAAAATATCAGCTTAATCTGAAACCGGGAAGTGGGTCAAATTTAACTTGCAAAATTTCATTACAGACACCGGGACAGGTGAAGAGTTCCTGTGGCCACCTTCCAGCTCCAGCATCAGATCAGCTCCATGTCAGCATAATATTGCATTGTCACGCGATATACATATGCATGGAAAATTTCAGCTTAATCGGAAACCGGGAAGTGGGTCAAATTTATCTTGCAAAATTTCATTACAGACACCGGGACATTCCCTCTCGTATATCTACCAGATACGCTAAACTGCCAGGTTTATGACATAGCGTCCACACTCACCGACAGCAAGGTCATATAGTGAGGGCCGCTATTCCTGCCAACACCATAAGGTGAAGGCAAGGACCAGTTACGGTAGGTCTTGCCGCCAAGACGCTTGTCCTGGTACTCTGCAAGGCGAGTGCCTCGTGGAAGAGAACCACTACCTACCGTCCAGGTAGGTCCCGGAGCTGTAGGCGCGCTCACCTCCCGCGGCTTTCGCTGCTGGCGGTTCGATCCCCGCTCGGGACGCCAGAGAAGCTGGCTCCCACATATCCGGTGTGGTACCGGAGCTGTAGGCACGCTCACTTCCCGGCGCTCATCGCACCTGTCCAGACTTACTCCTACGCGGCTGGATCGGCCGGAGCAGTACTAGCTTAGCTCTACTTGCTGACCAGGCAAGTGCCGGAGATGCTTCCCTGCCAGTAATTACACCAGCAGTTCCGCTTAATGGACAACTCACGTGCCCCGCGTTGTTTTCGCCCATAGCCCACGTGGCCGGCTACGACAACACTAGTTGCGCGCGGGGAAGGACGCCTGGACGCAACGTGCTTGCCAGGCAACAAACATTGTCCAACCCCTGCAACTAACCACATACCACTACGAGTCCATGACCCAGTCGGGAGACCGACAAGCCAGAGTGCCGAAGGCGATAGATCCAACGGCAGGCAAGCGGTGGGCTACCCCCGACCCCGTAGTACCCTGATCCAAACAGCCGGACCCGTAGTTCCGGCTGCGAACTCCACCTAGCCGGGTAGCTCTAGGCAAAGAGAGACACCGGGACAGGTGAAATTAAATAAAAACTTCTAAAAATATGTTCTAAGCGCATTTTTTTACTACGAACAACCCTGCATTCGATCTCAGGACTGGACCGATTTTTATTAACGCTTTTAATAATAGAGTAAATACTCGTACTTGACTGCTAGTAATGCCAGTGGTTTCTTAAATTTTTATCATAGTTTTTTTTAATGTTTGCAATAGCAATTGTGCCGTCATAACTTTTCAGTGCCAGTAGTGTTCCTTCCAATTTTGTGATTTTGATTAATTAAAAGTTATGTTTTTGTAATTTTAGAGCATTACATTTCAGTAGGAGAGCAATTCATTTCAGTAGGATAGCAACTAATTTCAGTAGGAGAGCAATTTATTTCAGTAGAAGAGCAAATTTATTTCAGTAGCAGAGCAATTCATTTCAGTAGCAGAGCCATTCATTTCAGTAGGAGAGCAATTCATTTCAGTAGGAGAGCAACTCAGTAAATTATTTATTTTTATGCTAGAAATTAAAAAAAGTGGCAAAGTAAAAAGCACGTGTGTGGTAAAATAAATTTTGCGCTCAGTAAACTGGCATATAAAGTACCACTTTTCGAGCAACTGAATTGAAAATAACTATTACCTTACACTCTGTATACTTGTCAAAGTATATATTTTGTATAATGATGAATGGGTCAACTAATTTATAAAGATAGTTTAAGACGAGTGATAAGATAATGACATAAAGTGACGCTCTGCATATAAGCGCTACGTCATTCTCGATCGCTTCACCTTGGAGCACGTTGTCTGAAGACAACCGGCCTAAAAGTCAATTCCAAAAATATAAAAAAAAGTATTTGTTGTCTTAACTATTGTATCTGGAACTTGCTGTGACAACTGATAATACAAAAAACAATAAAAAATGTTTAAACCCGTGACACACGTGCTATTTGATATGGACGGGCTGATATTGAGTGAGTTTTTATTGCAATAAGTACCTAAGTAGATTTCCGTTCAGTTAGGTACAGTGGCCAACTCTAATTTTAGCTAACCTAGGCCTGGTTCGTAACATAGCAATTGGTAGGTATACATACACAGTCTAAAATAATCTATAAATAGTTAGTTTTTACTAATATGACCTTGATAGGTCCAATGCTCGATGGCCTCTCAACAAATGGGTCTTAAAAATTAACTCGGCTAAGATGAAAATTATGTCAAATGTCCGTTTGAAGGTTTGAGAATCTACACTCAAAGTTGTTGACGAATAAAGTATACCTGGGAAAGTCCAGTTAGGTAGGTCCGATTTCGAGAAAGAGATCAATCGTCGAATCCAACTCGGCTTTGTAGCGTTCGGGAAGCTTCGCAATATCTCCACGACGTCCCAACTACCGTAGTAAGATCTTTGACCACTGTGTGTTACACTGGTAACATGAATAAATGACATACGGAACTGAGACATGGTCCCTTACTTTGGGCCTCATAAGAAGGCTCTAGGTCACCCAAAGGGCGAATGAGCGAGCTATGCTCGGAGTTCCCCTACTCGATCGAATCAGTAAAGAGGAGATACGTTGGAGAACCAATAGATAACCTACATAGCTCACAGATTCGCTAAACTCAAGTGGCGGGGCACATATCTCGTAGAGAAGATGGCCGTTGGGGCAGTAACGTTCTCGAGTAGCGACCGCGCACCGGAAGACGTAGCGCAAGCAGGCCTCCAAATCAGTGGACCGACGACCTGGTGAAGGTCGCGGGAAGCCACCGGATGCAGATAGCGCAGGACCGGCCGTAGAAATCCTTGGGGGAGGTCTTTGACCAACAGTGGACGTATTTCGGCTGATATGATGATATGACTTTGAACTCTAATTGAATGTCGATCTTTAAGTAAGTATTTTTATTTATTAATGTTTAATTAGGTTAATATTTTCCTTGAGGTATATTTAAATATTTTTTCAGATACAGAAGACTTGTACACAATAGGTTTTCAGAAGATAGCATCTCGATATGGGAAGGAATTCAACTTTTCGCTGAAATGCAAAATAATGGGGCAGCAGAGGAGAGAGTTTGCCTCCACCATCATAGATGATCTGGAATTACCCATGACTGTAGAAGAGTTTCTTGCAGAGAGTAACGTTGTTTTTGAAGAACTATTTCCACAATGCAAATTATTGCCAGGTAAATGCCAATAAATTAGTACTAGAATTATCAATATAGCTAGGTAAGTTAGACAGGTCAAGAAGCTGCCTACCGTAGTTCGTTCTTTTTTTATTCACAATTGGTAAGCCCTTGCCATTATCTCACCTGATGGTAAGTGACGATAATGCCGAAGATGGAAGCGGGCTTACAAGGATTCCTCAACGCAATGGAGAAGTGGCTAGATTATCTTCAAGCCGGAACACATCAATTTTGTTAACACTGATGATGGCGGCAAGACTTAGATAAGATGGTGGTAGCTAGCCAGGCGGGCTTAGAAAATGCAACCAGAGTCTTAAATTTTGACCCCACCGGGAATCGAACCCGCGACCTCCTGGTGTGATGCGAATGGACTAACCATTACGCCACAGAGGCGGTTGTTCTGGAAGATAATGCATTCGATAAAACCGCCAGTGCATTCAGGAGCAGTGGTAATTAATTAATTAAAAACCCTACTGCATAAAAACTGGACCCACCTTTATGTTCAGTCGGGTAAAAATGTATCTTATGTCACTCACGGGATTAAGACGACTCTGACGTCACTCGCACTCCAAAATCCATCAAGCTGTTTAGGCTACAGAACGTGCCAAAGAAAGAAATTAATAAATATACATACATACACACTAAAACCACACTGGCGCTGTGTCGGCTAAAAAGGGTTTGATAAGGGTGCCAACTGTGCCATAATGGACTCGGCTAAAAAGTAGTTAGTAGGGCGTCTCTTTGTCGCTGCCCTTCCAGGCACTCTAATCGGGAGGTAGCGTAATTTCTCGATCCAAGTACCTACCTACTAAAATACACTAAACACTTTTCCTATGTTCAGTACAGCTTGTAGCCTCTTAGACCTAAAAATCAAGGAAGGCAAATCGTAGGTATATGAACATGACAGTGTTGACCTTGCATCTACGTATGCATATATTTGATATCGATGCGACCTTGTGATAGGCACGAATTATCTGAGTAAACGTTCTATCTTGTCTAAGGAGTAAACAGTGCTCTCGGAAACATTATCTAGACAACTTTTATAGTGCTAACAAACCACCTATATAGACCGGGATATTCTCTACGATTCTGTACTACTCGCTCGTATAATACTGGGTGGCGCGTAAGTCACGAAGGGGTTGCAACTACTCGTCATTTACGAGTTCGGTGTTTTCGTATTTTGTAACTATAAATTTGAAATCAAATCTCTTTGCTTGTCTTATTTGTACCTGGCTGGTTGTAATAAAAGTGAACATTAGAAATTTTTAATTAAAAAAATTGCCACCATTTTAAATTTGTTTTTTCTGTCTATAAAAATGAGTGAAAGTAACGAGAAATTCGCTACGTTATAGAAACTTTAGTTAAAAAAAAGACAAAAATGCATCACAGGTCGCGAATAAAATTTGTACTGCTTATTGACCTAATGCAGTATCAATCAGTAGCACAAACTTGGTTCAAGCGTTTCCAGTATGAAAATATTAACGTTCAAGATGCAGCTCGTTTTGTTCGCCCTGTTTGAATTTGTATACAAAATACGAAGAAACTTTTTCTCCGACCTAATATTTACGAGTACGTCTATGACCAACACTTCAGCTTCACAAAGACGGGCTCTTTCTAGAACACTTCTCATGAGCTTGAGAAGTTATCACCCTTGTTTTAGTTCGGATGTTGTCCTTTAGCTGCTCGATATTCTAGGGTTGGTTAATGACGCCTTCTCTTTTAAATAACAGAAAAATTGTCTACATAACGCTGTTATATCTGGGGAACGAGCGGGCCAGTTAAATGTTGATAAAAGCAGCCACTATGAAGACATCTGTCTGGGTAAAATAGGAAGACAATACTTTATTTTTCTCTCCGGTCGCTCCAAAGTAAACAACGTTAGTTACGTACCTAGCTACTTATTTATTTTAATGTTACGTGTTTCAGGAGTAGAGAAGCTGACCAAACACCTCAGCAAACACAATATCCCACTAGGGCTAGCAACCAGTAGCAGTAAAGAGACTTACGACATGAAAGTACAGAACCACTTAGACTTCTTTGATTTGATTCCGTACAAAACTTTTGGCTCGTCCGACCCGCAAGTGAAGCAAGGGAAACCGAGCCCAGATGTCTTCATAGTGGCTGCTGCCAAGTTTCCAGACAACCCATCACCAGAAAATGTTTGTATACCTACTTTAACTAAAGCCGATTGAGGCGTACGTAACTGAAGAGTTTAGGCACTCTTAAGCAATAATATGACCAATTTGGGTTTATTCTCAACGAGCTTTATAGTGTATAAGTAAAACAGTAAATTGTAGACGATAGTGGATGGACTGACCCAGTGATGTAGTTACGCGGTCCTGTCCGTGAGGCTAAGTTCGTGGGTTCACTCCCATCTATGACAACCCTTGGTGTGACAAACAGGTTTGTTTGCATTGTGTAAGGTCCAAAGATAATTGAATAATATAACATATACCCGTGGTTCTGATAAAATTTCCCCCAAGCCGAGGAAAAAAACCATTTTGAATTCTAATCGGTACAAAGTTTGCCTTTCAACTAATTGATTTGTTTGAGAAGTCCTATGCATACAAATATTTATGTATTTAATAGTTCTGCCATGGTTCGTAATGACTGCGTTGCGTGCCACGTTAATGATGGTCGAAAGCGCAGCGTAGCGCCGCTCTAGGCCATCATAGCGCGGTCAGAATTGCAGCTCTAGCCAAGATCGAAGGTCGAGGCCTTTATAGTGCGAACAGCAAGGGCTGCAACGCTGACCAAGCTTGAAGGCCAAGAGCGTAGCTAAGCTAAGCTCGAGGCCATCATACTGTGGCCAGCAGTGCAGTCATTACGGACCAAGGCTTGTATAGTGCTTTACTCAAAAATTGCGAGTTATTTAAATAAAACCAGTTCAGTTTAGATATGAAAAGTAAGGATTTAATTAAAAAAGCAATGATTAAAAGTATACAGTTAATAAAATACAGGACCGCTTTTCCAGGGTTTATATTAAGGCCGACTTTGCTCAAAGAAGGTTATCAAAGTAATGAACAATTTACAAGCATTTTTGAGTAAAGTATTGCAAATAGTCTCTGGTTCCCACAATACCTACAGGAAGTCTTCGTTTGGGGTCAGATGACCGCGTGTGATTTGTCCTCTCCTTCTAAATACATTCAGGTATAATTCAATCAGATGTGATTATCTATACTATAGACAATCTCATCTAGACTATTATGATCCACAAAAATCAAAATATGCGTATTCCAGTGCCTGGTCTTCGAGGACTCCATCAACGGCGTCAAAGCGGCAAGCGCTGCCGGCATGCAGGTGGTGATGATACCGGACCCTAGACTCGACCGGACGCAGGCTGCAGACGCCACTTTGATACTCAACTCTTTGGAGGAATTCCAGCCAGAGGCCTTTGGGTTGCCGCCATATGACAGTTAGAGGAAGGAATTCTCAGATCAAGTAAATAAATCATTACGCGTGAAAAGATACTAGTAACACGTAGTAACCAGTGTATTACTTATATAAAACAGAACTTGGGCAAGCAAGCGTTGCTCGGAATCTCCTAGGCATGTTAACTAAAAATATTATTTTTCGTGTGGCAACTGATTTCTATATCTTGATAAACATTACACGAATACAAAATGTCTACATCGTGAGACCCGTTTCCGAGAAACCAATTCCAAATAATATGCAAGAATTACTTACTGAAAGAAATACGTTTAGGATCGCGCAAAGAAATTCAAAAGAAATAATTATTAGTACAAAAAAACATTGCAAATCCAGAAAGTACCTAGCCAAGCAAGTGCCGAATCATGCGCAAAATAGAGATCCGAAATCATTTCAAAAAAGAAATGTATGTTTTTTTTACTTTCGGGCGACGAAAAAGTGAAATACGTAATTATAATTGAAAAAAAGTTGAGATTTTGATGGGGATCGATTGACTTAGGGTAAAACCAGGATAGTTGCCCCGATTGTAATTACTCTAGTTTCGCCGATGAATCGCAAGCTATTTTATTAATCTATCAGAAGACTCCACAACTACCACTAAGTTGACCGTGTCTCGTCTCTCTATGCGATTGCATGGGAAGGCAAAATGCGATCAAAAATTTTGCGGGGTAGACGTCCTGTTTCTCAGCGGGGCATATATCCTAAACGTAATTTACATGGATTAGGCAACTATCCCTTAAGTGGTATAGATGTCCCAAAATATAGAGGTCCGCAACGGTCAGGTCAGAGTACGGTTAGGGCAATATTATTTTTATATCTCCAGGCGTTTATTTTTTCTTCAATTTCCCCTATTTTGATTTTTAGGGTTGCCACATAGTAAAAAATCACTTATTATTTTTTAAATTAAAATGGCTCTAACAATTTTGATGACACTCAGTATGGTATTAGAACTGAATATGGCCTAGAGTACGCGGTACTTAGTTATTTCAAGAAAAATTGGAATAAGGTACCCCCCATACAAATCCAGGTTGTTACTCTTTCTCAAAAATTGCTCTTACGTTTTTAAAGAAAAAACCAAAATTATTTGTAAATTTTTTACATAATACGGACAGATAAGACTTTTTTGGTAAGTGATGATGATGCCGAAGATGGAAACGGGCTTACCAAGATTCCCCAACGCAATGGGGAACTGACTAGCTTAGATAGGATGGTGGAAGCTGGCCAGCCGAGCATAGAAATTGCCCTTCAACCAACCAAACCATCTTACAAAGTTAGTCCTCGCCGGGAATCGAACCCGCGACCTCCTGGTGTACGCTACGAAGGCGGGTAAAAATTGTCCAAGAAAAACAAATGAATTCACAACACAGGTAGGCACAACAATGGTTTATTATATTGAATTGACATTAAAATTTATGTAATGATATTGTTTATCTTAATATTAGCTGAATATAATACCCATTAACTTTTTATATCTAACTTATTAAGTTAAGCTGAAACTGTAACAGTTTTATGCATATAAATAATGAGAATCTTACTAACAAGTACCTCCGTAACTATTTAAAATATTATTTAAGTAGGTAAAAACTATATGTAATTATAAACAGCATGACGTAACAAATATGGTGTAGGAGCCATAACTTCGGGTCCAGCTCATCTTACTGAACTTTTCCCACGAGACCCACAGAGGATTCGCAAAAAAAATTAAACTACATACAAGTCGATCAGCTCATTGACAAATTTTCTGCATGTTTGTATGGGGCGTCAATTTTTTTGGGACAATGAGGAAAGGTCTACGTTATGATATGTAGAAGCCCCAGTAACAGATCCTACACCAATTTTGTTACATTATGTATTAGCTTGTGCCCGTGGTTTGGCTCGCGTTGAATCAGGCTAAAAACTGACCGGTTTTTATTCTCGTGCATGGAGGCTTTTAAGAGATACTCACATTCGATAGGACTGCAAACGATCCAAATTTCGTCTTAGTGGCCTGGTTGCAGAAACCAGCCCGCCCCCTCAACTAATAAACGGTTGTGTATATTGATATTTCATCGTAATACTTATTTATCTACAAAGAAGCGTAAATAAATATCAATTAGAACGCAATTTTATTGCCTGTTTCTTAACTGTTGTGCATCAACAATATATATATTTTTTTTGTAATCAATATATCTATTATTTATTTTAAAAGTATATTAAAAAACGTAAATAAATTTAAATAGCCATACGCATTCTTATTTGTTGTGCTTCAACAATATTATAGGCACAAAGATCGACTCTATCTGCCCTATTTAAGAGTAAATGTCCATAAGCATAATTTATTCTGTATGGCAATCTGTGTACATGTACAACAGCCTCCCTATCCACATTAAAACTCTAATTTCTAATCTGTATTGACCGAATGGCTTCAAAACAAATGTTACTATTCAGTAAAAGAATAGCGACAAAAATTCATCAATGTTGGTAAAACCTAGGCATTATTATAATATGTATATTTGCATGGCATTAAAGGTGGGACAAATGGTACCTTAAATTTAAGATAACCTTGTATTCAACTATGTTCTGACAAATAAATGCTTTGACTTGACTATGTTCCTATTATTTCTAATCAAGATATCTAAAATAAAAAAGTTTATTTTATACTTTGTATGACTAGATTATGTACAAAATAATAGAAAGCGTTTCTACTTTAGCATTACCATTTTTGTACCATTAGGCATTACCATTACCAACCCGCACTGGGTGGTCGACTAAGGCCCGATCGCCCCTTATTCAGGGTAGGCTCGAGCCCCTCGGTGGGGACGTATATGAGCTGATATGATGATGATTACCATTCACACTGAAATAAATAAAAGAAAACAATTATGGCTATTAAGTACCTATCACTGCTTCAATGCTACAAACAAACATAATGTAAAAGATTTTTTATATACATAATAACAAAAGCAGGCCTTAATACCTACGTCATGTCTATTATAGTCGCTAGATATATTTTCAAGTGAATACATGATGGCCAAGATACAAGCGTCGGTGGCTCAACCGGTAACGACTCGGTCCATCTAACCAGAGGTACCGGGTTCAAATCTGGACGGCCAATGTACCAATGAGTTTTTCAAAAACTTACGTACATACTTACCGATTGCTTTAACGGTGAAGGAAAACATCGTGAGGAAACCTGCACACGCCTGCGAAGAAACTCGAAGGTTGTGTGTGAAGTCGACCAACCCGCACTGGGCCCGCGTGGTCGACTAAGGCCTAATCGCCCTGATTCAGGGTAGGCTCGAGCCCCTCGGTGGGGACGTATATGAGCTGTAATAATGATGACATGATGGCCGGTGGCTCAACCGGTAACGACTCGGTCCATCTTACCAGAGGCACCGGGTTCAAATCTGGACGGCCAATGTACCAATGAGTTTTTCAAAAACTTACGTACATACTTACCGATTGCTTTAACGGTGAAGTAAAACATCGTGAGGAAACCTGCACACGCCTGCGAAGAAACTCGAAGGTTGTGTGTGAAGTCGACCAACCCGCACTGGGCCCGCGTGGTCGACTAAGGCCTAATCGCCCTGATTCAGGGTAGCCTCGAGCCCCTCGGTGGGAACGTATATGAGCTGTAATGATGATGACATGATGGCCAGTAAGCTTACTATGTTTTTTGTTTGTATGATAGGCTTCGACCATTCAATGTGGTACGCGTGTAATTTTTTCACCGATTAATTCATAACGTATGATAAATATCTTTATGTCCCAGATACCGCAGTGTTTTAAGACCAAGGTCTTCGGCCAATGTGTGTTGCCAGTGATGACGTACGGAACTGAGACATCGCTTACTATGGGCCTCATAAGAAGGCTCAAGGTCACCCAAAGAGCAATGGAGCTTGCTATGCTCGCAGTTTCTCTGCGTGATCGAATCAGAAACGAGGAGATCCGTAAGAGAACCAAAGTAACCGACATAGCTCTCAGAATTGCTAAACTTAAGTGGCAGTGGGCGGGGCATATTGCTTGTAGAATAGAGGGCCGTTGGGGCAGTAAAGTTCTCGAGTGGCGACCACGCACCGGAAAGCGTAGTGTAGGCAGGCCTCCCACTCGGTGGACCGATGACCTGGTGATGGTCGCGGGAAGCCGCTGGATGCGGGCAGCGCAGAACCGGTCGTCGTGGAGATCCTTATCGTGGCCTATGTCCAGCAGTGGACTTCCTTCGACTGATATGATGATGATGATGATGTATGATAAATACATATTTAATACTATGACTTATTATGGCCTACTGTACTGGGTAGTTCATTATTCCAGAAAAACTGAATAAGGCACCTCCCAAACCCAAATTATTTGTAAAATTTTCATGAAATCTATAATACACCTCTTTTTATTGCTACTAGGTAAGCGCAATTTTTATTGTTACTTTCTCGACCCCGTAGTACGGTAATACGGTACGGTAAAGAGGAGGTGATTTTTTTTGTTAAAGTACCATATCGTGTGGAGTATAGTTGAATAGGTCTTTCAAAACTACAACGGGTTTGCTAAAACCAGTCAAAAAATTCACTTGAAATTAGAATGCATTTCACACATTTAAACTTACACTAATATAATTAAACATAAACAATAGTATAAGACACGAACTTAAGAGCTTCTATGCAGACCACTTAAGGTCTTTTTTTTTGCCTATAAACACGTACCTAAATTCTGGATATTTAACAAAACATTTTCCTAAATAAATAAAAATAACAACATTGTCTATTACCTGCCTATGAATCATACGGTGGTAGACCAAAGAGTTCGGGCTTAAAGTCCTCCAAGCTATTGAGAACGAGTGTGGCGCCAGTTAACAGCTCTGGATCGATGCGGGGGTCTGGTACCACTACGCACTGCATGTTAGCCGCCTTGGCTGCCTTCAAGCCGTTCACTGCATCTTCGAATACTAGACACTGAAATAATCAAATGGTTCCTCAAAAAAGGGCTCCGTACCACTATACCATTCTATAATGACACTGTAGATGACTGGGTCAGCAAATTCTATTTGATCCAGATTTTTTTCAGACTGACAGACCTGAGTATAAGGGATTTTTCTTTATCAGGTATCTGATAAATAAAAATATGTGGAACCCTTAAATGGAAGTGAAAAATTTTAAATGTTGTCAATTCAGCAATCTTCAGAGAGTAAATATACCAAAAAACCGGTCAAGTGCGAGTCAGAACCGCACACATAGGGTTCGGTACTATCATACTAAATGGCGCTAGTACAAAGGGTTCCACACCATCATACTAGATAGCGCTAGTTTCTTCACGTTTAAAAAACACGTTTTTTGTATGGGGACCCCCCTTCTGTTTTCATTTTTTCAAATTTTTAATATTTGTTGTTACAGCGGCAACAGAAATACATCATCTGTGAAAATTTCAACTATCTAGCTATCATGGTTCAAGAAATACAGCCTGGTGACAGATGGACAGACAGACATATGGACGGACAGCAAAGTTTTAGTAATAGGGTCCCGTTTTTACCCTTTGGGTGCAGAACCCTAAAAAGAGAGTTTTTTTTTCCATTCTCACAGGAACTGTATCGGACTATAATATTTTCTCAGAATAAAAGTAGCCTAAGTCCTCCTCATGACACAGGCTACCTCCATGCTAAATTTTGTCAAGATTGGTTGAGGTGTTGAAGTGTGAAGAGCTAACAAACAAACAAACATATTATCACATTTATGATATTAGTAAGGATTTGCATTTTAATGTCTTTTAATGTCACTCTCCACCATGTGAGATGCAGTCAGACATTGTATGTTTTATTTAAAAAAAAATTGCTGGTTTCCCATTATCTTGGTAAGCCTGCTACCATCTTTGGCATCATACTATCAAGTGACATTTTGTTAAAGGCCATCAATTGTGGATTAAAAAATGATATCACAGTTTATTAGCACAATCTTAAAGGTGCAAGGTTTTACTGAAGATAGGTACATACATTTTCAGGTTTTGGTTTGTCCGGAAATCTTGAAGCGCTAACTAGGAATATGGCTGGATCAGGCTTTCCTTTCGTCACTTCAGGGTCCGACGTGCCCATCACTAGGTGTTGGAAGAGTTTGAGGAACTCCTGGTGGTGTTGCATCTTCAAGTTTACACTCTCTTGGCTGGAGCTAGTCGCTAGTGCTATAGGCACTCCTTTCCTGTTCAAGTGCTCTACTAGTTTTTTTGCTCCTGGTGAAATGGAAACAAAGCTCTCTCAAGTTTTAGCTGTTTGGATTAAATGTTGAGCTTTAAGAATCGCCAGGAGACTCGAGTTGCCATACATAGGTCTGGCTTAATACAAAAACTACAAGCGAGATATTAAGAAGACGTCATATTGATGTCTGTCATTTGTTTTCGCTGTATTGAAACAAAACGGAGTAATATAAGAGTGAGTTGAAACTTTTAGTACAAAACTAATTTAAGCCTTGAGGTGGAGGAGGAGGTAGTACTTAATTTATCTTCATATCAGCCGAAAGACATCCGATGCTGGACAAAGGCCTCCCCCAAGGATTTCCACGATGACCGGACTTGCGCTGCCCGCATCCAGAGGCTTCCCACGATCTTCACTAGGTCGTCGGTCCACCGCGTGGGAGGCCTGCCTATGCTTCGTTTTACGGTGCACGGTCGCCACTCGAGAACTTTACTGAAACCTATCCAGTTGCAATGAGTGAGACAGGGAAATGTTATATCTTTGAAACTGTTCACCGCCACCCTGGAAGATGTTTTCAAGCTTCTGGACTGGGGGGACTCGGCTTCAATGTCAACGGCAAGTACATCACCCACCTCCGATTTGCTGCAATATTGTGGTTATGGCTGAGAATATGGAAGACCTAAGCACAATGCTCGATGGCCTCAGTAAAGTCTCTCAACAAGTGGGTCTTAAAATAAACATGAATAAGACGATAATAATGTTAAATATCTGTGTTGCACCCACCCCTCTAAAGATTGGAGACATGTTTCGAACACCATCTTCAGGCAGTCTGCCTATGAACCAAAATGAGTGATATAATGTTCCACCAAGAACCTACAATCAAAATTATCAACTGTTAAATATCTATATCGCACCCACCCTTCTAAAGGTTTGAGACTCTACACTCGAACTTGTTGATGAATATGTATACCTGGGACAAACAGTCCAGCTAGGTAGGTCCAATTTCAAGAAAGAGATCAATCAACGAATCCAACTTGACTGGGCATTGTTTGGGAAGCTTCATAATATCTTCACGTCCCAAATACTGCAATGTCTCAAGACTAAGGTCTTTGACCAGTGTGTGTTGCCAGTGATGACATATGGTACTTATTTTATATTGACCTGCAATGTTATTAGACAAATTGTAAACAATTACATGAAATAAAACTGAATATTACATTTAAGTCTTTATTTAGTTCTGTTTAAATTCATTCTGAAAAAAACAAATTACAGACCTTAATTGTCTTCTCAATATATTTGCAATGTATGGGTTCCATCCATCCAGCATGTAGTTTTTGTATTAAATCAGAACTATGTTTGTATGGAAACTTGAGCCTCTTTGTGGTCCTTAGGGAGCAGTTTATTAGTGTGTTGGGAGTTCCCACACCAAACTGTTAAGGCACAGATATACAATTAGACTTTCCATTTGTGATGGACAATAGTAGTAAGAATACACCAGTAATAATTTATGGTAATTTTAAAAAATAAATTACTTGCCTTCCTATATATTGGCACTTCTGATAATATACCTATGCTATCTGGAGTGCCAGTATGTGGTTGATGTGAAATGTCTACTTGCGATACCATTAGCTGCCTTTTAATAAATACAAATGTCAGAAAACAAAGAGATTTTGACAATCAAAAAAGTTACTACTATTGGAGGTATGGAATGCGTAAGTTGTGTAAACTTGACACAAAGATATATATGTTGAATGGTTGCTGTAAGCCAGCCATGAACTAATTTACAAAAGGGTGAAAAACAATATATATATATATAATACTTTTTTTCCCAGAAAAATTCATGGTTCCCAAGGATCTGGAAGAGCTTAATTCCTAGCTCTTCGGTGTGCTAAATAATAATGTTAATTTGTCATAAAAACTATATCCACGTGGGCTACGCCACAGGCAAAAATTACCTAATAAAATCCACAAAATAGTACCTACCTGGCATGAGTTGCACCTGAGGGAAAATGATTTCGCCCTCATTGCTGCATTCAGCCATGAACTGCTCCCTAGTAAGGGGAATATCCAAGGTCTTGAGGATTTTGTCTGCGCACTCTTGACCTTGGAACCCAAGCAGAGTAGACTTGAGCTCCCATGTGAACGTCTTCCCGTACCGAGCGCACACATTAGAAAAAACTTCAGTATACAATACCTCGGAATCTAAAAACCAAAAGGAACGTCATTATTCACAATAACTATTCCACTAATATTTGTTAATGAAACGCTGACTTTCATCATCGTGATCGTACATAACACAAGTTGTAGGTACTTACCCAAAAGTAGGCCATCTAAGTCGAACAAAACGTGCGTAACATTCGTGTATTGCATTTTTGATTAATTTATTAGAACTTTGAGTCAAAAATGATCAGAAACTTACCCCGGAATTATATAAAGTACAGTACTTTAAAGTACTTCAAAAACAGCCAGTGTCTTGTCATTGTCAATTTTGAATTTGATGTAAAATCACAGATCACTACTATCTGTAGCAAGCTGTGAGATCGAGGCTCGAGGGACTCGAGGCGGGGTTGGTTGGTTAGAACATATTAACGTCTCCAGGTACAAGCTCTTTTGAGACAGTCTCGTCTTCATTTCTTTTTAGATTTGAAAGGCTATCATTTTGAGGTGAAACCCCCGGTCACAGTAAAACATATATTATATAAAACTGCACCCAGTGCAAGTCGGGTCTTCACATCCTTCTTCATTTTATTTTCTTGTTCTCCACATTGCTCACGTGCACCATACGATTTTCTCCAAAATGCACCACTTCTTGAACAAAATCCTAGCAAAAAACAATGAAAAAACAACAAAATAAAACTACGAATGCGTCCACCACAAATCCCGCCAAAAAACTCCGTACTGACTGTTTTGTTGTTGTGAATTTTTCTTGGCCATGGAAACTAGTCCTTCAGCCGGATTCGTAAATAATTTTCACTTTCATCATTTGTTTTTGGATTTGTAATGCTAGTGCCGGTGCATTACAAATCGTCTCTGAAGTTCTTGACAGCATTTGCAGCAGCTGCATTCTGAGGCGGAACACCCAGTTGCTGTTGGGCGTCTATAAAACTGCACCCAGAGCAAGTTGGGTTCTCACGTCCTCCTTCGTTTTATTTTCTTGTTCTCCACATTACTCACGTGCACTAGACGATTTTCTCCGAAATGCACCACTTCTTGAACAAAATCCCAGCAGAAAACAATGAAAAAACAACAAAATAAAACTACGAATGCGTCCACCACAAATCCCGCCAAAAAACTCGTACTGACTGGATTTTACCAGTGCTGCCTGCAACTAATTTTCGATTGCCGTTTTTGGTCGGAGGAAATTACCGGCTTTCCAAGGATAAATGGTCATCGGCTGTCGTAGCAAAGAAAATAAATAAAACCTGTTTGTTTATAATCATTACAGTGTTCTCTGGACACTATAATTCTGTGCACTTGGGCCAGTTTCATCACCTTGAGAGTCCAAAATTCACAAGCTACACACAACAGATATACAGGTTGTAAAAAAATGGTGTAAGACCCGTTAACTGGGGGTTCTACTCATTTTACTGAACAGATTTCCCCAAGGAACCCATAATCAATTCTCAAAAACAAATTGGACGATACTAAAATGGACAAAATTGGTCGATCAGCGGTTAACTTGTATGAAGAGTATTTTTTTTTGCGATTTCAGCAGTCTTAGAACAAACGTTGTTCAGTATGATGTATGGAAGTCCCAGTTAACGGGATCTACACCAATTTTGTTCCATCCTGTATGGTATACTTACGCCGCTGCTGAATAAAATGAAATATTACGAAATTGCACGAGAACGAAATACAAAACCCTGTGATTAAAACAAATTTATTGATGGCAGGAGACAAAAGTCAGAACTATAGAAATTCGTTACAAAATAAAACTTTTGCAAATTTGCCGTAGATTCTGCCCAATCAATTTCCGCAGAACACGGCAATCGCCGTAGCAGTTTGGGGGGTGTGTGTGTGAGGGATCTTAAACTCCACCTTATAAGACCCAAGCCAAACTCACCTGCTCGGAGTAACCCTGATATATAACGAACGAGACTCGGGCGTTTCTTCTGGTAATATGCTTCAGCCGTGGCTCGTCACCACTCTCAAATCTCGTCAAGCGTCCCCCAAGGGTGTTCGGGTATCCCCGCGGTCTCCAGGCTATATAGCAACTTTGTGTTCCCTACAGAATTCTACTAACTCAGCGCCTCGTACAAATGTCGTCTTTCTTGTCTGTTCACTCCCCACCCAAAAATCAGAAACAGTAAAAGAAAAAGGTTCCACCTCCCACATAAAGTGCACCTAGCAATACAAATAAAGCTTTTTTAAATCTCGCAGTGAGGAAGGAATGACTGAAAGCAAAGATTAGAAAATTCAATGTCACTCTTGTTATTATACAATAGAGTAAGTAGGTACTTACCGTAGTAATTATTTATGAATGAATAAAATTATAACGTCAACGAAGCGATTATGAATGCAATTTAAAGCATCAGCTTTATTGATATTGCTAAGTCAGTATTTATGGAATAAAAATCTACGCATTTAATAGTTGCACAAAGTTTGTGAGAAAGACATGTATAAACTTGGAAGCAGTAATAATATTAATTTTATTATCTTTTTGAAGAAATCGATCCACTATGCAGGCTGCGAGGATTGTATTGTGCGGGTTGTGCCACTCAGAAATGGTGAGTACTTCCTAGATAATAGGTACGAGTACCTACTTAGGTAGGTACCTAATTAGGTAGGTACCTACCAGCTCCAGCTTCATTGCATATATAATTCGTTATTGTCAGGAGAAGTTTCTTATGTAGGGTAGGGTAGGGTAAGGTAGAGTAAGCTAAGTGTAGGGTAGCGTAGTGTAGTGTAGGGTAGTGTAGTGTAGGGTAGTTTAGTGTAGGGTAGTGTAGTGTAGGGTAGGGTAGTGTAGTGTAGTGTGAGGTGGAACGATGTTCGCCGGGACAGCTAGTATCGACTAAAAAATAATCATGAAAATCGGTTTACAATCTACGAAGATATTGCGTAACAAACATACAAACATAACCCTCCTTCTGTCGCAGTCGGGTAAAAATATACAGTCGAATTGTCGAGTCGAACTTATGAGGATAGGTAGTGTCCTGCTGTTTCTACAGATGTATTTTGTTGCACCTGTGCTTATCTCACCGATGAAGAGCTTGAAGTCATGCCACTTGTCAGCCTATATCTTCCTTCAGCCTGTTCTTTTAACGCCTTGATTTTAGCGCTCCTAGAGAGCCCTATCCCTGGTCCTGAATAATTCTAGCCAGTTTCTCTGTTTCTTCGTTGTCTTCTACTCCTACACGTTCAGGGACCCAAACCAGTTGCAGTTTGTAGTGTCGGCCCACCTTATTGAGGACCTTCACACAATTTAGCACCAGCTCTGAGCAGGCCTTGTAGGAGTCAAGATCTTTAAGTGCAGCTTGGCTATCGCTGAGGATATAGATGGTTTTGTCTTTGATTTTCCTGTCTATAATCTCCTATACACACGCAATGAAAGCATAGGTCTACGCTTGGAAGATAGTTGCATATTATCCTAAACTACGAAGTAACTAGTATCTCATCTGTGCCTTAACTAGTATCTCATCTGTGCCTAAACGGATACTCGCTGAGTAATCCTTAGCATAGACGCCTGCTCCGGCACCAGACTCCATTTTCGATCCGTATGTGTACCATGTGGGAGTGTTTGATTCCTTGTTGTTTAAATCTTTTACCTTTTTTGTTCTATTCTTCCCTTGTCGGAACATAGATTTTGTATTCTTTTTTGATTATATGCACAGTTTGAATTTTGTCACATTCCATGCACTTAAGCCTTTCCATACCTGTATCCAATATCATGAAGTCTGTCCTCTGTCATCAAACACTGAAAATCACCCAACTTACGCCCTTGTCAAATAAAAAACCGTTGTCTATAAGAATCACGTTTGTTGTATGGGAGCCCCCCTCAAATATTAATTTTATTATAATATAATTATTTATTTTCAAAGTAAATAATACAACTTAATATTTTGTGAATTTTTCAACCATCTACCTGTTACGGCATCAATATCGAGCAAAAACGAGCAAAAAAATCACGTTTGTTGTATGGGAGCCCCCCTTAAATATTTTTTTTATTTCAATTGAATTATTTATTTTTAAAGTGAATATATAACTTAATACTCTGTGAATATTTAAAGCGTCTACCGGTAGCTGTTATCAATATAGAGCAAGAATGATTTAAATTATCACGTTTGTTGTATGGGAGCCCCGTTAAATATTTATTTTATTCTGTTTTTTAGTATTTGTTGTTATAGCGGCAACAGAAAGACATCATCAGTGAAAATTGCAACTCTCTACCTATCACGGTTCATGAAATACAGCCTGGTGACCGACGGACGGACGGACAGACAGACGGACAGCGAAGTTTCAGTAATGTTCCCGTTTTTACCCTTTGGGTACGGAACCCTAAAAATGAAATCAAATATTAATCTATTTCCAGTCAGTCTGGCAGTTCTATCTTATTGATTTCCTGATTATTTTTTAAATCAAAGAATTTGAAGCACAGATTTGTCAACAAGCATTGGAAATCACCTAACTTTCGCCCTTCTCAAGTTATACCCAAGCGCGATTTTCATAGCTTTCTTTCCCAATATCTTCGGTTCTTCAAGTACATGGTTCGTTTTGATCTTAGATCACTCGCTGGAACAAGCTCTTTGATTTAAGCTATTGCCCACTTTTGTTAAGTTGGAGAAAAGTCAGGTGCATTCTCGCACACCGCGCAACAACTATGGCGATCCGCTTGCAGGTCGCCCACCGCGCACCATCGATGGTGAAATACTCGCGGGTCGCCAACCAACATTGATGTTTCGACGGCAAGTCTTAGATAACATGTGGTAGTCAGGCAGGCAGGCAAGTATGATACGCCAGGAATCAAACCCATGACCTTCTGATGTGAAGCGAGTGGACTAACTAACACACCATGGAACCGATTTACTTCCAGATCAGCCACGTATAAACAGCAAGTACCGCTGCGAATACTGATTATAGTGCAGCTGAAATGTTCGCGATCGTGAGTGACAATATAGACTCAAGAGTTGAGCAAAGTGGTTTTCGATAAATTAGTAAGAAACGCGGATCTAGCTCTAACAAAAATATTTCTTTGATGTACCTGGAGGGACCGGAAAATCATTTCTCATACTGGCATACTTCTGGCGGAAATAAGGCGACAAGGGAAACTGCTCTCCGATAAAACTCCCATATCTACCACCTGGGTGACTTTGTGTGATGGGTGATTTTATTTTAATCGCCTTTTGTGGCATAATGGTTAATACATTTGTTTTACAATAGGAGGTCACGGGTTCGATTCCCGGTGGAGTTTAACTTTGTAAGACTCGGTTTGGGGGATATTAGGGCATTTTCTAAGCCCGCTTGGCTAGCTCCCACAACATGTCCAGTACCTACCACAAGTCATGCCGCCAAAACATTAATTTTAACAGCATTGATGTATTCCGACATGAAGATAAGATAGCCATATCTTGGTAAGCCCCCTTCTATCTTCAGCATTATACTCACTTACCATCAAATGAGATGTTGCCAAATGTGAATAAAAAACCTTTAAGATTCCCATCGATTTAGACAACGCGAAAACTCTTGTGTTACGTATAACCTATTGGTTCTGCTCTGTGCGTATAACAGTGACAAAGTTCGGGTGGTCTTAGGACTGTGTTCTAATAGTTTGGGGTACAGTATGGCGCACAATAAAGCTGTAGAAGCTGTGGACAAAATTTTCCAGGACATCCAGAAGGAGAATCGTACGATGATTGATATTATCACAGTTCTCTTTAGCGTTCATTTACGCCAAACGTTGCCGGTGGTGACGCGGGGCACTGGGCCGATTAGATAGATGAACGTATGTCTTGAGCGTTTTGTATGTGACCGAGTGCACGCTCAAAAGTTTTCAAGCATGCTCCTGAAGATCGAAAAGGGGTTATTACCAAAGACAGTCTCTGCGAAGTCTAGATATTAGTACTAACTAACATACAGTATGGACACTCCCTGCCGCTCTCTAGATTGCGACCTCACCCCCTTGTCACCCAGATTGATACAGATTAGTTATAGTTTGGTTCTCGAACGTATAGGATTTCGCCGTGATTTCATTTGCTTCATAATTTGTTTTTAAAAATGTCATTTCATGACCGTTGCATGCAGTGTCCGGGGTGTGGTCTCTGTGTAAAACTGTAAAGTCCGTTGTGGAACTGAGTTGATGCGGTGATCTTGGTCAAATAGCGCACTAAGAAATCTCTCCGGTGTGTCAGCGGGCAATACTCACCCCTGAAAACGTGCTGGTGAATGGTGGCTTTAAATAATCGCATCCTTAGCGAGATCGAGGGGGACGAGGTCGTAATACATCCACTAACTCAAACTAGGAACCGTTACGGTTTCGCTATGTCTGTGTGTCTGTCCGTCGGTATGTCACAGCCGTTTTACTCAAAAACTTTGTGAATAACTAGTAATTAATAAGGTCTACTAAACTGGGTAATAGTTCATTATTCCAGGAAAAATAGGTACCTCACATATAACTTAAATTATTTGTAAATTTTTCATCAAGTCTGATATTCTTTACTACTAATTATAAGACTATCCTAATGTTTATTGTTGAATTGTGTTTGCCCGACTACGCGAGGCGGTGAAGGCTTTGCAAGATGTATACACATCATGGCTACACAATTTGATTTTAAAAATGCTATCTCATGTTCTCGTAGAGGGACTGGTAAATAAGTTAGACACAATATGGTACCCTTCGAGTAACGAGTTGCATGGGCAGCCGGCCCGGGGCGACCTCCAAATGTAAATAGTGAGGACGCGCAGCCTTGAACTAATTTCTTTAATGTTTTTTCACAATCATTATTTTATCGGAGATCTTATTGGGTCAATCAGACGACGCGCCGCTGTTGAAAAAAAGCCGTACAATCGTACAGTTTTGTCGGTCGGCAGCTCGAGACGTCTCCGCCGGGATCCGGGTGTAACATCCACAGGTTTTATAATGCGTGGATCTAGAGCGTGAAATCAAACGTACAGCAAAGTAAGAATTAAGTAGGTATATAGGGGCGCAACGTGTTGGTGATTTCTCAGTCGCAGCGTCGAGGCCCCACGAACGAGCGCGGAGCGCTCCCGTGAGCGACCTCAGCGTACTTATCGACTCAGATAAAGGAATTCCTGTGTGATGTTAGTAAATAAAAAGTGTATAAATAAAAAGCGCTCCGTGGTCCCTCTGTCAGTCTCACTGTGAAGTCACGCTGGCAACAATGTCTCTTCCGGGTGCTGTCCTCTTTTCGCACTACGTGGAGAGCTTTTGGGTAAGTTTTGTAAGCTCAACTACTCACCCCTTTTTATCATAAAATATAGATTATTTATATATTTCATATAAGAATGATGAATCAATTTGAAATTCATTCTTTATGCGTTTTGTGTTAGTTTCTTACTTGTCAGATATGACAGTTAAATTTAAATTAGGTAGACATATCTTTTGTAAATATTCCTATTAATAGCCAATTCATTGAGTACTTTGCACGATAATTTTATGGTATTACGGTAGACGATAAAATATCATGTCATTAAATATTACAGATAATAATTATGTAAACTTCTTAGCGTGGTGTTTACAATGATCAAAGTAAAGCCTAAAGTATGACAAGTTATTGCAGCAGGTAGAGGTGAACATGCATCATTCAGACTTTCAGTTAAACTCGTATTTCTTGAAAACTTTGAAGCGTTGCAGCATGCAGCTTGGTGTTTTAGTAAAGTGGGGTTGGTTGTCTCACTTCTTGCTCCGTTTTTTCATAGTGTACCTACTCTTTGTCTCTTTGTAAGAGAAAAACAGCCTGGCGAGTTTTATCTTTATTATTACAAGCTTTTATTTAATTTACCGTGTTAGTTAGTTTGGATGAAACCTTTGAAGCTAAATCAGAACCACCACCATACACGTTTAGTTTGGATGACAATAGTGACGTCGTTCTAAATCCAATATGGCGGATTAGTTGTTTGCACCACCAGGATATGGGTATCAAATGAAAACAATAAAAAATAATTAAAATTCTTTTCAAATAAAAGCTTGTACCTAAAAGTTTTCATGTTTATCGATAATTATCATTTTTCATAACGTACTCTTTGTCTCTTTGTAAGAGAAAAACAGCCTGGCGAGTTTTTATTTTATTTAGATTATAACAACATACAAACAAGTGAGCATTAATTGGGTTTTTATAATTTTCGGTAAGTACATATAGGTAGGTACTAGGTAGTTATTAGATAGCCACAGTAAGAAGTAAACAGAATAAAGTGTTATTGTAGGTACTTTTTTTTAAGTGGGTAAGTTTTATCTAAGTATTTAACCGATAGAGCTTGCCTACCTATATAACATTGTAGCGTGCAAATTAATTTTATGTAACAATGTACCTACGAACAATTAAGTGAACTCGGTTATTCATCCGTAAATTAAGTTACGGTTGGAGTGTTTTCTTAAAGTTCATTGCTTTCAGTCAGCAATTAGATATGTGTTTCTTTGCTCACCTGATCTTTATTAAGAGACGATTCTAATGATGTGAAGAGTTTTTGAGTTGGTTGTTGAATTCCGATCAGACTTGTCGTTTTATAAAAGTCGTATATCTTATAGAATGTCTCGTTCGTCTCGGGCAGACCGCTGATGGAGCTAAGTACTTAAACAAATTAATAAACGTTGGAAGCCGCTGGATGCGGGCAGCGCAGGACCAGTCGTCGTGTATATCCTTGGACGTCTTTCGGCTGATATGATTAGGTAATGTTTTGGTGAATAGATGAAAGTACATAATTAATCTTACTATTCTATACTTAAAGTGCGATGCTCTCGGAGTTTCCCGGCGTGATCGAATCAGAATCTGAACCCACTAAAGTCACCGACATAGCTCTCAGAATCGCTTAACTTCAGTGGCGGTAGGCGGGGTACATAGCTCGTAGAACAGATGGCCGTTGGGGTAGTAAAGTTCTCGAGTGGCAACTTCGCATCGGAAAACGTAGCATAGGCAGGCCTCCCACTCGGTGTACCGACGACCCGGTGAAGATCGCGGGAAGCCACTGGATGCGGGTAGCGCAGGACCGGTCGTTGCGGATATCCTTGGGGGAGGCCTTTGATAAGCAGTGGACGTCATTCGGCTGATATGATGATGAGATGATAAAATCTTACAACCTTTGTGATAGCACAACCAAATTAGTTTACATAGATTAATTAAATTATTGACAGATATTAGTTTTGTTATATCAAGATCGCCGTATGATGTCTTGGTGGATTTAGAGACCTTAAGGAAGCCGTGAGGACTACAGGCGCTTTCTCCAACAGCCATCATCTTCCTGTTCTGGCCTTTTTATTTCCAGTCTTTGGGGTAGACTTTAAATGTTTTGTGTCGCTTCTCTGGTACGTTAGTATTTTTAAATTATATACGTTGACTCTGATCTCATTACTTGAACTGAACTGTGTAACTGTTTTCGTGTTACTCCAACCAAACTCTTCCCTATCTCTTTTAAATCCGTCCATACATCGCTTCGTTGGTCTTCCTCTGTCTATATCTTTCTATCACCTTTCGTGTCACAATGACATGTTATTTTCTGTCTCTCTTTGGCATACATATCGCCGACAAGATAAAACGGGTTAGTTTGAAACTTTTTGTGCGTAGAAAGAGTCGTCACAGGCAGCCTTTCTATGTTTTTATCAATATTCTATATCATATAGATACCATATTCAAAATGTAATAAGCTATTCAGTGACAGAAGTTTTTTTGTAAGACATAAGAGTTAACAGCAAAGCGAGAACTATTATTTAGAAATTTAGAAAAAATATTTATATGAATTGTATGAATTTTACACTGCCGTTATCCTTATGTAAATATTATAGGTAACACATTCTATAATTGTGTACTTGTCTGCTATTTCCATTCAAACTAACTGTTTCCCGGGTTTGCTGGAAGAAATTTCTTATTAGAAAAAAGTAATACCCATTATATGACTTGCTTTTGTGCCTGTTATATCAATTCAAAAGATATGTTACAAATGAAAATGTGTACACAATAAACTGTTAAATTTGGTACAAGTAGACAGTAGGTATCTATTATAATAATTTTCGAAAAACCTAAAAGCTTTTTGGCACAAGCTTATTGTTGAATGAGTTTTTTTGCTCAAAAAGCCAAATGTTCAAATGAATATAAAGAATACACAGTTCCAATTTCAAAAAAGATGAGCATAGTAATTATATATCCTACAATTCTATTGAAATATAAAAGACGATTCTGGGACCTTGATTCCACCTCCAAAGTTCATCATGAGATCAACTTCAAAATAACAAAAGGATCTTCACGGCTTCATTCCAAATTTCAGCTTATTCGGACCCCTGGAAGTCGCTCTAAAATTGATCACAAGATTTGAACTAAAAAAACGTACATACATATATAAATGCATACATACATACATACAAACACTGCAAGTTAGATAAAAGCTTTTAAAAATTGGTAACAAGCACCGAGTCTGCGTCTGCGCAAGAGCCGTGGCTTACTAGATCGTGCTGCTTCACCGCGACCACTTGACCGAATCGTTGAATATGAATATTCAATGTTTTTTTGCTCTTCACAGCTACAATTAAATACTTTTAATATTCAATCGGTCACTAACTCCAGCCTACGATTCAAGGTTGTTTTTTTACTCTACATAATTGCGCGATTAATTGCGAACGACTTAAATATGAGTCTATTTTAATGTAAACCTCTCCTATGTAAAAAATGCGCTTGGATATGGTTTTATTGGTTTAACTCATCAATCAGTCATCACAATAAAATTACATCACCAGTTACAACCTTGATAAGGTAACTTAAATTTTAATTTTTTGTTTAATTACTCGTTTGGGATTAGGAATAGGAGTCTAACAAAATGTCTAGGATATAATGACACGGATTTTCTTTTAAATATGAGGTAATGTAAAAATCTAGGAATTCAGCTAACCCAAAATATTGTATCGATTTAATACTTTGCCCGTGTATGTAGTTTACGTTACATTGTGATAATTTGGTATCATCGATCTGTTCTGATGGTGGAGGAGTAGGGTAAGCACTGGAACTTCATAAATACCGTGTGGGCTTGTGGGAATCGTCCAATGATACACTTTAGCCATAAATGTTACGATGAAATATCAATATCTTAGACAATTGTTTATAGTTCAGGGCGGGTTGGTTTCTGCAACCCGGGCGACTAAGGTGCCCATTTAATATGGTAGATGACATCATTGCCAATCCAGCTCCTGTGAAGTAAATTTAGATCGTTTGCAGTCAAATAGGTTGTGAGGATCTCTAAGCCTCCGTGTACGAAAATAAAACCAGTTTTTGTCCTCATTTAACGCGAGCCAAACCACGGGCACAAGCTATACAAGGTGTAGGACCTGTTAACTGGGGGCTTCTATTAATCATACTGAAGAACTGTTCTCAAAAAAGTCAAAGCCAATTGTAAAAAAAAATTGACGCTCCATACAAAAATGCATAAAACTTGTCAAGCTGATTGCCTTGTATGTAGTTTAATTTTTTCGTGGGAAAAGTTCAGCATTATGAGAAGGAGCCTACGTTACGACTCCTACACAAATTTTGTTACACCCTGTTTATCACTACATATTTGTACTTTTATCTACTTAAATTATCATTTAAAAAGTTAGGTAAGTACCTTATTTATCTCTAGGTAGGTACTTGTAATGTACTTACTTTTCTATGAGTTTTGTTATAATTTAGATTCCGATTTGGTCGTATAGCCCCCGGCTTAGAATAGGGCCATCCCATCTCTCTCCCTCTCTCTCTCTCTTGTGTTGTAAGAGGATGATGGGAACCGGAAGATGGGCAGCAACTTCCTTTTCCCGTACTGTGCCACTACATCGCATACTGCTACCTTTTTTTTTCCTTATTAGGTGGGAGTGGGAGAGATGCTCATGCATATCAATACAGCCTGGCTGTACTGGTTATGTGGGACTCACAGCAGAAGGCTGAACCTGCCCACTAAAACTCCCGCCATAGATTTAGGTCAATCAAGACCTGTAAAATCTTTCATCGGAGCGACCCATATCATTAGAGAAGGGTGTGGGTGCGTAAACCGCCAACCCGCCTGCCAACCGTGGCGATTACGACAAAACCCCCCAACTCGGGGGAGGCCTATGTCCAGCAGTGGGTGTCTTTTGGCTAATGTGATGATGGCTATCATCATCACATGGCAAAGCAGGCTGACTAGTAAAGCCAAACTGATCCAGGTAATGACCGCGCTTCTTCGGTCAGTTACCCAAATAAATCAGCGCGACCACGCAAGTCGTACTGAGCCACGATCGCAACACAGTAGATTTTAGACGCCGAAGAATGGAAACTATCGTTTTAATGCCAAAATCTGATAGACCTTTTCATTTATTATCCACGAGAAGAACTCTCGTGTGACAAATAATTGTGGTTTTTTACAGCGTTTTCCAAAAGGCTGGAAAATCGAGTTTAAAAATGGGAGAACCTTTAATACTCCTAAACAATACCAGTAGTTGTAAACCTAATAGCATAGTATTGTAAGCCTATAAAAGCACATTTTTCAAGCGTCAACGAAAATGAGTCCTACAATGAGTGTTTAAAGATTTATTCCTTATTTAGTGTTTTTTTTTAATTTTATATTTTTTCTCTGGATCATGCAATTGGCGGATTAGTTACTCACGTGAAAATGAAGACGTAACCATTACCTATACGCTCTATTTTTTGCGTAATCCGATAAGGCGGAACAGCTGAGTGGCATCGTTTTCCATTTTTCATAAAAAAATCTTACAATTTCCGCACCTAGGGTTGTCTTAATAGAAAAATGGTTTTTAAGAAAATATTTTACAACTAACAGAACATTTTGTACTTAGTGTAAACTTTAGGCGTTTTGACTGCTATGAAAAGTGACAGCCCTAGCCAATTTTTAAAAAGTTTAATACCTTGAGAGTATTGTAATATCGGATTACACAAAAAAGAGAGCGTGTAGGTAATGGTTACGTCTTCATTTTCACATTAGTAAATAATCCAGAAATTAAAAAAAAAAAAACACTAAATAAGGAATAAATGTTTAAATACTCATTGTAGGACTGCCAATTGACGCTTGAAAAATGTGCTTTTATTAGGTCTTCAATACTATGCTATTAAGTTTACAACTATTGGTATTGTTTAGGAGTATTAAAGGTTCACCCATCTTTCAACTCGATTTTCCAGCCTTTTGGAAAACGCTGTGAAAAAACCACCAATATTTGTCACAATAAAGATCTATCCGATTTTGGCATTAAAACGATAGTGTCAATTTTTCTAAGTCTAAAATCTACTGTGCGCAAGGCACATTGCGTCCCTGGTGCCGGTTGCTATCATACTTTATGAAAAAAAAAACTTAACATAAAAAAATGTCTGTATGTTGGTATAATTTTATGCGGTGTCATACCGTTCATCCAATTGCAGCAAACTTCGTACAGTAGTTGAGCGCATGCCCGGGATTTTTTAGGCTACAAAAAAGGCAAGCCATGCGGGCTAAGCCGCGTGCACTCACTAGTAAATAAGGGAAATACAGCTCAATCTAGTCTTCTTATTACATTTTATTTCCGGCACTATGCATTTACGGAAATGTAGCTTCTTTTGATCTTAGGTACATAAGCACAGATTGAAGTATACTTGTCTAAAATCATAAGTAACTGTATCATATAAATGTACTAGCTGTCCCGGCGAACTTCGTACCGCCTTACATTACATTACACTGCCCTGCCCTACCCTACACTACCCTACACTACACTACACTACCCTACCCTACACTACCCTACCCTACCCTACATACACTACACTACACTACCCTACCCTACACTACTCTACACTTCCCTACACTACACTACCCTACCCTACACTACCCTACCCTACACTACCCTACCCTACCCTATCCTATCTCTCAAGTTGGATCGAACTGCACATGGTGTGCGAATTTTATTATAATCGGTTAAGTGGTTTAGGAGTCCATTGAGGACAAACATTGTGACACCAGATTTATATATATTAAGAAGATAAAACTGAAAGTTAAATATCTAAGCATCCCTAACCCAAATTAAGGTATTCCTAAGTTTTGCCATCAGGCTGGACTTACCCAACCTAAGTCACTAAGTGCCTACCTACTTAGTGACTTAGGTTAGGTAATTCATTCATATTCGCATAAATATGTATCTACCTATTATAATACGTAATGAACGTTTCTATGGTGTTCTTTAACTGGTTAGTTTAGAAAAACATGGTTATAATTGCAATCATTAGTATGATAATAAATTGGCGAAGCTCTGTTGGTAGAGCGAGCTTGTGATTGCCGCCATCGCTACCTTGAACCCGCTGTCTCAAGGACATTTATATTTTTACTCGCTTTGTGCTTTATATACAAGGTGTAACTTAATTAGTGTAACAGGCGTTAACTGGGGCATCTACTTATCATCATATCAGCTCATATACGTCCTCACCGAGGTGCTCGAGCTTATCCTGAATTAGGGCGATCGGGCCTTAGTCGACCACGCGGGCCCAGTGCGGGTTGGTCGACTTTACACGCAACCTTCAACCAACTCATCATACTGAACAACCCAAGAGCTTTATCACGGGTCAGTTAAATAAGGTTTAACTGATCCGTGAGCTCTATAGTCAATTATACTGAACAACCCAAGAGTACTATAGTCAATCAGAAGAAAACAACCTTCAACCAACTCATCATACTAAACAACCCAAGAGTTTTATCACGGGTCAGTTAAATAAGGTTTAACTGATCCGTGAGCTCTATAGTCAATCATACTGAACAACCCAAGAGCACTTTAGTCAATCAGAAGAAAACAACCTTCAACCAACTCATCGTACTTAACTGAATAACCCAAGAGCACTATAGTCAATCAGAAAAAAACAGCCTTCAACCAACTCATCATACTGAACAACCTTCTCCAAGAGCATAGAAGAAAAAATAACACTATGAATTGATCAGATGGTTGGCAAAATTCATGTATTCATGTTTACATTTTTTAATAGAAGTGACAATAATTATGGGATCCGTAATGATAATTAGGGAAATCAGTTCAACATGACGAGTAGAATCCCCAGATAGGTGGCTCCTACACAAATTTTGTTACATACTGTATATGTACCCACTCTGTCAGTGACTATTTACAATCACGTACAGCGTACAGGCAAGCGTATAGTGGTAGTGCGTGGCCCTATAGTACTTGCTTACTCACCGAACGGCCTTACGACACGTATTATAAAAAACATATTACACGTATCGCACGCAGCCAAACTATAAATAATTTTTGAAAAACTTAATAGCTTTTAGGTCAAGCTTTTATTTGAAAGGAGTTTTATGCTCAAAAGCCGAATGCTCAAATGGATATACAATATATGTCGCAGCCATCCGGTTAAATCTGCAATTTGATTTGAATAGCGACATTCAATTGAATGACTAAAGGACAACTGGCCAAGTCGTTGAATGCAATATGGGGTATTCCGAATATACTCCGAAGCGAACGATATTTGATTCGGTCAGGTTTGATTGATTATACATTCAAAGAGCCTCGAAGCGAGGCTCCACCCCACGGGTAGCAGAATGCTTCGCAGAAGAAGAAATCATCGGTTTTATTTGGAGTTTCGTAGTTTCGAATGCCGCCGTTTTGAAAAGCAGTGCCGCTACACAAAAAGCGGCGCCTTATACAATCCGGCGTACTTTGATTCAGCCAAATTACAATCCGGCTAGCTTACAATCAGCCAACTAGTTGAACGTTGAGTGACGGTTGTTCAAAGGGACTAGCCTTTAATTTAAATAGCGGATGGCTACTACCAGATGGCTACTACATATACACGGTTCCAAATAAAAAAAGGCTGTGTTTCCTACGATTCTATTGAAAATAAAAGACGATTCTCGGACCATGATTCCACCTCCAAATTTCATCATCAGATCAACTTAAAAATTCCAAAAGGATCTATTGTCACCGCCGGGAATACGGCTTCATTCCAAATTTAAGATCAAGCTGTCCTCTGAAAGTCGCTCTAAAATCGATGGCAAGATTTTAAAACAACAAACATACATACTTAAATACAAACATTGCATGAATAGCTCAGCTGGAGGTACTTTTCATTTTATTTATCAGGATTATGCCCCTGCCCTCCAAGTCTAGTCTTCTCATGCAAGCTAAAGCACGGTAGGCATAGAGGGCGCGTCGAGGTCATCGTTTTTGGACCCCTAATATTTTCGACGGGAACAATTTAACAAGGGCTTCTACCTAATCATAAAACTGAACTTGATCAGATGTTTAGCCAATTTTGTATGCGAAGAAGAGTTAAAATTTTGCCTGATTAATTAATAATTACCTGTTAGTAAGTAGGTTACAGCCGCATCATCCTAACCACGATTTCACTAACTGAAAACAAAGGAAGGTCATCCCAATAAAATTAAACAAAGTCCAACTCAGTCAGAGTTCTTAAATCGTATGTTGGTTCTTCTAGCTAGAGTGTTCCGGAACATTTGGCATTTTGTTAATAAAATAAAGAGCGTGCAAAAAGAGGAAACACGTTTTTTTGTTTATGTCTGGAGGTTACTGGAGGGTTAACCTGACGAGGGCTCGTTCTGGCAGTGCAATAGAGATAGATAATATGAAAAAGCATTCATTGAAAAGCAGTGACGTACTTTATACCTTTACTTTGATAATCATATATAAAAAAAACTGGTGAAGGTCGAATCGCGGGGAGCCGCTGGATGCGGGCAGCGCAGAACCGGTCGTCGTGGAAATCCTTGGGGGAGGCCTATGTCCAGCAGTGGACGCTCTTCGGCTGATATGATGATGATGATATAAAAAACTAATTAGTGCCCAAGTGCGTGTCGGACCACACGCAAAGTAGAGTTCCGTATAGTCTTTTCACAAAAAAAATGCATATTAAAAGAAACCAAATTATTTTTCAACATGTTAAACTTTTTATAAATCAATTGCACATATTAAGCTGGTCGAATATTTAGTAGACCTAAATTGAGAAAGCCTACTCAGCCGTGATAATTTTTCGTCTAGCTACTATTTCCAATACTTTTCTGGTTTCGTGAAATATCGGTTTAGCTGGTAAGGGATGAGGACTTATTATACTTTATCAGAAAGCACCAATGAAAAACTTAATATTTAGTCAAATAATTATTTACCGGCAAAATGAGCTTTGCTTACCCTCAGTAGTTTCGAAATACCTATTCATACGATACTCCACCCCACACAATAGGGCACGTAATAAAAAATCATCCCCCATTTACATGTAGGTAGGTACCCTAAAAAAAGATTACTTCCACAACTGTACAAAAGTCACAGATTTCTATAACCATACCGAATTTCAACACTATAGATGTAATAGTCATTGAAAAAAACCGGCCAAGTGCGTGTCGGGCCACGCGCAATGTAGGATTCCGTAGATGCCATTATCGCGTCCATATCTAATTTTCAAATTTCTAAATACAGCGGTTTAGTTGTTAGGGGGTGGGGACACTCGACTCCAACAAAATTTAGCACTTTCAAGCCTATTTTTTCTATAACGGAACTTTAAATTATAAAATGGTCTTAGAAGACACACAACTATTTTTTAAGCTCTAACCAACCATACCCCACACGAGTGGGTTTGACGAGAAAAAAAAATCATCCCCACTTTACTTGTACCTTAAAAAGTTTTTTTTTACAGTTCTCTCCGCCTTATTCTTGCCAAATTTCAGCTCTTAACTACTAATAATCTAGAAGCTAGGGCGCGGACAGATAGACGGATAGAAGGACAGACAGACATGACGAAACTATAAGGGTTCCTTGTTGTACTACGGAACCCTAAAAACGGCTGCTACATACCGACGGGCAGACAAACGGACGGACATGACAAAACTAGGGTCCCTTGACGCATCTCAAGACAATTCCAACGGCAACTCTTGTGGATGTGTCGCGTGATATTGCTTAAAGCGAAGCTCTGGAACAAAACTATCAAGTTTCAGCCAAATGATGAAATAATAAACATTTAAATATACGTATTAAATTATGATTGATTGAAAACACTTTATTGCACAACATAAGAGAAAAAAAAAGATACAATGATTGAGGAAGTTGTACGTATAGGCGGTCTTATCGCTAACAAGCGATCTCTTCAAGACAACCTGTACGTGGAGGAAACATGAAAAATCATTACTGTGGGGTAATAGTGGGCAATAAGCAAATTCATATTATAATGTTTTTTTAATATAAATAGAAATGCATTCTTAAATAAAAATGTAAATAAATAAAAGTAATAATGATATAAACTAAAATAAATATACATATTACATATATAGTAAGTACATACACAACCATATTATTGATGATAATGAAAACAATGAGTCATTATATGTGAGAGATTACACATATTTATGAAGTTAAAAATGCTAAAAAGTGCTTTTAACTCTGGATCTAAAAATATATAGGGAATGAGAATTACGAATTGAATCAGGGCGAGAGTTCCACAGGCTTACGGAACTGAGAGTGAAGGAATTAGAGAAGAAATTAGAAGAATGAGTACTAATGAGTAGGTACAAAAGGCGAAGTGAATTTTCAGATCGTAGAGGTCGACTATGAGAGGAGAAGAGGTATTGGAAACGGTTATGTATGATACTTATCTTAGCCTTAGGCGGTATATCTATGGAGCATTAGCCTGTTCAGGCGGTATGGATATGGAGTCTTAGCCTAAGGCGGTATGGCTATAGAATCTTAGCTTAACCTTAGGCAGTATGACTATGGGTTCTAATAAAAAAAAAATACACTCTGGGGTAGAAAGTAATTTCTAACAGAAAGCTTGATTTTTTCAACATTTTATATTAAACTTTTTTGTGTAGAATTAAATAATCTTTAATTTGCTAACATTTCTCTAAAATGAACACTTTTCGAAAAAATGCGAAAATCTGAAAAACGGGGTATATTTTCCAAGATGGCATCGATTCCTCAAGTTCCTGAGAGCTTATATTTTAGGCGGTCAAAGAAGGACAGTAAACGCGTATGCATACCCATTTTCATTTGTACTCGTTCGATTCCGACCTTATAACTTTGTATGACTGGGTTACTGTATTTCAAATGTTTCTAGAACAAAATGTAGAAAAAGATCTTGATCTAGGTTGATTTCAATCACATTCAAATTGTCAGCTTTTTAGGGTAACGTACCAAAAAGTGTTAATAGAATGCTTACTAGCGCTTGGCTTGGTACTCCAAGCCTACGTCGTCATCCGTAGATTTTTCACTCCCAAAAATACCCGAATACAAATTTTCATGTAAATCATTGGAACCGTTTCCGAGGTTCAGATTATATATGTACGTATATACAAGAACTGCTAGTTTAAAGGTATTAGTACCTGGGCGACCGAGCTGAGACCTATCTAAATCGATTTTTTGCCCCCAAAAACCCCCGTATACTAATTTACAAGCAAATCGTTGGAGCAGTTTCCGAGATTCAGGTTATATATGCAAGAATTGCCCGTATAAAGGTATAATATATATTATTAGATACTAATTAACAAGCAAATCGCTGTAGCCGTTTCCGATATTCAGATTATATAAGGTCTAACAAAATTAGCTGAAACTATTTTAAATGGTGCTTCTGCCCATGATGCTGAACAACTTTCCCCATGGAACCCATAGTCAAATCTCAAAAAAATTTTGAACTTCCCATACTAAGTTGGCTATGCTAAAATGCGATAATGAAGTGCGTACGTTTTCTTGGTTGTGTTTTTGACTCTTACCAGTAGACCTAGGTTTAGTAAAATCAGTAAATTTATTTTATCGCAGAAAAGGTACGGAACTCTTAGTTATCCTAATATTATTTTATTATATTCGTTTTTATTGACTGCATTATATTAAGTCCAGACTTTCTACATGACAATGTTCATTACCACCTCAGTTCAGTTTGAACGAAAAGAACCCATCTTCAGTACCCACTTGATTGTAAATAAGCAGCACAAAATAAAATACCATTTTAAAAAGTTCCTACTTAAGCAAATAAAAAAATACAACCGTAAATTACTTATGTCGATACTTCTTATCACGCTTTTTAATCTTTGCATCATTAAAATATAATACTTAAACGATTAAAAAAGTTTAATAATTCATACAATCAGAATACAAACCAGAAGAATGAATTCATTCGGCGCATTTGCCTACGAAGTGATTTCAAAAGCTTTGTTAAGTCGAACAAATAAACACTAATAATAATAATTAATGAAAAATCATGAATGATTAAAAACGTCATAATCTGTAATTCAAAAATCAAATACTCCTGCGTTAAAAAATTGTTCCGAATGTGACGTACAAAATTCTTACCGGACCCCAAACAAAGAAACCAATTCTAAAAACAAAATGACAACGATGTTACTTATCAACAAATTTTTATGAGGTTTTTGACCTAGGTAGTTCATTTGTGAGGAGTCAGCTATTACGATAAAAATAGTATCAACTTGTTGCGTTGCAGAGATAACCTCGCCTGACTAAGTTATGTGAAAAAAAATTTTATAAAAAGGAAAAAAATACTTCCTACTTTCGAAAACCCAACATTCTATGAGCAGTTCAGTTTGTGACGAAAGATTCATACTTGTATTAACAGGGATGTCGTTGGTTAACATTCGAATTTTGCAATTAAAAAACCCAAAAAGTTATCCTTAGATAGAAATTTCACATTTAGCAGTGTGAAATTTCTATCTAAGGATAACTTTTTGGGTTTTTGGCAGACGTGTTTAGGAAGAAAGCTTTTTATTAAAAGTCCAATTTTTATTTCTTGTGTCACTTGATGATGATACTTCGGACTTTCGGACTAGGGAGAGGCTCAACGCAGACAGATCTATGACAAGTTAAACCGGCTGCGTATTACGGTTAAAAGGATACAGATCGAAGGTCGAACAGACAGACCGACGCCGCAAGCTTAGTGATGTAGAGTCTACGTTCGCTCATTTACGCCTCCTTTGCTATTTTATGTCGTTAAAAGCTTATTTTCAATTTTTAGAGAAACAACACGCAAAATTACTACAAGACCAGAAACAAACAAAAAGTCTTAGTTTATTCAACCGCAGCAACAAGACATGCGTAGAACTCTGTTGTACTACCATTCGCAATATGATAACGGTGAATACCAGCAGTTACAATTTATGCCAAAAACTCATTTTTAGAGCAAAAGTATCAACATAGCTTTTAGCTAAACCTCTGAAGACGGTAGTGAAAAATATTCTGGCTCGCTTTGCTTGTACGATGGGTGTCCTTGCATGAAGTGTGGCAGGTAGGGCTCTGGGCACTATTTAAAGGAAAATATAATTCATCAGATCATGTCATCAAGTAATAAAAACAATTTCGCGCTCGCTTCATTCGTACTTTGATATTGCTGTTACTTTTATGCTCTCTGTAAGTTTGCTAGAGCCCAGTTTAAATCTTCACCCTCGGGCACGCACTTATAAAAATATGTTTTGGGCCCCGACAAAAATATTGGGTACGTGCGTGGTTTGGATAGTGGATTATATAAATCGCTTAAAAATCTTAGTACAAGTGAAAAGTGAAGTAACTATCGCCCTTGATCGTGTTTGATTTGAGCACCTACTATGTATTACAGCAGTACAGTGGCAGCAGATAACTGATGGGGTTAGATCGCGGCGGTTTACTGAGTATATGTAGTATAGGCGCGGCTTCATCAGATAGTATACTCGTAATTATAGCTACTTGTATGTTAAATTGCTAACGAGAAGGTACCTAAAACTAAAAACTGTCTGGTAACTCTTCACGGTACCCTGGTGACCTTGCTAGCTAGAGCTTAATTTTGGACAGAGAGATTTAAAATCTGGCGCCTTTAGTATAACAGGTGGTAATCAAATTTTGTGTTTTGCTTGTGTTTAAATGCCTACCAAGAATGCATTTATATTACTTTTAATAAATTCAAAATGCCTGCCAAAACGGCTAAATACTCACCAAATTGTGATTCAGGAAGTAATGTAGAAATGGAGCTGATTTCCTTTTTATTTCATATCACAAAAATATGTAAACGCGACCAAATATTTTACATATCGCTAAATGGATGTTACCAATATTCTTTTCTTTCAATGCTTTCTTCTTCTGCAAAGCATTCTGCTACCCAGGAAGAGGGGAGGGGGGAGCATCGCTTCATAATGAATCAAACCAGACCGAACCTAAGATCGCTCGCTACGCTCGCTCATTTCAGTAAAGCTATATTTGGTAAGCATTTGTCCATTTTTGCAAGCAAAAAGAATATAATACTATAACGTTTCATTTTATTTGGTACTCAGTCTTGCGTCGGTCATTCCATTGACACTAAAATTAATACATTAATGTAGGTCCAGCCGTTTTGAATCTGCCTCACTAATCAAAGCAATTTGAAAAGTTAGTGCCTTCCCAAGTTAAATCCTGTATTGTTATGTTCAATATATGTTTATAGATGCACAATAGTTTTTTCACAGTATTTGCGACCTTAATACTGGAACTGTAGTTGCAAAATTAACTTCCGACCTGTGTATATCAGAGCATGTGTCGAGTTGCGAGTTTCTTTTGGTCGTAACCTTCAACTATCGGTAACTTCATTATAATACAATACGCGTGTACAGTGTACACAACGTAAAACTTAACCCTGGAACTCGTTACTAAACTAACAGGTAAATATGTCACAAAATTGGTAGGCACCTACATAGATTCGTTAACTGGGGCTTTTAGTCGTAGTGTGCCAATAGATAAAGGCAGGGGCTCGAAAATCGACTAACCTTAACATCTAGGTAAATCTTAACCCCGAAACTCGTTACTATATTTATAGGTTAAAAATGTCACAAAATTGGTAGGCACCTACATATATTCGTTAACTGGGGCTTTTAGTCGTAGTGTGCCAAGATAAAGGTAGGGGCTCGAAAATCTACTAAGCTTAACATCTAGGTAAAACTTAACCCTGAAACTCGTTACTATACTTACAGGTAAAATGTCACAAAATTAGTAAGATTCGTTAACTGGGGCTTTAAGTCGTAGTCTGCCAAGATAAAGGCAGGGGCTCAAAAATTGACTAACCTTAACATCTAGGTAAAACTGAACCTTGAAACTAGTTACTATATATATTTGTAGGTAAATAATGTCACAAAATTGGTAGGCACCTACCTACATAGATTCGTTAACTGGGGCTTTTATCGTAGTGTGTCAAGATAAAGGCAGGGGCTCGAGAATCGACTGAAATGGTTGGAGAAAACGTATTACGGCGGTGTTTGGTTTGCGCTCGACTTGGCGGGGGCACTTCCGTACCCCCAAATAGGTAGGTAGGTACCTTAGTAGGTACAATGAAAAAATCATCAATTTAAAAAATCGTTATCAACTCCCCACTGGTGGGGCACGGATCTCTTCCCAAGATCGGGAATGTTAGGCCATACTCCACACACGGAGGCCAATAGGTCTGGGTTGGTGGAGGTTGCAGAGCTAGGGGCGAACCCCACAGTCAGAAGTTTTTCAAGCCGCCTATAAGGCATCTGACACGGCTTAACGACTGCCATTCAGTGACAGTAACCGGCACCGACGGCTTAACGTGCCTTGCGAAGCACGGAAACGGTCGAGAAAATACCGCTGAAAGTCAAACCCATCTAGGTAATTACCGTGCTACAGGTCAGTTAACCCGCGTGATCAACTGAACCACGCAATTCACACTCAGCTACGACCGCGAATAAAAATTAAGTGCTGTTTTGGTTGCTAAGCGCACTACTTGGTTCTCAAGCCGTTCTTCCTGGAACCGATTTGGCTATATTTAGAGTCCGTACCTCAAAAGGGAAAAATAAAAGTTTAAAAACTTAAAAACCGACTTCAAAATGAAATTCACTCAAAAGTATGAAATAATATTATACTTATATACACGACATTAACCAACAATAACGAAATCAAAGGTGGGTACGAATTGAATTAGGGACCTAAATTTATTTTTGAGGTCGGTACCAGCACACAGCAGCCTTACGTATCAAATATTTTAGATTCGATGGCATTGCTGACACCGAACTCAAAAAAAATTTTAGGCCCCTAATTTAATTCGTACCCACCTTTGATTTCGTTATTGTTGGTTAATGTCGTGTATATAAGTATAATAATATTATTTCATAGTTTTGAGTAAATTTCATTTTGAAGTCGGTTTTTAAGTTTTTAAACTTTTATTTTTATTTTATTTATTTTTAGTGATAATGCTTATCTATCTTACAACGTTATACTCAATCACTCACTCGCCAACAGGAACCATCAAATCATAATGCATGTGTTTCATTAACAGATACAGATTCCTGTGGCATCCATCATCTCAACAGCATGAAAGTTAAGGAGTTAAGTCTTCCATCATCAGCCCATCTGAATAACCTAAAAGAATACAACTATCGATCTATACGTACATACGTATCTACGTTAAATATTTGAAGAATTATCCTCCAACTCCTAACCGTTAAGGAGTTGTACTTTCCTTCATCAGCTCATTACCATGAGATAATGACTACCAGACGCCAAAACTTAAATAGTTTTAGGAAATACATAAAACACGTAATATTTGCATATAAAATTTGAGGGTTGTTCTCGATTTCCCTGGGATCCCATCATCAGATCCTGACTTGGTGACAATGGGACCCCATCGGGAGTAGGGGACCGCGGGGTAATGGGAGCCAGCGGGTAATGGGAGCGGTGTGAGTAGATACGAAACTATAGCTCCTATTCACTCGGTTGCCATTCGGGCGCCTTCGTACGCCGCGCCGCCATGTTCCCAACCCGCACCAGGCTTGCTAGTGCCTCGCATTATGTGACCATAGACGGTTGTTGATTTTTTGCTCCGCGCTTGTAAAAAATAAGAAATTTGAACGACCCAGGTAAGTTTAAATTTATATGTTTTTTGCAATCAAAACTATCTAAATTTATTGCTAATGTTATCAATTGTTAGTATCTGTGCTTATAATTTTACTAGAAGCTATAATCAAGATATCATTTTATTGAGTTTCAAGATGGCGGTGTTCGGGTAATCATACCCTAAAATAGGTTCTGACAGCCCGGTTGATTATATTTGCGTTTTTTGCTTGGATCCTTTAAGTTTATTAACATACAGTTACGTTTGAATTCATATTTTTAGAAATAAGTAAGATTTGAGACTGATCTGATTTTTTTTGAGGCTGACCTAATAATTAAGTAGCTCCCATTCCACATATGGGAATTTATAGGCTCTTATTTCCCGCAAAGTCGGGTAATAGGAGCGATTTTGTTTTTTTGAAAAATGTTTATTTGTGGCCAAATGCCTATTAAGATAACGTTGACGCTGTGATTAATTGATAGTCAAATAAGTAAGAGTTTAGATTCTAATAAAGAAGTCCTAAAATATCCATAAATTTGCTTTTTATTTAAGTTTTTCCTTAGTAGGCTCCCATTCCCCCCTTCTCCCCTATACTCTTTCGAATAAAAAAATAATTTTTAAAATCGTTTCACAATCGGCGGAGATATCGCGTAACAAACATACAAAAAAAAAACATACAGTCGAATTGAGAACCTCCTCCTTTTTGAAGTCGGTTGACATTTATAGGAAAACTTCCAACATCAAACTAGATCTATTTTACGCAAGTAACTTCTATTTTTGCCACGACGCGACGCGACGAACAAGCGACTTTACCTGCCTACAGGTGTAGGGCAGAGAGTAACTTAGTTTAATTACTTAACCTATTTAATTGAAAATTAAATTCGACTATAAAAAACATTAGGTACCCCTTTTTTTGGCAGTTGGATAAAAAATATCTTATATCACTTTCGGGATCGAGATGAATTTAATGACACCCCGCACTCCAAAATCCATCAAACAGTTTAGGATACGGGTTCAACCAAAGAAACAGACATATATCTTTACTAATAATTATAATAAACTATTATTCCCGGCGAACTTGGTACCACCTTACACTACCTTACACCTTACCACCTACACTACCCTTCCCTACCCTGCCCTACCCTAATACCCTACCCTACACTACACTACACTACACTACACTACACTACACAACACTACACTACACTACACTACCCTACACTACCCTACCCTGCCCTACCCTAATACCCTACCCTACCCTACACTACACTACACTACACTACACTACACTACACTACACTACACTACACTACACTACACTACACTACACTACACTACACTACCCTACACTACACTACACTACACTACACTACACTACCCTACCCCTACCCTACCCTACCCTAAACTACACTACACTACACTAAACTACACTACCCTACCCTACCCTACATAAGAACCTTCTCGTGACGATAACGAACTCGACAAAAAAGAATTAGCGAAATCGGTTCAAGGGAATAGGGATTCATTTTTATATATATAGATAATTAATTAATACATACACTTGAAAAACATTACCCTCCTTCTTAAAGCCAAAAGTTTCTTAAAGTTTGCAGTCAGCTTAAAAATTCGAAAACATTTTCATTTACATATTTATCGTTACGCCTTGGTTTTGGTATTTATCTTTAATCCTTGGGAGGAGGCCTTTGACCAGCAGTGAATGTCTTTCGGCTTTTAGGCATTTAAATGTGATTCTTATTGGAAATAAATATTTAGTTGCAAACTTACCAACTACATGGTAAGTAACATTTTCTGTGCACTTAACGTTTTAGTTTTCAGACAGCCATCGGTTTATAAGCACCGCGTTGCGAGCTCCGATTTACCGTTAAATTCCTTTTCGAATATGTGAATGGCCCGACCGTTACCCGTTACTTTCTGATACGAAAAGAATAACTTTGCTAAAGTATGGTATATTGATTATCGAACTGTCGTATAAGAGTGGAGAGTATGGGGTGCTATAACATCGCTACAGTCTGGGACTGAGCCACTTACATAATAGCCATGACAAAAATTTTGCCACGTGTTCAAGCCCCTGGTTCTAAAATAAGAGGTCTAAAATCTACTAAATCGTCTAAATTCTAAAATCTCTAATCTTTGGGGGAGGCCTTTGTCCAGCAGTGAACGTCTTTCGGCTTTTAGGCCAAAAGCGAGTCGGACACAAGCATTAAAGGGTCCGTACAACAAAACTTTTGGGACCCTAAAACATCAACGAGTACGACAAAGATGTTAATCTACAGGTATGTAAAAACAAAAATTCAGCCTCCGTATGTTTGTGCTTCGTAAGCGTCGGTGGCTCAACCGGTAACGACTCGGTCCATCTAACCAGAGGTACCGGGTTCAAATCTGGACGGCCAATGTACCAATGAGTTTTTCACAAACTTACGTACATATCATTACCGATTGCTTTAACGGTGAAGGAAAACATCGTGAGGAAACCTGCACAGGCCTCGGTGGGGACGTATATGAGCTGATATAATAATAATAATAATGTTTGTGCTCGGAAAACTCGATAATTGACCATGCTGAACACGTTTAGAAAACGGACTTCAATCGCAACGACTTTGCTACATATATTTTTTTCGTCATTTAAAAAAAAAATACTTTATTCGATCATTGATACGAGGCATAATCTATAATTTAAAAATGAATAATCAAAATCGGTTCACATCCGACAAAGAAATCGCACCGAAGTCAAATTGAGAACATTCTTCTTTTTTGAAGTCCGTTGAAAACTAGTCGATCGATAATGATGAGACTTTGGTGACTTGTGTTACGCACGCCGGGAAAAGTTTATTTTTTTGTTTCTATAAAAATACTTATCCGATTTTGATCATTGGTACGAGGCATAATCTATCATTTAAAAAAAGAATCATTAAAATCGGTTCACATCCCACGAAGAAATTGCGTCGAAGTCAAATTGAGAACTTCCTTCTTTTTGAAGTCCGTTGAAAATTAGTCAATCGACTATGATGAGAGTTGTGTTACGCACGCACGCAATAACCCCCGCGAGACACTTGTGGCTTGTGCACCGCGCCCTCGATATCCAAGCGGGTAAAACTGCGGGCATCAGCTAGTTTGAATGTAAAAGACGAGTCCGATAGAGCAAAAGCAAAACTATTATGAAAAAACTCGGCCAAGTGAGAGCCGGACTCGCGCACGAAGGTTTCCGTACCATTATCTATAAAAATCACGTTTGTTGTATGGGAACCCCCCTTAAATATTAATTTTATTTTAATTAAATTAATTATTTTTAAAGTGAATAATAGAACTTATTTGTCTTATTCTTTTTTTAGTATTTGTTGTTATAGCGGCAACAAAAATACATCATCTGTGAAAATTTCAACTGTCTAGCTATCACGGTTCATGAAATACAGCCTGGTGACAGACGGACGGACGGACAGACGGACAGCGAAGTCTCAGTAATAGGGTCTCGTTTTACCCTATGGGTACGGAACCCTAAAAAACACGTTTCTTGTATGGGGACCCCCTATGTTTTTGTTATTTTGATTATTAGTCTGAAAATCCGCTATAATTAACACGTATTATGTGAAAAATTTAACCGGCCGCCTATTACGGTTTAAAAGATAATTATAGTCCTTAAAAGGTCGGACAAACGGACATACGGACAAACGGTGTAGGCTTAGTAATAGGATTCTTTGCGTACGGAACCCTAAATATATTTTTTCTATTTTAATAACAAATAGATACGAGTTTGCCACTATGCGTGTAATCGCAAAGCGAGCCTAGGTATTCGTAATAATAACAAACAATTTCAAATATTTTTTTTTGGAATTGCCTAATGTGAATGAAGACTGTGCTGTGACGGACATTACGGAGCGTTTTAAGATTTGATAAACGAAATATTACTTTAAGTCTCATTACTTATTAGTTAATAAGAACAATGTCGATGCGTTTATTCCCCAAAAAGTCGGTGGGTAGGAGTTGGGCTACTACCGCTACTGGGTTTGACTTCGTGAATTCGATTCAATTATTTCAGTTGTATAGCTTTTCTTCAATCAAAACTAAGTTTTATTTGCTCCTACGTAACTTATGTTGAGACCTTTTTTTTCTTTTTTCGGTAGTTACTAATCACACTTTTATTTTTTCCAAGTCCTTTTTAAACTAAATTTAACAATAAAATATTTTTTTCAATACAGTTGCTCGGAAAGTGCCCTTTATATGCCAGTCAAGTGGTCGCAAAATTGATTTTACCGCACGAGTGCTTTGCTTTACCACTTTTTTTTAATTTCTAGCTCTGAGGAACAAGACATTTGTAGCAAATAAAAAATATAATAATATAATTATACTATAGGTACCTACTTATCACAGAATTAACTAATATGTGAATTAACCAAGTTTTGACCTAATGTAACCTTAACTATATTTTCTTAGATAGGATACATTATGTGAACAACCATAGTTTGGTGTCTGGTAGGTATAACGGTAGATTCACAGAATTTTAAGTAGCCACATTACACTCTCTTTGTGCGTATGTTGGCACGTGTCTACGGTACGTAGGTAGGTACTTAATCTTTATGTATAATGATAGGTAACTTGGTTGTTATTATTTTTTTGTTATTCGTTGAATTTAAATATTGAAGTACGGTAGCTTAGTTACCGCAAACACTGCTGAGCTGCCATCGTGCGCATGAGTCAATTAGACAGGCAGCCAAAGCATGCGGCAACTCTCTTATGTAACTCGCGTCTTTAGCGTCAAAACAAACCCAATGTCAAGACCGATGTGCATGCGGCGGCAGCGGAGTGCCGGCAGTCTTGCGCCAGCGCAACCAGGGTCGGCGACCGCGATAGCAAACAAAATTTTAACCCAAGACCCGGACTCAGAGACACGTCATATTTTGACCGTTGATGATACGAAATCAATGGACGCTTTATAAACATAACCGAGGAAAATAAGACGCAAAAATCTATTTGAACTTGGTCGACATTATTACAGTTGTATCAGTCTTTGTTACATACAAATAACTTATTTACTTACATTTTATTTTTTTAAGATAAGCTGTCGTGTATACATAAATTAAAAATCTATCGACCTGTTCATTCTATTTAAAGATGATGATCAAACGATCATAGGACAGAACCTGATTATCAAGGTACTTAATAAGAGTACAAGTGGATACGGTTAATAGTACCAACGATACAGTGGATACGATGCAGCAATAACTGTATAGGTGCCCTTGCTCGATCAAAATAATATGTAGAGCCTCTTCCAGTACCTATAGTAGTGTGGTTAAGTAAGACTACACCGAAAGCTAGGGGACAGGAATAAATAACAGTACAGAACAGAACCATCATCATACTACGAGTACAAGAAACAAAAGGACTCACCTTGCCCTGCTGTGTACCTACCTAAATCAACACTTCTATCTACCGATACTCTAGCAACAGGAGCAGACTCTGTTAAAATATCTAATTAAACCGTTTTATAGTGATTTCATATTTCGTATCGTCCTACTTTCTTCTTGGATACTAGAGGAGCATAAGTCATAACAACTATAGCTTTTCTCTGCTCCCGATCGAAGCGACAGTGACTGTGTTTGGCCAACTCTTTTCGAGAGAATAAGTTTCTGTTACAGTAGCACACAGCCCGTTTGGTGAGACGGGAATCCTGTTACCGCTTTGTGCAGCTAATCCAGCGGCACTATTCTTTAGTAGCACGCAGCCCGTTTGGTGAGACGGGAATCCTGTTACCGCTTTGTGCAGCCAATCCAGCGACACTATTCTTTAGTAGCATGCGGCCTGTTTGGTGAGACGGGAATCCTGTTACCGCTTTGTGCAGCCAATCCAGCGGCACTATTCTTTAGTAGCACGCAGCCCGTTTGGTGAGACGGGAATCCTGTTACCGCTTTGTGCAGCCAACCCAGCGGCACTATTCTTCACACAGCCCGTTTGGTGGGCCGGGAATCCTGTTACCGCTTTGTGCAGCCAATCCAGCGGCACTATTCTTTAGTAGCACGCAGCCCGTTTGGTGAGACGGGAATCCTGTTACCGCTTTGTGCAGCCAATCCAGCGGCACTATTCTTTAGTAGCACGCAGCCCGTTTGGTGAGACGGGAATCCTGTTACCGCTTTGTGCAGCCAATCCAGCGGCACTATTCTTTAGTAGCACGCAGCCCGTTTGGTAGACGGGAATCATGTTACCGCTTTGTGCAGCCAATCCGGCGCCACTATTCTTTAAATGTACTGCCATATGGTGTTTTATTGAATTATTCATCTTGTTGTCCACAGAGCGCTCCCCCATCCCTGTTGGACTGGTCTGGAGTCCCCACCCTAGTGCTGGCGGTTACAGCAGTTGTGGTGGCGGTGACAGCGGTGCTGGCGCGAGCTGTCGATAGCAAGCCGCCGCCGCGGCTGCCGGGCCCGCCAGCGCTGCCGCTGTTCGGCACCAGGTGGATCTTCTGGAGCCGTTACAAGATGAACAAGCTCCACGAGGCTTATGAAGGTAATTGTATAAGTTTTATGATGCTATGCGAGTTGGTGTAAAACAAAACGGGTAGAGCGTGATGTATACAGTGTCCGAGTCGCAAACAGGCTCGCATCAAACGTCTTCATTTTTACCAAACTTCCCAAAAAAGAGTTTAATGTATGTGGTTTGTATTTATTTATGATATACCTACACCTACCTATGTCTGTTTCTTGGGCTGAGCCAATAACCTAAACTGCTTGATGAATTTTGGAGTCCGAAGTGACGTTAGATTTGTCTTGAGTGACGTGAGATAATTTTTTATGCATTCGGTTTTTTTCACGATTTACGATCAGATTGAGAATTTCAACATAGCTACGGTCAAAGCAGGCAGTGCATGGCTTATACTAATTTACAAGCGCATTATACAATTTAAAATTAATTATAGCGAAAGTGTGGTTTACCTCGCTGTCACAATGAGAGTTTCACGCAGACATGTTCAGGCGGTACGGGCCGGTGATCGCCGAGACGACGCCTGGGGGAGCCACCGTGGTCTCCATCGCCGAGCGTTGGGCCCTGGAGATCGTGCTGAAGACCCCTGCCAAGAGGCCTTACCGCCCGCCCACCGAGATCGTCCAAGTCTACCGAAAGAGCAGACCTGACAGATACGCCTCCACTGGACTTGTTAACGAGTAAGTTTTTGAAGTTTAAAAGTAATATAAATTAGCTTCTTACTAATGACTGCGATAGTTGCCATTTATGGTACAACAATATCTGTCAAATATTGTGTATTTTGCGCATGATACTTTTCTTATTTAAAAGGTGCATAGGAAAGAAAACGAAATTTAAAGTAGGTAAGCAACACTTTTTCAAAGATATTGAAGTGGTTCACTGTGAAAAATTTATTATTAGATGCTAAGAAACGAAATTTATAAAATCTTGTTTGCCAAAGGTAAAAAAGGTCAATAATATTGTAATATTAGATAGTTATAAATTTGAATTTGTAAACACTACGGTTTTCCTTGGTATAACTTTGGATGTTTCACTTCCACACATTAAAACTTTAGCGGGAAGGTTTAGTTCAGAAGTTTATGGCGTTAGGAAAATGAGACAGTTAACGGATGTAGGTACTGCGAGACTAGTGTATTTTAGTTACTTTCATAGTGTCATATGGCATCTTACTTTGGGGGCATGCGGCTATTTCATCTTGCAGAAAAGAGCTATCCCCGTAATCTATCAGATGCGATAACGTGAAGTCATTAGTCATTACAGAATAAGTTCAAAGAAATAAATATTTTTAACTGTTGCTAGTCAATTCATATATGAAAATACCATGAACAATAGTAAGAATTTGCATTTATTTCCTAAAAACAGTGACAGGCATAATTTGAATTTAGAAAATGTAAATAAAATAGATATATACCCTTTCCGAGACTAAGTGAGGTTAAAACGTCATTTGGGATGCAGCGTATAAGATTTTACAATAAAATTCCTGAAAATGTAACTCGTTTGTCAGGGAATAAATTCAACACTCATGCTTGTGCTCTAGAGGATATTATGAAATAATAGATTATATAAATGACAAAGATACGAGTATATGGATTATGTGCTGATTCTATATCAAATACCATAACCTGAGACTGTAATATGACTCATGACATTATTTGTATTAGACAATAAGATTTTTTGACTGTTTAAAAATGTGTGTGAACACCTATTTGAAATAAATATTTTTGATTTGATTTGATTTGTTGAAATGTAATGCATCTAATGTTTTCAGGATACCACATCTTCGTAGCCGTTGTATTTATTACAAATCTTATCTGATTAAGGTTTTTATTTAAATACTAGCTTTTGCCCACGGCTTTGCTCGTGTGGGCATTGTTTTTATGAGTGACTTTGAGGTTGAGTGGTGCGCGAGCCGTAAGCGATCTAAGTCACGTCCTACTCCCTCAACTATATCTATGCAAAAAATCACGTCAATCCGTTGCTCCGTGGCGACGCTGATGTGTGCTACCATGGAAATGAGGTTTCCCTAGATCCCTAGGGAACTATCTCGGGTTATGCTAATTAATCTGTCATTTCCCACCCCTTCAACCATCTCTGTGTAATAAACCACAACAATCCGTTCCTTCGTTGCGATGTCAAAGAAATCAACCAAAAAAAGTATTTTTTTCAGTTTCCCTAAGGAACTCTATCGACTAAGTATGCTATTTTCACGGGATTAAAAATTGTTTATGTCCTTCCACATGGTACAAGCTACCTGCGTGCCAAATTTCGTCAAGATTGAAAAGGTAACAAACAAACAAACATATTTTCACATTTGTAATATTTGTAAGGATAACAATAATAAGTAATAAATCGTAGATTTTTTTATTATTTTAGAGTGATAGTATAATGTAAAGTATGGTTTTTGATCCTGAGCTGCGTGGGTTCCATAAAGCAGCTTATTCAAAGTTTTATTTAATTTGCAATGTTTATTTAGGTCAAATCTTGTAAACGATTTTAGAGCGACTACCAGAGCTCCGATTAAGCTGGAATTTGGTATGAAGCCATATTCCCAGTGACAATACATAATTTTGGTATTTTGAAGTAGTTCTGATAAACTTTGGAGATGGAATCAAGGTCCAAGGATCGTCTTTGATTTTCAATAGAATCGTAGGAAATACTAGGTATCATCCTCATCATCATATCAGCCGGAAATCGTCCACCGCTGGACAAAGGCCTCCCCCAAGGTTTTCCACGACGACCGGTCCTGCGCTGCCCGCATCCATCGGCTTCCCGCGATCTTCACCAGGTCGTCGGTCCACCGCGTGGGAGGCCTGCCTACGCTACGTTTTCCGCTGCGCGGTCGCCACTCGAGAACTTTACTTCCCCATCGGCCATCTGTTCTACGAGCTATGTGCCCTGCCCACTGCCACTTCAGTTTAGCGATTCTGTGAGCTATGTTGGTTACTTTAGTTCTCCTGGTATGCTCGGCTTTTTTTGAGTTTGAAAACGTACCGTGAGCATTTGACCTTTGAGCATAAAAACTCTTTTCAAAAAAAAGTTTGTACCTAAAATATGTTAGGTTTTTTCTTCAACTTAGTTACAAAATGATTTCCTTAAGGCTTTAAGATGCCTCAATCCGAGCAGGTTGATACGTGTTAAAATAATATCTAACGTAAGTCTATTTATTCATTTTAAGTTCAAATCAATGCGGGCTTTAGCGCGGCTGTTACGTGGAAACCGAACACCCAATTCTCGAGTTTTACAAGTTTTTATTACTTTTTTTTTCAAATAAGTTTTTAAAAATGTGTTTAAATAAAATGAAAGGTCTTAAAGTCACCGATTTTTGTGTGTTGGTTTCATTCAACATTAAATATTTGTTTTCGAGAAATTTTGCAATTAATGACTAAAACACTACGGTATATTTTTTTACATAAGAAGTGGTAATATTTTTAAAATTGTATTCAATTAAATCGATTTTTTATTACTTAAAGTATATTATATATTTTTACCATAGTGATAGGTTTACACCTTTCAATTATTTGAATTGAAAATTGTCATTTCACCTATCTTAAGGCCCCAAAATTAAATTATCATGGCGATGATGTCACAGTCACTAAGTAAAATTATTTGGGCAATATAGTTCTAACGTATTATAGAACGTTCTATGATTCGTTCACTTTATATTTACTTTCTTGACCCCGTAGTACTGTACGTTACTTTCTTGACCCCGTAGTACTGTACGTTACTTTCTTGACCCCGTAGTATTGTACGTAGGTTAGGGGAAGAATTGTTATAGCAAAAAAAAAGTTTTTCTAATTTTCTTGAAAATGTGTTCTCACACATACCAAAAAATAGAATACGTCAATTCAGTTCGCGCGTCCTTTTGTCATGCTTGGCAAGTAACTAGTATATCTTATCTGTGGCTTGGCTCTGGAGGCTATTTACCACAGATGAGATACTAGCTATTACCCGTATACATATATCTTTAGTCCGATTGGGACCAAATTTAGAACTTAAGAGTTTTAAATTATGCATTGAGGGATTATCATAAGTTTATTCGTACGGTCAAAACGAAGAGTAGCTCAGAGGCAAAGTTCACTGGCTTTACACAGGAGGTCGCGGGTTCGATTCCCGGCGGGGTCAATTGTAAGACTCGGTTTGGTTGGTGGTAGGGCATTTTCTAAGCCCGCCTGGCTAGCTACCACCATCTTATCTAAGTCCTGCCGCCAAATATCAATGTTGATATCATTGGTGTGATCTGGCATGAAGATAAGATAGCCAGTTCCCCATTGCGTTGGGGAATCTTAGTAAGCCCGCTTTCATCTTAGGTAACATTGTCACTTACCACCAGGTAAAAATATTTTAACCGCCTCCGTAGCCCAGCGGCAAAGTTCACTGGCTTTACACAGGAGGTTGCGGGTTCGATTCCCGGCGGGGTCAATTGTAAGACTCGGTTTGGTTGGTGGAAGGGCATTTTCTAAGCCCGCCTGGCTAGCTACCACCATCTTATCTAAGTCTTGCCGCCAAATATCAATGTTAATATCATTGGTGTGTTCCGGCATGAAGATAAGATAGCCAGTTCCCCTTGCGTTGGGGAATCTTGGTAAGCCCGCTTCCATCTTCGGCAACATCGTCACTTACCACCAGGTGGATGATGCCAAGGGTTTACCAATTGTGAATAAAAAAAAAAAAAAAAAAGGTGAGATGTTGTCAAAAATATTTTACTTCTCAAAAACGGCTCTAACGATTTTGATGAAACTTTGGATATCGGAGTTGCTTATGTTTATCTATTAAATGCTAATTACCCATTAGTCTGGGAAAATTCGTTTTTGTGTGGTTATTCTATAAATGAAATTGAAATTTGCGATTTACTCACAAATGATTGGAGCTATTGAATTGTCATGCATGATAAATAAGTATATACTTGGTCATGCAATATGAATTCATAAAAATTATTTTAAAAAAAGTTAAATTTTTGATAAAATATATATATTTCGAGAAAGTTTAGTGCGGGCTGCCGTACACTTCATTTTTAGTCATCTATATGTATATCTATAATTATAAAACCTATGTCACACCCCAGACACTTCATACAACGGGCGAGAAATGACATTTCAAAAATCGGATGACAGAACAAACAAAATTACGGCGAAATCCTATACGTCGAGAACCAAACAGTAACCAATCTGCATCACGACGACGAGGGGGTGAGGTCGCAATCTAGAGAGCGGCAGGGAGTGTCCATACTGTATGTTAGTACTAATATATATATATACTTTGTCCATGTTATATGAATGAAATATGATCGCTTCAAAAATTTAAAAAGTGGCCAAGTGTATGTCGAACCACGTGCAAAGTAGGATTCCGCATCTTAAAATCCTAAAATATAAAAGTATCTTTGTTTGTTTGTTCCTCTATAACGCCTAAAAGGATGAACTTTTAATCCAGTGCCCGATCTATGTACTTACCAAATTTCATCCAAACCCGTTCAGCTGTGTAGGTGCTAAAATGAAACGAAAAAACAAACATAATTTTTTAAACATGATTTATAATATTAGTACGATGTGAATTAAAAAAAATGGTGAATATTACTCGTTAACAGCCTATAAACATTAAATACTAACTAAGGCACAGGCTTTCAAAGTCTACTCTTTTAACCCATATTACTTGGAAAAGTATGAAATAAATATTTCATCTTTAATTCCCATAAACCACAAAGTAACTTGGTACTAACTTCTACTTTACTTGTTGTATTGGCGAAGCCATCAGCCAAACTGGGTAGGGTAGGGTAGTGTAGTGTAGGTGTAGTTTAGTAAGGGTAGGGGAGTGTAGTGTAGGGTAGGGTAAGGTAGTTTAGGGTAGGGTAGTGTAGGGTAGTGTAGGGTAGGGTAGGGTAGGGTAGTGTAGGGTAGGGTAGTGTAGAGTAGTGTAGGGTAGGGTAGGGTAGGGTAGTGTAGTGTAAGGTGGAACGAAGTTCGCCGGGACAGCTAGTAAATTTATGTTTTCAACTATTTTTGGTGGGATAAGATTTACGCTCATTCATTCATTCAGTCTATGTAATGCTCTCGAATTACTGAATAATTAACCCTGTCCATGGATGGGCGCTGTCTTTTGTTTTTCAACGGCCTTAGGCGCCTTACAATATTTCGACCTTGAATCTTAGGTGAACATTTTTTGACAAGCATTAAAATTGCCAGTCACGTATCTCTAGGCACACAACGGACTATATTTCTAGACATCTTTTTATAGCAGCCTCGCCAAGGTATTTCTGGCACTTCCTTTAAGGTTTTTATGTGTAAGAATTAGTATTCGACATGTTGAATGTTTCGTATACAAAAACATGTTGAGCTAGTTAATTCGACATAGGAACATGAAAAGAAAAAAAATATTTGAAACTTTTGCGGAAATATTGTTTTTATTAAAAAAAGAGTGGTATTTACGTGCAGAGCAATCACTCCGTCCAAGTTGCATTAAATGGTGTATCCAGTATTTTTTTAATTTAGGACATAGATTTAGATATTCTATAATAGTCTTAGTAGTCTTAGTGGGCGGGGCGCGAACCGGAAGCAGTTCGCGAGTATTGAAATGAGTTTTCTCCAGAAATCAACCAGTTTTCTTCAGTTCCCTTAGGAACTTATCGGACTATGCTTTTTCTTTGCCTATACTGGCCTCTTCCTCGACTACGTCTTTGCAAAAAAACGTTGATCCGTTGCTCCGTTACAACGTGGATGAAGGTCAAACAAACAAACAAACCAAAGCTTGTCAACAAATCTAGGTCTTTGATTATTCACTCAGAGTGATTAATCAAAGACCTAGGGTATTGGATATCGATTTCAACTTGATACCACCACGCGTTCCTAAAAAAAGGGGTCTTAACTTAACATACAGAGAGACAGACAGAGTACATTATACACCTCTGTTATTTGCTACTATGCGTATTCTTTAATGATTGATTGATTGATTGAAAACACTTTATTGCACAGCATAAGAGAAAAAAAAGATACAATGATTAAGGAAGTTGTACATATAGGCGGTCGGTCTTATCGCTAACATATATAACTTATGGTTATTTATGTATGGCAGATAGTGATGACTACGTGAGAAAATATGCATAGCGTGGCTATACAATTGATTAATTTTGAAAATATGTACAAAAAGGATTTTTTTGTATTCGGGTGATGAAAGGTGATCAAGGTAGGGTGAAAGAGAGCGAAAAAGTTCTGTTACAGGAGGCTGACCTATTATTGATGTGTTGCAGGCAAGGCGAGAAGTGGTATCATCTGCGCAAGAATCTCACGGCTGAGCTAACCAGCCCTAACACCATGCAGACCTTCGCTCCAGAGCTGAACAACATCTGCGACGATTTCCTGGACCTAGTGGCCAGCCGCCGATGGCCTGACGGCACAGTTTGCGGCTTTGATCAACTTACTAACAGGATGGGGTTGGAATGTGAGTGTTTTTTAACTTACTCCCAAACAAAACTAAAAGTTTCTCAAATCGTCTCATGGTACAAATTACCTAAAGCTGGAGATTAGGATATGACAATGGAGACGGCGTAGTCACAGGTTCTCGGGCTTTGGTGAAAGTAGACCCGCCGAGTTTTGACTCGCAAGAATGGCCTTATTTCAAGGTTCCGTAGCAAACAAGGAACCCTTATAGTTTCGCCATGTTGTCCGTCCGTTTGTCTGTCTGTCCGCAAAGATTATTACAGCTGTACCTAAAAGTTGAATTTGGTAGGTATTTTTATAAATATCTGTGATATAGCGTCACAAACTTATGGAATAAAATCTGTAAAAATATTTTTGGGCACCTCTCCTACACTAAAATAAAAGTGATTTCTCTTAGTAACGTACCCATCATATGGAAATTAGACCTTTTAAAAATGAACATTGAGTGTTTGCGAAGATACATTTTTGATGAATCTTTTACGTACTAGCTTTTGCCCGCGGCTTCGCTTGCATGGGCATCGTTTTTATGACTGGCTCGCGAGCGTAGACAGCAGTGTACTCCAGATCCATTGGGAACTATATCGGGCTATTCTAATTAGCAGTCTATGTCACTTCCCACCCTCACAATCATTTCTATGCAAAAAATCCACGTCAATCAGTTGCACCGTTGCGATACCGAGGTTTACTCTAATTATCTATGTCATTTTCTTTCCCCTTAATCATCTCCATGCCAAAACGCACAACAATCTGTTGTTGCTCCGTTGATGTTAAAGATATAAACTAAAAAAGAGTCTTTTTTTCAGTTCCCTCAGAAACTGTATCGGACTATGCTATTTTTTTACGGGATAAAAGTAGCCATTGTACTTCTCCATAACATAGACTACGTGCATGCTAAATTTCATTAATATTAGCTGAGGCGTTGAAGCGTGAAGAGGTAACAAAGAAATTAACACATTTTCATATTTATAATTGTAGTAAGAATATAATATGAAGTATGAAAGTATTGATTTTTGTTAGTTAAATGTATTCACCCGCTCAAGCTAGACCACAATTTGGGGAAATCTGGAACATATTGAAAATTGGTTAAAATATTAATTTAAAAGGAAAATTATTACGGCTAGGTATGCTTTCTTAGTTTAAGTAGGTAGTGAATAGTCGAACAAGTTATGATGTTTAGTTTGATTTTTAAGAAGTTCATAGATTTTCCACACAAAATGTTTTAAACCAACTGCGAAAATATCTTTGTGTTTTAAATATATATTTATTTTTACACTCTTTTAAAAAATTACCTAACTGATATTAATCTGTATTTTTTAAAGCAATTTAGAGTTTAAAAATGAAAATGAAGTCGTAACTTAAAAACTTGCACAAAAAATATTGCTTAGATATAACAATATAATTTTAGTTTTACCTCTAAAGTTATTGAAAAGTGTTCCCCTGGCGTTTCTAAACGGTTTGACCTAGAAACTTGAAATAACTGTAGGACTTAGTAGAAACTCTTAAAGAAAATGATTTCGGGCTTCATGTGATATATCATTATCATATCAGCCGAAGGACGTCCACTGCTGTACATAGGCCTCCCCCAAGGATTTCAACGACGACCGATTCTGCGCTACCCTGCATGTGATACATAGTTTTCAGATTATGAGGACCTACACTACGCGTGGCCCGAGTCAGCCCTACACTGGAGGCTGGGGTTGTACTGTACGTATCAAATGAAATGGCTATGTATGGGCCAAGCCTTCGCTTCACTCTGTTCACTACGTTTGTATGGATTTTTTCATAAGAGTTTTAGCATGCTTAGTATTCACTTACTTCGCGAGATACCTTACAAAAGGAATCTACGAGTATATTTTGTACAAAACATGTATTTTAAACGCGTGAAAACAGCTAGGCCGATTTGTGTACCTTTTCTTTCTCAAAATAATAGCTACGAGTATGTATGCTTATTTGGCTTTCTTGCGTAAATACTTACAAACTGACCCATACAAAATCCGTAGGTATTTAAATAAAATAGAGTGCCATCTTTTTTCGACCACGAGAACCAAAAAACATGTATGCAAAGTATGCATGCATACAGAGATATGCTATATAAACAAATCTCTGCATGCATATTATGTGTGTGCATGCTGTGCAAAGATGTTTGGCTACTCGACAACAGATGGCGCTAGATTATCCTACTAGAACATTTGGTTCATTTTTTGGTTTTGGTTTTTTGGTTGATTACTTGAACATCGCGACGGAGGAACGGATTGTTGTGATTTTTTGGACAGAGATGTTTGTGGGGGTGGAAAATAATAAAAATGTTGTCCACGAGAGCGAAACCCCGGGCAACATCTAGTATAACATTCAAAATATGAAAATTTGTTTGTTTGTTTGTTACCTCTTCACGCTTCAACACCTCAACCAATCTTGTCGAATTTTGACATGCACGTAGCGTAGCGTGTGTCATGGAGAAGGACATGGGATACTTTTTATTCCGTAAAAATAGCAAAGCCCGATACAGTTCCCGAGGGAACTGAAAAAAATACTCTTTTTGGTTGATTTTTAAATTACAACAGAGCAACGGTAGTACTAATATATATACTGTGGCAACGGATTGTGTTTCTTTTTCAAAGAAATGTTTATAAATTTTGTTTATCCCGCCCGTTATCTATCACCTTTGAAACCCCTTGCCATTTCGTTCAATATCCCTTTATAGTGTTGTGCCATAATTATTGGTTTATATATGGAAGGAAGAAATTAGAAAAGTTTGAATAATACAGTTACCTACCAATATTACTTACAGGGCGATCAGGCCTTATTCGATGATCTTCCTGAATAAAAATATGATCGCCCTAATTCAGGGTAGGCTCAAGCCCCTCGGTGGGGACGTACATGAGCTGATGATGATGATGATGATGATTACTTACAGACTGTTGAGTATAGAAATAGTCCACTACGGAACCTATTTTCTACCTTCCTACTTATTGCAAAAACAGGGAAACAATTAAAGAAGTCATTTGTCAATAACTCAATTGATTTGATAAAAGAGAGAAATATCTAAAATCACGTTTCATAAGGTTACTTGGACTATGCGGGTAGTAAGT